>JARHVA010000002.1:3366250-4597500 GCA_037957365.1 Torreya grandis
TTCAAAATAAGAAGGGAAAGACACAGAATTAGAAAACTAACTAAAAAACAAATGTGCAAACAAGCACTTATTGAACAAGATTGAAGCAAACTAATGTACCTAAACAACACTTGGAAGAAAGTAGAAACAACTAAATAACCTAGATAACCATGATAAAGCATGATCCACCTGGATCAAATGGGAAATTATTGAATTTACTCCTTCCAGGAGATGGTACAAGTTGCAAAGCAAAATGTTTATTAGTCATAACCTTTGATGAAGTATTTTCCTTGTCTATGAACTGTATTAACATCTCCTCGAATGAGTCATCAATAACAAATAAGACAAACTCGTCAAGTACCTCTTGATCTTTTTCAAATTGCTTATCATCTATCACCATGTCAAGTGATACCTCATCTATGCATGCTTTTTGAGTGACCACATCCTTCTTATTGACTGTTGCAAGTTCATCCAACTCTTCAAAGAGCTTTAAGTATGCAACCCAATCTATATTGGGATCTTGAATAGGTGATTCTTGATCAAATTTCTGATAAACATGCTCTTTAATAGCCATCATATCCATACAAAGCTCTTCAATCTCTTTTAGAGATTTAAGGTACAGTTGTCAATCATCTTTTTGTTCCTCATTTTGATCTATTTGAACTGAATCAATAGTCACTCTATCTGGATCCTTCTCAGTAGGAGATACCTGTAACTTAAGTATGACTTCAATTTGTACCAGCTCCTCTTGAAATTCCTCTACATCAAGATCAGTCTTCCCACTCTCAGCTATAACTGGATGCTCAATTACAACCTCAAGTGAAGTATTAATAGGAAATTCTTCCTTAAACACATTTGAAACATCTTCTTCACACTCTGCAAGAACTTGTCCTATAGCTGTAACCTCTTTCTCAATCTTCCAAAGAACAGGCTCCTCCCGAGTAAGGGGGATGGTGGGAGGGTGATGAAATTCATTTGTTTGAGAGGGAAAATAAATCATGGGAGGTTGATCATGGTCAGATTTTGGAATCTTGAGGGCAATGGAATTATCTAGGGAGTTTTGGAAGGGAGGGAAAGAGAAACTCTTAAAGACCTATGTATTCCATTCCTTCCACTTGGCCATTACCTCATCAAAGTCTAGAACCTACTTGTCTTCCTGGACAACCTGAGCTTGAGGGATGATTGGTGAGCAAAGGGGACTATAGGAAGGTTTAGTCTCATGAATAGGCTCTTGAATCCAACTAGGAAGCTCCCTTGGCACACACTGGGCATGTTTAAGAACTTCATGAGAATAAGAAGCACAATAGCCCTTTGTAGACAATTGGTTTAACTCGATTTTTTGCCTTTCCCAAGCCTCCATCTTTTCCAATGCAAGAATACATAGTCAATTTATCTCTTCTAGATAATTGGACACATTTTGAAATAGACCATTCACTTCCTCATAATGAGAGCTAGAACAAACCTTTCTTGCATATGCTAGTATTCTAAGCTCTATTTCATTCATTTTTTCTTGAAGGCAATACAACTCATATGAAACATCATAGCCATATGGGAAAGATGAAATCTGATCCTGAGACTGATATGGCTTACCAGGAGGGTAAGATTCATACTCTTGATAAGGCTGATTATGAGAAATTTGATAAAGATCAATGTAGCTTTGATAATACTCTTGATAACGTTTATTAGGCTCATAGGTATCATGACCAGGCTGGTATGAATCATCATTGGGTTGATAAGTAAATATAGCATAGGAATTCTCTTCATACACAACCATCAAAATTTATTCATGATAATATAATAAAAATAGACTTACATGGAAGCTGTCCTGAACTATTAGAAGCAATTGCTTGAGCTTGGAATAACCGAATACTTCTTGAAGAAACCTGATACAACTGTAATTTCATCAAGACTAGCTAAAAAAATAGTCCCACTGGGCATGCCAAAAACTGTTGTCAACCTGGAGCTACACCCTGATTCAAAGACGTGCACGAAATGGCTAGTCCTCTATCCGTCTAAAATAATGGGATCTTCTCATGAGGGTAGGTGCCTCAACGGTGAGAATAACCTCTAGAAAAGGCTAGTTCCTATATGATGTATCAATGAGGATCTCTACTCTATGCTGTGGACTACTGTGGAAAAGGGAGAAGGAAAACTTAAAGGGGAAATCCTACCTAAAAGGGTGATACACCAGAATTTTGATCCACTCAATTTGGAACCTTGAACACTTAACAAACAAGGGAAAAGGAAAACCTTAGATTTTAATCAATCACTTATGCATAAATATTTCATGAAGAGGTTCGATCCAATGACCAAAAACTGAGGGAAAATGATGGAGAGAGGTTTGATAAAAGACACTTTGCAGCCACCTAAAAATCCACTTACAGCTTTAGCAAAAGACATAAGGAACACTTTAACATGACCTGCATAAGGACAATCTAACAACTAGGTATGAACCAAAATTTGGGAAGGGAGAGAAATCTACCACTTATGCAAATTGCTGAATGAAATATACACTATGCCAATGCTTGAAATTTGAAAGTATAGTCTTATTATTGATCAAAAAGGTTGCACAACTCACCAATGGTAGAGTCTGGTCTAACCAAGAGAGAGATTGGATGATTTTTTTTAATCAAGGCTGAAAGCCATTATATAGAAAATTACAAGAGGCCAATGATTGGCGTTGAAAATTTGAAGAGAAGGATTCACTTCAGTTGACTCAAGGCTTTACTTGGCCTTTCAATAAAATATGTTTTCTTTTGTCTTTGCATGAAGCTTCTTGCGCTTGAGGAAGTGAACTCGTCTTTGCTATGAACTTCCCACCTCTCTTTGCATGGAAATCCATGCTAATGCCAATTTTAGAACTTCTACATGAGCTGCTTGACACCGAGTTGGAATGTTTGAAAGGCTAAGTTGGACGAAGAGATCATTCTCCCTCACATGGAAAGCTCCTAGTGGATACGTCATTTAACAATTAGTCAACTCTAAATCTAGACCAGTCAACTCGTCATTTGAATTTAGAACTCCAGTTGAAGCTAATTTGGACCCTCGAATGTGTGAGATGATCTGGAGATGAGTGGGACCTTAATAACTAGTCAACTGAAGCTTTGATCGGTGTTCAAAAATAGATCCCACTTGCATGTATTTTACCCTATTTTGGTCTACCTATTCCTGTCTATTTCTGGCATTATTTTGTTTGCAATTTCCTTCAAAATCTTCTGTTGAGTTCCTAGCTTTATTCTTTCCATTTGCTCGGGCTCCTTTTTGTACTCGAGTTTTCTCCTTTGGTCATTTCCCTGAATTCCTTTGGATAAAAGTCTGAAGGTTTTCCTTCTGCTTTGCCTTCATTTTTTCTTGTTTTTCTTCAAACTTTCTTGCTTGTAGCCTTTACGAATTTCTTCAAATTTTTTGTTTAAAGGAATTCCTTCAGACAAAAGTTCAAAGAAATTATGTCCTTTGCCTTTCCTTTTTTCTCATTGCCTATGAAAAATTACCCTTCGGGTTTAGTCATAGTGGTCCTTCCTACCCTTCGAGATTTTTATGAAATGGACTTCTCCGCGGCCATTCCTTAGAATTTCTTCAGACTTTTTGTCTGAAAGAATTCCTTCAGATAAAAAGCCCGAAGGAATATTTGTTCTTTGATGTTTGCCAAATTCAACTTCTCTGAAGCCCCTTGGATTTTTTACTGTCAGCTTTCTTTCGTTGCAGTCTTCTGAATTCCTTCAGACTTTTTGTCCGAAGGAATTCCTTCGGATAAAAAGTCCAAAGGTTTTATTTCCATCTTTTCCTTCGAAAAGTGCCCTTTAGCTTTGCAAATGTGCCCTTTGGGAAATACACAGAGGTACTGTCACTGACCAAGTGCCCTTCGCTAGGGCATTTAGCTCTCCCTCTGTGCCCTTTGGAAAAATTGTAGGGCACCTGGCCTTTTTGCTAAGGCTTTGAATTCATTCATGTACCTTCCCAGAGGGTAGGTGCCCTTCAGGAATGTTGAAAATGACCCTTTCGAAGGGTACCTTGGCTTTTCTTTGCTTATTTGGGTGGACTTTTAGATTCTCCCTGTTTGGCCTGCGGGTGTTTTCTTTATAATTTATCCGAATTATTCCTTTAGACAAAAGGTCTGAAGGAATTAATTCCTTTGGTTTTTGCCTTGCAAACCTTTCTTCTTAGCACTTTTTTGAAGTAAAAGCTTTTTGATGAACCATTCCGAAGGAATTCATCCTTTGTAGCAAGGACCCTACCAAAACAATGTACTCTTGTTCCTTGGCTAGAGATGTGAACTTTCTAAATAGCAAGAAATAATATAACTTGTGGAAGAGTTACCAATAATAAGGCCTACATAAATGTATCAATGAAATTCATAATATTAGAATGTAGAGTTAGTATCCCATGCATTAGTTAATGCATAATATGGATCATGACACTCATCAAAATTACTAATCTCAACAAGCACACAAAGACAACAATGCCATGTCATACAATAAGGCAAAGGGTATCACACAAGGGACACATTTAAATAGCACACAATGAAAGATTACATACATAATGGACATGAATTATGTCGCAAACAAGGGACATGTTCAAATGTTGCACATAACAAAGGATAAAGGTCCAATAATAAAGGACATGTTCAAATGCCACACACACCAAACAAGATCTCATTGATATGTTCAATAAATATCACACAAGGGCCAAGGGCCATACATAATAGACAAGCAAGATATAATCTACCATGTGCAAGTAATAACATCAATGAAACATAATGTTGTGACCAACACACCACATTTTCAGAATTATCAAATGGGGACCCATTTACCCTAAAAAATCATGTGTTTGGTCCCTATAAAGACATAACTTGAACTCAAAAAGTTTTCATACTTAAGCCTAAAATGCTTTCACTCACCTTTTATTTTCACAAATTTTAGCTTGAGATCAATTTTTAGCTTCAATTTAGTTTTAGTATTTATTGTTAAATTATTCGACTAACCAAACTAAAAAATTATTCATCAAATTTATTAGTTTTACAAGATCGTTGATTACTAATGATTGTCATTTATTTGCCCAAGTTTCACGAGCTATCCAATTATCAAGTTTTGATATTTAAATCTAGTGAGGTTATGCCATGTGTCATAACTTTGGTGAATATAAAATAATTCATTATTACACAATTTCAAAATACCAACGACTAGTTGACTGCATAAGATCATGTAAAGTATCACAATCTTATTTGATCATGGGTTTATGCAAAAAAAAAGTTATAAAGTCACGTGACCACCTGACTGAGTGAGATCATACCACATGTCTTTATATTACTACATCACACCTCTCTCGTTAAAAGTAAAAATCACAACCAACAACCACCCGAGTGAGTGAGATCATGCCAAGTGTCACAATATCTTGATCACCAAATTAGAAACAAAGGGGTAGAGTCACAAAACAACTGACTAAGATCACACCACATATTAACATCTCACTGCATAGACATTAACATATGAAAATTGTGGTATAATCATGTGATTCAACAACATAATGCCACATGCCCACCTACATATAGTTTGTAGACATCTTAAATTGGCCACCAATGGCTTCATACCTAACTATTAGAACAATTCTTACCAACCATTGAACATCTAACCTAAGAATTTCTAAGATTCTCAAATTTGGCTTCCTAACCATGCAAATAAATCAATTAAATGGACTAAATGCACATGTCAATTAATTTAAAATCTTCAAAAATGTCAAAAAGCCTAAAAATAATTAATTACCATGTTAAAGTAAATCAAATCCTAATCAAGTAATAATTGAATTAAATCCATGAGCAATTAAGTCAATTATCAAAAAAGAAAATTCAAATATCAAGAGCATCTTAAAAGCTAATCATTACCTTTTTTCAGGTTTTCCAAAATCCAAAATATCCCGCCCATGCTTATTTATTGAAAATCACGAGTGCTTGACAACTCATAACTCTATTGGAGTTACTTTTAACAAACCTAGGTCAAGTTTGAACCCATTCCAAGCCCTAACTACCCTCTAACTCACCTTGGGTTGGGGTTAGTTGTTAAATCTATAAATACAAGCCTCGAGCTCTTCATTTAGAGAGCTTTAACATAATAGAGTTATAATGTTGGATTTGATCCATGAAGCAAATGCATAATACTATAATGCCAAAATCAAGCCAAGCCAAGCAAAAGCCAACCATGGTGCTAAGAGGAGATGGAGATAGCCAATCCCCATTGATGAGGACCTTTTGAGCATAATCCGAGCAAGCCAATGAAGAGATATCTTGGAGCAATCAAGGAAGGTAATAAAAGTTGTATTTTCTTTGAATTTTAGTTAGGTTTTTATTAGATTTGTTCACTAAGCTCCCCCCATGATCTAGGCCTAGAGATGTTAGCTTATTTAGTGTGTTTATTTCATGTTTTTTTGAACTAACACTATACTAACCTCCTTTTTTGTCAAATTCCTTGATCACATAGTTAACTAACAACTATCACAATTTGATTGGTCCACATGGCCATTCTAACAGATCAACTACCACATGTCACAATCTGATTGGTCCATGTGGCCATTCTAAGAGATCAACTACCACATGTCATCATCTCATGGCCCCATATATTAACAGACCCTGAAGACTTGGCAACATGGAAAAAAATAAAATGATTAAGTGGGAAGAGGCCATGTGTTTCACAAAGGTATAAATAGTGAAGGCAAAAATCTATGAATCGATAACAAAGTGACAATTGTAAAAGAAGTAATGTATATAGGATGACTAAGTAATCAAAGACAACAAAAAAGTGCCATGTGTCAAGCAAACTCATGAAAGCTAAAATCATAAAATCAAATTCAAATTTGATGGATGGGTGACAATGACCATTATTCTATAATTAATTCTCATGCATGGAGGATTCGAGCAATTAATTCATAAGACAAGTAAATCGACTATATGTTACATCCCCAGGTCAAATCAAATTACATTTATCAATTGTTAGCTATAATTTGTTGTCCAGAGCTTTGTAGCAAAGTAAATCCCTAAAATTCAAATTTTGATACAAAGCTTGAATTTGTTTAATAATGAAGGCACAAAACCAGTAACCTGCTCCTTCAATATTTTACTTCAGAACCAAGCAAGAATATAAAGATGCAAATTTTGACAAGATCTCATTACTTGGATATTTTAAACTTTACACAAAATCTACATGGAAGTTGAAGCTACCTACCCTTACAAAGATGAAGATAATTTATACCTGGATCAAAGGGAGTACATAGACCAGTTATTGGCAATCAAAGCAATTAGATTCCACAAGGTAACAACAAAACCAAAGGTATTTGCCAGTGTTGACCTAGTATTTATTTTTTTACCACTGATAATTATATTGGGGATATTTTTCATAAAAATAATAGTGCCCATCATGTCGCTTAAATAATAGGCTTATATTTTGAAAAACTCTGTAGGCTACCACCACCAACCATGTCATACAACTAGATAGTAGTGAATAACTGGTTAAAAAACAGCAACATCAAAAATATATTGCTATAATGGGATCATAAGCTAAATAAATTTGTAATGAAAAAGAATACCTCGATCACCCAATTCAGGCCTAGTGTTTGAATTGCTATGGCATTAGTAAACAGACTGCATGGGGATTCATCAATCACTCATGTGGATGAGGCTTGGGTGCCATTATTGTCTATAATTTTAAGGGAAAGAACATTCCCCCACTGGGAGAGAATATAAGATTTAGTATAAAAACTAGATAGAATGCATGCAAGATCAAATAAATGCTTATTTTTACACGCTTTCCTGCCTAGTGGATGTTATTTATGGAACTATTGCCTCGACCAATGTTCTACCATAGGAGCTAAAAGGGTCAAAAACTATATGTGATGATTTTTACCATATTTACATACCTAAGCACAAGGATTACATGAAGGCAATTGAAAATAATTTATACCCAGGTTTATAAATCCATCAATGGGAAAACTATTCCTAGGTTGTCACACCAAATTAAAAGATCACTCAAGACATTGAGAGATTGTTGGTTGTATCTAAACCACATTATCATTAGAGTTAAGGTCACTTTGGTAGCACCTTATTACTACCAAGACTTGTACCAGACAAATTAGTTAAGCAAGAGATAACTTACCAGTTATCTAACATTGTAGATGATAATTTGAAGAAGGCTATATTAGCCAAATACCCCAAGACACCTCTCAGCATTAGGAGATAATAGTTTCAAAACTAGGAGAAGATGGATAAAAATTCAAAGCTTTAGGGTTCACTCAAGTTTGTATTGGTTAAACTCAGATGGTGGGATCCTAGAGAACTTCTCTAAATAATTTAGGAAGGACTATGGTCACCAAAAATATGAGCATGACTTAATATTCTTCAACCCTGAGGATGATTCAAAAGTCTATACAAGAATGAGAAAAGTCCAAATGTTTATGAGGATCACCCAAATGATCTAATATGACCCAAACATATTGAGAGAAACTAATATTAGGATAAAACAAGAAGAAAAGAATTCTAAGCAAGTTGGGCAAACACAAGAAGAAACAGAAGAGGAAACTGACATGTAATTAAGGGCGAAAATTCTTAAGAATTTTCCAAAGCCTTAATAAGTGAAATAACAAGCTATATAAATATGGGAACCTCCAAATATCATAGTTGAAATCAATCTAGTTATTTCAATAGTATTTCCACATCAGCCTCCAACAACAAGTCAAATATCTTCTCCTCTTTCCTCACAAGTGACTGCCACTCCTTCAGTTGTAACTTATGTAAGAATGTCTCTATGTCCTTCCCTAAAAAATTTAGTTGATACACAACAAGAGGAGATAGAAGAGTCTTTAGATGAATAGGAAGAAGAAGGAAATTTAAAGATAAGCTATGGTGTGAATCCAAGGCTAGGCACACTATTATCCATTTTTCAGGAGGTGCCCTTACATGGTACTTTTAGGACTGCAAATTCTACTCCTCCCCACTAAGAATGTTAAATCTAGACAAGGTGAAGAAGTAGGGAAATCAACTACAACATATAATACTACAATGGGATCTTGAAATACCTTAATTTCCCCACCTATGGTCACTTCGATAGCTTCTTCTCAAGGGTTGACTCAAGTCATTATTTCCCCTACTTCTGTTGGAGTTCTTCCAATCTCCACAACTTTTATGGATTCATCTAGTATGGCAATGACTATTTATTTTATTGTTTGACTAACACTGTCAGTCGTACTAGTTTTGTGTCTATTTAATATTCTTATATTGACCAATTCATAAAGAGTCTAATCTAGGCTGCCATTACAAAATGATGGTTGAAAAATCACCTAACTTAGGCACTGCAATGACCATTCCACTCTTTTAAGACCTTGTGTCACAATTTTTTTACCACATAACCCCTATAGGCTCATCTCATCTAATTGGGTGTTTTCATTACTCAAGGTCTCCTAGTAGATTCCATAATTATTTCAATCAAAGAGTCTCTTGATCTCAGTAAATATATCTTTAGGATACCCCTTAGACAAATATCTCTAAAGAGATTTACTCATTCCACCTTTCCCTTCATTACCTATACCTCCCCTCTCCACTTCTTCATCTCTTTCCATCATCATGCCACATCTATAAAGTCTTCCATCTTCCTCCACCCTCGTGCCACCTCCACATAGCACTTTATCCACCACCCCTCAAACCTCTCCCCAATATCTCTTAGTGACTCCTATGTGGACACATAAGATGCAATCAAATTAGTTAGCCATACAAGATTTAGTGATAACTAAGGAGGATAAATTAGCTGTATATTTTGATGTAGCACCAAACAAACTCAAAAGGGTGAAATGAAGGACTGTTACTAATAGTGGCAAACCTACAAAGTTTGTGAGAGAGGAATAACTCTTCTCTCAGGCAAAGAAGAGGAAAACCAAGCCTAGGGATGAAGATGAAATTCAAGAAGTACCTATCTCCATGGTAGATTACTAGGGGAATGTTAAAAAATATGTTTTGTGGTCTCCAATAGACAAATAAAAGACTGGAGGCATAAATTAGAATATATCCTTCAAAGGACATAGTAGACAATGCACATAGTTTAGTTAAAACCCTCTATGACATAATTTGCTTTATCTGACAATTTAGGAGAGAATCACAACCACAATGGAACAATGTGGTGAATTTTTATGAAGTGGTGAAGAATTTGGATGCCAAATTACATTTTATTGAAATTGAGTGAGGCAAAATCAATACCATCACATCAATCTTCTATAGCTCCTAGATATTGCTTTGGCCCAGAATTTTATGACAAGCAAGAGAACTCAACTCATGGAGTGGCAGAAATAGATGCAAGAACTAGTTGACTAGTTGACGAGATAAGAAAAAAGGTAGTCCATATTCTTGGTGATATGGACATCAATGACATATATACACCACAAGGGAAAGTAGTCACCAAACCATTTTTGATAGCTTATTGAGAACTACTGCCAACAATTTGAAAACAAAGGTTAAGAACACATTTTTTTAGAGCAATGACCAGGTAATTTACTTGATTGTCTTCACTAAAGATAAGGTGGCATAATCATAAGCTTTAAGTACTTTTTGTAGGGCCTCAATAAAGTTGCATATGAAATTGATGGACAAAATTCCAATACTATTCAAAAGGTCTGTCATTGATTTTGAATATATTGAGTTGGATTTCACATGTATGATTGAATATGAAAATTTAAAGCAACGTGGACAATTGATCGATCAAGTGGGATCTTCATCTTCACAATCTCAAGTTTCAATAACCAATTCTCATTTTCCCAAGTACACAATGGTTTATAGTCCAATAGGGCCAATGATGGTGACTTTACCTTCTACTACCAATCATTTGCATGCACAACCAAGACTAATTATAGTCATAATACAATGGTGCCTTCATGGACTTAAATCATGGTAGCAATGCAAGGACTATCTACATAAACATCCCTTATTTATAGTATCTCTAGTCCACCAACTTTAACTATAATTTAGTCTAGCTCCAGTACAGTTCTAACTACCAATGCCACTCATACTCTATGACTGACTACTAAAGTTATTTTTTTTATCAGGATATGTATGTATTTGTGTATAAGCAGAAGAGCTAGAGTAAGGATTTTATTAATAATTCATTGTAAAACATGTAAAGTTTGCATGACTGAACAAAATCTTATTTTAAAATTTAGACAATTATGTGGATCAAGTGATCCCATCCAAAAGTTATATAAACATGTCTTGTAGGTTTTATTTTTTGAGAAGATTTTAGAAATTAATGCAAATGAAGAAAGTTTTCATGACTATTCTGTGAGTTTGTCTGAATGTGTTTTTCTCTTCGAAATTTTATGATTTGTTGAATAATTTCCATTAAGTTGGTAAAAATTATGATAAGCTAAGTGCATGTTTTTATGCAGATATAAGATTGAACAATTTTTTAGTCTTGTTAATTTAGGGTTATAAATCATTTTTATGACTTATTAATGACACAAGATATGCTCAACAATCTGTTACTAACAACATCTTTGATTATGATTGTTGAATATAACTTTAATTGTTTCTTTAGACTCTTCATTATGTTCTTTTGTATATTGTGCTTGTAGCTAATTCACAACAGATATTTGGTTTGTGACATATGCTTGGCCTAGTATAGTGAGTCAACTTAGAAGGGTTTAATCTCCAATTGAATCATAAAACCCATCCTTTTTTGCCTTACCCTTCCCTCCTTTTATATTTTATGGATAGATTCACCTTAGGTTAGATCCACCTATCCATCTCAAGAATAATTGATATACCCATCACATCCAAACTATCCATAATTAATAACCACTCAGCTCGCCCTTATTCCACCATGTGGTTATTTATAAAATGGAGACCCACAACTTGTGCCTTGGAGTGAACCTTTTCACTGATCCTAAAACATTAAGAACTTTATCGTATGATCCCTTGGTGTGCATAAAACCCACATCAACACATAAAACTAGAAATGTATTATAAACCATGTATATGCGGATATCTTAACAAATAACATATTCATATACATAATTGTAAGATAGATATGTTAACAAGATATTTTAAAATAGTAAATAGTTCAACTGTATAGGAATCATAGAATGATAACACCTATAAATATTATAACTTGTCCATATAGTAAGATATTGGATAGAGGCAAGTCCAACACCATAATCCATGTGAAATATGTATGTCTTGCATAACACTCATGAATGGCAATGAGATGCATGTGTGATAGAAAAAAAGTAAGCTATATACTAATCATGAGATAAGTACTATATGACATTGATGAAAACTAGATGTCTAATCGTGCTTAGGTCCTAATTTTAGATTTCTAGAATATTTTGAATGTTTTTGTATAGTTACATATTTATTTATTTTTTATTTTTTTTGAATTGTGAGACTAGGAACAATATAACTAGTGATAATCAAGGGTTCAAAAGTAGAATAAAGGAAGAAGATCTAAAAAATTCGTAACATGAGTCAATGTGAGATATGCATGAGAACTAATGACATGGCCATGTATGAGCAAAATGCCCCTACTGTATATGTGGGATGTAGCTTTGAAAAGCTTGTAAGAAATTAAATGTGTATGTAGAGGACTGATTGTGCATCCTCATTCATCAAATTTACACTTATCAAATTATGTAGCATGTATAAGCAATATAACACAATAGAGTAAAGATTTTTCATGTATAAGTATTATTTTACATATTGAAATTGGGTAAGGATTTGAAAATTGGCAAAATTAAGGCCATGTGTGATCAAATTTTGATTTGTGTAAAAATTTTCAATGGAAAGGATTGACCAACTGAGGTCAATAGCGACACTTGATCTTGAACCTTACTAGTCAATTACGTTCTTGTTGAAAAATACAATTTTATCACTGCAGACTGTGAAACCAGAGGGGTAAATGGTAGAATATGGCATAATAGATCATTGTTTTAGACTGTTTAGATCTAGAAAGTGAAAAAAAGGCCAAGAGGCAAAAAATTTAGTAATATCTAAGGGTTTAGATGAATTGATCAAATTGATTGAATGTGTAAGAAGTAAAAATATGGTATGACAAAGTAATCAAGAAGTTCTGTGCATTAAATGATGATGCTACAAGCCAAGGATCTCATTAAGGGGATGCCTCTATGTAGGTCTTGTATCATATGTTATTTTAGACATGTAAATTTATATTTAAGCCAAAATAGTGCACTTATGACCACTCCTTTGCACATTTAGTTCTAGACCTATCTTAGGGCCCTTTTGATCACTTTTGACCACCTTATGCACAGAGGAATAACTCTTTTAATTTGATTGATGACCCCATAATGTACCTATTCATCATTCTACCAGTCTTAACCATCATTCAAGCCATGATAGACCCTTAGCACCATTTTTAGTCCCCATTGGACAACAACTCCCTATTGGTCAAGAGTGCCTTGCTTTGTTGTTCAATCCTCCTCTCTTGTCCTCCCACCAAATAAAAACTAATTTGCAAAATTTAATGTTATGGAAAGGTTAGCCTATGTCCCTAACAAGCCCCATTCAAAGGAATTTCAAAGATATGACTATATAAACACATTTTTTTTTTTTTCACACAAGATGCTTCCACACTGAAAAGCACTAAAATTCTTATTGCACATTGAGAGAAAATCATTGTTTTTAACAATTTTGATTACATATAGGCCAGTAGCCTAGAGTTAAATCTTGAATACATCTCCAAAGTCACAAGTCATAGTTAAGACATTTAATCACATAATTATTTCACCAATATTTATCACTTTACACTAGTTATTCACACACCACCTTAGCATGGGATAAATACATGAAGTTTGATCCCTATTCAAAGTATTGGTATGTAGGCAATGCTCAACACATATTATGTTAAGGTTATGTCCAAATTCAACCACTGATCCCTTTTTTGCCATTGATTTACATTAGTGTTCACATGTCAATGAACTAAATTTTTCAAGGAAAAATAGTCATACAATGGTCTCCACAGCTAATCATAAGCTCTTATACGAAACATAAAACATATAGAGGAAGGTGAACAAAAATCATAAATCCCAGATATTTACTATCTATTAGACAAGATCAAATAAACAGATAATAAGATCACCTACTTCCTATCTAGATTATGATACTATTATCTAGGGCTCACTTTAGTTCTTGATCTAGTTTCACAGTCACCAGACCCAACCACCTTACCAGTTTCAACTTTTGATTCCACTTGTAACACTATATTCTAGATAAGTCTTTATTTTTATTGTACTTTCCTTATTTAGTAAGTTTCTAGATTTACTAAATTTCAAATCAATGAATGCTTAATATTTTTAATATTATTATTTCTAATTTCACATAGTAGTTTGTCACTTAGGGTAATCTACATATTGCTAGGTTTTCCCAATTTTGATAAAACATATTAGTGAACCCACTTATTCTTAAACATTGTAATACCTAGTTTTCTCCAAGGTTTCCTTCTAACATTTTGTCCTCCCAGGGTTGCAAATTTAATTATGATTTCCTTATCATGTTGGAGTATTTGCTAACATTTTCATGTCTCTCTTTTCTTATTCTCATTTTAATCTTTGGGATATTTAAAATGGATAAAATAGAATGTGTCCTCCCCCTAACCCTCAAAGTTGTGATATCTACTTTCCCTCTAACTATATTCATGTTATCACCTTCCAAAGAGGTAAGGTAGATCATCCTATAGTACTAAAATATGGTAACCACCATCTCTTTCCTCAAACACCTCCATCTCCCACATCTCCCCTTGATGGTATATGTATGCATGTTTAATCTTAAGCACCTATGGTTTGTGCTTGTGAAGCTCTAAAGGATAAAATAATCATTATGAATAAGTTAATAATAGAATTATAAAAATAAAATTAATGTTTTAGTGCAGAGATCACATCATTGGAAAATTAGATCACATATGCAAAACATCCAGAGTATGCTAGTGTTAATCATGTATTTGAATCTTCATTTGGAAATGTTGTGCCTAACAAGATTTAATATCAAAATGAGAAATTAAAACATAATACATATAAAATAAGTGATTTAAAAATTATGAAAATGGATAATAAGAGTTCATGTGAGATTTTAAGGGCAATGATTCCAAAAAAGCTGATCAAACTACAATCTATACATACTCTAAGGAGATTAAAATAGTATTGTGCATATCATAGAATGCATGGGCATCATATAGATCATTATTTGGCTTTGAAAAAGAAAATACAAAAGATAATTGATAGTGGTGATCCTATAATTGATACCTCAATAAAGCAACCCATAGAGGAATAAGTACAAGTTGAACAAGTGATGAAATCATAATTAGTACAAAAATGGTTACCAAAGGCACAATTAGAGCAAGAAAAGATTCAGAGGAAAAATTAGAGAAAGAAAGAGTACAAAAATATCAAGATGAAAAAGAAAAATTATATTAGGCACAAGATGCAAAGGTAATATTACAAAAAGAGCAAGAGCATAAGTTACACAATCAAGATCAAGCTAAGAAGAAAAACATTATTAAAAGAGGGTTTATAACAAAAGAAATTCAAAAGTATGAAATACTTATAAAAGATATAGCTTCAAATATGGTCACAAATGGGGAAATGACAAGACTTCCCTCATAGCAAGACCCTTTCACTATCATTGCTCATATAAATGGCAAACAATTCATAGATGTCAATGCCTTGGATTATCATGAAATCAATTTTTATTCTATGTCATTTCTTAGCTCTCTTGAAAATTAACATCAACACTTGGATCAAACTAGTGAATCTATAACATGTTTGGGATCAATTCAGTTAAAAGTTTCATTTGCTTTAAAATAATGTTCTCTTTTTGTATTATTACAAATTTAAGTGCCTATAAAGTTGTGCTTGGAGGATCATGGTTAAAATCAATAGGTGAAATGATTGATAAAATCAGAGGTTGCATATCATTTTAACGTGAAGGCAAGGTCACATCCTTTTCCAAAGAAGGAACATCTCTAGAGAGAAAGCATACAATAGAAAACATACTTTTATCAAGCATACAATAGAAAACATACTTTCATCAAGCATACAAAGAGATACAAATAATGGCATATTAGTAGAGGCACATGACATAATACATATTACAAAAGAGAAATCACGAAATTCAATACCATAATATAGGGCATTTGGTTTTACATATCCAGATACAAATGAATATAAGAGTAGTATTCCAAAAGTTCCAAATCCAGATGATAATGCTTATAACAATACATATTGGTTTCATCTTGATAATACTAATTATAAATAATATGGATATTACAATGATATAGAACCTACATTGTTACATGATCCTCTTCATTCACAAGAGATCATGATTCCTTAGTTCAATATGAGAAGTATTGATGATAATACTCTTAAGGGAGTCATCGATTAATATCCTTCTCTTTATTTCTCAGTTCAAATATATACAAAAATGGTAAAATATTCCAAAAAATACCAAAATTAGGACCTATGCATACTTATATGCACTTTATCATACGTAAATTCATTTATGCACAATTATTCTATACTTGTTTTACCCAGTTTTATATCATATATAATTAATCATTGTACATGAGTGACTGCATATTACACATAACACTATTTTTAGACTCAGTTTCACATAATATGATTGTTACAGATTCATAAATTTCAATTGGACGAGAGCACTCTATTAGATAGGAGTGCCTTGCTCTAGTATCCATCACCCTATCGTTGTCCCAGTGAGCTTAGACTATCACTACTCAATTTTAGACCACACACAAGCTTTATACAACATGTACACTCATTATTTAGCTCACTTGGGGCATATTATACAACTATTTTGTCCAATTTTGGCTACCTTGTCTTACTCACAACTTATTTATTTACATAACATTACATATTTTGATATTGCTCACTCACTAACATCTTGATAAACTATTGGTTATCTCAATTACTAAATCTACTCATGTTAAAACTTAGCTCTTGTTGATCTATCACATACTATCATGCTTACTTTTCATGTTGTTTTTTTAGTTTTGTGGCTTGTATGCACTGTCTGTTTGCTATTGAACACATTTGAATGTCTTTTGTGTGTGGCTCTAAGCCCTCATCCTATGTTTCTAATGTGTGTGAGGAAATTTTGAATATGTCTTTTTGTGTGTATTCTATGTGTATGTGGATATTTGAACATGTACTTTTATGTGGCTCTAAGCCTTAATTACTTGCTTCTATGTGTGTGATGATATTTGAACATGTCTTTATGTGTGATTTTATTCGAGTAGGAGTGATATTTGAACATGTCCCTTGTATGTGGCCCCTTGGATCTTTATTGCATGCTTTGTGTGCTTCAGATGTACTCTTTTATTATGTGCATCATGGACATGACACTTTGCTTTCATCTTTTCTAAAATTTCAATGCCATGATGGACATCATGCATACACCCAACCCTTTCAATGCCATGATAGATATCATGCATTCCTACTTAAGTAGTTCTATTCAACACTACATACTTAGTTTGATCACTTATCTGCATGCCTAGATGATAACATTTATCTAGACACTCTTGCTATAAATTATTATTCCTACATGCATCTCACATTACTACTATGCTCAGTTTTCTATATGACGATGTTATGCTTCTCCATATTATCAATATTACTCAAATTTAAATCTTTATGTCATAACAATCTATTGCATAACTTTTATTTTGAGTTAAGTTATTACGTAGGCTCAACAACTCACCTCAAAAGAGGGGGCATTCACACAGGTTTATATTAGATACTAAATCTCCTAGATCACCACAGATAAAATTTGGTAGTTATGACATAATTAGCACAATTTTAGTCTCAAAATGTGAATAAAAAGTCATTTTAGATAGGAACACCCTATTGGATAAGCAATCATTGCTCTCATGTCCTTCCCACCACTATTTTCCAAATACTTAAAAAATAGGCATTTGTAGAATTTATCAGAATATCAATTTACCCATGACAATATGCAATAGTTTTATAGTCTTAGTTTCTAGAATTACTCACTTTTATCTCAATTTTTCTCAATTTTAGGGCATCATGTGTGGCATGTTATGCCAAGTTAACACATAAGTTTGCTTAGAATCATAGTTGTTATTACTCAATTTCAAAATCCATATACATTAGATATCAGTTTTGGGGCATGTGTGTGGCACATGACTTCCTCAATACTCAGTTTTTACACTGGTTCCATAGATTGAATGGCAAATATATGTCATTATCCATGTTGTATACACCAAACCTAGATTATATTCACTTTTTGCATTAGTTTTTCACTAATTTTAAACCATAATTGAACTTTATTCCATTTTCAGTGGTTGGTTCACTATTTTCACAAGTATTTACAATAATTTTGCACCAAAACAATCTATTAAAATTCATATAGGGGTTCCAAATTACTTCACTACTTTGGGTATATGATGATGGAGTAAATCACACTTTGATTTCCTAATCACACTTGCCTATTGATGGGGATTGGGGTACATAGTCCAATCCAAGGTATTCAACACAAATGAAATATCCAAAGGTCCTACCCTCTATAGTCACTAGTATTACACCAAGAAAACACAAGATTCACATAACTAATCAAGTGTATTTATTCCTTGTAATTCTTGAGTTTCTTGTATTTTTCTTTTGGATATTCATCTTAAGTAAATACTAATATTACATATGTTTCATTACAGGTTTGTGTAAAGCATAGTTCAATGTTGTGGCCTACGTTCAAGACTATACTTCACAAGTAAGTTTAGGTACACACTTTTCCTTTTACTCTAGTACTTTCACTTTTGATACATTACTAGGATAAATTGGGGGAAAATATAGACACATAAATTAGAATTTAAGCTAAAACTGTGAACTTGTGACCACTCCTTTACACACTTAGCTCTAGACCTATCCTAGGGCCCTTTTGATCACTTTCGACCACTTTACATACAAAGGACTCATATTTTATGCTAATCTATGACCCAAGAACAGACCTATCCATCATGTTATTAGTCTTAGGCATAATTCAAGCCTTGATAGACCATTAACACCATTATTTATCCCCATTAGACAATAATGCCCTATTGGATAGGAGTGCCCCCTATGTTGTCTAATCCCCCTCCCTTGTCCTCCCATCAAATAATGACTAGTTTGTAAAATACAAAGTTATGAAAACGCTGAATTATCTTTATAATAAGCCCCATTCGAAGGAATTTCAAAGATATGTGTATAAAAATAAATACAAACCATTTTACACACAAGAGGCTTCCACATTGAAAAAGATCAAAATTTTAATTGCACATTTAAAGAAAATTCCCTATTTCTCCCAATTCTAATTACGTACAACCCTAGTAGCCTAGCGCTAAAGATTGAATACATCTCCAAAGTCATAAGTCATGATTGAGATACTTATTCACTTCATTATTTCACCAACATCTAGCTTTTTTCACTAGTTATTCACACATCCTTGTAGCATGGGAGAACTACAAGAAGTTTGATCCCACTTTGGAGTATTGGTATACAAGCAACACTCAACACATGGGTTGTTGAGGTCAACCCAACTTCAATTGCTAACCCCTTTTTATCTCATTGATTTTCATTGGTTCTCACATGTCAAGGAGATAGGATTTTGTAGGAAAATAGTCATACATTTATCTCTATAGCTGATTGAAAGCTCCCGTGCATAACAAATAACATACAAATAAAGGTGACCAAAACCCAAAAATCCTAGGTCTTTACTATCTATTGGATAAGACCGGCTTAACAAAGGACATGATCACCCCATATCCTATCTAGATTAAAGAATTTTTATCTAGGGCTCATTGCATCTATAGATCTAGTTTCATAGTCACTAGGCCTAGCCACCCTACCAATTTCAACTTCTAACTCCTCTTGCAACACTATATTCCAAATACATCTTTATTTATATTGCACTTTCCTTATTTAATAAGTTTTAAAATTTAGTGAGTTTTGTTGACCATCTTTGGTCCAACAGGCCAAAAATTGGTCCCCTTCCTTCCTTGCTGTCCTGAGCCAGTTTTCATTTTTGATTTTGTACAAGTTTGGAATTTTCTACGGACTCTGCAGGTCCATTTCTATGGACTCCACAAGAATTTCTATGGAATCCACAGGAATTTATACGAACTCTGCAGGTCCATTTCTATGGACTCTATAGAAAATAAATGGGTTCCCAACACTTAAGTGCAAAATGGACAAGTGTTTGTTTCAGGAGTCTGGTTCAATTGGTTTGATTCAAGTCCCTGGTTCATTGTTTTGCTTCAGCAAATTGTTTCAATGGCTCGGTTCAATAGTCGGTTCAATGGATTCATTCAAGTTTCAGTTCAATGGGTTGTTTCAAAGAGACAAATTCGACACTTAGGTGCAGAATGGACCATTTCAAGAGCCCTTGCAGAGGGCAAGGAAGATTTAGAAAAGAGGCAGCATAAGAGAGGCCAAAGAGGTAAGTTCTTTCAGAGATTTGTCTAAGGCTTCCGAATGAGCCCTGAATGCTTTTGTATTGTTGCTAAAGAGAGTGGATGATGCCATGTATCTTGCCTATTTCAATAGCAAAACATGCCACATGTCACTTATTGAAATCAACAGAAAGTAACCAAGGCAAGCGGGAAAGATAAGAACAAATTGCTAAGGATGACGGACCCGAGGGCATCAAATTTATGGAAATGAAGTAGTTGTTGATCTTCACAAATTTAAGCATGAACCTAAATTAATTCAAAGGCTTAAGGCCAAGAGAAAGACAAATGCAGAAATGAGCAAAGTAGTCCAAGTGGCGAGGGAAGGTGTTGACTCAAGGAGTTACTCCAGCAGGTGATACAGTGTCTATGAATTGATCATCAAGAGGCGTGAATGGCGAACAGTGAATGGTGCGACCCATTTTCTTCATTTTTCATTAATGAGCAGATAAGCCACGTAATCATCTTGAGGAGCAGTCTTGTTCACAGACAAACGGTGCGGCCCATAATTTCTCATATGATGTTTTAGTGGCTTGCTCTTGCCAATGATCGTAACACACATGGGTCACTTGTAAAAAGGGCACCAAAAGCCCTCTTTTCTTCCTCTATATATGGTAGAGTTCTCATTTGGAGATGATATCTTTCACATTGTAAGGTGAAGCCCTGACAATTTTTCACCTGGGATCAATAAAATGCATTTTTACCTCTATTCTGGTTAGATACTTCTGAGTGTGTCTGAGTGTTAGTCTTGTGTTTAGTCATTGCCTTCTAATGCTTTCACAGGGTTGACACCAATGCATCTGGTATCTATAAGGTGCCATTCCTACAAGTGACAAGAAGAGCTATACCTGGGGTGTAGAGATAAGAGGAGGTTACTAAATAGTGTGCTTTTTCTACAGCACCTATGGTGAGTCCCTTTTCTGTGTGTTCCATTAAAGCCTCCTTGTTAAGCTTCCTGCAGCCTGGTCCTTTTACCAGTTAAAGTGTATGTATGTTTTTGTATGGTTTAGAGTGTGAGTGTGAATAGGTCAAATCATTTGGTGCATCACCCCTTTTAGAGTAGGTTTTGTTTTCCTATAATCCTTCTCCCTTTTCATCCCCACCTTATATATGTGTGTGTGTGTGTGTTTTAACACTTATTGGAATAACTCAGATGCATCAAAGGGAGCTAGCCCTCATCTAGAGACTCTCCCCTCCAGCTTCGCTAATCCCACAGGGGAGAGGGGAGTTTCCATTTTAACGTGTGGAAGGCAGGAGCTAGGCGTCTGCCCCAAGTGCAATCCACTACATCAACAGTTTTTGGCACGCCCAGTGGGACTCAATTTTTACACTTAGTAAAGTTTCAAGATTGATGCTGGTCCTATTATAGCAAAATCAACCATTTTCAGCATCTGGTGACTCCACTAGTAAGAGCTTCAGTTTCTAATCAAAGACCAGTCTGACTTCCTATGCCTAAAATCACCACATGGTCTGCTTCTAAGGGTGTCCCTTTTGAATTCATTGAATTGCATTTCAACTCAGTAAAGTGATTGAGGTTTGAGAGGACCCATCCTTATTCAGCAAACCACTTTCCCAACCTACTATAAAGAACACCTACGTGAGAAGGCCACGATTACATCCTGTCATAGCTATAACATTACCCTTTATGACTTTTTTTGGTCAGAGTCCCTTGAATCTCCCACATTATGACCCAAATCTAGGAGCAATCCTCAAAAGTGTGCCTTCTTTTGATGGAGAGGGGCCCATTACAGTTATTGAACACATTAGAAATATTGCTAACCTCTGTAATATTCACAATGTTACTGAGGATAATATTGCAACCAAATTGCTGGCTTTGTCTCTCAAGGGCAAAGCTCTGGACTAGTATGTGAATTTAACCATAAATTCAATTAATTATTGGAATGAATTAGGCACTCACTTGATGAACCATTTTGGGGAGAAGAGCGACCACCTTGCACTTGCTGAGCAACTGACTACAATGAAAAGAGCCCCACATGAATACATGCAAGATTTCAACACTCAATTTCAGAAGACATGGGATATAATCCCCATTTTGGTAAGACCGACCCCTAAATATGCTTTCCTGTATTACTTAAGAGTATTGAACAATGATATCATTATTATGATATAGTCCATGGGAGGACATGTGCTGCCTGCCGCTTATGACATAGCTATAGCAGCTGAAAATTGCCTAGTGCAGGCTGGGAAAATAGCTCTTAGACCCCATATGCCGCTTTTCCCTAAAATACTACCTCTAATTTAGACCACTGCTCCCACATTAGCTCTTCTTCCTAGCATAGAAAAGCCAGCTGCTACTCCATCTAATGAACTTCATGAAGTCAAGAGTCTGTTGCAAAATATGACAAATGAATTTGTGGCGATTAAAAGGCAACAAGCTCAAAGCAACTGACCAAACCAAGGATACTAGTAGTATGGTCAAGAAAATAGACCCCCTTTCCAAAATTACAATCAAGGACAAGGTCAACTTACACAGACCAAACCCTTTCAAGGGTACAATCCAGGCGCCCGTTCATCATCCAAGGCTATGGTGCCCGTTCAAAATAATTTGGTGCAAGAACAACCAAGTTGTTCAACCATGGGATATGGTCAAGAGCAAGGTGTTTATACAAATGAAATGATGGGTCACTACCCAAATATGCAAAACAACTAGGCAACTACCCAATTCTAAGGTTTTGAGGCTTCAATGCAACCCAGCACGAGCAGTAGTCAGACCCAGCCTGATTTTACTCTCATGAAGCACCTGGAATGTGAGTTCTATGTAGTCAATTATGTGGGTACTGTGGACAATTAGGGTGACTGTGTCATAGCCAATACAAGATTCAAAAGGAGAGTAATGGAAGAAGCTCAAGCTACTGCCCAAGCATCAATAATACCTTCTTATTCACATATGAACCAAAAGGTCCCAAACTTTAGACTGCTGGTTGTACCTTCAGCTCCTCAGCCCGCACCTCAGGCCGTAAATAACTCCAAAGAAAATTTGAAGGAAGGCAATCCTCGAGTCAATGTGGTTGAACAGATGAAGAAGCTGCACATGAACATCTCCTTGTGGGATTCACTGTCAATATCGGGGCAAAAGGACATCCTGCAAAAGGAATTGCATTAGCTAGATGAACAAGCTATCCCAACAAATGCTGATAATGTTTTGATGATGAATGGACAGCTTTCCACCTTAGGTTAGGTCAAAAAAGAAGAAAATGTTCCCCCTTTTTATGTGTCCTTGGTCATAGGAGATTTCTTGGTGCATAATTACATCATTGATAGTGGAGCAAGCACCTCAATAATGCCCAAATGCATAGCCGACAAGCTGGGTTTGAAATACAAAAAAATGACTAAGGGAGTCCTGCAGCTGGATGGAACACCAACAAAGACAGTTGGGGTGGTGAAAGGTTTGAGCTTGATGCTACACGCTTGCCCAACCTTCTCAGTTCCTCATGATGTGGTAGTGGCGGATGTCCCTCCTTACTTTGCCCTCTGCTTATCTAGGGATTTTACATCCAAGATAGGCGGCTACTTAACAACGAACTGCTCTTATCTATTTTATAGGACCAAGTATGGGACTAAAGTTAAGATTGAATCTGAGCCACTCTATAGAGATCATCTGAAACCATATTTTCTCAAGGTGATAAATGTCAACTATGCCATCATTGACCAAGAAGAGTTTCAAGTAGACCAATCTCCATCCTCTGCCCTTGAAGGAGTTATAGACTTGCTCTTAGATGAATGGGGAAGTGACAACTTCGAGCATGATCCTTACAAATTCATACAAGAGGTAGGCCTTGGAATTTATTATATGCATGAAGAGGGTACTTTTGTACCAAATCTGATGAAAGTGAGCCAGGAAAGCTCAGGTCTATGGCAGCTATTCTTTGATGGTTCAAGAAGTAAGTTGGGAGCTAGTGGTGGAGCGGTGTTGGTTTCTCCTTCAAAGGAGAGGTACTTTTCGGCTTTTCAATTCCAATTTTCTTGCACATGCAATGTTGAAAAATATGAATCCCTCATCCATGGTTTAGAGTGGGCGAGGAAAAGAGGAATCAAAGAGCTGTAAGTTTTTGGTGATAGTGAGCTGATTGTCAATCAGGTAAGAGGCCAGAATTTGACAAAGAATTCTTTACTAAAGTCCTACAAACATAGGGTATGGGACTTAGTGGAGAATTTATTTGCTTTCAATATTACCTCCATTCCTATAGAGCATAACAAGCAAGCAGATAGGCTGGTAGCAGTTGGTTCCCAGTTTGATATCTCTCAAGAAATAGGTCGAGACCACAGCTCATGCCACTTGAAGGTAGTGAGCCAGCCTTCTGTACCTGACAACATCACCAACTGGTAGGTCTTCGACAGTGACCAATAAATAACCCTCTTCTTGCAAGAAGAAGCTGAACTTACTACTAAAAACTAGGCAAAGCTACAACAGCAATATGGCGGCCAAATTATTCAGCTGAAGAACAATAAGCTCCCCAAAGGTTTGGTCACTCTAGAAAGCATCTTCAATGGAGATGACCAATTGAAAAGCAACAAGGCATACATTGCAACAAAAGAGGAACACCATGAGAAGGTGGGGATACTCAAGGATAAGCTACTTACACTTGGGAAAGTGTGCACGGACCATGAAAGGCAGGCCTTCATCTTGTTGTGCCAAGAATTTGCTGATATCTTCACTTGGGAGTATAATGATTTGAAGGGTTTTGACCCAAATCTGGCCCAGCATACCATTGAGCTGGAAGAAGGCACCAAGCCAATGAAGTAGAAGCAGAGGCCTGTCAACCCAATGATTGAGCCTCTCATGTGGAAGGAGCTCACCAAGTTGATTGAGTCTAGGATAATATTTCCAATCAAACACTCTTCTTGGCTGGCCAATCTTGTTCCTGTCCAGAAAAAGAATGGGGACATCAGACTATGCATCGATTTCAGAGACCTCAATAGAGTCTCTTTGAAAGACCATTATCCTCTCCCAAGCATGGACTAGATCCTTCAAATGGTGACAGGTAGCGAGCATTTCTCTCTCTTGGATGGGTATTTAGGATACAACCAGATTTTGGTGCAAGACTATGACCAACACAAGACAGCCTTCACTACCAAATGGAGGACCTTTGCTTACAAGAAAATGCCTTTCAGACTGTCTAATGTTGGTGCCACCTTCCAACGGGCTATGGACATGGCCTTTCAAGGCCTGATAAATAACACTGTGTTGGTATATCTTGATGATGTTACAGTTTTCTCCAAAGAAGCGATCCAACACATGAAACACCTCAGACAAATCTTTGAGAGGTGTGAAGAGTTCAGTGTCTCTCTCAATCTGAGGAAATGCGTGTTTTCTATCCATAAGGGGAAGCTCCTTGGTCACATTATTTCTAATTAAGGCTTGACTATTGATCCAGAGAGAGTTCACTCCATCTTGGAGCTATCCTTGCCTAAGCACAAGAAAGGCCTGCAAAGCTTCTTCGGAAAGATAAATTTCATCCAAAGGTTTATCTTGAATTTTGTGGAGGTGGTCAAGCCATTGACCTTTATGCTAAGGAAGGGTGAAGAGTTCACATGGACAACACAAAGAAAGGACAATTTTGAAGAAATCAAGTAGGCCATAGCCCGGGCTCCTACTTTGATCATCCCTGACTTCACCAAAGATTTCAACCTCTACACCTTTGGAAATGAAGAGGTAATCTCTGCCATGCTTACCCAAGCAAGTGATGATAACCTTGAGCAACCAATTGCATTTTTTAGCCAAGGCCTAGAGGGTTTTGAGGTCAAATACACATATGTGGAAAAGCAAGTCTTAGCTGTCATACATAGTCTGAAGAAATTTAGGCATATGATGTCCAATAGTAGAATCCACCTCATGGTTCCACATCCCGGCATCAAGGATTTCTTGATCAACTAAGACCTGAATGAAAAGAGAGTGGGGTGGATCACTAAGGTGATGGAATATGACGTGGATATCAAGATCACCAAACTGGGAAGAGGGAGAGGCCTATGTGAGCACCTTGCTGTAGACTTTAAGTAGAAAAAAGAGGATAGTCTGCTAATTCATGATGTAGCTACAACAGAAGAACCAACTATCATGAAGGATTGGACATTAGATGTGAGGCATTTCCTTCTCACTGGTGAGTGCCCGTAGGGCCTTGATAGGACCAAGAAGAGATATTTCAGACTTCAGTGTCTCCCTTATGTCCTAATTGATGGAGTGCTATTCAAAAAGGATCTCTCAGGAGTCCTTTTAAGATGTTTAGACTCAAGTCAGGCCAATAGGGTGCTGTCTAAGTTCCATGATGGGCCAGTCGATGGTCATTTTGCTCCTAGGGTTACAACGATAAGATAATGAGGGCTGGTTACTTCTAGCCTACTCTTTTTAGGGACACCCATGCCTGGGTACGAAAGTGCCAGAAGTGTGCACTTTTTGATGGGAAGCAATGGTTGGCTACCATGCCTTTATAGCCTATTCAAGTAGAGCAAGCATTCATGCAATGGGGCCTTGACTTCATAGGGATGATTAATCCTCCCTCCAGTGCTGGACATAGGTGGGTCTTGACCGCCATGGATTATTTCACAAGATGGGTAGAGGCTGTTGCTCTGAAGGAAGCCAATGAAAGTGTAGTCCTAGATTTTTATGAGGACTTGGTGGCAAGGTTCGAGGTTCCAGTAACCATAATCTCAGATAATGCATTAGCTTTTTTGGGAACTAAAACAAGTGTATGGGCACTGAGATATGGTATCTATCTCAGCACTTCATCAAATTACTACCCACAAGGGAATGGGCTGGCTAAATCTACAAATAAGAATCTGATCAAGATTATCAAGTGAACCATGGAGGAGAATCAGAGGACTTGGCATGCCAAGTTGAAAACAACCCTGTGGGTAGATAGGGTCACCCCAAAGAGGGCAATTTGTAACTCACCGTACACGCTCATCTATGGAAGGGAAGCTAGGCTCCCCATTTCACTTGAGTTGCCAGCCTTGGACCTAACTCGCCAGCTAAAATTAGAAGAAGGAAATAGCATGGAGGTTAGGCTATGCGAGCTGATGGAGCTCCAAGAGACAAGGGACTAGGCTATGGCTTCTATGACTAGCCGCCAACAACAAACAAAGAGACACTTTGACAAGAAATCTTCATCAAAAGGTTTCTATGAAGGAGAGATTGTCTTGAAGTGGGATGAGGACTGAGCTAAGCCTAGAAAACATGTGAAGTTCGATGCCCTATGGAGTGGCCCATACGTCATCACTCAGTGCAAGCAGCATAATGCATTCCAACTCTCCAGGTTGGATGGTGAAGAACTATATATCCCAGTTAATGGGATACATCTTAAGCATTACCACTGAGCCCTTTTTCCACCATGTATATATTTCCCTTGCTTTTCTCTTGTTCCCTAAGTGCCTTTTGCACATGTTAGTAGTTTTCTTAGTTTTGTGTGTTTTCATTTCCTTTTGGGGTAAATATTCGTGATTGATTCTTGAATCTATCGAGGCTGTTGCTGAACTTTTAAGTTACATTCTGACTTCATGCCTAATAGATTTTAAGGCAACTGATTTCTAAGCATAGCAAGCATGCTTCCCCTGGGAGTCACCAATTTGTTGACCATCTTTGGTCCAACAGGCCAAAAATCAGTCCCTTCCTTCCCTGCTATCTTGAGCCAGTTTTCATTTTTGATTTTGCACAAGTCTGGAATTTTCTACGAACTCCACAAGAATTTATACGGACTCTGCAGGTCCATTTCTACGAACTCCATAGGAATTTATATGGACTCCATAAGAATTTCTATGGACTCTGCAGGTCCATTTCTACGGACTCTGTAGAGAATAAATGGGTTCCCAACACTTAAGTGCAAAATGGACAAGTGTTTGTTTCAGGAGTCTAGTTCAGTTGGTTTGATTCAAGTGCCTGGTTCATCATTTTGCTTTAAAAACTTGTTTCAATGGCTCAATTTAACAATTAGTTCAATGCCTTCGTTCAAGTTTCAGTTCAACGGGTTGTTTCAAAGAGACAAATTCGACACTTAGGCACATAATGGACCATTTCAAGAGCCTTTGTGGAGGGCAGGGAAGATTTCCAAAAGAGGCAGCATAAGAGAGGCTGAAGAGGTAAGTTCTTTTAGAGATTTGTCTAAGGCAAGGGAAAATCCCCTTTGGAAGGGTCGTTTCCATTTTTCCTGAAGGGCACTTTCAAAGGCAGGCAGAAGCAAAGGAAGAAAACCTTCAGACTTTTTGTCTGAAGGAATTCGAAAGGGCCACAAATGAAAAACCTGAAAAAGAAAAGCAAGAAACAAATTCTTTCAAACTTTTTGTCTAAAGGAATTCCTTTGGGCAAAAAGTTTGAAGAAATTTTGGGAAGCTGCGGGAGAAAAGCCTGAAAGAATTTCTGAAGGCAAAGTGGACAAGGCAATTCTTAGGAACTTTTGTCCGCAGGAAAATGTCTGCGGGGAAATTTTTTTGAAGAAAAGAAGCGAGCGAAACATTCTTGTAGACATTTTGTCTGCAAGAAAATAACCAAAGATAAAAGGCTGAATTAGAGGGAAAGGCCCAAAGGAATTTTCCAAGGACGGTGACGTCTCTGAAGTCGTCAACTTCAAGAAAATAGACTAGCCATTGGTTTTCAAATAGTGACGGGCCCATGAACATCAAATTTTACAACAAGAAAAGCCAGAGAGCGGACGCTGCCAAGTGTCGTCTGCCAGGACACATGATAATTTGCCTCTAAAAGCAACATAACATGCCATGTGTCCCTTGTAAAACCTGGTGGAGCGTGACAAGTGTCTGCGTCTGAGTCCCCAAAGCTCCCTTCAACAAGCTTCCCTCAGAAGTTCCATGGGGGGTGCCAAGTGGCAAATGCGAAAGGATTTGACATAATTTTCTAAGAGAAACAGAATGTGCTACGTGTCCTTTGTAGAGCTCAGTGAAGGCCGATAAGTGTCAACGTTCGTAGACTTTCCCTTTTGTTCAGTAAAGATTGTGGTGGGCCCCAGATGAAATGTTGAAGAGAGTGGAAGCTGCCAAGTGTCATCATTTGTGATGAATTTGAATGAGCCCCAAATGCTTTTGTATTGTTGCTAAAGAGAGCGGATGCTACCACGTATGTTGCCTATTTTAGCAGTGAAACACACCACATGTCACTTATTGAAATCAGCAAAAGGTAACCAAGGCAAGCGGGAAAGATAAGAACAAATTGCTAAGAAGGATGACGGACCCGAGGGCATCAAATTTGTGGAAATGAAGTAGCTGTTGATCTTCACAAACTTAAGCATGAACCCAAAGGAATTCAAAGGCTTAAGGCCAAGAGAAATATAAGTGCAGAAATGAGCAAAGTAGTCCAAGTGGCGAGGGAAGGTGTCGACTCAAGGAGTTACTCCAACAAGTGATACAGTGTCTACAAATTGATCATTAAGAGGTACGAATGGTGAATGGCAAATGATGCGACCCATTTTATTCATTTAGCATTAATGAGCAGACAAGTTGCATAATCACATTGAAGGAGTAGTCTTGTTCGTAGACAAACGGCGTGGCCCATAATTTCTCATATGATGTTTTAGTGGCTTGCTCTTGCCAATGATCGTAACACACATGGGTCACTTGTAAAAAGGGCACCAAAATCCCTCTTTTCTTCCTCTATATATGGTAGAGTTCTCATTTGGAGATGATATCTTTCACATTGTAAGGTGAAGCCCTGACAATTTTTCACCTGGGATCAATAAAATGCATTTTTACCTCTATTCTGGTTAGATACTTCTGAGTGTGTCTGAGTGTTAGTCTTGTGTTTAGTCATTGCCTTCTAATGCTTTCACAGGGTTGACACCAATGCATCTGGTATCTATAAGGTGCCATTCCTACAAGTGACAAGAAGAGCTATACCTGGAGTGTAGAGACAAGAGGAGGTTACTAAATAGTGTGCTTTTTCTACAGCACCTATGGTGAGTCCCTTTTCTGTGTGTTCCATTAAAGCCTCCTTGTTAAGCTTCCTGCAGCCTGGTCCTTTTACCAGTTAAAGTGTATGTATGTTTTTGTATGGTTTAGAGTGTGAGTGTGAATAGGTCAAATCATTTGGTGCATCACCCCTTTTAGAGTAGGTTTTGTTTTCCTATAATCCTTCTCCCTTTTCATCCCCCCCATTATATATATATATATATATATATATATATATATATATATATATATGTTTTAGCACTTATTGGAATAAATCAGATGCATCAAAGGGAGCTAGCCCTTATCTAGAGACTCTCCCCTCTAGCTTCACCAGTCCCACAGGTGAGAGGGGAGTTTCCATTTTGACGTGTGGAAGGCAGGAACTAGGCGTCCTGCCCCTGGTGCAATCCACTGCGTCAACAAGTTTTAAATCAGTGCATGTTTGATATTTATAGTGTTATTATTCTAGATTTTGTATAGTAGTTTGTCACTTAGGGTGATCTGCATATTGCTAGGTTTTTCCAAATTTGATAAAACAACTATAACCATCAATTATATTTTCATATTCATCCTGTACATTAGTCATTTCATTCTAATCATTTTTTGCATGATCATTATCATGATCATAATCATCTTCCTGGTCTTAAAATTATGGTATGTCATTCTTATCATATTTTGCATTTGTATATGTAAAACCAATTGCCCTGTATCATGGTGTATTTTTTTTATTTCTTTTGATTTGCCATGTGTTTTATCACATGCCTCTTTCGTCATTATATTATCTCTGTTTACTTAAATATTAGCTAATGATTTGTTTTTCATTTTTCTACTCTTACTCTAAATATTTTCCATATTTTGAAATGGAAATAACCTTCCCTTCATGATCAAATGTAATATGACCTTTGTTTTTATCAATATGTGCCCCTATTTATTTTGACCATGATCCTCCAACAACAACATTATATGTAGTTGTATGAGAAATAATATTTAATATAAGGCTACATTGTTTTGAAGCAAATATTACTATAACTTAATTGATCCCACATGTGTTTTAGATGAAATTGTCTTATCTATGTGTTGAAGTTGATATCCAAAAGATACAATAAAGATGTAGTACAAAAATTTCTTTTCTAGTAGTCCATAACCTTGAGATTGGTACATTGCTTGCCATATATGTAAGTGGTGATAGTGAAAGGTTCTTGATATGGGGAAGGGCTTATAATTACTTCTTTTAAAACCACACTTGTAGCATTATCTCTTCTATATATATATATATCTTCTTTTTTAACCTCTTTTCTTTTTTAACCTCTTTTGTTAGAAACACTTTCTTAAAGATAATTTGTTGCTTACCTTGAGTTTGTTGTTGTAACTTCTCTTTTAATGATTTCTCTATTTGTAACTTCTCCATTTTGATTTATTCCCTCTGCTTATTTAATTTTTCCCTTTTTAATTTCTCTTTTTATAACATTGTTTTGTTATCTTTTTCAATTTCTAGCCTTTCTTGTTTTGATTTTTCCATTTATAACATTTCTTGCTGTGTTTGAATACTATGAAGAATAGTAGTTTCTATTTGGAAATTTTGAATTGAAGACATAACCATAGATTTTGTAGTGTTAGCCTTGTCTTGTTCCTCTATGCATAAAGTATAGATGATGTTTGAATCCTTAGAAACCATGTTTGTATCATTATACTTTTAAGGAACATTTTGATTTTGAACTTCTTTCTTGAGAAACATTTTTTGAAGGATGTTTTCTTTATCTTGAATTTGTTTTTATACCTTATTTAAATTCTCTCTTAGTGACTTGTCATTTTTGAAAAAAATATTTTGTAATTGTTCTCCATCATCTTGTTCCTTTTATAGTCTTGTTTGCTTTAATTTTTCCTTTTGTATCCATTCTAATTTTTTTGTTCCCTTTGCACTATTTATTTAGAGGATACACTCATAATATGAGTGGGTTGCTTGATTGATTTATATTTTATAGGAACACCACTATCAATTATCTTTTGTATTTTGTCCTTCAAAGTCCAAAAGCTATCTATATGATGCCCATACATTTTATGATATGCACAATAATGTTTTGATCTTCTTAGAGGATGTCTATCAATTTGTTTTGAAGCATTTCTCTTAGAATCTCTCTTGAACTCTTATTATACTTTTGTTCACTTTTTGAATGACCAGTTGTAGATGTTTGTTGTTTTGGATTCCAATCTTAATATGAAGTCTTGTTAGGCATAAAATAACTAGATGAATATGTATATGCATGATTAACACTAGCATACTTTGGATTATTTGCATATGTGCTCTTATTTTCAACTGATATGATCTTTGAACTAAAATATTGATTTTGATTTTGTAACTCTTCTATTGACTTTCTCATAGTGATGTTTTAATGTTGAAGGGTTTCATAAGCATGAATCCTAGGTACTTTTGATTGAATATGTAGAGAAACACCTTCAAAAGGATATGTGGGAGGTCAATAAGGTTGAAGAAGGATGTGTAAGACTTGAGGTTGCATAATAGGCTGTATAATATCTTGAATATATGACTATTCTTATTCCCATGTTATACTTGACTTGACAAAATTTTGCATTAATGTAGATTGCATCTTATCATGTGATTTAGTTATTTTTACAAAAACTCGAAGCAAGAAATTTTCATCCAATATAACCATATATTATTTTAAAATAAAATAACACAAAGTTGAATTGTAAGATCCTAAGAAAAAGGATGCTATAAACAATAACATGGAAATACACTATAAATAATAATGGGAAATGAAATGCCATAAAAATAAGAGTTTTTTTTATGTATGAAGATTAGTAAATTCCCTTAAAATATAAGGTCAAAAGGAAGATGCTTGTAATTTTAGATATCAAATTTGAGGTCAAAATAAAATGCTTTTAATGTCAGCTATTATATCTGAGGTTGAAATTAAGTTATTTTAGTGTCAGATTTATATCCAAGGTCAGAATAATTACTTTAGTGTCAAATGTTCATGAATTTATCTAAACCTTGGGACAATTATTTTGAAATAATATTCAAATGAAAAGTGGGTTCACCAATAAAGGTGCATGCCTAACTTAGGTTTACCAATATGTTTCATTAGAATTTGAATTAATTAGTAAATTAAACTTAATTCATATAAATTTAATGAAATATAACATAATGATGTAAATCAACTTGCAATAAGCAAAATACTAAATTTGACAAAGTGTAATCAAATGAAAGCAAACTAATTGTAATGAAAATGATAAACTTAATTGTTTCTATATCAAATCTGACTATTTTAAACTAATGAAAGTCTGGAATAAACTTATAAGGATTGTTCTAGAAGTTCCCAAAAGCTATGATTGAAACTGGTAAAGGGTCAAGATCATCCAATTGGGTCAAGATCAATTGCCATTACTAACTTGAACTAGTTGATCTTTATGTCTACAAAAAATAAGGGAACTCAAGTCAATATCACATATGACAGCTTGAATTAGGTTTGTATTTGGATATTTGACCTTTGAATTTGTGCAGAAGACCTAAAAATAACTTCTTCAGGGTTGAAATCCTGATAGGACTTGCAATGATTGAAAAATAGTAAATATAAAAAGAGTGGAGTGTAATTCGCTAAGATGACCCCAATCACCCCCATAATGATTGAACACTACCTACATATCCAATACTCCAAGGAGGATATTCAATACCACATAGTTCTCTCGCTTAGATTGATATGTGTGTTTGTGCTTCTTTGAATATATCAATGCATTTAGAGATGGATTGAATACTTGATCATGCTCTACTTTGGCTTTGATAAAATATGTTTTTGACTTAGCTAAGGACTACTTCAAATGGTTAAAATTAGAATTGTGAATAATAGGAAGGTTTTTCTTAATGTGTAATGGTGTGCATATGCCTTTGTATTGAAATTGCCAAGTGGTAGAATAAGTGACTTGAGTGTGCCTTTATAGCAATCCAAAAAGGGAAAATACAGTGTTACCTATCTTAAAAATATGAACCAATCTGTAAGGAAAGGTTTATAATTGAAAAGTGACTATTAGAAGGGTTAAGGTTAGGATTGACCCATAGGGGTCAAGATTGACTATCAATATTAACTACCACTATTAACCCAACAATTAACTTTGTCATGCCAAGAAACATGTGAATTTTGGGTTTTGGAATGTCTATATATATGCTTAAAAAGGTTTTTAACAGTTATAATATTTTTGTATTATTTAGATAATAATCTAATAAATAATGTCCATATGAGTGCTTAGGGTAGAGTGTGGTGGGGAAATAGGTTTAGATTAAGTGCATAAGTCAATTAAAGTACAATAAGGCCAAAATTGACATAATCAAGCATTTATGACTAGATTTATGTGACTATAATTACATGTTATATCTTTATGTGAATTCTCTACTATGTTAAGCTATATATATTACGTGCACATGTCTTTATAGTTAATTTTATCTTACATAGTGCTACATGACTATGTTATTATACTTTGATGTGACATTGATACATATTGATGGTGTAGACAAGTTTTTACTTGTTTTACACTCCATTGATGTTGTTACTCTCTTGCATGATAGGCTAGTTTTTACTTGCCTATTTTGTGTGGCTCTTTGGCCTTATTTGTGACATCTTTATGTCCTTTACATGTGGACCCTGGCCTTGCTTGTTTGTGACATATTTATGTATCTTATGTTTGGCCCTTATCCTTGTTTGTTTCTAACATCTTTATGTCCCTTGGCCTTGATTATTTGTGACATATTTATATCCCTTATTTGCAACATATTTATGCCATTGTGTATGGTCTTTGGCCTTATTTTTTATGACATATTAATGTCCCTTATATGTGAACCTTGGCATTATGTGTGACAATATCTCTTGAGCTTGTTGTGACTATTGATATTTTTGACATTTAGTGGTGTTATGATACATATCATGCACATTTTACTGTATAGTCTTATTCAATTATCCTTTAACAATGGTTACTACTACATGTTTCAATGATACATCTATCTAGACATGCCACTTATGTGCCATGCACTGTATATGTTACATATTATTTTACCCTATTTTTGATCAAAAAATAAATGTTTAATGTGGTTATATAGGTGTAAAACTAGAGAACATCATAATGTTGAATATGTACAATAATTAACTATTTAAATTTTCACAAATGTTAAATATGGAAAACTATTATTTTTAGAAAACACTAGGAATAAAAGTACTTAACTCACACATATATCTTTATTAGATGTTTCAAATATCAAACAATGAAAATCAATAAAAGAGGTGACTATGTAGGCTTAGAATTAAGAACATAATCAGAAACATAATTTTGATAGGGTTTTTGTAAGTGGACTGCAACACATGCCACTCTTATCCACTAATAGTGGCCTTGCCCAGTCAACTGTGTTGACTGACTGATAGGAAAATAATTTTTTTTTTAATGGAAATAATAGATCAGAGGCAAAAGTAGGGAACATTCCTAGACAAGACCATTATAAATGGATAATAACAAGAGCCACTTGAGTCTGTTGAATATAGACTTATCCCTATTGACTGTGGCAAAAAAATGATCATTATGTCTCCTCTGCCTATGTCTACTGATCGATATGAAATATTGTAATTTGAATTATGTTGTGTAAAAACTATTGTTTGTATTAATTTTACTTTAAAACTTTAAGGTCACTTTTATAACTGGACAACCTATAAAAAATAAGGGAGTGTAATGAACTAATCTGACCTTAATCACCCCCTTGATTATTGACTATTACCTATGTATTTAATACTCCAAAGAGGGAAATCAAGCCCATGTAGTTCTACCACCTAGAGTGATTATGAAATTTTGCTCATTGACCATGTGTATGCAACAAGAAAATGGCCATAATAATTGATAATGATAACACTTGACTTGATTTGAAGCACTTTAGACTTGGCTTGTGGTTGTTCCTTATGAGTGATATTTACTTTGTGAAGAATAGGGTAGATTTTATCAATGTGAAAAAGTATGTAAGATTGAGAGAAGTGAATGCCAAATGGGGAAAATGAATGACATTTGATGTGCATTTATAGGAAAAACTTTTGATAATATCCTTCAGTTGACCATGTGAAATATGTAGGAAGACCCAAAAGAATGACTTAAATTTCAAACACTAGCCATTATTTGGCATGGGATGTGGTTGTGTCTACCTAGTGTAGAATTATCCAAAAGAATTAGGGACATCTATTCTAAGCTGAAGATGGCCCAAGGGTGATTTTAAGTATTTTAAGCATTTGACATTGAGAATTATGCATAGTCGTGATGACAATTAAAGGGTCGATCCCCCATATATATAAATGGCTTCAATGAATGATAAATAAGAGTCATAATGTGGTGCTAGTCATGTGGTTTAGGATATTCCAAGAATTAGAATTATCAAGTACCCATGACTAGATTTATGTGTCTATATTTCCCCCATTTATTCTAGTAACAAAATTTCTAGAGTAAAGGAGAAATTTCTATCAGGGTACTTTGACTTTGAGTGGATAATTCGATTGTGTAGGGCACTCAAATTTGTCAAAGCCTAAAATAACTCATGAAGTAGTTATTTTTTTTCATTTTGAAATTTTAAAAAGCTCAAACTTTGAAATTTTTAAAATTTTACAAAAATATTAAGGAGTACATCTATACATAGGTGAAACAAAATTACCCTGTAATCTATAATTGATGATGGAGAACTATTTCCCCCTTTTTGAAGCACTTGGATAAATTTGAACAAATAGTGAATTGAGAGTTATCAAGTCCCAATTTGAATAACTAATTGATATCTTGAGTTGTAAAGATGCATTATTCAAACACTCATGAATAGGAATTAATACCCAATGTACTAATTTGAAAAAGTGAAACCAAAATGGGTTCACTAGAAGTAATTCCAAGGCTATTAAGTTCATTAGACTCAAATGTACATCACTTTTAATGGAATTTGACACCACACAATGGGTTTGATAGAAGTAATGCCAAGGTCATTGAACATCATTAAACCCTAATGTACATTATCCTTACAGATTAAATCACACCACTGTAGATGGATCTAAGGGCCCAGTGGCGACCTAGATTTCCCTAATCTAATATTAAAGTATGGTTCTCATGGTCCCCATGAAGGTTTGATACAAATTAAAATCAGTGAGAGGAATGAGCCTGAGCTCTGAGAACATCACCTTGTTGATGACTACCACCATCTTTTTGCACTTGTTTTCTATTCGGATGATTCTATCTAGATATTGTTGTGCTTTTTATAAGATCACTTTTATATTTTAGAGGGATACATTCACATTTCAAAGGGTTGTGAAATTTTTTACCAAATCCTCTTTAACCTTACTAATTATCCCAACTGAAAAAGATCTCCTTACATGGGACTCCAAAGTCTTCACTTGGTCCCTAAGGTCCTCTGTTAGCTTATCTATGGTCTCATTGGTGGCTTTGATTATATATATTAGTTTATTTTATAATATTCTATTCCCCCATGGTAATCCTCACTCTTGTGTGGGAGAATAGGTCCTAATTTCTTATCTAGACAACATGTTCAACAACCTGTGTGAGAATCTATGTCATCACCCTCTTCATCTAGCCTGAATCCATGTCAAACTACAAATATATATATAGGTCCCCATGATAGACCATTTTTGGACTTTTTGCACCCAATACTTTAATGGGACCCATCCATCCTTATCCAACCATGGTCACTAAGGTAGTAGAAGATAAGGTGATAGGAGTGAGGTAGTTAAAGTGAAAGGTAGAAGCATGGGTGGAGGAGGATGGGATAAAGGTGAAGGGTGAAATGGAATGAAGGGCGGGGGAGGTAACATGGGAATGAAGGGAGGAACTCAAAAATGGGAATCCTAAGGGAACATGTGAGATCTCAATTCTTCTAGGGTCATGAAGACTTGGTGACAAATTATGCTTGGAAGGTACATGCTTAACCTGAAGGATGATATATTAGATGTTTAAAGGTAAATCCTTGAGAGACTAGTGTGATTGGTAGGGTGACCAAGAAGGATATGTATATGTAACTAGGGGATACACATGTGGCCTAGGTGAAATCAACTTCTTATTAATCTTCTTCTTTGGGTTTATCTATGTTGATGTTAGTGTAGTTAGAACTATCCCAAATGGAGCTTGTGGGAGTTAGGTAGCCATTATTAGGCATGATGATGTGTTGGATTCTACTAGATCTAAGGAATTATTAGTTATAAAATCCATTGGAGTAGTTTCAACACTAGGGAACCACTATTGTAGGAGTTATTAATATTGTTGGGGTAATTGTATCTACAGGGGCCATTGAGAATGTAGGAGAAATTAGGAATTGGGATCTACCAGGATATGAGCTACATTGAGGGGGTGGGATAAGAGTAAATGATGGTGCCAACCATGATAGTGGGGTTAAATAAGTCCACAATTGGGTTGTAGGATGAACAAGTTGAAATGGGGTAACAATGATACCAACCATCATCGAAGCCATAAAAAAATAAGGTAACTGAGCACTTTTCACCATAGGAGCAAAGGGAAGCATGACAGGAGTGGGTCATGCTAGAATGGAGAAACTTGGGGGACTTACAAATGGAAATTTGAAAATAGAAACAATTGGGAAGAAACCTTAAGGTAAGCCACAGGTTCGTCTTTAGCTAGACTGGACTCTAGACTACTCTTAAATTAGAGGCCTAAGTAACTTGGGGATCACTTACATGAGGAACTAATCTAGGTGGAACTAATGTTGAGGCCAATAGAGTAGTATAATTAATTAGTATTCCTTGTGAGATTGTTTGTCAATATTTATAGTCATTGGTCCCTCAACAATTAACCTTTATGGATCTTGTTGTGGAGTGGTTGGTTACATTAAAGGTGGCTATGGAAGAACCAACCTTTCTTCGAGTGTAGATTGAGCTTGAGCTTGGACCTTTTGGTGGGCAATGAACTCCATTTTTTCTATCACCTCTATATAATTCATTGGGTTGAGATGAATTGCCTCCTCCAAGTGGCCTTAATAGTGATATGTGGTGTTGAAATATACCCACCACTTCTCGACTATCTATCCTCGACTTTTTTGAAGTTATATGAGTCTCTATGTTAGGCCATTTCCTATAATGATTTCACATTATTTTATTCATGGTGACCAAATGGTAGGACTTTTGTCTTCTTCCAAGGCATAAATGCAAGATGTCATTGGCCAATTTCTAAACTATTATTTCTCTAATAGGTGGTTTGGGACTATGTATGTCAACAAGAGAGGAACTCATATAATACGTTTAACCCTAATTATGGTATTATCCCTATAATACCAATAATCACTAATGGACTGGAGTGAAGCTCATATCTCCTCTAAGAGCCTTGGCATCAACCTCTCATTGGTGTCACAATACATAAATAGGGTAGAAGTGGTCACAAATGTCTTGGATGTGATTTTAGAAGTGGTGAATGTAGAGTTTGTAAAACACTACATGCACCACAAACCCCATTTATACCCATGGAGGGAATGTTGTGTACTTGAAGTTCAACATGGTAAAAATTACATCCACTAAACAAGACATCATGTATAAATTACCTATGGTGTAGGCTTCATTCACCTTCTGATTGAGGTTGAATGTGATTTTCCTCTCATATTTGGTCCTTCCCCTTTATGACGATGTTAAGGAGCATAACTTAGAACTTATTGATGAGTACCACATCACTTTACCCATACAAGTGATTCAATAGTAGTACACTAGTACATACTCCTTAGAATGTTCTCATTATGTATATGCATTAATGTCCTTTTTTTGGCCCACCTACTTGTGTCCTCAGCTCAATCTTTGAGGACCTCATAGATGTTATGAATTTATATCAAGGAATCTATGAACTAAGTGTTTATGTATTCTAAGATATTATGATATTACATAAATTTATGACCATAGATATTTATGATTTTTAACTTAGTGTTTGTTGAGTACACAATATCCATACTACACTTAGAAGAGAGCACTAGATTTTCAAAGAGGTCTACACATGGGAATATTTTTGGTTTGGACATGGATTTGTGAAGTGTCAAAGCTCTGATGGTGACAAGATCATCCACATATTAGATATCATATTCATCAACCTCATCATATATATTTGGTCTCTAAATTTCCTTGATAATTTATAGAATTTCAATACAGTGCTTGAATTGAGTAACACCATTAGAATTAGAAGTAGAGGTATCCATTATTAGGATTTATGAGCTTTTGAGCAAAAAATTTAGTAAAAGAGACTCTGTGTGCTTTGGAGTGAACTCAAGGTAAAGGGATTTGAATTATTGAGGAATGCATACTATATAATTGTGAATTAGATCCTGATGCAACCTTATAGGGCCCTATGATATTTTTGTAGTAATGGATTTGGTGGGCTCATATTGTATGAAATAAACTATGATTAAATGGAACAAGCCTAAATTAGCCATTTATTTATTTGGAATTAGTTTTAAATATTTAACACCAGACCCATTTGGACTGGTTGAAGGAGATGGGACTCCTCTAGCTGTCGAATCATTATTTTCCCTAGTTGAGATGATAAACATAAGGATCATGATAGGCATACATAGTTTTAGCCCTTGTGGCACTACTAACTTCCCTAGGGTAAGCCACATGTCTCTTGGAGAGTGGTGGGTGACTAAATACTACACCAACTAGGCATGGTGGGGAGATTTTTTATTTGATAACTATGAATATATGAGTTAGATACTCAAGTGTACACATGAAATAATGTTATTAGGTCTAGGGGTTAGCCTATACCTATTTTTGACTCCTTTAGGGCCTCACACAACTTTTTGACACTTGGATGTATGGAATTACACATGGATTTATATTGCTTTATTAAGACTCCTAGGGATTTGATATATTTGATGGCTTTGGGTGCATGGAGACATGTGGCACCTCCTTGTTGGATTTAGGCCTCTTGAGGCTTTAAAAACTTTGACAAATCTAGATGCATAAAGACACGTGGCACCTCCTCATTGTATTTGGCCTCTTAGGGGTCTGAAAACTATGACACCTCTAAGTGCATGTAAACTTATGGTACCTTCTTATTGGATTAAGCCTATAAGGTATCTGACAACTTTGACACCTCTAGGTGTACAAAGACATGTGGCACTTCCTCATTGAATCAGGCCTCCCAAGGCTCAAACAGATCTAAAACCTCTATATATATGGATACATATGGTGCCTCCTAATTAGATTAGGCATCCTAAGGGTCTAAAATGTCTGACATATCAATATAGATGGAAACACATAGCACCTCCTCATTGGATCGGTCCTCCTTGACTCTAACACCTTTGGGTGCATAGAGACACATGGTGTATCCTCATTAGATTGGGTCTCTTTAGGATCTAACATATTTAATACCTCCAATTGCATGGAGACATGTAAAAAAGTGGTTAAATTAATCCAAAGTGGATCACAAGAAAACTAATGCTTACATGTTTGCCAAAAAGGCTTTGGGAAAGCCAGTTAAGACTTTAGGAAAATGCATGTGTAAGAAATTTATACATAAATAGTTAGTGCCCTAAAAACAAACTAAGTATAAAATCACTTAAATAATGAAATGGGATTAAATATTTTGAAAGTGAATAGTTGCAAAAGATCTTCAAGTATGAACAAGCAAGCTATTATCAGGGTCATGGAAAATTTTCTTAAGGATCAGATCAAGATCGACAGAGGGATAATTTAAAAAAATATATATGATGAAGAGGTCCCCTTTTTTATGTGAAAAGGATGTGTTGGTCACAACAAATAGAGACTATACAAGGAAAACACAAATCAATGTCTAGAATATAGACTATAGACCTTCATTATTGAATAAGTAGATAAGACATCAAAACTTCTTTTAGCAAAACCAGAAGAGACAGAATCACTTAAGTCTACTTTAACACATACCATATTGGGATCTAATTCCTTAAAGAGATAATATTCTATAAAGAGTGATTTATTTCCTTTAGATTCCCTTTGAATACATGATTAAACTTAGATGTGACTTAAGTGTGTAGAGCTATTGAAAGGTACTTCTGCTTTGCACAGATTGGATAAGGAAGGCAAGACTTGAGCATTGCTTTGGTACTATCTAGACATATATATCCTTGAAAAATATATCTTTGGTTCCACTCTAGGCCTTTCTCTATTTCCAGCCAGGCTATAAAGCCTACAATGGAGGTTTCCCAAATCACCCTTTCTTAAGAAAAGACTTTGAGATTTTCTTAAGATTTTAGACTTCCTTTAGTTTTGATGTTTTCTTTATTTCTAATCTATGAGGGTTGGGAATGAGTGTATCCAAGGTGAATAGTTGATTCAATGAATTCTTCATTATCAGTGCATGCCTTTTTCCACCTAGTGGTTTTACCTACACATCTTTTTAGTTTACTTAGGTTAGTTAATAAAGTCATTAGGGGTCATTTACCTTTAAGTGGGTTCTAATTGTGAGTTAGGGTTCTACCTTTTTGGTGACCTAATCTCACCCTATATGTACTTTTATTTTCTCCTAAAGTAGCTAATGTAAACATTTCCTTTGTGGAATTTTCTTATTTTTGGAGCTCTCATTCTACCTCTACAAGAATTCAACATTCATCACGTGGTCGCTATTCAAAGATCTTGGTGAAATCTATCATGGTATCAGAGCTCTAGAGAACCTGAATTGGTCTTGGGAGCAAGTAATGCACCCTAGAGAACCCAAATTACACTGAGAAGACCCATTTGAGTTTTTGAAGGTCAACTACTTATTACTCATTTACTTGATTTATAAGTAATAAGTCATGCGGGTTCATAAACCCGATTTACACTAGCAAGATCCACTTGGGTTTTCAAAGGTCGACAACTTATTACTTTTTTAAAGTCAAAGTAGTTGGAAAAATCAAAGTCAAGTAGTTGAAAAACCTGAAGTTGAAGCAGTTGGAAAACCTGAAGTAAAGCAGTGTTGGAAACCTGTGTGACGTTCAAGTGGGCGTCAAATTTCAGGTGAAAGGTAATGAAGAAATAGATTAAAGTTTTTTCCATTTTTGATTTCTGGGTAAAAAAGTTTCCATTTTTGGAAAGGGTCTAGGAATATGTCGAAGTAAGAACTTGTAAGTGCCATAACTTTTGATCGGCAACTCCTTTTTGAGTGCCATTTGATTCAAAAGTGCTTTTTTTTTATGCTCTACATATTGGACCTTCCACAATTACAAATATTTTTCACATTTTTTGTACACTCTTGAATGTATTATCATTTGTATTCGACGTTCCTCTTATTCTTTATACTTATGCACCTACTACTCAAGACACTTTTTCGGTTGAATTTGATGTTTATACGAGCATGTTTGTATTTGAGACATTCAAGGGGGGTCATTGTTTGGTAGTTCTAAGGGGGTACTTGTGTGTTTGTTATACATTTAGTCTTTCTTTTTTTTGCATCACTTTTTTACTTATTGCAATAATACTTACTTCTGCACTATGGATTCATTCTCAATAAGTCCACTTACACCATTTAATTATCATGAATAAAAACCTGAAATGGAAATTATCTTGCAATCCAAGGGTTACCATCAAATTATAATGCACACTGAGACTGAACCTACTGATGCTGAAGTAAAAATCAAATACTTTAACCATTTTGATAAAGTTCATGGACTACTGTGTCTCTCAATCTCCCCATATCTACTCTTTCACATTAAATCTACCAAAACACCTACTAAAGTGTGGACCACACTATCCAAGCTCTTTGGAGTGTAGGATGTGATGAGAGGACATGAGCTAGAAAATGAGCTCATTAGATTGAGCCTAGATGACTTTGACACTCTTCAAGTTTTTTTCACCAAGTTTAAAATTTTGAGATTGCAGTTGAAAGCATGTGGAATTGACAAGAAATATGAATAACTTATTTTGTCAATAATCTCTAAATTGGGTCTTGAATATTCTGTATTTGTGTCTAGTTTTCATTTCACTAAGAGAGCTCTTGACACTGTATGGAAGATGCCTTCTTTAGATACCTTTGTTGTTGACTTGATTCAGGAGCAAGATAAGTTGATACAGATGGGCATAGTGAAGTCATCTAAATTTCATACATTGCTTGCTGAGAAAGATAAGGATTCTAACAATAGAGAGAGAAAGTAGATCAAGAAAAAGGATGAGAATGGTGAAAATATTTCCACCTCTAAATAAAATAATATGACCTCTTCTTTCAGTCATAAGCTTAAGAAAGAATGGATCAAATATGGGCATCACTTAGGTAAGCATGATGAGAGTAAATGTTTGAAGAAATAATTTGACCACCTTACTAGCATTCTTATTCACAACAACATAGGTGTTCTAGATTCTATCAAACCATCTTCACCAACTCATGAACCCACTATGGCAAATGACTCTGGCAAATAAAAGGCAAAAGAGAATAAAAAGTGGAAACATAAGGGAAAATCCTTAGTTGTAGTTGTGCCTCCAACTCCTCCTACATGGGTCATTGACTCAAGTGCTTCACATCACATGGCCTCTTCATAGATTGAGTTCATTTCCTTAGAACCATGTGACATGTCCTCTATACAAATGGGTGACAACACTTATAAAAAGGTTTTCAAGAGAGGGTATGTTAAAGTGAGTGGTGGAACATTCAATAATGTTCAATGTGTGCCCTCACTCTCAACTAATCTCTTATCAGTCTACCAGATCAATCACCTTGGTCTAGGCATGCAAGTTAAATTCACTCCAAATTTAGTGTACATCAGGGAGTTGCATAGTGATACTATTTTGGATATGGGAATGGTTGATCATCAGACTTGGCTATATAGCTTCTCACACTTTGCTCCTGACTCTCCTTTAGATTCCTCTTCAGACTCACCTGCACCTAATTATACTTCTAAACCTGAGCTTCTTTATGATATTGACAACTCTTCTTATATAGATGACTACAATAGTGAAGTGGACACACCTCCACCATCTCCTTGTCACCTTCCAAATATTTAAGAGTTAATTCCTTATCTACCTACCTCTGGTCTACTTCTGACATTATAAAGTAACGATCTATTGATCTAGGACACATCAGACATTGGGTATTTTGTTCCATAGTTACAGATGATTCAATAGACCTTCTTCACCTCTGATTCTATTACACCATCTTGGAATAGAGTAGTTGGGCCACCTACCTCACAATATGTGGATCATTCCTTTCATAGGAATTACACCTTGATTGAAGATCCATTAGGCACTTGGCAGACAAACTCATTATTCTAGGGTAATCCACTTTTCACTACATATACTTCTAATTCATAGTCACTTCCAAGCATTCCTCTAGGGGACACCAGATGGCTACAATCAATTATAGACCTTAGTGAGTTTTTTTTATCCTTTTTCTCTTCTTTACTCTCTTTTTAGGTAGGAGTTTTGTTGCTATGATTTTTCTCCTTTACCCTGGTTTATGGGAGTTGCATTGTACTTGGGTACCTCATTAGGCCTCATTATTGTGACCCAATTCTTATACCCACCTAAGCTACACTTCAGGGGGGTGTCAGTGTAGGCTTTTTCCCACCTAGTGGTTTTACCTACATGTCTTTTAAACTTACTTAGATTAGTTAATTAAGTCATTAGGGGTCATTTACCTTTAAGTGGGTTCTAATTGTGAGTTAGGGTTTTACCTTTTTGGTGACCTAATCTCACCCTATATGTACTTTATTTTTTCCTAAAGTGGCTAATGCAAAAATTTTCTTTGTGTAATTTTCTTGTTTTTAGAGCTCTCATTCTACCTCTACAGGAATTCAACATTCATCGTGTGGCCGCTATTCAAAAATCTTGGTGAAATCTATCATTCAGCATTAAATGGGACCCTTTTCTTCTATAGTGAATTCATAATGACACTTTGATGTTATTTTAAGTGTAGTGATGACTTCTTGTTAGAAATAAAAATTTTATCAATTTACCCACTCAGTTTGAATCAATGGACTCTTTCTTACTAGCTATTGTGAAATAAGTTGCTTCATCTATCTGATTGTTGAATAATGGAAGCCCAATTTCTATGTTTCTATTTTTAAAGTTGTAACTTCAATGCATACCATACCTTTGAAAGGACTAAATAGGAGGATAGAAGGACCAATTCTTGGTGCCATTATTATCTCTTTTATAGCACCAAATATTTTATTGATCTTATTATGCAAGTAGGGTTACACTTATAGGGCTCTGGGCTAAACTACTATTGGGGGGGGTGGAAATAAAATTCAAACATAATGGGAAGTAAATGAACGCAACCAAATCACAAAATGAGAACAAGAAAGAAAAAAAACATGATGAAATCAAACACATAATAAAAGCAAACACACAATAGAAGAAAACTATTTTAGGACTAAATTAAATCTAATTTATCTTTACATTACCATCCTTCATCTAGAGGTCTACTCTGATAATGGATGTCATAGTCTAGAAGTAGTGCCTCAAAAATTGTCTATTCACATGCAATGAGAGATCATCTCCTTAGAAGTTGTTTGGTCTAAAAGCACTTTGTCTGAGAAACTCAAAGATCTGGTAAGGGCCAATCAAGAGTGGATACAGCTTGGGATGTTTCCCTTTATTTTCATGTGCTTTGTCCCTATTGACCATTCTTGACCACAAGTTAAGAATGGGTCAACCCCCTATAGTTAAAAACTATATAGGGGTCTATTATAATGTCATAGGGTGTTGCATAGTCCTTTTGATGTCATTTCATATGTTTTAGCCTTGGTCATGGTCTATTTAAGTCCTTATGTAATTTTGAGTCATTTAAGGGTCATTTTAGAGTCATATATGAAAGTGATAGGTTTCCATGGTGTTTAAGCATTCAGAGATATGAAGGAGGTTTACACAAAGTCTCAGTGGTTCATCAAAGCCTTGGTAGGCTAAACAATCATTTCCTGCATTTTCATGCATAGTCAGTTGAGTGATCAAGCTCCATTCAAATGAAAAGGATGGACTATAATAACCTATTTCCCATGTATGCACAATCATCTACCATGAATGGGCACCTACAACTGCTATGGAGAAGATCATCATGTTGAAAAAGAGCAATTGCCTAGATTTAATCACTTCATAGTTTAAAGAGCGTGTTTGAAGAAGATGAGGATATTAAAGATGAATCATAAGGATAGAGTGGGTAACATCAAATTTAAATCACAAGAACTAGCTGTTTGGACTCAAAGAAATATAACCATGGAGTTCATAAGCCTTCTAGCTACCAATTATCAAAGCCTCATTCAATCAAGATCAAATATCGATGGCACATGGGTGATAGTGAAGTCAATAAGTTAAAAACCCCATATCAAGATTGATGATGCATATTTTTATGTATAAAATCTGATTGATGACCCATGTTGAAGATTAGGGTCAATACGTCAAGATCAAGGATTGATGATGCATGTTTAATTGTGTAATCAAAGATCGATGATGAGCATGAAGTTAATAAGTCAAAGGATATTGAGAATAAATTTGATGGTGCCAAGTGTCATGATCATGGTGAATTAACAACAGATCTATGGCTTGAATTTGATCACATAGATCAAAGATCAATGGTGTGCACTTGATCACACATATCAAAGATCAATGGTGCATATTCAATCACGTAGATGGGGATCAATGGTGCATATTAGGGTAATAAGTCAATGATCCTCGATTAAACACACAACAACCATATGGTGTAAGCATGTTTAATTGTATGGGAATTGGAAATAGGGTCCATGAAAGGCATTTAAGGTTACCAAGTGTCATAATCTTTGATGCAAATTAAAAATCAATAGCTGACATTGAAGGTCAAGGATAAGAGACTCCTAAGGAGATCAATGGAGTAAATTTAATCAGGTTCTAGGGGCATGAGATGAAGACACATGTCTAGAGTGATAATATGCATATTTTAAAATGAAATGAGCAACATGGTAAGGAAACACCACATAATAAGACATATAGGATCAATAGGTTTTGTGACAAAGCAAATACTTCAGACTCATATGTTGCCATTAAAACTCAGTTATGACCATCTCATAAACCTTGAAATATCAGGAAGGGACATAAAATAGATGGGTATGAAAATACCCATAATACACCATCCATCACAAATAGTCTTGGATAGAGATTGAAGATAAACAGTGATTACTAGGGCTTATTGGATGACAGTGAAGAGTGAGGTCCAGGAGACTAATGAATGACTGTAGATGGTGAATACAAGTGTCTAAAAGATAAATAGTAGTTAGGAGAATATATTATGAATATAATAACATGTTTACAACCTCCTCAAGATAGTACATATGTGTTAACTCTCCCTAGTCTAGATTTAAAAGCTTGAGAGATGATCCTTGATGAAGGCAGTTTCACAAAGGCTAGTTGAAGAGTCTCTATGCCATTTCGGAGAGTTTGTCATAGTTTATATGGACACTTGTAAAAGGATACATTTATGGTCTATCTCACACTCCATTCTCTTATAATGTAACTAGTTTTCATTCCTTGACATATGGCATTGTGACCCTTGAACTTCTTTACTTCATTCTCTTCTCCTCTTTCTCCAATTCTGTAATTAGTAGCCATTTTGGATCTTGTAAGCTAATACCACACTATGTATGGAAAATCCTTAATAGAATGACATTTTATTTTACCTTTGAAAATTAATTCAAGTTTGGGTTTTGATCTCATGAATAATTGTCATAGTGTGCAAAGTGATGTATGGTGTAGTTAGTGATAATTCTTTATTGTTTCTTCCCTTATCCTCTCATGTTTATGAAAGAGTTCCTATTTTAATAGGTCCTATAGAGTGTATTAAAGTGTGTTAGACTCATTTAAAGTGTGCTATTGTTTTTAGAGTATGCATTATACCCTCTAGTTCATTTACCTTGTGTTGCTCTCATGAACATTACCTTTGTATTGAAACACCCATGTTAGAATCCTTTAAGACTCTAAAGCTAGTTTGTATGCCTTATTTCATTGTGATATAAGTATGATGGTCATGTGTAAATCATATATTTATATCAAACCCTTATATTAGGTCTATTTCATGTAAATTTATAACTCTTTTCCCATAAGTAAGCACTAGTTTAGGTGATAAACACTTACAAGATACATTCAGGGTGTTAGCCCTTAAATCTAGAGGCTCACCTCCACTATAGGTACACCCACATACATGAAAGTGTTCCCATGTTTCCAAAATATGGAAGATTCATAAACAACCTCTTATAGGGTGCAAGATTAGGTGACAATAGTTTTGGCACACTCGATGGGATGTGTTATCTTCAAGACAACTTATTAAGGTGAATGCTGGTCTTGACAACATCAGCTGCAAATTGGTGTGCTACTCAGTATTTGGTGACTCCATCATGGTAAGATATAGTTCAAGGCCATCATTTTGTCATAAAATTTCTCTCATACTTAATGGTTCTTACTAGGTCATCATCTAGTACAGTGTTCAACCCCATTAATCGACCTATTCAGCATAAACTTCCTCTTGAAGTTCAATACCCTCATCCTAATCTACCTTTTGAGGAGAAAGAATATTATGCTATCCAAGGAAGTGAATAGGTTTAGGAGATTGAATATTTTGAAGAAAACATGGCTAGACAACATGCCTTTCCTCCCTTAATACTAAAAATCCAATTTATCTCCAAGCATATGATGTTATTCTCCCTAATTCCATAAAGAGTGTGCCTACATTCAATGGTGAGAGTTAGGTTACAAATAGTGAAAACATCAAGGATATCTCAAAATTTTGTGGTTTTAATAATTTCACCAAAGATAATATTATCATTATACTCCTTTTCATTTCCATTAGAAGGAAATCTCTTTATTGGTACAGGACTTTGCCTGACATATGTATCACATCATGGGAATATTTTGGAATGTTGTTGACTTCTAGATTTGAAGATGAAAGTGACCATACCTCTCTCATACATCAGATTAATGTGACCAAAAAGGCCCTAAGGAAGTAATGCATGACTTCAATGAGAGATTTCAAAAGACTTGGTATAGATTGCCTCTTTTCATGAGGCCACCTGCTAGTTTTGTGTTTCCTACCTACTTGAGAGCCATTGGTACTAAAATTTCTATCATGCTTCAATCCATGGGTGGTTCCACTCTTCCCAAAGCATATGAAATTGTCATCAAAGCTGAAAATGTTTTCATTCAAGCTACAAGGTTTCCTCCTAAGGTTTCCATGACTCCATTGTCTCATACTTCTGCTAATACTCTAAATGTGGCCCAAGTTCCCAATGCTAATACCAAACCTAGAGCTACTCCCAAGAAGGAAGATAATGTCACGAATAAAGATGAAAATATTTTGATGTTAAGGGCTCAACATAGGCAAGAGAGAATGAAAAAATTTTCCTATCAAAATCCTTATCTCTATCAACAACAATATGGCCAATAATTTGGGAGAGGAAGAGGTTAAGGGCAACCTAACTTCAAATGGCCTACCAATGCCTACAATCAAAACTCCACCACCAATGCAAGAGAGATGGTACCGATGTATTGTAAGTTGTTTCATGGAGAATATTTCCAAAAAGGCTAATTCATGGATGCTAATGAAGGTGGATAACAAGCTATTATTTCTCAAGGAGGAGTCACTCCTCTCTTATCAGCTTAAGATGAAGTCATGATGTAAGCAAATGAAAGTTGGCAACCTCATGGAGAAAGCTTCACCAACTTATTGGTGTAAGACACTTTTGTACTCAATCAAGGAGCCTCTATTATAGACAATAAAAGGGATGAGGCGAAGGCTCTAGGAGGTGATAATATCATGCCTACAAGTTCATCTAATCTCCCTCCAAGGAAGCAAAGCAAGGAAGATCCAAACACACCTACACCTCAAATAAGTCAAAATGTGGTAAGGTCTGCTCAAAATGTCTAAATTCCTCAAGTTCCAAGTAATACTTTGCCTCTAACGACTTAATATAAAGTGAGTATTTCTGCCCTAAACATAGTGGATTCTTTGAAAAGTGCCAAAACATCTATCTCTTTATGGGATGCCCTCCATATGCCTAGCCAAAAATAACTTTTGCAAAAGCAATTGCCCACTATCCCTACTAGTCCTTCACCTTCAAGTCAAATTCATAGTCATGCAATCCTTGAAAATGTCCCAAATAATATTACTAAACTATCTACTAGAGCTGATAAGCCTCCACCATTCTACCTCACTATCATAGTGGGTGATAAATTGATCCACAATTGCATAGTTGATGATGGTACTTCTACTTCAGTCATGCCCAAGGTTGTAGATGATAAGTTGGGCCTAAAATATGAACCCCATAGTGAAGGAGTGCTCCAAATAGATGGTACACCTACTAAGACAATAGGTCTATTCAAAATTTTGAAGGTCTTCTTGCATGATTGTCCTAGTTTTCCTATCATCCAAGACATAATTATTGTTGACATTTTTGCCCACTTTGCAATATGCCTTTTAAGAGACTTCACAACCAAGATAGGTGGCTATCTCTTAGCTTATTAATCCTTATTGTCCTTTAGGACAAGTTATGGAACCAAGGTGACCATTATAACTCAACCTCTTGCAAGGTTTGACATGGAGCCCTACATTGAAACCAGTTCTAACTTGAATTGTGTTGTCCATGAGAAAGATGAGCCTAATGTGGATGATGGAGCCTCTAAACTTGAAGGCATTTCTGATTTTTTCTAGGATGAGTATGGTGTAGATGTATATAATCATCATACTTATGCATACTTTGATAAAATGAACCTTGGGACTTATATCATGCATGAAGAGCCATTTGAAAGAGCCGAGGTAAGTCTCAAACATTCTCATGCTGTTAAAATTAATTTATGATTCATGAGTATGATGATGATAGGTTGATGAATCCAATTAAACAACATAATGGGAAAAATGATGTTTTTATCCCTAATATTGATGAATATTCTCGAGGATGACACTCATGAGGTAGATGAGAATGACTTATGGAAAAGGTTTGATGTCATATGTCATGAGTTTGATCAACTTGGTAATGCTACTTCTCCTTTCAATAAGTCTACATCTGATTTGGTTAATTCTTCTAACAAACATAATGTTGATTGTCTCACCAATCATGGAGAAGAATTTTATGCTATGAATGAAGATGAACTATGGCAAAGGCTTAATGCCATATGCAAATAATTTGACAAGTTGGGTAAGTCTCCTTTTTCCACAAGAAATTGCATATCTAATGTTGAGATTGCTAAGGAGACTAATGATCATGTTGTCAAGTGTCCTATAAAACACGAAGGTGAATGTCTTTTTTCTGATCAAGGACCTACAACCATGAAGGAACTTGATGAAGTTAGTGCCCAAGGAGTTGTGAACATAGAAAATAAGGTCAAGGCAGAAGTTGAAGTTCATCAAGAATACTCAAGAACTCCATCTGAGGTTGAATCAATTGCAAAATTATTAGATCATGAAGAAGAGGATCTTGATGCTTCCATGCATCAAGTGCATTATGTCCTAGAAAAGGAAAAGGTTGAGAGGACTGTTATACACTCTAATATGCATTTTTTGGAGAATATCTAATGGATATGATAGAGATCATAATGGTTGCAACCCTAATTAAGGTTCTTAGAGAGCAAGACAAATCATTCATAAAGTCCCCAAATAGTTCACTTGTAGACAAGAGAGGACATAAAGTTGGCAAGCTTCTTGACCATACACATATGCAAGTGATTGGTGATGAGCATGCTCCTCATGCTAGGATGCGTTTATGGAGTGATAAAGATTCAAGGGGGATCATCTTTGATCCTGGTTGAGGTATGATTAGATGTTCCACCTCAAGAGTGAGGTTTGTAAATAGTAGAATAGGTGTGTGTGTTCTCTTTCAGTTGCATTGTGTTACACAAATATTATAGTTGAACTCATGCATGTGTTTCTTCTGAGTTTGTCTTATTTTGTGTGCCTTTCCTTATGTTTTGTGTATTATCAAAGGAAAATTATGTGTCAAACCTATGTAGGTGATTCCATAGCCTACTAGATAGGATTAGGTAACTGGTCATGACATAGCAAGCATACCACCCTCAAGAAATTGCCAAAAACATCGACCATTCTTGACCACAAGTCAAGAATGGGTCAACCCCCTATAGTCAAAAACTATGTAGGGGTCTATTATAATGTCATAGGGTGTTGCATAGTCCATTGGATGTCATTTCATATGTTTTATCCTTGGTCAGGGTCTATTTAATTCCTTGTCATTTTGAGTTATTTAGGGGTCATTTTAGAGTCATTTATGAAAGTGACTGGTTTTCATGGTGTTTGAATATTCAGAGACATGATGGAGGTTTACACAAAGTCTCAGTGGTTCATTAAAGCCTTGGTAGGACAAATAGTCATTTCCTACATTTTCATGCACAGTCAGTTGAGTGATTAAGATCCCTTTAAATGATAAGGATGGACTAGAATAGCCTATTTGCCATGTATACACAATCATCCTCCATGAATGGGCACCTACAGGTGCTATGAAAAAGATCATTGCATTGAAAAAGAGAAATTTCTTGGCTTCAATCACTTCATGGTTGAAAGATCTTGTTTGAAGAAGATGGGGATGTTCAAGATGAATCATAAGGCTAGAGTGGTGAACATCAATTTTAAGTAACAAGAACTAGTCATTTAGACTCAAACAAATATAACCGTGGAGTTCATGAGCCTTCTATATGCCAAGTGTCAAAGCCTCGCTCAATCAAGATCAAAGATTGATGGTACATGAGTGAGATTGAAGTCAACAAGTCAAAGACCCTGAATCAAGATTGATGGTGTGCATTTTTATGTTTAAAATTTGATTGATGATCTGTGTTGAATATTGGGGTCAATGAGTCAAGATCAAGGATCAATGGTGCACATTTAATCATGTAATCAAAGATTGATGACAAACATGAAGTCAATAAGCCAAAAGATATTGATAATGAACATGATGGTGCTAAGTACCATAATCATAGTGAATTGATATCAGATTGATGGCCTATGTTTGATCACATAAATCAAAGATCAATGGTACATGTTTGATCACATAGATCAAAGATTAATGATGCATGTTTGATCACACAGATTGAAGAACAATGGTGCATGTTCAACCACATAGATAGGGATTTAAGGTGCACATGAGGTTAATAAGTCAACTAACCTAGATTACATGTAGTGCTACCACATGGCATATGCACATTTGATAATATGGAGATTAGCAATAGGGTCCACAAAAGGCATACAAGGCTACTAAGTGTCACAATTTTTGATGCAAATCAAATATCAATGGCTGATGTTGAAAGTCAAGGCTAAGAGACTCCTGAAGAGATCAACAGAGCAAATTTGATCAGGTTCTTTAGGGCATGAAATGAAGACACGTGTCTAGAGTGACAATACACATATTTTAAAATGAAATGAACAATGTATGAAGGAAATGCCACATAGGTAGACATGTAGGATCAAAAGGTTCTATGGCAAAGCAAATACTTCAGACTCATATGCCACCATTAAAGCTCAGTCAATACCATCTCATAAACCTTACAGTCCCAAGAAGGCACATACAATAGATGGGTATGGAAATACCCCTACTACACCATCCATCATAGGTAGTCTTGGATAGAGATCAAAGATAAATGGTGACTACTAGGGCTTATTGGATGACAAATGTGAAGAATGAGGTCCATAAGACCAATGAGTGATTGCAGATGGTGAATAAAAGTGTTTAAAAGATAGCTATTAGTTAGGAGAATATCTTATGACTATCATAACATGTTTTTAACCTCCATAAGATAGTAAATATGTGTCAACTCTCCCTAGTCCAGTTTTAAATGCTTGAGAGATGATCCTCGATGAAGGCAGTTTCATAAAGGCCAGTTGAAGAGTCTCTATGCCATTTTGGAGAGTTTATCATAGTTTATATGGAAAATTGTCCAATGAGACATTCATGGTATATTTCACACTCCATTTTCCTTCAATTTAACTTTTTTTCATGCCTTGACATGTGGCATTATGACCCTTGAACTTCTTTACTTCATTCTCTTCTCCTCTTTCTCCAATTCTATAAGTAGTAGCCATTTTGGATATTATAAGCTAATAACACACCATATATGATGAATACCTACTAGAATGACATTTTATTTTAACTTTTAACATTAATTCAAGTCTGGGTTTTAAGCACATTAACATTTGTCTAAGTGTGCAAAGTGATGTATGGTGGAGTTAGTGATAATTCTCTATCCTTTCTTCCCTTATCCTCTCATGTTTATGCAATAGTTCCTATTCTAACAGGTCTTATAGAGTGTATTAAAGTGTGTTAGACACATTTCAAGTGTACTATTATTCTTAGAGTGCACATTTTCCCCCTAGTTCATTTACCTTGTGTTGTTTTTATGCACATCACCTCTATATTGAAACACTCATGTTAGAATCCTTTAAGACTATGAAGCTAGTTTGTATGCCTTGTTTCATTATGATATAAGTATGATGGTCATGTGTTAATCATATTATTACATCAATCACTTAGATTAGGTCTATTTAATGCAAATTTATAACTCTTTTCTCATAAACAAGCATTAGTTTATGTGATAAGCACTTTCAAGATACATTCAACAGGCTGGCCCTTAAATCTAGAGGCTCACTTCCACTATAGGCAAACCCACATACCTAGAAGTGTTCCCATGTTGCCAAAATATAGAAGAGTCTTGAACACCCTGTTATAGGGTGAAATATTTGGTAATAATAGTTTTGGCATGTCCAGTGGGATGCATTGTATTCAAGACTTGTCAAGGTGAATGTTGGTCTTGACAACATCAACTAAATATTGGTGTGATAGTTAGCATTTGGTAATTCTATAAAGGTAAGATCTGGTTAAATTCCATTATTTTATCATAAACATGCTCTCATAATTCATGGTTATTATTGGGTCATCATCTAGTAGAGTGTTCAATCCCATTAATTCACCTATTCAGCCTAAACTTCCTCTTGAAGTTTAATACTCTCATCCTAATCTACTTTTTGAGGAGCAAGAAGATTTTTCTAGCCAAGGAAGTGAAGAGGTTGAAGATATTAAATATATTAAAGAAAAAATGGATAGAAAACATGTCATTCCTACATTCAATATTGAAAATCCAATTCATCTCCAAGCATATGATGTTATTCCCCCTAATGCCACAAAGAATGTGCTTACATTCAATGGTGAGAGTCATGTTACAACTAGTGAACACATCAGGGATATCTCAAAATTTTGTGGTTTCCATAATGTCACTAAGGATAATATTACCATTATACTCCTAAGCATGTCCCTTAGAGTGAAAGCTCTTGATTGGTATAGGACTTTGCCTAGTAGATGTATCACAACATGGGAAGATTTTGGAGTGTTGTTGACTTCTAGATTTGAAGATGAAAGTGACCATACCTCTCTCATACATCATCTTAATTTGATCAAAAGTGGCCCTAAATAATCAATGCATGACTTCAATGAGATATTTCAAAATACTTGGTATAGATTGCTTCCTTCCATGAGGCCACTTGCTAGTTTTGTGTTTCCTACCTACTTGAGAGCCATTAGTACTGAAATTACTATCATGCTTCAATCCATGAGTGGTTCCCCTCTTCTCGAAGCATATGAACTTGTCATAAAATCTAAAAATGGTCTCATTAAGATGGAATGTTTCCTACTAAGTTTTCCAGGCCTCAATTATCTCATACTTCTGTTAATACTCCAAATGTGGCACAAGTTCCCAATGCTAATACCAATCCTAGAGTTGTTCTCAAGAAGGAATATAATGTCAAGTATAAAGATGCATAAGTTCAAATGTTAAGGACTCAACTTAGGCAAGAGAGAATGCAAAAATGTGCCTATCAAAGTCCTTATATTTATTAACAACAACATGGCCAAAAATTTAGGAGAGGAAGAGGTAAAGGGCAGCCAAAATTTAACATGACTGCAAATGTCTACAATCCAAAGTCCACCACTAATGGAAGAGAGATGGTATTGGTGCATAGTAACTTGGTTCAAGGAAAAGATTAGAAAAAATTCTAACTCATGAATGATAATGAAGGTGGAGAGAAAGATCTTGTTTCTCAATGAGGAGTCACTTTTCTCTTATCAATTGAAGATGAAGTCATGATGCAAGCAAATGAAAGTTGGCAACCTCATGAAGAAAGCTTTACCAACTTCTTGGTGGAAGACACTTTTGTACTCAATCAAGGAGCCTCTATTTTAGAAAATATAAGGGATAAAAGGAAGGCTCTAGGAGGTGACAATAACATGCTTACAAGTTCATCCAATCTCCCTTTAAGGCAACAAAGCATGGTTGTAAGCAAGGCAACTCCAAACACACCTATACCTCAAATAAGTCAAAATGTGGTAAGGTTTTCTCAAGATGTATAAATTACTCAAGTTTCAAGCAAACCTTTGCCTCCAAGGACTAAAGGAAAGGTGAGTACTACTGCCCTAAACATAGTGGATTCTTTAAAAAGTGCCAAAGCATTTATTTCTTTATGGGATGTCTTCCATATGCCTAGCCAAAAAGAAGTTGTCAGCTATCCCTACTAGTCCTTCACCTTCAATTCAAATTCATAGTCATGTTTTCCTTTAAAATGTCTCAAAAAATATTTTTGAACCATATAATAGAGCTAAGAAGCCTCCACCATTCTACCTCACTCTCATAGTGGGTGATAAATTGGTCCACATATGCATAGTTGATAGTGGTGCTTCTACTTCAGTCATGCCCAAAGTTGTAGCTGATAAGTTGGGCCTGAAATATGAACCCCATAGCAAATTAGTGCTCTAAATATATGGTACACCTTATAATAAAATAGGTATAATAAAAAAATTGAAGGTTTTCTTGCATGATTTTCCTAGTTTTCCTATCCTCCAAGACATAGTTGTTGACCTTCCTACCCACTTTGCAATCTGCCTTTCGAGAGACTTTACAACCAAGATAGATGGATATATCTCAGTTGATTGGTCCTTCTTGGCCTTTAGAACAAGGTATGAAACAAAGGTGACCATTAGAACTGAGCCTCTTGTAAGGTTTCACATGGAACCCTACATCGAAACTAGTTCTAACTTGAATTATGTTGTACATGAGAAAAAGGAGCTGAATGAGGATGATAGAGCCTCTAAAATTGAAGTCATTTATGATTTGTTATTGGATGAGTATGGTGTAGATGCATATGAGAATTATACTTATGCATACTTTGAGCAAACATAACCTTGGGACTTATATCCTGCATGAAGAGCCATTTGAAGGAGTTCAGGTAAGTGTCAAACATTATCATGCTACTGGAAGTAACTACATAATTCATGAGTATGATGATGATCAATTGATGAATCCAATATAACACCATAATGGGAATAATGATGTCTTTATCCCTACTATTGATGAATATGTTCTTGAGCATGACACTCATGAGGTAGATGAGAATGATTTACGACAAAGGTTTGATGTCATGTGTCATGAGTTTGATCAGCTTGGTAATGCTACTTCTCCTATCAAGAAGTCTACATATGATTTTGTTAATGATTCTAACAAACATAATGTTTATTATCTCACCAAGCATAGAAAAGAATTTTATGTTGTGAATGAAGAGGAACTATGGCAAAGGCTCAATGCTATAGTCAAAGAATTTTACAAGTTGGGTAAGTCTCCTTTTTCCACAAGAAATTGCATATCTAATGTTAAGATTGCTAAGGAGACTAATGATAATGCTGTCAAGTGTCCTATAAAACATGAAGGTGGATGTCTTTCTGCTGATCAAGGAACTGCAACCATGAAAGAACTTGATGAAGTTAGTGCCCAAGGATTTGTGAACATGGAGAATAAGGTCAAGGTAGAAGTTGAAGTTCATCAAGGACAATCAAGAACTCCAGCTCTGGTTGAATAATTTACATAGGTATTAGATAATGAAGAAGAGGATCTTGATGCTTCCAAACATCAAGCACATTCTATCCTAGAAAAGGACAAGGTTGAGAGGACTATCATACACTCCAATCTACATTTTTTTGGAGAGAATCCAATGGATATGATAGAGATCACAATAGTTGTAGCCCCAATCAAGGTCTTTAGAGAGAAAGACAAAGCATTCATGAAGGCCCCAAATATTCCACTTGAAGATAAGAGAGGACATAGAGTTGGAAAACTTCTTGACCATACACATATGCAAGTGATTGGATGATCAGATTTTCTACCTCAAGAGTGGGGTTTTTAAATAGTAAAATAGGTGTGTGTGTTCTCTTTCAGTTGTTTTATGTTACATAAGTGTTCTAGTTGAACATATGTGTGTGTTTATTTTGAGTTTGTCTTGTTTTATGTGCCTTTATTTGTGTTTTATTTATTGTCAAGGGAAAATTATGTGTCAAACCTATGTATAGATGACTCCATAGCCCAATGTAGAGGATTAAGCAACTAGTCATGGCATAACACGCATACCAATCTTGGGAAATCACCAAGAATGTTGATCATTCTTGACCATAAGTCAAGAATGGGTCAACCCCCTATAGTCAAAAACTATATAGGGGTCTATTATAATGTCATAGGGTGTTACATAGTCCATTTGATGTCATTTCATGTGTTTTAGCCTTGGTCATGGTCTATTTAAGTCCTTATGTCATTTTAAGCCATTTAGGGGTGATTTTAGAGTCATATATGAAAGTGACAGGTTTTCATTGTGTTTGATCATTCAGAGACATGAAGGAGGTTTAGACAAATTCTTAATGTTTTATCAAAGCCTTGGTAGGCCAAATAATCATTTCATGCATTTCCATGTACAGTCAACTGAGTGATCAAGATCCCTTCAAATGACAAAGATGGACTATAACAACCTTTTTCCCATGTATGCATAGTTGTCCACTATGAATGGACACCTATAGGTGCTATGGAGAAGATCATCATATTGAAAAAGAGTAATTGCCTGGATTTAATCACTTCATGGTTAAAAGAGCTTATTTAAAGAAGATGAAGACGTTCAAGATGAATCATAAGGCTAAAGCAGGGAACATCAAATTTAAGTCACAGGAACTAGCTGTTTGGACTCAAAGAAATATAACCACAGAGTTTATAATCCTTCCAACTGTCAAGTGTTGAAGCCACATTTAATCAATATCAAATACCGATGGCACATGAGTGATATCAAAGTCAATAAGTCAAAGACCCCAAATCAAGATTGATGGTGTGTATTTTTATGTACAAAATATGATCGATGATCCATGTTGAAGATTAGGGTCAATGAGTCAAGATCAAGGATCGATGGTGCACGTTTAATTATGCAATCAAAGATTGATGATGAGTATGAAGTCAATAAGTCATAAGATATTGAGAATGAATGTGATGGTACCAAGTGTTATGATCACAGTGAATTAATAGTAGATAGCTTGCATTGATCACACAAATCAAAGATCAATGATGCATATTTGATAACATAGATCAAAAATCAATGTTTCACATTTAATCACACAGATCAAACATCAAAAGTGCACATTCAACTCCATAGATGGGGATCAATGGTGTATATGAGGTAAATAAATAAATGAGCCCAAATTACACATAGGGCTGCCATATGGTGTAAGCATGTTTGATCATATGAAGACTGGTAACAAGGTCCATGAATGGCATGCAAGGCTACCAAGTGTCATAATCTCTAATGTAGATCAAAGATTAATGGCTAATGTTGAAAGTCAAGGCTAAGAGACTCCCAAGGAGATTAACATAGTAAATTTGATCAGGTTCCAAGGGGCATGAGATGAATACACATATCTAGAGTGACAATAGGCATATTTTAAAATTAAATGAGCAATATGGAAAGAAAATTCCACATAGGTAGACATGTAGGATCAAAAGGTTCTATGGCAAAGCAAATACTTCAGACTCGTATGCTGCCATTAAAGCTTAGTCAAGACCATCTCATAAACCTTGAAGTTATAAGAAGGCATGTATAATAGATGGGTATAGAAACACCCCTGCTACACCATCCATCACACACAATCGTAAATAGAGATCAAAGATAAACAGTGACTGTTAGGGCTTATTGGATGACAAATGTGAAGGATGAGGTCTAGGAGACCAATGAATGACTATAGATGATGAATACAATTGTCTAGAAGATAGCTAAAAGTTAACAGAACATCTTATGACTGTCATAGCATGTTTTCAACCTCCTTAAGATAATACATATGTGTCAACTCTCCCTAGTCCAGTTTCAAAATCTTGAGAGATGATGCTCGATGAAGGTAGTTTCACAAAGGCCAATTGAAGAGTATTTATGCCATTTTGGAGAGTTTATCATAGTTTATATGGACACTTGTCTAAAGAGACATTCATGTTATATTTCACACTCCATTCTCTTGCATTGTAACTGGTTTTCATGCCTTAACATGTGGCATTGTGACCCTTGAATTCTTTACTTCATTCACTTCTCCTCTTTCTCCAATTCTATAAGTAGCAGCCATTTTGGATCTAGTAAGCTAATACCACACCATGTATAGTGAAGCCCTACTAGAATGACATTATATCTTGCCTTTGAAAATTAATGCAAGTCTAGGTTTTGAGCTCATATACAATTGTCTAAGTGTGCAAAATGATGTATGGTGGAGTTAGTGATAATTCTCTATCCTTTCTTCCCTTATCCTCTCATGTTTATGCAAGAGTTCCTATTCTAATAGGTCCTATAGAGTGTATTCAAGTGTGTTAGACTCCCTTCAAGTGTACTATTATTCTTAGAGTGTTCATTTTCCCTTTGGTTCATTTACCTTGTGTTGCTCTCATGCACATCACCTCTATATTGAAACACTCATGTTAGAATCCTTTAAGACTCTAAAGCTAGTTTGTATGCCTTGTTTCGTTAGGATATAAGTATGATGATCATATGGAAATAATCTTGGTGCATCAACCCCTCAGAGTAGATCCATTTAATGCAAATTTATAACTCTTTTCCCACAAACAAGCACTAGTTTAGGTGATAAGCACTTGCAAGATACATTCAAGGAGCTAGCCCTTATATCTAGAGGCTCACTTCCACTATAGGTATACCCACATACCTGAAAGTGTTCCCGTATTGCCCAAATATATAAAAGGTTTGAACACCCTCTTCTAAGGTGCAAGATTTGGTGACAATAGTTCCCTAGTAGGACCAAGTCTAATATTTAAAAGGATTTCACCTTCATCCTTTGTCAAACCATCTTTTGATCATGTCCTAACATTGATTGAAGCTTTTTAGGGATTCTTCCCATGTGTCTACCATTTAAATAATATATAGTAACCTTGATTTTATCTTCCCATCATCTTCCATGTTTTCTTGGATGAACTTGTACATGGGCATATTGAGAGTCATTGGGTATATTGGATTCAGATTGTATACCATCAAAAAGGGTGCACTCTTAAGAGCCCTATTTTATTTAGTTATGTTAGCCCATAATGAATATTTTAATAATGAATGTCAATCCCTAAGTCACGTTTTTACATATTTATTTATTGCATCTATCAAGTTCTTATTAGTTGACTCTGTTAAGTCATTCCCTTATGAGTATTAATTTGATGATAATTTCAAGGTGATGACATTCTCATAGGCCCATTTAGTCAGTTTGATCGATCGGAATGCATGACCATTTTCATAGGCTAGTGATATTGGGTTACCAAACCAAGTAGTTATGCTCCCCTTAAGGAACTTAATCACTTCCTCAGTTGTGCTTTTTTTGGTTACTATTGTCTCTGCCCACCTAGTGTAATAATCAGTGGCTGTGAGTATAAACTTGTGGCCCGTTGATGAATGTGGGTTGATGACTCCTATGAAGTCAAGTACCCATTGATAAAAATGATTCTCTTCTATTACATGTTGGATGGGATTTGTTGCATGAACCTCATTCTTGAAATTTTTTTGTCACTCATGCTAGATGAAAACATGAGCATGGGCATACTTAAATATGGTAGGCTAATAATATCTAACTTGCATGATCTTATGGGTTGTTTTCATACCCAAGGAGTGGTCATTTTCTAAATTCTCATGAAAGTTGAACATGGATTATTTTGCTTATTCTTATGATAGGTACCTAAGGTTTATGCCTTAATAATTCTTCTTATAAAGAACTCTTTTCTTGAGCATGTAATGGGATGCCTTTAGCCTGCGAGATATCTTTTGCATCTCGTTCAATACTAGAGGAAGATTATAGTAAAATATATAATGGATAATTGGATCATACCAATCTTGGCAACATACTTATGATTGGTCAAAATATTGTTAGGAATAAATACAAAAATTAATGCAGAATAATTTCATAGAATCACAATAATAATATATATAAATAAAGATGTAGAAAGAAAAAAAAATAAACATGTAAAATAAGAATCCCAGATTTAACATGGTTCTCCCAATGTGGGCTACTCCACCAAGAAACACTTGCTCAGATTTTATTACAAGCCACGAGAGCACAAAATACTCTTAGATCAGTCTTCTCACAATTATAATGCATAAATATTGTTTGGAACTACACTCAACAAACCCTCCTAAATTTACACCTAAATTCACACACTATGTTGTCCCTTCTCAAACCCTTGTTCTTAGATGTATTACCTATGAAATATCCATCAATACATAATACATCAACAAAGCGATATTACAAAATAATGGGTACCAAAACCATCGATAGAATCAACCCAAAAATGGTTTCCCATTAAAAGGGGTCCAAAAAATTATTCAGGGGATACCATCCTCAAACCCCCATTTGTTGGGGGCTATCACCCCTGAACCCCTGCTCGAGGCTTGGCTCAACCCCGAACCCCGACAATAATACATATAGAGTGTACAATACATTTAAAATGTACAGTATTTAAAAATACATTGTAATTTAGAAATAGGTTCCAAAACATAATAAATACACCACATTAATCATTAGATAAATCTCAATAATCATTTGAGTGAGACCTTGGCCTCTCACCAACTTGACCCATTTGACTTCTAGGTCATTGTTGGCCGAATTTGGCCTATATACGAAACTTTGCCTAGATCTAGGGTGATAAACTGAGCAAAGTCCTAGATGAGGAATGATCTAATGATAGAAGGAGAAGACATACTTCATGATCCTATCACATGTCACTTACAAGCTTTTGAAACACTTTAAGCAAGCTTAAAATGTGAATTTGGTGATTTTGAGGAGCAAGCTCAAAGATGGGTCTAAAACTATAAGTAAAGGTCATCCGTTGTAGGTTATTAAGGTAATAAAGATGGTTTTGAAGCTTAGAGGTGTCTTATCAAAGTTCTAATGCCTCCTAGTGTCCTTTTAAAGAGGGAAGGATGAGTAACCCAAGGCTGAAGGAACCAGACCATCATAACATGTCATACATGAATAAAAAGGTCAATTTGGTTGTGCATTTAATAAGTGCACTTGGGAAATCAACCAAGGTTGAAGGATGACATGAAAATGATGTATTTTGTACCAAGGTCATCCCCTGCAAGTTTGGTGTCTTGATGTCTTTTCTATCTCAATATCTAAGCCTTCAAAGATGATCTAGCAGTGTGGGACATGCATAGGGACATTTAATTAAAGTTGTAGGAAATATCCATTTGGATTCAAAAATATTCAAATAGGCTAAAGTTAAATGCGGGGCTGCCAAGTGTCACATTTTTGAAAGCTGAGATAAAGATCAATGCAGGGCTACCAAGTATCACAATCTCAGATGTAGATCAAAGATCAAAAAAAAAGATGAAGGTCAAAGCTAAAAGACTCTCAAGGAGATCAATAGAGCAAATTTGATCAACTTCTAGGGGGCATAAGATGAAGACACATGTTTGAGGTGACAACATAGGTTTTAAAATAAAATAAGTAGCCCAAGGACATGCCACATAGGTAGACACATCAGATCAAAATATTTCACCAGCCAAGCAGGAAAATATATAAGTGCAAGATCAAATATGATCTGGGTTACCAAAAGCAAACCTTGCAGATTCACAGGATGCCATTAAAGCTCAGCTAGACCTCTCAAAAGCCCCCATATGTAAGTTTTATGTATTGTTCATGATCATGAGACTAAATATCCTAATGGGTCTTCATTGAAATTATGACTATTGAAAACCAATAAATGGGATTGGTTTTCATCTATAGTAGACCTATATTCAAGGTTTGAAGTAGGGGTAGAGTTATGATTATGAAAGGAGTGTTTTATCTTTCGACATACCCATATCATCCACTTTCAATAGTTACATGCAACTACTTAAAATAGACATAGTCATGGCTCAGTCAAGTCCATGGATATGAGGATTTTGTCTTTATAACAAAATCAAGTAGAGGATGGGGTAGAAATCCAAGAGAGAGATCTAGTGGTTGAAGAGTGTAGGTGGAGCATTAAATAAATTTTTAGAGTCTTTGGAGGCTCTTCCTTCTTAGTAGATCATGACTCATCATCCTCAACAACAAAGTTTTATCTTCTAATATGTTTTTCAATTAATGATGGAACTTAAATACTATTTGGAGCTAATGAAGATTAATTTGTTGAGGAAGGATTAATCCTAATTGATCCAAATATGGTTGAGAATTCATAGAAGGTGGTTGATCTCATTTTTTAATTTTGGTCTACTCGATTCTCTACTCTCTCTCTCTTCCTTTTCTCATATATCTCCCATTTTATTCCCCATTATAAGAGAGACAATTTTTTAGAGTATCAGGAGACTCTCATTTGATAAGGCTAAACCCTATCAAAATTTATATGAAATACCTCTTGAAGCAATAAATATTTTCTTTACCTATCTCTTGCCCTCTGAATTATGTTTATCATGCTTGTGCATGATGGCATTGTGAAGGAGTGTCTTCCATGTCCATTGTCCTTATTTATTGCCTATTTTTAGGATTAGTTGTAGGTCTGAAATTGTGCTCTTTCTATCATTAATGTAAGCTTGGTGTGAATATTAGAATTCCTCTTTGCTCATTTATTTATTTGTGGGCCTAGTTTATGAAACACTTATGTAATTAGCTAGTTTGTGAGATTGTGTTAGCTAGAATTGTATTATGCTTCATCAGTGTTTGTTTCATGCTTATGTGACTTCTCATTTAAATTTGGTGCATCACCTTTTTAACTCTCTTAATAACCCTATACCCCCTCTCTATCCCTTTCCCAAGTAGAAGCATTAGTTTAGGTGATCTATCAAGAGGAAGCCAACCTTATCTGGAGGTTCAACATCACTATAGGATGCCCACACGCTGAGTTTATCCCACTATTATGGCTAGGAGTGGGGGATCCTAAATATCTCTCCCATAAGGGTGTAATTCTATGCCACAATAGTTTTTGGCATGCCTGATGGGACTATGTTGTTCACTGAATGAAGAGTTTTGGTGTTCTCTTTATTTGATTAGCCAGTGGAGGCATGTGTGCAAATGCCAATATCAACTCTTAGTATTTATCAACTGGTATAAGCAATCTAAGTGCCTAGTAATCATTATTTGGTATGTATCATCACTCATTTAGTCAAAATGGATGTTCTTCCTTATGCTTCATATTTGATTAGTATTGTTTATGGCTTCACCCCAACTGGCTCTTGAGATTCAATGTGTCAGCCTTGTCAGAGTTTATCTCTCTCTAGTCAAATAAAAAATAGTATTATGGAGCTAAAGTTTGATCTTGAAAAAGAATTCAGAGAGATTGATATAGTGGAAGAGTGTTATAGGTAGAAGTAAAGTCTTGAACACCAAGATTTTGTTCAGGAGTAAGAGTTGAGGTTTTAGGAAGAGTGCTTGGTTAGGCAAGACCAAGCTAGGAAAGAAAATGAATATTAGTTGTTATTAACAAAGACAAAAGCCAACTCGAGACCCTAATTGCCCTCTTTTACTCCTATTTTTGCTCAAAACCAACCCCCTAATCCACCTTGTCAAATATCATCCTTGTCAAGAGTCAAGTGTCATGTCCCCTTTTTAGTGGACATTGACAGACTTGATGATTAGCCTATTATGCGACCTTCGTAGGCTGATAGGATGGATAGAGGGTCAGGATGGATCTTGGCTTGGCTTCGATTAGTAGAATTTGTTTCAGTTGGCATTCATTTGGGCTCTTTTAGACATGTTTGCCTGAGCTCCTACTTTTTAGGGATATTTGACACGCAACAAAGCACCCTTATTTTGGTATGGTCATGTGCAGAATCACTCCCTGATTCACCAGCTTCAGTCGGTTCGAGGATCAGACATGTATTGAGGGAGATATTAATATTTGATTAATTTAATCAAATATTAATTATTTAGCCTATTTTTAATTATGAAACCCTAATTCTAATTTAAGAAACCCTAATTAGGGCAAGCACATCTTTTTGAGGGTATAAGGGTTTCTCATGGAGGCCATTATTGATTATGCATTGATTATTGACTATTAATTTTGAAGAATTCTTCTGTGAAGACTAAGCCAAGGGTTCCAGGATTCCATCTACATTGGAGAACGTCCACTCTTCAATGTGTGTGATTCAGAGGCTGTGAAATATCAGCTGATCTATTGCCAATTTGAGAGATAACTTCATACAAAAGTTATCACATAGGTTTACAAATTTGGGAGATAACTTCACACAGAAGTTATCACAAGGATTTTAGGTATTTATTTCCTTATGTTTTGATTTAATAAATTATATAGATAGAGATCTTCTGTATTAGAGCCATATATCTTTAGATCAGGGGTTGAAACAAACAAGGTGTGCTTTATTAGCGGCTGTACGAAGTCCGTATAGATCCGTACAGATTCGCACAGAGACTGACATCGATAGGCAAAGATCCATAGCGACCGACATCAGCTGACCTATCACTGACGTCGGCAGGTTAACGACCCCAGTCGATCGATGATGGCAGTATAACCGACGTCGGTGACTATGTTTTTGACACAGAAAGCTGAGCTATTTCCAGAATCAGGGTTTATTTCCAGATTTGCAAAAGCCCAGGGTTTTAAGATAGAATATTTCATATTATTTTCTTTATATGATAGAGAGTCAATTGTGTAATTGTCTAGAAGAACAAGTGATAAGATCTTTGATTTGCTATTGAGAGATTATATTGTGATTTATTTATTTATTTGGAAATTATTTTGGCAAAAATTGTATCTTTGTTCAAAGCTTTTGTTTTGGTATCTAAAGGGATATTACAGTGGTATCAGAGCTTTTTGTTTGTCTAGATATCCCTATTGGAAGGGGATATTACAGTGGTATCAGAGCTTTTTGTTTGTCTAGATATCCCTACTAGAAGGGGATATTACAGTGGTATCAGAGGTAATGTCCTGCCATCTTGTTGGGTAGAGTGGGTAGATTGAATCAGCGAAGTATCCATGATGTCTTCAAGTACTCAGAAACTGTGGGAAAAGGATATGAAGAAGCTGAAACAAAGTTTGAACCAGTTGGTTGAAACCCAGAGGAGGATGGATGAAATCCTTTCAAGCCCTACATTCGAAGACAAATTAGCATGGTATATGGCATCCATTCGTAAAAAGTCCACATCACAAAATAGAAAGAAGGAGAAACAAGAGGTCTCTACAGGGGTTGAGGGCAGCCCTACACTAGTTGTTAGACATGTTGATTTGACTCAAGAGGATATGAGGGCAGCCATGGGGAATGAGTTGTCTATATCATCTTTGCAAGAAGTTTCACTTGAGACTTCTACATTGGAGACTAGCATAGAGCATGATAATGATATGGATAATAAGAGTATGGATTCTTTGCATGATCATATTGTTCCTTCATCTTCACATCAAGAACATCAAACTTGGACAGATATGGAAAGGACCCAAAATTTATGTGATATGTGGTCACAAAAGGCCAAGGAGGCTAGATTAGTGGCTGCCAATGCAAGACAACATCTTCAAGCCATGAAAGGAAAGGTCAATCTCTCCTACAAGGAGAGATAGAAAGGAGTCACAGCAGGGTCTTCTTGTGATGACTTACAGTGAGATCTATAGGAGTCATAGTTTCAGTCAGAGGAGGTGACCATGGAGTTGGATCATTTGCGGTCTTCACTAGCCCTAAACCCAATTCATTTGTATAGTGAGGTGGTTGGTGGTGAGTATGTTCCTACAGTTGTTGCTGAGGAACATATTATTGGGGCTAACACACATGTGCAGGATTTGGGAATACCCGATCTTGATGAGTTTGGGATACCAGTGGAGTCGAGTCTCCAGATTGATTCTTCTCACACAGATGATAGTGTGGTACAGTTGATTGTGCCACCTTTACAGAGAGATCAGTTGTGGTGTGTGGGGGAGTATGTTGATGCTTCCTCATATAATTTTTACTGCACTGAATCATTCATGGAGTATTTGATGGATAGTGCAGGTGTTCATTTGGACTCACATAAGGTGACAGAAGGTGTTCACATCTGAGGTACTAGTGTTATAAGCAGATTGGGTGGGGAGATTATAGTGATCCTTTCTACTATGCTACCTCACAGGGATTTTGAGGTGGGATTTGTTGAGCAGATTACATAGGGTCCTATCCAACCTACAACCACTTGGAGTCAGAGATAAGAGCCATCTGCTGATTCCCAGTTTAGTGATGATGAGCCAGTAGCGGAGTTTGGGGGTTCCTACCGGCATTATACGATGGGGTATGCTCATTATTCTTATTTTGATCTAGAGATAGAAGATTTGATTTCACACAGGTGTAGATCGGCTCCAAGTTCTTACCATCCATTATGGGATGGATTGGCACCATCTTCTGTAGATGGAATTGGTAGTAGCATGTTACACAGACTGCGGTATCGACACATCCAGGGCAGTTGTGATTTTAGAGATTGGTTGAGTTGCATTCACCAGTTTGATTGTGGATTCCTCTTGGTTATATTTGAGAGGATATTGCAGGAACTTGCATTGATTAATAGCAGTGCAGAGCATAAATACATTTGGGATCCAGGTGGATCGAGTGGTTCATTGTTTCGAGATTGCTTGGGGACAAGCAATTTCTGGAGGGGCGGATTGTCATGTCCCCTTTTTAGTGGACATTGACAGACTTGATGATTAGCTTATTATGCAACCTTCATAGGCTAATAGGATGGATAGAGGGTCAGGATGGAGCTTGGCTTGGCTTTGATTAGTAGAATTTGTTTTAGTTGGCATTCATTTGGGCTCTTTCAGACATGTTTACCTGAGCTCCTACTTTTTAGGGATATTTGACATGCAACGGAGCACCCTTATTTTGGTATGGTCATGTGTAGAATCACTCCCTGATTCACCAGCTTCAGTTGGTTTGAGGATCAGACATGTATTGAGGGAGATATTAATATTTGATTGATTTAATCAAATATTAATTATTTAGCCTATTTTTAATTATGAAACCCTAATTCTAATTTAAGAAACCCTAATTAGGGCAAGCACATCTTTTTGAGGGTATAAGGGTTTCTCATGGAGGCCATTATTGATTATACATTGATTATTGGTTATTGATTTTGAAGAATTCTTCTGTGAAGACTGAGCCAAGGGTTCTAGGATTCCATCTGCATTAGAGAACGTCCACTCTTCAGTGTGTGCAATTTAGAGGCTGTGAAATATCAGCTGATCTATTGCTAATTTGAGAGATAGCTTCATACATAAGTTATCACAAAGGTTTACAGATTTGGGAGATAACTACACACAGAAGTTATCACAAGGATTTTAGGTATTTATTTCCTTATGTTTTGATTTAATAAATTATACAGATAGAGATCTTCTGTATTAAAGCCATATATCTTCAGATCAGGGGTTAAAACAAATAGGGTGTGCTTTATTGGTGGCCGTACGAAGTCTATACATATCCGTATAGATTCACACAGAGACCGACATCGACAGGCAGAGATCCACAGCGACCGACATCGGCCGACCTATCATCGACGTCGGTAGGTTAACGACCCCAGTTGACTGATGACGGTAGTATAACCGATGTCGGCGACTGTGTTTTTGACACAGAAAGTTGAGCCATTTCTAGAATCAAGGTTTATTTCTAGATTTGCAAAAGCCCAAGGTTTTAAGATAGAATATTTCATATTATTTTCTTTGTATGATAGAGACTCAATTATGTAATCGTTTAGAAGAACAAGTGATAAGATCTTTGATTTGCTATTGAGAGATTATATTGTGATTTATTTATTTATTTGGAAATTATTTTGGCAAAAATTATATCTTTGTTCAGAGCTTTTGTTTTGGTATCTGAAGGGATATTACAGTGGTATCATAGGTTTTTGTTTGTCTAGATATCCCTATTGGAAGGGGATATTACAGTGGTATCAGAGCTTTTTGTTTGTCTAGATATCCCTATTGGAAGGGGATATTACATCAAGTAAATCATTAAAAACCATTCAACTAAAGAAAATGAAGCCATCCCATCATGGATATTCCCTTATGCCAATGACCCTGACTGTTTGATACCTTCTCTTGTGAAACCACCCTCTCCTATACCCATTTAGGAAGAGTAGAAGGTGGATGCATCTTACACATTTCCATCATGAAAATCATTTTAGAAATGCATAAAGAAGAAGGAAAAGGAGTTAGTTGTTCAAAAGGTGAATAAAAAACCATAGTTTAGCTTAATGAGCTCGCTTTACAAGATCTCTGAGACTTTCTTCCTTTCCTCAAGAACCACCTAAAAGATCTTTCAAAGTCCCTAGTTAGAAGGACACTCTCTTAAGCTGCAAGAAAGGAGAACTTTTTCACCCTCCAACCATCTCCCTCTTGGAGAAAAAACCTATTTTATAAATAATAGAGGAGGAGTTTACAATCATAGGTGAGCCACAAGAGGAAAATATAAGTGTCCATGAGGAAGATGTTATGATAAGCAGTCCACTTCATTCAGAGGAAGAAAAATTGGGTTTGGACCAACCTTCTTGGCATGGATTTGACACTAATGAATTAGGGCATGAAAAGGATAATCCTCAAGCTGAACATGGGGGAGACCTTGAATGGATAAATGATTATCTATTCTACATAGAGGAGAAATAAAATCAGAATGAGGTATGGCAATGACCGTACCATGACTTCATAAACTAGGTATAGGTTCTAAACTAGCTTCTATCTCCTCCAAAGCATGAAAATAATTTTACAAATTAGGTTATAGAAGCTAACTAATCTCAATATGAATTGTCCATTGAAGGTAGTACTGACATCTTCAAGAATGAAGGAGAATGGTCAGATTAGAAACCACAAGAATATGATGTTTTGAACCTTAGATGGGTTGATGAGCTTCTATGTGGCTTCTTCCAAGGTGAGCAAAATAAGTATGGTGTTAAGATTGGCATTATCTTAAGTGAATATGAGGAAGCTACTTTTTGGGATGATCTAGAGTCCTTTTGTGTAAACTTGGACACCTAACCTTCACTTCTAAGACAAGAAATTGATCAAGAGGCTACTGAGAGCCAAATATTCCACTTTAATCATCCATGGGTGAATAAGATTGTAAGTGCTCCTATAGTCTAACATGAAGAAATATTTGAATACTTAGATCAATATGTCTAAATTAGAGACATGTTTATCCCTTTTCATCTATTGGAGAGCATGTCAAAAGGATTGGCAATCAAGAAACCTGGTTTACCAGTTTTGGTCCCTCAAAATCAAGGTATTTTTCATCCTTGTCCATTACAAGTGAATGATGCCAAATGTTTCCCATTTGACCTAGGAAGAAGACACTTATAAGATTCAACCTTGTATATATTAGAGTAGTTTTTATGTTTTCCTCTAAGTGCCTAGTGCACATCATTTTAGTTGTGTGTTCCCTTCCCTAAGTGTCTTGGGCACATTGTTTCTTTTTTTACTTTTCATACTTGTTGTTTTAAGAGGGGTTTTTAGAAAAGGTCAACCTTGTATCATCTTCATAATCAGTTAGGAAGGAAAGACTTGTGACTTTGTAAGCCTATGGATTAGACAAGGTAATTAGTCTGGTTCTCAAGTAAGTAGGCATGTTTCCTAGTCAAGTAGCCAAAAATGTTGGCCAAATTTGGCCTACATATAAAAATTTGCCTAGATTTGGGGTGAAAAGCTAAGAAAAGTCATATATGAAGAGTGATCCAATGATAGAATGAGTAGACAAACTTCATGATCCTATCACATGTCACTTGCAAGCTTTTGAAAAACTTTAAGCAAGATTAAAGTGTGAATTTGGTGATTTTGAGGAGCAATCTTAGAGACAGGTTTAAAACTACAAATAATAGTCATCCCCTATAGGTTATTAAGGTAATAATGATGGTTTTAAATCTTATAGGTGTCTTAGCAAAGTTCCAATGCCTTATAGTGTCCTTTTGAAGAGGGAAAGATGACTAACACAAGCCTGAAGGAATTAGACCATCATAGAACGTCATGCAGGAATGAACATGTCAATTTGGTTGTGTATTTAATAAGTGCACTTGGGAAATCAACCAAGGTTGAAGGATTGCATAAAAATTATGTATTTTGTACCAAGGTCATCCCCTGCAAGTTTGGTATCTTGATATGTTTCCTATCTTAATATATAAGCCTTCAAAGATGATCTAGAAGTGTGGGACATGCTGGGGACATCAAATTAAAGTCATAGGAAATAGCCATTTGGATCCAAAAATCTTCAAATAGGCTGAAGTTAAATGTAGGGTTGCCAAGTGTCACATTTTTGAAAGCTGAGATAAAGATCAATGCAGGGTTGCTAAGTGTCAAAATCTCAGATGTAAATCAAAGATTAATGGCAATGATGACGATCAAATCTAGAAGACTCTTAAGGAGATCAATGGAGAAAATTTGATCAAGTTCCAGGGGGCACAAGATGAAGAGACGTGTCTATGGTGACAATAGTTAGGTTTTAAAATAAAATAAGCAACACGAGGACATGCCACATAGGCAAACACATCAAATCAAAATATTTCATTGCCCAGGTAGGCAAATGTATAAGTGTGAGATCAAATATGATTTGGGTTACCAGAAGCAAACCCTACAAATCCATAAGATGCCATTAAAGCTCAGCTAGACCTCTCAAAAGCCCCCATATGTAAGTTTTACATCTTTTTCATGATGATGAGATTAAATACCCTAATGGATCTTCATTGACATTATGAATATATGAAAACCAATAAATGGGATTGGTTTTCATCTATAGTAAACCTATGTTTAGGGTTTGAAGTAAGGGTAGAGTTGTGATTATGAAAGGAGTGTCTTAACATAGTCATATCATCCACTTTTAGTAGGTACACGTAGCCACTTAAAATAGACATAGTCATGGCTCAGTTAGGGCCATGGATATGAGGATTTTGTCTTTATAACAAAGGTAAGTGGAGGATGTCATAGAAATTCAAGAGGGAGATCTAGTGGTTGGAGAGTGCAGGTGGAGCATTAAATAACATTTTAGAGTCTTTGGAGGCTCTTCCTTCTTAGTAGATCACGACTCATCATCTTCAATGACAAAGTTTTGTCATCTAGTATGTTTCTCAGCCAATGAGGGAACTTAAGACTATTTGGAGCTAATGAAGATTAATTTGTTGAGGAAGGATTAGTCGTAATTGATCCAAATATGGTTAAGAATTCATAGAAGGTGGTTGAGCTCATTTTTTAATTTTGGTCTGCTTGTTTCTCTCCTCTCTCTCTTCTTTTTCTAATATATATCCCATTTTCTTCCCCATTATAAGAGAGACATTTTTCTTGGAGTATCAGGAGAATCTCATTTGATGAGGCTATACTCTATCAAAATTTGTATGAAAGACCTCTTTAAGTAATAAAGATTTTCTTTACCTATCTCTAGCCCTCTGAATTATGTTTAGCAAGCTTGTGCATGATGGCATTGTGAAGGAGTGTCTTCCATGTCCATTGTCCTTCTTTCTTGCCTATTTTTAGGTATTTTCAAGATTAGTTATAGGTTTAAACTTATGCTCTTTCTGCCGTTAATGTAAGCTTAATGTGAATCATAGAATTCCTCTTTGCTCACTCATTGCTTTGTTAGCCTAGTTTATGAAACACTTATGCCATTAGCTAGTTTATGAGATTATGTGAGCTAGAATTGTCTTATGCTTCATCAGTGTTTGTTTCATGATTATGGGAATTCTCATTTAAACTTGGTGCATCACCTTTTTAACTCTCTTATTAACCCTATACCCCCTCTCTATCCTTATCTCAAGTAGAAACATTAGTTTAAGTGATCCATCAAGAGGAAGTCAGCCTTCTCTGAAGGTTCAACCTCACTATAAGATACCCATAGCCTAAGGTTGTCCCAATATTGTGGCTGGGAGTGGGGGGTCCTAAAGAACTCTCCCACAAGGGTGCAATTCTATGTCATAATAATCATATTATTAAAATTTGGCCATCCATCAACATTTTTACTCTCCCAACTCATTCTACCCCAACATGATCTTTATGGAAGTATCAAGAATAATGGAATGTAACATATTTTTGAGGATGTAATGCAAGAAATTATTCACAACATTCACCAACGCATAGGTGTACTTGTCTAGGGTGGAATAATTTATCTCAACATTCTTCAAGTTTGTATTCATGAAGGCTATTAGATGATTATTTGTATCTAATTTCTAAGTGAGTACCATGGATATGGTATGTTTTAAAGTAAAAGAGTAAAGGTAAAAGTCCTTTGTTTAGTCCAAGTTGATCAACATAGGTGCTAAATAATGGCATCCTTAATGTCTTAGAAAACTTTCATAATTGTATGTGTCCACTCCACATTTGTCTCCTATTTAAACATCATATTCAAAGGCTTAACAATCTCAGTAAAACTAGATATAAACTTGCACACAAAGTTAATCTTACCAAAGAATGGATTTAATTATTTTTTGTTGTTAGGAAGATGTATTATGTAATTTACATTAACACATTTAGGACCATTATAAATACCTTCCTTGGTCATAACATGACCAAGGAGCTTACCTTCCATGATGCTAAAGATGTTATTCTTAGGGTTAAAATAGATACCATATCTTCTGCACCTTTCGAATATCTTATATAGGTGGTGGACATGATTAGATATATTCTTTAAGAAAATAGTTTAGTCATCCATATAATTAATTATGCATTTAATGATTAGGTCTGTAAAGGAAAATTCCATGGATCTTTAAAAAGTGGCCCCTAAATTAATTAGAATGAATGGAATCCTCTTGTAAGCAAAGGTGTCCCACTTTATTTTGAGCACAATTTTCACTATGTCCTCAAGGTTTACTAGGACCTAGTTATATCCCAAGAATCTATCGAAGAAGTACATCATCTAGGACCCACTTACCAACTTGATTACTTCATCTAAAGAGGGGAAGGGAGAATCACCTTTATCATAGGCCCAGTTCATGTTCCTAAAATTGACACACATTCAAATTTATCTTCTCTTTATACAAATGGGCTCTAGGTTAGCAACCCATGTGGAATGTTAGACTGGGAAGATAATCCCAATTAAGAGAATCTTGTGAACATCTTTATGGATAAAAGGCTCTAAATTTGATTTCATAATTTAATGCCTCTACCTAAATAGCTTTTGATTTTGCTTGAGCAGGATGTTGTGCATTATCAAACTAGGGTCAAAGACCTTGATATCTTTGTATGTACAAGAAATGACAATTATATATTAAAAAATTATTCTCATGAGTTGTGTTATTTAATTTAAGGTATATTCAGGACCAATATTAATGTTCTAGGGTTAGTTAGCTGATCCCAAGTTGATGGTGAGCGATTGTTGGTCAACACAAGTTGGTCTCTATGGTTTGTGTGTATATTTATCTAGGTCAAACACTCTCTCTAATGATATCATTCCTATCAAATGAAATTTTATCTCAACTTCATAATACCATCCTCATCAAATTCCTTATTAAGGGGATTATCTATATCATTCTTTTCTATGATTTGATCACTAAAGACCCTAGATTAGTTTAATAAATCCATGATGTCGTGATCATCATCGAAAGCCTAGAAATTCTCAATATTTTCAAGGATTTATGGGTAGGGTATGATCTCCATGTAAAAGGGTTTTAGTTTTGAGTCATCCAAAGGAGATATATTTGTAATTGAAGATGCTAGATAATCCACAACCTAGTTCTCTTATCTAGGGATTATAATGATGTTGAATGCATCAAATGCATCTATCAAGTTTGATGATCTATGTTTATATTTTATTAAGTAAGAAAACTTACATTAAAACTTACTTATAAACTAGTTGATTACTAATTTAGAATTCCCAAATAGCTTTAGCTCTTTGGTATTGTGCTTCAAAGATAACTATAGACCTAGGATCAAGACTTCATACTCCACAAGGTTGTTTGTGCAAGGGAACTGTTGGCCATGTTTAGCCCACATATTAAAATTTGCCTAAGTATGAAAAAGGGAGATTTTAGGCAAGAAAATGGCAAGTCTTTGGGAGGACTTTGGGTTTTCCAGTAGTAACAACTTTGGGTTTCTGAGGGCACAATGCAAATCAGGTTTCTAGCAGTGCTTGACTTCTAAATATTTTATAAGTAGAAGTAATTCAGGTTTACAAACCCAAATTACTCATGGATAATGTATTTTGAGTTCTCCAAGGAACACTACTTGATTACATCATAAGTTGTGAGCACTTAGAAGCTTGCAATAAGTAAAAGGGCTTGACAAACTTAATTTGGTCTCAAGAAATAGTGCTTCTCAGGTTCTTCAAGGGACAAGTCTTCTTCATAAATCCAAAGGAAATTTTCAAAATGCTAAAGGGCCTTCTTTTGGAAAATGGGATCTTTTCCACATTTCCAAAAGACCAATCAACTTTTTTGAAGGTCATTTTCATAAATATGAAGGGCTTTTCCTTCTCCAAGTGGACAATTGCAAGTTTCCCAAAGGGTATGTTACCCTTCAAAAGGACCATTTAAAAATTCATAAAGGGTATCTTTCCCTTCAAGAGGATTAATTGCAAAAGTTTGAAGGGGCATGCAGGAAGCCTGAAGGGTCTCTCACCCTTTGGGAAAGTTCATTTTTAAAAGTCTTAAAGGTAATTTCCAAAGATAGACGTGAACAAAAAGTTTAAAGGAATTCCTTTAGATAAATTGTTTGAAGAAATTCCTTTAGAAGATTTACTCAAAAGAAATAAGCTGAGAAGGAAGCTCAAGACCAAGTTTCTAAAGGAAATGATAGGCCAATGGATGTCAAAATCAAGATAAGTGACTAGCTGTTGGAAGTAATCATGTTTGAATAGCCCGAAGTCTTAAGGCTTGGAAATAGTAAAGTGAGAAGACTTCAAGATGGAAAAGTGCAAAGTAGGCTTAGAGAACCTGAATTGCTCTGCATAGAGTAAATCAGGTTTCTCCAAGTACTCTACTTAAAAGGCTTATAAGTAAAGGATCTGGGAAAGTCCAAAGTTGGAGAGATCAAAGAACTTGAATTACTCTACATAGAGTAAATTGGGATTCTTCAAGTGTTTGACTTGAGCTTGGTCCAACAACATGAGAATCATGATACAATGAATGAAAGGCTACCACATGGCATAAACTAGAGCAAAAAGAGCTGATTGGTAAAGGACAAGTGGCACAAGGATGACCAATGAGCATAGGAGAGTCCAAGTGGCTGGTAGTTAGAAATTATGAAGGCTCTCATCCATCATAGTTCACTCCCTACAATCACCATTCGATGCTTAAAATGTGTCATGCCAAGAAGAGACATTCCAATTGCTCACAACATGGCTTCCCAGATGTGCCAAAGAAAAAATTAAATATGGGAGGGGCTTGAGAGGATTGTTTAATGATCCTGATTGACACATTTATCGATAATAAGGGAGGATGACATTAGAGTCCTAGCCATCAATAAATTCTTCTTTCTTCCCCTTCTCTCTTTCCCCTTTTCTATATAAAATAGAGGCCTTGGAGGCAAGCAAATCATCCTTGGATTGGTGATAGAATTACTCTAAAAAAATCCCTTTGTAAAAGACTCTTTTGAAGCAATATAAAGAAGACTTCTCTATTTATAGTTAAAACAAGTGTGCACATTTGGTTTCATTTTTAGATTGTATGATTGTCATTCATCACCTACAATTTTTTCTAGTACCTTTCTTTTGATCCTTTTGATTTTGTGTAGGATTGCATGAAGTGTCTATTTGTTGAGCTCTCCTTGAAGTGTTACCAGTTCATAGTGTCTCCCATAGACCTATTTTTGTTATCCTTCAAAGTGCAAGGCTTTGCTTCAACCTCCATGAAAAAGCTCCATGCCTATGGCCTTGAGATAGAACCATAATAGCGTGTGTCTTATTTGGGTTTATCAGTAGTTGGCTCTTTTCCCAAACTAAGTGGATCACTTCTTTTGGTCATCCTCCTACCCCTTTTCCTTAGCTAATAGTAGATTTTAGTGTGAGATTAAGAGCTGAAGTGAAGCTCCTAAGGAACTAGCTTTATAAAAAATCCTAGAGGTTCAACCTCACCATAGGATACCCACATCCTGAGGTTGTCCCCATGCTTGTAGCTAAAAGTGAGGGAACCTAAAGAACTCTCTCACAAGGGTGAAATTCCAAGCTATAACAGTTTTGGCATGCTCAATGGGACAACTACCATTTAATTTTCATTTTTATGAAAGATTGGTCAAATTTGATGATGTTTTGATCATTTTTTAGTAGTGGTAGCATTCATCCTTTAGTATTTGGTGACTCTAAAGAACACCCAGCTATTTGGTGGTAGAGCAGTACCTATCTTTCATGCCAAAGGTGACTATAAGATCAACTTCTACAGGTATTCTTTTTGATTTTTTTGAATTACCTTTAAACTCAGCAAGAAGGTTAAGGTTCGCCCATACTCACGCTTACGTAAGAAGCTACTTTCCTAAACCAGTCATAAGGTATACCTACACAAGAAGATCCTTGTTAGACCCTCTTGTCACTATGATTCCCCAAAGAGTTTTTTTGGGCTTCAATGGCCAAAGCCCTTTAAACTTACCATAGTATGATCCTCTACCAGTAGTAGCCCTCAAAAGTGTTCCTTATTACATAGGAGACCAAACTATAACTCCTACTAAGCACATAATAAACATAGCCAACTTCTATAACATTCACAATATCATAGTGGGGAATGTAGCTATGAGTATATTGGTTGTATCTTTCAAAATAAAGGCATTAGATTGGTATAAGGGCCTATCTCCTAATTCTATCCAATCATGGGATGAGCTGGGAACAACCCTATTTAAAAGGTTTGCTGATAAGAGTGATCATTTGTCACTTACAAAGCAGCTAACCATAATTAAGAGAGCTCTCCATGAAGTGATGCAAGACTTCAATATGATATTTTAAAAGGCATGGGATATAATTCTAGTAGCTATTAGACCATTTCCAAACTTTGATTTCTTGTATTACTTGAAGGCTCTCAATAATGACATGGATATAATGATTCAATCTATGGGAGGAGACATACTACCAAATGCATACGAGGTGGCTATCAAAGCAGAAAATTGCCTAATTTAGGCTAGCAAGCTTACTCCCAGACCCTCAATGCCTCTTTTTATAGAGATCAAACCACCTCCTATAGTCATTATTCCACTTAATTTTATACTTATAATGCCAAAAATTATTGTTGTACCTTCACCTTACCAAGAGAAGGCCTCTACTAGTGGATCTAATGACTCCTAAGAGCAGAAGAATTACTTGGAATTGAAAATCATGCTCCAATCATTAGGGAATGATGTGGTCAATGTCAAAAGGTATAAAGCTTATAACAATCCTTATCAAGCTCTGTATTAGCCTCAAAAACAACCTTATCAAGATAATAGGCCACCCTACAAAGGAGGTTTCCAAGGATAGGGGTAGCCTAACTATGCTAGGTAGCATAATTATAATCTGAGTGCTATAGGCCCTTCCAATTCTTTGGTCCCAATTTAGAACAATATGGATTAGGAGGCTAAAGGGACAATACCTTGGAATCATTCTTTTGGATAATCCATTATCCCAACTAATTGCTCTAACTAGGTGTTCAATGATTAGTGGTAGTAGATTGTTACTTATGGGTATAGCCAGGCTCTTATGGCCCAAAGTATAGAGGTACACACATTGATAAAGCAAGAGAAATATCTATAAGAATAAGGCTCAGATCAGGGGTCAAACCAATTGGAAGCCTTAATGGTCATCAATGAGTAAGAGGAGTGCTATGAATCTAATTCATAGGCTGCTCCCAATTTGGCCCACATCTTAGTCTCAATGAATATAGGGTTCAAGAGAAGGAATATGGGTGATAATCAAGAAGCTTTCAAAGAACCTCTTATCATCACTCTTTCACTAACACAGTCAGTAGTAGTTGCTCCCAAAACCTAGGTAAATATTGGGGGTAGGCCAATCAATATTGTGGAGTAAATGAAGAAATCCAGTGTAAGTTTACCAATGTGGGACATGCTTTCCATGCTCGACCAAGTAGACATTCTTCAAGAAGGTTTGTCCAAGATGAGTGTTTCTACAGCTATAAGTAAGCAACCAAGCAAGGAAGCTGAAGTCTTCACTAATGCAACCAAGAGTCATTTGGGAGAAAGGTCAAGTAGTATGACCAAGCTCCCCCATTCTACATGTCATTAATCATCGATGACTCTTTGGTGCATAACTACTTGGTGGATAGTGGGGAAAGCACCTCAGTCATGCCAAAGTCTATTGCTGACCAACTGAATCTCAAGTATGAGCCACTCACCAAGGGAGTCTTACAGTTTGATGGTTCTTCCACAAAGCCACCAGGTATCATCAAGAATTTGAGCCTAACCTTGCATGCTTGTCCTAGCATGTCTATGGTGTAAGACGTGTTGATCTTGGATGTCACTCCTCACTTTACGTTATGTCTTTTCAGAGAGTTTGTAGCCAAAATTGGGGGTTATCTTGCAACATATTGGTCTTAAATGGCATTCAAAACAAGGTATGGGACTAAGGTCTCAATCAAGGCTGAACTCATGGCACAATTTCACATTGAACCCCATCAACCAGATAACATAAACGTCAATTATACCATCCTTGATGAGGATGATTTTACAATTGGTCAAGAGCTGAACACTCATCCTAAAGAAGTTTCAGACTTGTTCTTGGATGAGCTATGGGAAGATAATTTTTCAACCCTTTGGAATGTGTTGAGGAAAGAGACATGGGTGTCTATCTACTACATGAAGAGAATCAACCCATACCTTCTCTCATTGGACCTAAAGAAGACCCCAATGTTTTATGAAAGTTTTTCTTTGATGGATCAAGGGGAAAAAATGGTGCAGGTGCTAGGGCAATGCTGATTTCACCCTCAGGTAATAAGCTTTTCTCTTCCTACAGGTTCCATTTTAGTTGCTCTTCAAATGCAACATAATATGAAGGCTTGATCCATGGCCTTCAATGGGCCAATAAAAGAGGAATCAAATTGCTACAAGTTTATGGGGACAATGAGCTCATAGTAAACTACGTTAAAGGCCTAAACATTATAAAGAATTATTTAATGAGGTCCTACAAAAATAGAGTGTGGGATCTAATTGAATATTTTGAGGCCTTTGACATTCAAGCTGTCCCAAGAAATCAAAACCAACATGCTGATAGGCTAGCAATTATGGGATCTTAGTTTGACATTCCAAGTGAGCTAAAGGAAACCAAGGTTTAGCCACATGTCAAGGTGGTGGTGAGGCCATCAGTGCTAAGTAATGAAGCCCACTAGTAGGTTTTTGAGAGTGACAAGCAAATTTCTTGCTTCTTACAATAAGAAGCTAGGTTCTCCTCCTCCAACCAAGTTAAATTGTAGCATCAATATGAGGATCAAATTGTTCAGCTGAAGTTGCACAAACTTCTTAAGGAGTTGGTTACACTTGAGGGATTTTTTCATGAAGGAGAACATATGAGGAAAGAAAAGGTAGTAATGTCTACCAATGAAGAGAACTATGAGAGAATCCTCATCTTTAAAGACAAACTTCTCAAGCTTGGGAAGGTAAGCAACAAGGCTGAGAGGTATGATTTCATAGCACTTTGCCAAGAGTATGCAGACATTTTTGCTTGGGAGTGCAGTGACCTAAAGGGTTTTGATCCTAAGTTATCTCAACATACCATAGAGTTGGAGGCCAATGCCAAGCACATAAGGTAGAAGCAAACACTGGTCAACCCCAAGATAAAAGAGGTCATGAGGAAAGAGTTAACCAAATTGATCGAGTCCAAGATTGTCTTTCCCATCAAACACTCATCATGGGTAGCCAACTTGGTGCCTATAAGAAAAAAGAATGGGGAGATTAGGATTTGTGTAGACTTCAAAGATTTGAACAAAGTATCCTTGAAAGATCACTACCCTCTACCATCCATGGTAACTTCTCCAAGTAGTTGTAGGATCAGAACACTTCTCTTTGTTGGATAGATTTTTTAGCTACAACCAAGTCTAGGTGAAAGATGAAGATCGATATAAGATTGCCTTCACCACCAAATGGGGCATTTATTCATACCAAAATATTCCCTTTGGTCTATAAAATGCTGGTGTAACTTTTCAAAGAGCCATGGACGTGGCTTTCCAAGGGTGATAAACCAAATGGTGTTAATATAATTGGATGACATCATAGTTTTCTCTAAGAATTCCAACGAACACATGAACTAACTGAGGCTTATTTTTGAAAGGTGCAGGGAGTATGGGATTTATTTTAATCTCAAGAATTGCATGCTTATCATGCATGAAGGCAAGCTACTGGACCACATCATCTCAAAGGAGGGGCTGTCTATTGATCTTGAGAGAATAAGTGCCATCTTGGCCTTATCCTTGCCCAAGCATAAGAAGGGAATCAAAAGTTTCCTTGGAAAGATAAACTTCATGAGAAGATTTATCCTTGATTTCACAAGTTTGGTCAAACCCTCACTGCTATGCTAAAAAAGAACCAAGTGTTCACTTGGTCAATTGAAGGCAAGATAATATTTAGGGATATTAAGCAAGCCATCACTCAAACACCCACACCTATGAATCCTAATTTCTCAAGGGATTTCATAGTGTATGCTTTCACCAACATTGATAATATATCAACTATACTGATGCAAAGAAATGGTGGAGGACTTGAGTAGCCATTAACATTTTTTAGTCAAGGGCTTGAAGAGTTTGAGGTGAGGTATACCTTTGTAGAAAAGTAAGTCCTTGCAGTAGTAAGGAGCCTCAAGAAGTTTAGGCCAATGCTATCCAACAACAAAATCCACCTTATGGTGTCTCATTCTGGAGTAAGAGAGTTCCTTCTTAACAAGGATTTGAGCAAAAAAAGAGCTGGTTAGATTACTAAAGTTATGGAGTATGATGTGGAGATCAAGGTCACTAAGCTAGTAAGAGGTAAAGGCTTATGTAAACATATGATTGATGAGCTTTATGAAGATAAAGAGGTCATCTTGGTAACACAAGATAACCTACAAGCAGATGCACCTCCACCTCCACCTCACACTAGCTAGCTCCATGATGTGACACACTTTCTACTAACAGGTGAGTGCCCTCAAGGTATGGACAAAGCAAAAATAGTTATTTTAGACTTTAGTCCATACTTTATTTTTTAGTTGATGGGATTTTGTTCAAAAGAGACCTCAATGGAGTGCTTTTGAGGTGTGTAGATGATGATCAAGTAGCCAAGCTTTTGGATAATTTCCATGATAGACTTGCAGGAGGTCATTTTGCTCCATGGACTATAACAACAAATATCACGAGGGTTGGTTATTACTAGCTGATCCTCTTTAGGGATGCTTATGCATGGGTGAGGATGTGTTAGGAATGTGCTCTCTTCATGGGTAAGTAAAGGTTAGTAACTTTCCCTCTCAACCTGATTCAAGTGGAGCAACCATTCATGTAGTGGGGTTTGGATTTCATTGACATGATCAACCCCCATCAAGTTTAGGACATAAGTGGGTGCTTACTACAACTGATTACTTCACTAGGTGGGTAGAAGCCATTGGATTGAGGGAAGCCAATGAAAGTGCAATCTTAGATTTCTTTGAAAACATCGTGACCAGGTTTGTTCCATCAACTATCATATCTGATAATGCACTAGCATTCCTTGATCTAAAAATGAGTGAATGGGATCTCAAGATGGGAATCTACCTCAGCACCTCTTCCAACTATTATCCTTAAGGAATAGACTGGCTGAATCCACAAATAGGAATTTATTGAGAATCATTAGGAGGACTATGGAGGAGAATCAGAGGACTTGGCATAAACATTTGAAGACAACCTTATAGGCTGAATGAGTAACTCCTAAAGCTACTGTTGGTAATTCTCCATATGTTCTAGTTTATGGAAGGGAGGCCATGCTACCCATTTCTCTTAAGCCACCTACATTAGAACTAGCCCATCAGCTGAAGCTGCTGGAAGATGAACCCATGAATGTGAGATTGGTAGAACTCACAAAACTTGAGGAGATAAGAGACCTTGTAATGAAGATGCTAGAGGCACATCAAGGACTTTTAAGAAGGGAGACTTGGTTCTCAAAATGGGATTCAAAAAAGGCCAAACTAGGCAACCATACCAAGTTTGATAGCTTATGGAACAACCCTTATTTGATCCATAGATGCAAACAACATAACACTTTTTAGCTTTCCCAACTATATGGGGAGGTATTACCCATCCCGATCAATGGGATTCATCTAAAGACTTGCTATTAAAGGAGTTTGTAGTAATTGTATTAATTGTACCTTTTATATAGTTTTTCATGTTTTCTTCTAAGTGCCTTATGTACATCCATTTTAGTTGTATGTTTTCCCTCCCCTAAGTGCCTTGGGCATAGTTTGTTTTGTTTTGGTTGTTCTTGTTGCTTCAAGGAAGGTTTTTAGATAGAGCCATTTTTGTATAAAAATAGTGACTCCATTCCCATTAGATTGAATGAAGCAAATGAGCTAGATTCTCAAGTATAGCAGGCATGCTTCCCTGTGAGTCACCAAAAATGTTGGCCATTTTGGCCCACATATCAAAATTTGCCTAAGTATGAAAAAGGGAGATTTTAAGAAAGAAAATGGCAAGTCTTTGGGAGGACTTCAAGTTTTCTAGTAGTAACAACTTTGGGTTTTTGAGGGCACAGTGCAAATCTAGTTTCTAATAGTGCTTGACTTCTAAATGTTTTATAAGTAGAAGTAATTTGGGTTTACAAATGTGAATTACTAATGGATAGTGTATTTCAGTTTTCCAAAGATCACTACTTGATTACTTCATAAGTAGTGAGTAGTCAGAAGCTCAAAATAAGTAAAAGGGCTTGACAAACCTGATTTAGTCTTACGAAAAAGTGCTTCTCAAGTTCTTCAAGGGACAAGTCTTCTTCATAAATCCGAAGGGCATTTTCAAAATGCTGAAGGGACTTTTTTTGGTAAATGGGATATTTTTAACATTTTCAAAAGACCAATCAACTTTTTTGAGGGTCATTTTCATAAATTCAAAGGGATTTTACTTCTCCAAGTGGACAGTTGCAAGTTTCTCGAAGGGTATGTTACCCTTCAGAAGGACCATTTCAAAATTCTCAAAGGGTATCTTTCCCTTTGAGAGGATCATTTGTAGAATTCTAAAGGGGCATGCAAGAAGCCCGAAGGGTCTCTCACCCTTTGTGAAAGTTCATTTAAAAGTTCGAAAGGTAATTTCTAAAGAAAGACGCAGACAAAAAGTCTGAAGGAATTCCTTCAAAAAAATTATTTGAAGAAATTCTATTGAGAGATTTTCCTAAAATAAATAATTTGAGAAGGAACCCTGAGACCAAGTTTCCAAAGGAAATGATGGGCCAATGTATGTCAAAATCAGGACAAGCGACTAGCTGTTGGAAGTAATCGGGTTTGAAAAGCATGAAGTCTTAAGGCTTGAAAATAATAAAGTGAGAAGACTTCAAGATGGACAAGTCCAAAGTCAATAGGTTTTGATAACCTGAATTACTTTGCATAGAGTAAATCGGGTTTCTCCAAGTACTCTACTTAAAAGGCTTATAAGTAAAGGATTTGAAAAAGTTCAAAGTTGGAGAGATCAAAGAACTAAAATTACTTTTGCATAGAGTAAATCAAGATTCTTCATGTGTTTGACTTGAGATTGGTACAACAACACAAGAATCATGATGCAATGAATGAAAGGCTACCACATGGCGTAAGCTAGAGTAGAAAGAGCCAGTCGATAAAGGACAAGTGGCACAAGGATGACCAATGAGCATGGAAGAGTCCAAGTAGCTAGTAGCTAGAAATTATGAAGGCTCTAATCTACCATAGTTCTCTCCTCATAATCACCATTTGACACTTAGATGCGTCATGCTAAGAAGAGACATTCCAACTGCTCACAACATGGCTTCCCAGATATGCCAAAGAAAGACTTAAATATGGGAGGGGCTTGAGAGCATTGTTTAATGATCCTAAGCGGTGCATTTATGGACAACAAGGGAGGATGATATTAGAGTTCCAGCCATCAATGACTTCTTCTTTATTTCCCTTCTCTCTTCCCCATTTTATATATAAAATAGAGGCCTTGGAGCCAAGTAAATCATCCCTGAATTGGTGATATAATTACTCTATAGAAATCACTTTGTAAAAGACTCTTTTAAAGCAATACAAGGAAGAATTTCTTTGTTTTTGATTAAAACAAGTGTGCACATTTGGTTTCATTTACAAAATGTATGATTGTCATTCATTACCTATGATTTTTCCCAGCACCTTGATTTTGATCCCTTTGGTTTTGTGTAGGATTGTGTGAAGTGTCTATTTATTGAGCTCTCCTTGAAGTGTTACCAGTTCATAGTGTCTCCCGTAGACCTATTTTTGTTATCCTTTAAAGTGTAAGGATTTCCTTAAACCTCCACGCAAAAGCTCCATGCCTATGGCCTTGAGATAGAACCATAATAGCTTGTGTCTTGTTTGGGTTCATCAGTAGTTGGCTCTTTTCCCAAACCAAGTGGATCACTTCTTTTGGTGCCTTTCCTCTCTTAGCTTAGATTTCCTTTTCAGTCATCCTCCTACCCCTTTTCCTTAGCCAGTAGTATATTTTAGTGTGAGATCAAGAGCTAAAGTGAAGCACCTGAGGAACTAGCCTCATAAAAAAGCCTAGAGGTTCAACCTCACCATAGGATACCCACATTCTAAGGTTGTTCCCATGCTTGTAGCTAGAAGTGAGGGAGTTTGAAGAACACTCTCACAAGGGTACAATTCCAAGCTATAACAAGAACTACAACCTATTGTAAACTAAGTGTTGTTTTTCCTAATGGTCAATCAAGAAGATCCCAACACTAAAACTTTGTTTGGAATGGGACCCATTGAATTACATATACCACAAGCATGATGACTGAGAATTCTTGTCAAGTTTGTTTTTTTTTCATTATTTAGACAGGGTATAAATGCCTATATTAGAGAATACTATGTTTATCTTCTCATTGACTTCATTTTACTCCTAGATTATATGTTTCATCTTAGGTTCTCTATCAACATGAATTTTATTAGTTATGCCTCTTCAAGACAACCACATATGGGAGATGTCTATATCTATATGCCCATTTAGGGGTTTTGGATCAATCCCTTCTAAGCAACATTTCTTAAGATTCTAAGATATCCACCACTTGAATTTAAATATTCAAATTATAGTTACATGTGGACATTTAGAATCTCACCTACCACCCTGACCTTAGAATTATCTAGTTAAACTACTATCTTATCTAATTTATTAGGTACCAGTCCTAATATTTGACATATTATAACATGCATGACATTTTTTGAGGCTCCAAAATTGACTAGACATTTATGTAAGTTATTCCAAAACAATCTAATGGTAAGGAGGAAATGAGATAATTATACCTTATTCTTATGTATGAGTACATTAGTGTGTGAATCCTTAGGGTTGGATTGAGATAATTTTTATATCAGGCAGTTTAAGGGGAGGTCTATTTGTTTAGTTATTTAGGAAAGCTCATGCAATGTGATGTTTGCCTTGATATTATTCATGTATTCTACTATGTTATACCCAATCTTTCTAGGAGTGGACTAGACCTCTTTGGGGAGCTTTGAGTTATTAGCTTTTGGAGTTGGAGGATGGTTTCTTTCTCTAGGATCAGGTGGGGTTACACCATTGTTAGGAGTAGATGTAGTAAGGGTTTAATTTTATGTCTATCTCCTAAGGGAATAGTTGTATATTTGGTACTATTGGAAATCATGCACCTCATTGGTGGCCTCTTCTAATTCATTATCCTCTTGGATAGGAAAATCCAAGGTCTCTAATACCATAACAATGCTAAGGGGTCTTAAAGAGACACAAACATCAAGGTGATTGGTGGAATTGGGGTGGCTTGGTACCACATCATATTATTTTATTTCTCTTTATAAGAAGTCAAATGCACTAAAAAACTAGATGAAGTTTAACTCACCATGTTGGGACATGTTAAGCACATAACACTAGTTTGGTAGTGTTAACTCATAAATGATAATATCTAACATCTTATTAGGTGAGGGTTCTAATTGGTTGATAGAATGGTTATATGGATGGTCATGCCTTTGATAGATGAAATTACTATTGGAATTCTACCCACCATTATTGTTAACCCAAATTTGGAAGCCCAAGAAGTCACTACTGTGATTTTTACCATATATTGTACAAAATCCAACTCATTATTTTTATATTCTTGGGGTTTGATTTAGACATTATTCATGGTAGGGACCAATGATTGAATGTGAGCTTGAGGTGCCAATTCATTATTGAGTAGGCCAAGGAATCTATCATGATGATTAGTTGTAGCATGCCTTAAGCAATGTTGGTTTGTCATGGGCATAGGCTGTGGTATTGACACATTTTGGTTAGTATTAAAAATGGGGTTCAAGGCAAGTAGATATAATAATATATTTGGGATGGATAGCACCATATGGCCTTGAGGTTTTAGTTATCTATCTACTTTTATGGCCTCAGCATAGACTAGTGATAAATTCAAATTTAGGATATCTCTATGTAATAAATTTTTAGTCCAGGGGTTCAAGGTGTTATTATACATTTATAAGGCTAGTTGGGAATCTAGTATATATAACACAATTACCCTAATTCACATATTAAATAACCTAAAATTAAATAACCCAATAGGTGCATTGACTTCTCTCTTCATTCTATCAAATTACTAGTATAGAACACTGAGGTTAATGACTTGCCCAAACTGAACCAAGAAGGTGTTGTTATATTGTTTCCATCTTGTAATGGAATATTTAGGTAGGATATAAAACCAATCATAGGTAGCTTCTATCAAAGTGAACTGGAAGATCCTATAAGTTACATCTTTATGCTCAATGCTAAGGAGTCTAAGGGATATCATATATGAGGTGACATGTTCCTTAGTAGTGTGTCATCCATTATATGTGAACCAGGGAAGGTACCTCTTTCAGTTTCTAAGTAGGTTGTGAATAGATCTAGTAACATTAATACTAGACACAAATATCCATGCCATGGGTGAAACCATGGGAAGGGGTCTATTTGGGGTGGTTTGAGTGGATGAACTAATTGGGTCAATTTGGGGTCTTGGTCTCCTTTCGTGGGACCTAGTATTTATGTGGATTAATAGGGGTGAGATTAATAATTGGCCAGTACCAAACCAGATATAGTGATCTACACAAAAGGATAATTTTTTTTTATATCAACTATTAATCTATTAAATTTATAACAAATGGATATGGGGTTCCCTCCTTTTAGTGATAATTATTGTTTAGCCTAAGACCTCATGCTCTAAATTATATACACCTATTGAGTTAGATATACTGAGTGATCTTGGGAGATAATTAAGGGAATTTCATCCTCTCTTTTTAGGATTGTTTCTAAAACAATCCATGCATGAGTTTTAGGTGTTATGCTCCATGAAATAGCCTTCTTGAAATATATCTCCAGTAGATGTAGTGCTACCATCGAATATTTAATTCATGTTTCCCATCAACACAAAAAATTTCACACTTAGTTAATACAATTCAATGGGTTTATGCCTTGAGAAATGTCACTTCACAGTTTATAAAAAGAGGGAAAATGTTACATACAAAAAATAAACATTAATTTAAAGGGAGGGTAAGGTAGAAAAGGAAGGTTTTTGATCAAGTTGGAAACATCAATGCTTGAGACCCGAATATGTGCTCAACTACAATTTTACCATTGTATTACAAGTCTCACATGAGCCCATACTTCATCCACATAGGGAAGCAATTTGAGGGAAACCTTATATGATAAATATCAATAATTCATTATAAGAATAATCACCTATTTAATTTTTGCTAGTTACACATGGAATCACATGGATCTAAATGGATGGAAATATAAAATAAAGTAATTAGAATAGCATGACACTCATTATAACTATCATATGAATTGAAGAAAGGCATTTTAATTGGGTTCATAGTATCAATATCATACATTATACCATATAATATTAGAATACATTCTTAAAAATAAAACATAACGAGATAAAAACAAAACTATGTATTAATCTACCCATTGATCTTTTACATAATTTTTGATCTTTACAAAGAGTTTTAGAGTAACACATATATGAAATGAGATGGGGCCCATTTCCAAATAAAATTAGATCTTAGTCTTGGCCATCATGGCCCAAAACAATTAAAAATTCAATCATTACAATGATATTTCTAGAAGAGATAAAGAGGACCCATGGTAATGACAACACACCCCTAGTTGGGACCATTAGGGTCTTCAAATTAATCTTAGTGGTAGACCACTTCCCAACTACTTTAGGATATATTGTTTAGCTTATAGTGCCTATGCCACCAAGTGTCCCTCCTAATCCAACTTTGGAAAATTGACAGTTGGTTCTTAGAAGTGCACCTCTACCTTAGTCAACAACCTATCATAAACTTTGAGAGGGGCTTCTAATGAGACTTTCATCTCATTGACCTAGCTGATGCTCATGGTTGACTATATGATAAGATCTAACATAGCATTAGATCCATACTTTTTGGATTTTTACACCTTTATCTTAATTTCTACCTTGAAGTGGCTAAGGTGGAATCCAAACTCATCAAAGATGAGCAATGTGTCATTTGGGTGGACGAGGATGGTGATGTTGACATCTTTGTAGTATGTAAGGATTTGGTTCCTAATCTTATCCAAGGGCTCTATGGTGGCCTATATTTCCCTAATCTAATCTTTAAGTGAGGTCTTCATGTTCCCCATGAAGGTTTGATAAAAAGTTAGATCAGTGAGAGGCATGAGTTATAACTCTGAGAACATCCCCTTATTGATGGCTTCTACCATATTTTTTCACTTATATACGTAGATGATTTTATCCATATACTTTTGTGCTCATTTGAAGAACAATTTTCTCTTTGAGAGGGCTTAAATTACCTTTCTAAGGGATATGAAAAATTGTATAAGTGCTTCTTCGACCTTGATAATGAGCCAAACCAAGAATGATCTCCTCACCTAGGACTCTAGAGTCCTTCCTTAGTCCCTAAGGTCCTCCATTAACTTATTTATGAGCTTATTAGTGGATTTGATTATAGATACTAGGTCCTATACAATATTTTCTTCCCTCATGGTAGTCCTCACTCTTGTGAGGGATAATAGGTCCTACTATGTCCTCTAGATAATAAGATATTTGTCTTATGTGAGGATTTGTGTCATCACCCTCTTCATCTATCTCGTGTCCATGTCGAACTGCAATTGGATATTTATGTCCCCATGATAGACCATTTATATCCTTTATGTACCTGAAAATTTAATGGGATGTATCCATACTTACCCATCCATGGTCCCTAAGGTAGTAGAAGATGAGGTAGTAGGATTGGTGGAAGCTAAAGTGAAAGGTAAAGGCATGGGTGGAGAATGTAGGGATGAAGGTGAAGGGTGAATTGGAATTAAGGGTGGGGGAGATGGAATGGGAGTAAAGGGAGAAGATTCCAAATATGAATCCTAAGGGAACATGTGAGACCTCAATTAGTCTAAGGTCATGATGACATGGGGACCAAATTTGCTCAAGAGTTGCATGTTTAACCTAAAGGAGGATATTGGATGGTTAAAGCCAAATCATTGAGAGCCCAATATACTTAATAAGGGGCCAAAGGAGCTACATATGCAAATGGGGGATGCATATGTGGCCTAGGTGAAATAAAATTTTGTCTCTTAACAAGCTTCTTATTTGGGTCTACCTATGTTGATGTTGCTATAGTTAAAGTTATCCTAGATGAAGCCTATAGAATTTAGGTGGCCACTGCTAGGCTTGATGGTGTGATGAGTGCTTCTGGAGTTGAGGCACTAATAGTCACAGGAGCCACTAGAGTAGTTGAAACACTAGGGAAAACCACTATCTTAAGAGCTACTAATGTTTTTTGGATAATTGTAGCTATGGGCCCACAACAAATGCAAGATTAATTGGGATTTGGAATCTACCATGAGTTGATATAATTTGTGGGGATGTTTCAAGTTAACTGATGGTACAAACCATGCTAAATGGGTTGAATAAGTCCACTGTTAGCATAGGTTCTTGTAAAACTCTAGAATATGCTAATTATATGGATAACTTGTGTAGTTAATAATAAAAAAGAACAATTGATGATAATTCATACTAAATCCAACCATTATTAGACTAGGTTGAGCTCATTATATGGAAGACACACAAAATTAATGTATACAGATCAACTGACATAAACTATATGATTAACATATTAAAACATCCATAGGACTCATTGCACACAGATCATAAGTAAAAAATACATAGGAAAATTATTCAGAACATTGTATTAATCTCTATCACATGTGGAACCATTCTCAATTACGACTGAGCACTATTTATAAAGCTTTTACAAAGTGATGTATCTTCATATTTCAACCTTTTACTATGACAAAAAGAATGGACTCTTTGAATTATAAGATCAAATACTATTCTATTAAAGGTTGAATTCATACAACGAATTATACAAAATCCAAAATAGTGTGTTATGGCACGTGGATAACAACTATACATTGTGATTTTATCATGCCCTATTACACACTCAACACTTTCTTAGACTTAATTTATTGTCTCACCCTGAGACAAGGTCACAACAAAATACTCTGATAGGAAGATGAAGGAATGAACTAGAAATAAGAGTCATGATAATCACTCTAGGTATCATTTTAACGATTTTCACCCTTTTCACACTACCTAACCACCCTTTTGAATTTTTAACTAGGTAGCTTAATAGCCTATCACCCTTTCATGTTTTCAATAGACTAGCATAATTAGGTGGCTACCCTTTATGTGTTTTTAACCATGTTATCCATTATCCTAATGCTTTTTATCCAATAAAATTGTTAAAATTTTGTGAAAACTTTAAAATTAGAGTGTTAAATACTTACTGAGTGGATGGTGGCATGCTTTGAAGAGGTTGTGTAGTATGCTATGGATGAATCACTTGGTTACACAAAATATAGTGGTGGAAGTTGTTCTTGGGTGCCTAGTTTTGGCTTCATGGCTATCTTCTTCTATTTTAGGACCTATTGGAGTTGTTTTGGTGTAATGAATTGAGGCTCATCCATAAGTTGGCCAATAGAGGGATCAATCTAGAAAAGATCTTATTTAAGCATATTTCAGTCCATTAACACTTCCCTCACCATAGTAAGAATTATGCATAATGGGATCTAAATTAACATTAATTTCTACACATATTCATATTCTATGATAGTGACTAGTTATTTGGCATTCAATATCTTGAGCTAGATATGCAAAACCAATTCATCCAATCGATCTGCATACTTTTGAGCTTGTAGGCTAGTAAATGTAGTGCATAGAGTCTCATTATGCCAAGCCTAAAGTTTTTACATGGTATTACCCTTGAATCCAATAATTGATTGAGGGTATTTTTAATTGTATCAAAAGTAGTTATTTGAACATCCATTATAACTTTGGCTTTATCTGTTGCTATGCATTTAGGTTGAGTGGCAGCTAATAAATTATTAAGGTGTTGCCTCAAGTTTAGTATCTCTTGTGTTATCTATTTTTCTTACTACCTAATGGTATTCAAAGCTTGCTCATATTCCTCGAGCAGTTCATATATTGCCTCCATCTCTAATTTTATATTATGCCCCTATGCTCTTAGTTCTTGTAGGTGTTGCATAGCCATCTAGTCCTTTATGAGTTGATTGAATAAATCTATGAGTTATTTTTCTTTAAACATCACTTGGTCACCTAAGAATTTTATAACCAATGTGGGACATCTATTATTATTTATCTGGCATGCATTTATAAGTTATTTCCTCAATTTTACATTATCATCTCACAACTGGAAGACTTCTTTTTTTGAGGCTAAAGCCTTTTAGGAAATTGACTGTTGAAATGTAGGTGTGCCCTCAATCTGCTTGGTCAGTGGCAACTAGGAAACATCCAAAGATGTTTCAATCATAATGGTAGCAAGGTCCATAGAGGTGGTTTTAGTCATTATAGGAGTTAGCTAAATTGGACTTAAGGAAGAGAGAATGTGGTGTGTTAGGTGGATGATATGAGAACATCCCATAGCCACTAGTTGGTGATTTGAAGTTTTGGTTGTGAAGCATACTCCTATGCACCTCCCTGTATCACAAGTTTTTATTGTTCTATGAACTCTGCTTCTTCATTGGGTTTGGCCTCTTTTTATTTTATGGCTTGAGCCTTAGCTTTAGCCTTAACCTTAACATTTGCCTTGCTTTTGGCTTTGGCTTGTGCCTTAGCCTTAAATTTGGCCTATGCGTTAGCCTTATTCTTGGCCTCAACTTCAACTTTGGATTTGTAGCTAACTACATGATTTCAATGTTCATACTTAATGCATTGATCTTATTGAACATTTACTTGTGTCATTGGTCCCTCCTACTTCTGTTACATAGCCTACACTTCTTGATGTTTTCACATTACCTCTTCTTGCTCCTTTTTATTTGCCTCCACTTCTTTGGATTATTTATTACAAGCCTCTACTTACTCAACTTACTTATTTTTAGCCTATGCTTCTTTGGATATTTTTGTTAAATCCTCTACTTTGTTGGTTTGTTTTTGTCACTCTTATTACATAGATTGTTGTTAGAATTATTTTCATTATTCTTCTTCCATAGCTACATTTTGATTTACTTATTTCCTCTTTATATTTTTCTCTTATTTTTTATATTTATACTCAAACTTATTTTTATCCTCCTTGGGATCCTGTAGTTCTTGTGCAACTTCTATTTATGGCTTTGACTATGGTAAGCTAGTCTCTTTAGGTTCTTCCCTAGGGGTTGGTGAGTTTAGTATTTTCATCAATTATAAATCTTTAAAAATGGAGCATTTAAACCAAAATACTCTTCCTCACAACCATATTATTTATATATTTAGGAGTGGGAATGAGGCTCTTCTTTTACTTCTACAAAGCCTAGCCTTGGAATTGTGTTTGAGGTTCAGGTGCTTGTTGTGTTCCCCTCTCTTCTATTAGTTCTCCAAAAGATATGATTCTCTCTTTTATAGTGGGGGTGGACTTGATGAAGGATGAGTCCTAAGTTTATGAAACAAGGATGGATGTGGACTCTCTTGTGTAGGTTGTTCTTCTTAATGATGCACTACTAGGGTTGGATCTAGCTCTGGCATGTCAAAATAACTCCATGCAAACACATCTATATATTCTTTGAGAAAATCAATGAGGACTTGTTGCTCTCTAGATGTAAGACTTTCCCCCAGTTTTACCATTTTATGACTTTCATTTTTTCCAAGATTTATTTCAATAACCTCCTTAATGGGGGAAAGTGACTAGTCCTATAGATATATTGGGGGTGATGGTAATTCCTTTATTTTTGAATCGAATTCATCGAGGAGATCCATATCTAATTCTGAATAGGATTTTGACTTGTCAAGAGTGGGTTGGATGTCTTCTATATTCAAAGAGGGATCTTCATATTTATATTTATATTTTTTGATTTTATTTAGAGATATTTGTTTCTCCTCAAAATATGCAAACTTATTTAAACTGATAGAGAACCCCTTCTTGTGGTCTCCTGATGGTATAAAATATATTGCTCCTAGATATTTGATAATGGTTTCATCATTTTAAAATATATTGAAGGAAGGCTCATTCTTATAATCCTAGTCTATATGCATGGGATAATGGAGGGAGATGATGATAGTGGAGATGGTGGGTTAGGGAAGAGATTAGTGGTAGATATGTCCTCGTAAAGACTATAAACAAAACATGTTTTGACTTTTTCATCAGAGGTAGAATCCTCAAGAACTAGATAAGTGTCCAAAATTATAGTGCTTAGATCAATGCCCATAGGTTTATACCTTAAACCAAGGAATTTTAAATGTTTTTCAACCCTTATAGGTTTAAGCCTACCTGTTCATCTCTTCCTAGTCCTTTCCCCTTGTAATTCATATTCTAAAGAATCTTTTGAAGTTAGGGGCACTTATGTTTATGGAAATATAAGGCCTCATCATCAATAATAAGCCATGAATCATTTAGTTCATCAAATTATTCTTTTGATAACATGCCTAGACTAGTAAAGGTTGTGGACCCAAACTGATAAATAATGGGTTTGTATTTCCTCATGGTCAATGACCCGTAGCTATATGGGGAGAGTGGTAGGTCTCCAACACAAAAGGTTTTGTATTCATACTCTTCACAACCCGTGGAAGTGATATTAAGACAAGTTATGTCTAGGTATTCATTTGAAGCTGATGGTAGATCATCAAGATGAATATATTTTGTGGATTTAGAACCATAAGTGGAACTATGAGTGTTGGGGCAATAGCAATTAGGATGAAATTGCTCCATTTGACAGCTATGAAATTATTCTATTTCTTTAAGGATGGTAACCTCCATTCTTTAACAAGTAAATTTTTAACATTTATTGAGGGTGGAAGGAACTAATCTTATCTCATAAATCCATGGGCATCCCAAAAGTAAATTATATAAGAAATCAACATCCACTACATCAATTAAAGTTTGGTGGACTACGAGTCCCACAACTATAAGAAGATAAATAGTTCCTATAAATAACCTTTAATTATCATTGTATGCTTAGATAATTATCAAAGTAGGACCTAATGAAGACTTAGAGTACGCTAACTTCTTGATAAAGTCAAGATTACACAAATTTAAGGCTGACCCTCTGTCTATGAATCCCTGTGGGATCTTATGATTGGAAATGGAAATTTCAATGAATAATGGATAGTTATGATGAGGGCCTATAGGTGGCATATCTTATGCACTAAAAGTGATATGTTGGGAAGGAGATAAATGGTCCACTAATGCCTAAAATTGGATTATATTAATATCTCTAGGGACTTTAAGTTCATTCAGGACTTGATTGAGAATCCCCTGATTTACTGATGATATCTTAAGAAGATCCATGAGAGAGATTTGAGCCGGTGTCTTCTCAAGAAGTTGGATGATGTGGGGGTGGATGGGTCTTTTGGTAGTGCTGTAGGAACTATAATCTTGCCACACCACGTAGTTACTAAATAGTCAGTTGTTTCCTTATTAATTTTAAGGATGGTGGATGGTGCAAGTGTGAGCTCTTAGGGCCCATGGATTTTAATGGTTTGATATAATGGGATGGAATGGAATGGAATGATAGTTGGTTATATTAGAAGTGGAGGCTTGAATTTGGTCCTTAAGTGATTTTTTTGCCTTTGATCATGCTAAGGTAAGGGGTCCTGATATATTCCAACTGCTATTATTTAGATTGACTAGTTGGACTCTCCCCTTCTACTTATATATCTCCTTTATCAATTAAATATTGGATGTAGTGCCTTAGATATATGCATTTATTGGTATCATGTCCTTTAACTCTATGATATTGGAAAAATTCATCTTCATGATACCAATCTGGTTATGGTTTACTATCATCCAATGGTTGGATTTCAGGGAGACTAATCATATTAATAATGATTAATTATTGTAGGACCATTTCTATGCGTAAACCAAGACTTGTTAGAGGCCTCTTTCCCATTTGGGTTTTTGGCTTTCCCTAGGGTAGCGTTATGGGGGAGACATTTTACTATTTGTTAGTAGGGGAAGATTTATGTACTATCTGCACATGTTTAGAATCTGTTACACCATCCCCAATGACATTTGAATTTTTATTAAAGATCTTAGGTTTACCCAAAAAAGTATTATCTTGATTCTAACTCTATTCATTTTGGGTATATATTTTAATCATCCCTTTTTCAATGAGTGCCTTTTCAATTTGAATCCCATTTTCTATGATTTCATCAAAAAACTTGGCACACTGTAGTTTTAGTTGATATTTTAATTTTAAATTGAGATTATCAATGAATATTTTGGCCAACTATGTTGAAATAATTTATTGAGGTTATTGATGTATTTTTGATATGTTTCCCCATAGACTATCAAGTCATCCATATAAAATTCTACACAATCATGTGATAGGTCAAAAATGCTCAATACAACATTTTGGATTGTGGCAGGAACATTACATAATATGAATGGTGGTATAGAGTATGAATATGTGGATATGTGAATGTAGTATTATCTTGGTCCTTGGGAGCTATTATGATATGGTTTTAGCCACTAAATCCATTGAGAAAGGATAAATATTTATTTCATGCCAATGTGTCAAGTACTTGGTCAATAAAAGGAAAATGAAAGCGATACATCCTCATGGCCACACTAAGTTATCTATAGTATATGAAAATAAATGATTTTCCTCCCTTTTTTAGCATAATAACAAGGGGTGACACCCACTGACTATCTGATATAGGATAGATAAATACTACATATATGATTTTCTGCAATTATGTTTTTCTTATGTCCTTAACAATAGGGTTCATCCATCTTTGTGGCTGGTGGATGGATTTACATTCCTCTTTCATATATATGTGGTGGATGAATATATCTGGGTGTATGATTATAATTCCATGCTATTCCCATGAGAATCTAGTTTTGTATCTCTAAATCATGGTTACTATATGAGTTTATTATTGTTTTTGATATTAAGAGGTCATCTGGGTAAGACTTATACTCGATTGGATAAGGACACCATGGATTATATGCTACCCAATAATAAGATAAGGTTATAATGGTGTGGTGTTAGTTGATGCAAAGTTTTAATGTCCCCCATAACATATAAGGTTTATTTCATTGGCAATATTTAGTAAGGGGACATGGTATGCATTATAATAGGTTGTCTATTCGTGGGTCACTCTAATAATTATATCGTATGAAATTTTAAATGACTATGTCATCATCTTGGTATTTCAATCATGGGATGAGTTCAATCATGAGTAATTTCTTTAATGAAGATTTCTCATTATCCTCATTTTCTATTCAATAGGGTTATTCTAATTCACATGAAGGCTGAGCTAGTGGGTATAAAACTAAATTATTTTTGGTGATTCTATTCAAGATTAACATTTTAACTAATATATAACCAATGAATGCATCAATTTTATCTAGCCATGGTATACTTAGGATAAGGGGGTATCCTCCTAACTTGTATTTTAGCTGTAAGATGATAAAGTTAACAAGGTATTCCCATAAATCTACAATAATGACCAGGTCATTAATTACCCCTTATGGTTTGACCATTGATCTATTTTCCATCTTCAAAATGGTGGGAGTTGGTTAAATACTTTTAAGGACAAGTTTTTGAATAGTTTTCTTGGTCATTACATTAATATATTCTCCCAAGTCTATTAATATATTATGAATAATGGTGTCATAGGTATGGACATCAATTACTAGGTTTCCTAGGTTGAAATACTTGGGTGGGGCTATATTTTCTAACATGATGTTCACAAGCTATCCAATTAATTATAAATTCTTGGGGTCCTTCCTCTTTTAGATAAGCATCTTCAGGGATAGTTATTGGAAATTTTTGGTGTAAATGGGAACTTTTTTATGGTCTAAAATAGTGGGATTTTGACATAGACATTTTTAAGTTGTCCTATAAAATGAAATTCAAATTCTTGTTCTCATTTTTGGAGGTTTAATCTCTCAATAAAAAAGAGGGGTGTTAGGCCCTTCTTGGATTATGGATGTGATTGTTAATGGGTTGGGGTTTTATTAGAGTGTTGTGGGTTAGTGATAGTGTCAGGGACATTTTGAAGAGGTTCTGTTATTAAGGGTAAGGTGGGTTGTGAGAAAATTTAGTTCAAACAAAGCTACACTTCATATACCTCCATGATAAGTTGGGTACTAAATTTTTTAGTTAGTGTGTGTTGGTTGAATTAACTTATTATTTGGATTTGGTACAAGTTGGGAAGATGATTGTGTTTACTAAGAATTTAATTGGTTACTAGGCATTAATACTAGTTGTTGTTTGGGTTGTGACTATTGTGTAAATATATCATGTGGATTAAACCAAGACCGATTGCCCATCCATGACTATTGCCATTGCCATTGGTGATTCTAAATTTCAAAACATAGTGGATGATTATTGTTTTAAGATAGCCATTGATGGTTTTGATATTATTTCCATGGTTTTTTTTTGGCTACCACTAATTGGTATGAGGTTGATTTTATCAGAGGTTCCTATAAAACCCATTATAAAATGATAATATTTATAACTGTACAAATTAGAATACAAGGTCAATATTTATACAAAATTAGAGAAAAATAAAGTATTCAATTTGGTCAGGTTTATTGGTTATCCATAGAAACACACACTTAAGTGTACAGAACATTAATTATTATTGTATGATTAACAAATTTGAATACAACAAAATATAACCATGCATCGAACAAGTTTAAAAGACATTCAAAGAGCCATGAGTTGAACTCTATATCAATCTCAAAATATTTCAAAACCCTTTTCATTTACATATATACAATGTTTATAAAACTTACAAAGCTCTATCACTTAACTTTCTAACCTTTAATTTCTTCCTTCAAAGTCTTATTTTCATATTCTATAATCTTTTGAGATACATACATAGGAAAAATACATACAGAATGATATATATTATACAAAATGATATACATCTCACACTTATCATTCATATATACTATGCGAATTTACAATCCTATGTCTACTATCAACACTTTTCCAGACTTAAATAGTTGTCTTGTCCTAAGACAAAGTTGCATGAATTGTGCCTAGTGTTGGAGGTGGTAGAATTACTTATGTTAAGGGGTTGGTACAAAACAATACTTATGGTAATTAATCCAAGTGTAGTTTACTAGTTTTCACCTCTTGCACACTAATTAGCCACCCTTTTAGGTTTTTAATTAAGTAGCATACCGATATACCATCCTTATAGGTTTCTAATATATTGGCATCACCAAAAGGCTACCCTTTACTAGTACACACCGACAACTAGATCTAGTGAAAACAAAATTATCTCTACTACCTTAGCAAAATTAAAGGGGTCTAGATTAAAGTAATTTATCTATCTTAATGCCATCCCAATTCCCATCTCCTCTTACACATCTCTTAAAGGTATCAAAATATATGTTTGATCCATTATAATTAATTTATAAACCTTTATTATATGGAAATAGCTTAAATCATTACTACTAACAATTTTTCAATGAGGTATTTGTTTGAGGCTCAAACCATAGGGGATCTTATTCTCAATAGATTGTAATGGTGTGTCACTTTATATACCCTCCCTTATATATGTGTGTGTGTGTGTGTGTGTGTGTGTGTGTGTGTGTGTGTGTGTGTGTATAACTATCTGACACTTTGCAATGAATTTGTTGAGTTATCTTGGCATCTCATTATGTTTTTTTATTCAAATGCCATTGGTTGTTGTGATGTGACATTGGTGTTCTGATGGATAGGTTCATTATTTTATTTGATGGAATTTCATGATGTGACACATCATATTTTCATCTCTGATGACTTTCCTTTATTATTCGTTACTTGAGTCTGACACACTAGTTTACTTTGGGAAAGATATAATATTTGAAGTAATTTATCATTAAATGTTTTATGAGTGATTAATTATTTCATGTCATCCATACCCTTTTTTCAGTGATTCATTCACAAACTTAATCGATTGATCTTGTGTTGACCCCATGTTGACACTTCTTTGTTTTAATCTTTTCATTACTTTTTAACTCTATTTTCATACTTTGTGACATTAAATTTTTATACTATGTTTTGGTTTCTTATGATATATAAATCACATTGTACATAGATACACTAAAAACTTATGAAAATACAAGAAAATTTGAAAAACATAAAAAAAATAGAATGTCCCTGTGGTACTCCATACATTGGCAAGACAAGAAGGTCCATTTAGCTAAGGATTAAGAAACATGTTGCTAACATAAGACTTGAGAAATTGGATAAATCGACACTTGTAAAACACTTCTTGAAAACCAAACATTCTATTTTCATTGATAAAACCAAAGTCCTTGTGGTAGAGAACCACTATCATAAGCATAAGTTGAGAGAAACCATTGAATTAGTCATCATATCCTTAATATTAATCAGGATGAGGGAATAGGGTTGCATCAAACATGGAGACCTTTAATCAATAAGATAAAGAACACTAGCACCTAAAATTACCCTCTTCAAATTATTCCTTAGTTACATTGTGATGCTCCTTGAACCTTTGGTGACTATTAAAAATTTGAATTATTATCTTAGAAACCATCACACTTTGTATACATCCTCAACAACTTCAAAAATTAATTAATCATTCCAACTATCTTTTCATTCATCTTATTAAAACTTTATTAGGGTGTAAAACTCTCTCCCCCAATGTATACCTATGGAGGCTATCATCAACATTTATGTCTCTTTTATTTGTTTGTCTCTGTAATGTCTCCTTTTCACCATTAACATTGCTAACCGTTTACACTTCTTTATTTGCATTGGAAATATTTATAACGAGACTGGGCTGCAAATCCATTCATATGAATTTATAGAGGGTGAATCATAGATGGTTATTTTAAATGCATTGATACAAAATAAACACACGTTTTTATCCATAAATCTATTGATTAATCACATGGGCTATAAAAACATCAAATTTCATATAAAAAACCCAACTACATGGTGTTATTCGACACCCACTTAATTATTTATCTAGATATTAATAGAGATCATTAGAATTAAGGATTAATCCTATAGCCATTTACACATCCCAAAATAATGGTTCTTTGAAGATTCATTAGCACTATTATTTTTTGTTGTGATACTTCATGGATGATGTATGATCCTTTCCACTGAATTCACTATTTAGCTGGATGTGCATGAAATATACTATCATAAATAATATTATTGTTGGGGATCAACCAAAAAGAGATTACACTTATGAAAGCAATAAACTCGGAATTAAATCAGATAGACAAGTAACTAGAATGAGATAATAGCAAGAACAAGAGGTACAAGAAACCACCCTGAAAACTTGTGTTAACAAACTCTTTACAAAAGGAATACAATTGAAGAAACTTCTTTCTTCCACACCTCTCCTAGATGTATAGATCTCTCACTAGATCTCTATTCCTCAAGAGCTCTCTCTCTCAAGAACAATCAACTCCAACAGACCTGGATTGATTCAATTCTGTACTGTTCTTCAACATACCAATTCTACAATAACTACTCCAATAAGCTAAGAAGATCTAATTCTACATATAGAATTAGGAGACTTGAGCATGCACTTACAACAAACAGTTAAGCCTCTTGAAAAAGGGCTCTAAAAATAATATTACTAATAATAGAGATGTGAGCTTAAGACTACAACTTAAACTCATCATGCAAACACTCGCTTCTGTCCTCGAAAATAGCATTCTGGATGCACAGGTAACCGACGCCGGTTCCTGCCTGCTTGCCTGTGACCGCCGTCAGCCGACCCACTGCCGACGCTGGCGCCTCTACAACTGCACCTGGCCGATTTCGATCGCTCCTGACCGATGCCAGCGACTGTGTAGACCCGAAACTGTTAAAGTGTGCTCCTTGGTGAAGCTTTTAGCTCCACATCCTAACAATCTCCCACTTGGAGATAAACAGCTGCACCAGTACCTGTACAACAATATCTTCTAGCTCCTCCATCTTCAACTCAATCATGAATACCAACAAAAGTTGAATGAAGATTCAACTTCTCCTTTGTAACTGGCTTGGTTAACATATCAACAGGATTCCTATCTGTATGGATCTTCTCCAGCTTCAACTCACCATCTTCCAATACCTGTCGTATGAAATGGTACCTTAGCTATATGTGCTTTGTTCTTGAATGAAACGCTGAATTCTTAGCCAAATGGATTGCACTCTGACTGTCACTATACAATCTGCAACTCTCATGCTCCCTACCAAGCTCATCCATGAACCGTGTCATCCATATCATCTCTTTGCTAGCCTCTGTGGCTGCAATATACTCTGCTTCTGTAGTTGACAAGGCAACAACCTTCTGTAACTTAGATATCCAGCTAACCGCCGTTCCACCTACAATGAAAACATAACCTGTAGTGCTCCTCCTGCCATCCAAATCACCTACCATATCTGAATCTACATAACCATGTAGAGAAGTATCTGAACCTCCATAGCACAAGTGCCTACTGCTGGTTCCTCTCAGACATCTAAGGATCCACTGAACTACTTTCCAATGCTCCTTACCTGGATTGGCCATATACTTACTTACCACTCCCACTACTTGGGCAATATCCGATCTAGTACACACCATTGCATACATCAAACTTCCTACTGCAGAAGAATATGGAACTTTACTCATGTACTCTACCTCATCATGTGAATTAGGACATTGTTCTTTACTCAACTTTGAACCGTGTGCTTACTGGTTTAGCATCCTGCATATTGAACCGTTTCAACACCTTGTCCACATAATCTTCTTGAGACAATATCAACCTATGATTTTTCCTTTCTCTCTTAATGCTCATGCCAAGGATTTTTTTTGCTGCTCCCAAATCCTTCATAGCAAACGTTTAAGCTAATTTCACTTTAAGCTCAGAGATATCCTGCATGTGTGATCCTGCAACCAGCATATCATCTACATACAACAATAGAATAATATATCTACTGTTATCAAATCTCTTGAAATACACAAAATGGTTAGATTGACACCTACTGTAGCCATGCTCAGTCATAAACCTGTCAAATTTTAAGTACCATTGCCTAGGAGCTTGCTTGAGGCCATACAAGCTTTTCTTCAATCTGCACACAAACTTCTCCTTACTCTTGACCTCAAATCCTTCCGGTTGTTCCATATAAATTTCCTCATCCAAATCTCCATGAAGAAAAGTTGTCTTAACATCTAGCTGCTCAAGATGCAAATCCTCAAAAGCAACCAAAGACAATACAACCCTTATAGAAGTCATTTTAACAACAAGAGAAAAAATCTCACCAAAGTCAATACCTGGCTTTTGTGCAAATCCTTTTACCACCAATCTGGCCTTATATCTCATCTATCCATTCTCACCTTCTTTCAACCTATAGGTCCATCTGTTCTTCAGTGTCCTTTTACCTGCTGGTAACTCAACCAAATCCCATGTTTGGTTCTCTCTTAAGGACTCCATCTCCTCAACCATGCCACGCTCTCACTGACTCTTGGACTCCACCTGTATTGCTTCTTCAAAACTCTCTGGTTCTCCACCATCAGTTAGCAATAAATAAAATAATGAAGGAGAATATCTAATTGGAGGCTTACTCACCCTTTCTGACCTCCTGATGGGTGTTTGAGACTCGTTCACAACACGCTGTCCACCCAAATTCTCTGATAGTGATCGACCTCGATCACCTCCAGACCTGTTACTGGCTGATGTCGGTTCTGCTTGACCGATGTTGGTGCCTGTACTACCGACGTCGGTCTCTGTATGGCCGACGTCGGTCTTTGTCCTGCCGATGCTGGTTTTTAACCTACCGACGTCGGTCTCTGTGTTTTCCTGCAAGTGATTATTTCTTTTTCCCGCGAGCTCATATTGGCCCTTCACCTCGTCCAATTCACCATTGCTCTGCCCAGATTGATTCAGCTTCCTTAGCTGATCACAATACATCACTCTTTCATTGAAAACAACATCACGGCTCCTAATTACCTTGTTAGTTTCTAGATTCCACAATCTTAACCAAAATCATCTGAGCCATAGCCAATAAACGTGCACCTCATAGACTTAGCATCAAGCTTCTTTCTATTTTCTTTATCTATGTGCACAAAGGCTTCACAACCAAAAACATTGAGATATGAGAGATCTACCTTTTTACCTGTCCATGCCTCTTCTAGAATACCACCATCCAGAGCTGTAGCGGGTCCTCTATTAATCAGGTACACTGTAGTGTCAACAGCTTGTGCCCAAAACTGTAAGGGCAAACCAACATGCAATCTCATACATCTTGCACACTCCATTATTGTCCTGTTCATCCTTTTAGCAATTCCATTCTGCTGAGGTGTCCTTGGAACCATCCTTTGCCTACAGATTCCATGCATATAACAATAATCTCTGAACTTATAACTGCAGAACTCACCGTCATTGTCAGATCTCAGGCACTTCAATCTTTTACCTATTTCATTCTCAACCATGGCTTTCCAAATCTTAAAAGTCTCAAATACATCAGATTTTCTCCTAATACAATAGATCCATACCTTCCTTGTAGCATCATCTATGAAAGATACATAGTACTGTGATCCTCCAATGGAAGCAACCTGAGCCGGTCCCCACACGTCTGTGTGAACAAGCTCCAACTTGTGCCTCTTCTTAGTAGACCTAGTTTTGAGAAAACTAACCCTTTTCTGTTTTCCAAATACGCAGTGCTCACAAAACTCTAGATCTATGCCTTTTAAATCTGAAAGCATACCTTTAGACTTAAGAATTGACATCCCCTTCTCACTCATGTGGCCAAGCCTTGAGTGCCACAATTTAGCGTCCACATCTGAAGTAGATAATACAGAAGGAGATTTGTTAGTAACACAATTACACAAATAGAGAGTACCTTCTCTCTTACCTCTGGCCATAACAAGTGCACCCTTGGTCACCTTCCAAGATTCTACTGTGAGAGTTACTGTACAACCCTCATCCCCTAACTTTCCTGCAGAGATCAAATTTCTCTTCAAGCTAGGTACATGCATCACATCTCTCAACACCCATGTGTTGCTATTCTGCATCTTCAGCTGCACTTTACCTTTGCCAATTATTTTACAGGGCTCATCATCCCCTATATACACTATTCCAAAATTTCCATGGATATAGTCACTGAAATATTCCCTGTTAGGAGTAGCATGAAAAGATGCACCAGAATCTAATACCCAAGATTCTATATTATTATGCAGAGAGAAAATTAAAGCATCCTATGCAATACCTGCAATCTTGGCTTCCTCCTTTCCTTCGTGCTGGTTGTCCTCCTTAGGCTTTGACCAACAATCTCTACTTATGTGCCCCATCTTTCCACAATTCCAGCATTGTGGCCTTCTGCCATTTCTGGATTTAGATCTGCCTTTCCCCTTTGATTTGGATCTTGATCTACCTTTCTTGCTCTTCTCTTTCTGCCTTCCCCTGCTCTCAAAACTTAAAGCGTTCCCAGATGTCTCTTCTATGCTTTTCCTGTGTATTTCCTCATTTAAGATAACACTAACAACATCCTCTACTTTCAAAATATTTGATGCAGATGCAATATTACTTACTGCCATTACTAAGCCATGCCAACTTTCAGGCAAAGAACATAATATCAAAAGAGCTTTTATCTCATCATCAAACACTATATTTACTGAACTTAATTGATTCACAATACCATTCAAATCATTCATATGAGTAGAAATAGATCCACCTTCATTCATATGCAAATTAAATAACTGCTTCATAAGATATACCTTATTGGAAGCTGAGGGTTTTTCATACAAATTTGCTAACGTAGTCATCAACTCTACCGTAGACTTTGCCTGTGATAAATTGGATATCACAGTGGATGCTAGACTCAGTCTTATAGAACGTAGAGCCTTTCTGTCAAGAACTTCCCATTCTTCATCCTCCATGTCTTTGGGCTTCTTTGCAACCCCACCTAACGGTAAGTAGAGATCTTTCTGATACAGATAGTCCTCTATCTGCATTCTCCAGTGTTGGTAATTTTTGCCATTAAACTTTTCCATTCTCAATTTACTTTCATCTGCCATTGCTTCTCCCACTCAAACAGAAATCCCTGCAGAAACTCCTGTGAGAACCTGTAATCAATACACACTACACAGATTTGAACCACCTGTTAGTGAACCTGAACTTTGATACCAATTATCAAGCTCTGAACCTATAACCAAGGCTCTAATACCACTTGTTGGGGGATCAATCCAACAATAGATTACAATTATGATAGCAATAAATGCAGAATTAAACCAGATTGACAAGTAATTAGAATGATAATAGCAAGAACAAGAGATACAAGAAAACACCCTGAAAACTTGTATTAACAAAACTCTTTACAAAGGAATACAATTGAAGAAAGCTTCTTTCTTCCACACCTCTCCTAGGTGTATAGATCTCACACTAGATCTCTATTCCTCAAGAGCTCTCTCTCTCAAGAACAATCAACTCCAACAAGCCTGGATTGATTCAATTCTATACTATTCTTCTCATATAATGAATTACAATAATTCACCCAACTACAATAATCCACTACAAGACTATTATAAAACTAAGAAGATCTAATTCTACATATAGAATTAGGAGACATGAGCATGTGCATCCAATAAGCAGTTAAGCCACTTGAACAAGGGCTCTAAAAATAGTAATGCCAATAATAGAGATGCAAGCTCGAGACTTCAACTCAAACTTATCATGCAAACACTCGCTTTTGTCCACGGAAATAGCTTTCTGGACACGCAGGTAACCGACGTCGGTTCCTGCTGCTTGTCTGTGACCGCCGTCGGCCGACCTTCTGTCAACGTTGGCGTCTCTGCAACTGCCTATGACCGACGTCGGTCGCTCCTGACCGACGCCGGTGTCTGTGTAGACCCGAACCTGATAATGAATGCTCCTTGGTGAAGTTTTTAGCTCCACACCCTAACACACACTCTACTAAGTAATTGATGGATGGAGTGGTTGTGAAAGGGATAAGACTATTTCATAACAAGTTAGATGGTTTTTCATCTACTTGATGGATATTTTATTATGCCCAAGTGTTCTTCGACACTTGTGAACCATCTAGAAAGCTAATTCAAAAGTTTTAGATTAATAGACCCCATTTGTCACAGATTATCCTACCAATGCCAAGTTAATTTTACATGATAAGTTCCATGCCATGTAAAGTTTATTGAGAGACAAAGGGGGATAAAAACTCTACCTTCATGTGCTTTTATTTATTGGATTAACACTTAATTCTTCTCAAGAACTGGTATATCGATATAAGTTTGGTTGATACTATGATAACCTTGTGTTAGTTATTAAGATAGGAATATATGATTGTGTGATTTTTATTTTATGTAATTGAGTCCAAATCCATTCATGCAAACAAACAAATCTAACACCAAAAATAATTGATAAGTGCCTATTCACATTAAGAAGTGTTATGCTACCCAAATTTGGTAAAACCATTTACCTTCATCTAAAGACTAAAATCATTTGTGCCTTAATATCTAAAAGACATTGTTAAGCTGCTCATTTTGTCCTATACCATTTCTCATTTAAAATCCAAGCTTCTCAAAACAAATTTGAAATCCATATTTCAAAGCTTATATCTAAAGACAATTGGTTTATGCTTGAGTCTTGCCTAAACTAGAGCTTGAGTTGTTCACCTTTTTATGCTTATATTGTGTAACTTGGATAAATTTTTAGTTTGGTATAATACATTTTCATAGACTAATTTCATGCCACACATTTTTAGAATACAAGTTCCCTTTTAGACTGAGACTGCATTTTGCCTCATTTCCAAGATTCATGTAGACCAAGTATGCCATTTTTTCACTCCAAGATCCTTGGACTTAAGGGTAGTTTCAAGTTCATGCTTAGACCAAGTTCATTTCCAAGAAAAAATTCATGCCAAACCTATACCAATGCCAATTTAATTTCAAACCATGACCAAGTCCTTTTCACTTCAAACCACTTCCCAAACCAAATTCACAAGTGCTAAGTTCCAAGTCCAAATTGACCCAGTTTGAAATTGATTTCACATAGACCTTTTCCAAACATAAAGTATTTCAACCAAAATGAATATCCATGCCAAAATTAGGGTTCCTTTTGAACCCACATTCCAAACCATGCCAAATTTAGGTTCATTTTGAACCCATGTTCCAATCCAATCAGGGTTCATGTTTGAACCCAAATACCAATCATGAGCCAAACAAAGCCAAAGCAGGGTTTGTTTTAAACCCACATGCCCATTACTAATCCATTATAATGATGAATTAAGATTCATTTTAAACTCATACCACATTTATTTTAAGAACTAAGTCTACCCCCTTTTGGTTACATTTATATTAAGTACCAAGTTCACCCTTCTTTGAGCTAATTTCTTATCAAGTGCCTAGACCTCCCTTTATGAGCTAATTATAATTTCCAAGCCAAGCCATGACAATTATCATATGCCAAAACCATCCTTATTTGGGCCAATTACTGATACCAATTATCCCTCTTTAGGGCCATGCTAATTACCAAGACTAAGACCATCCTTTTTGGATCAATTACTAAGAGCAAGGCCAAGTTTTCCCTCTTTGGGCACATTCCAATTTCATAGACCAAGAATTTTAAACCAATCATGGCCCCAAAGGGAAAGTTTACCAAATGAATCCTTGAGATATATACTTTACCAATTTCTCATAACAAACATGATTAGATATTCATGCCCCTAGTATTTTGACAAAAATACTACCAAACCTTACTGGTACTGAATAGAGGAATATTATGAGTATCACAAGATTCAAGGCCCTTCACTTAATCGATGTCTTGGATTAATTTTTTATGTCCAAGATTTGACTAATAATGGCCATATTGAAATAGATATAAATATGTCCAAGTCTATTTTTTTGTAAACAAGAATAAGCCAAGGCCAAGAAAACCAACCAATCCTCCACGTTTTTATTAAAACACCTATTTGTGATGAGTAAAATTATGATAAATCATTTTTAGACCATTATCCTATATTTGAGGAGCCTCACTTTGACAATCCAATATTTTTTGAGTCATCCTTAGACCTTTACCATATATTTTAGGAGCCTCACTTTGAAAAGTAAGTCTTTGTTGAGTCTCCATTCAACCATTCCCCTATATTTAAGGAGCCTCACTTTGATAAGCTAGTCTTTGTTGAACCTTTTTTATATGAGCCTATTTTAAAAGAACCTATTATTAAACCATAGGCCATTACTCTTATGTTACAAAACATTCAACATGAAATTTTTTGTATCTACATATACATCAGACAAGGGTTCCATTTTTGAACCAACATTATGTTCAACATCCACACCAGAAGAAGAATCAAAATTAAAGTCAGGTTCTATTTTTAAACCAATATCATATTTATCATCAAAAGTAGAATCAATGTTAGTCTTGACATTATATTTAGAGTCCTTTTTGTCAGAATCAAATTTAGCATCAAAATACATTAGTGGATTTTACAACATTGGTTACACACTCTATATAGATTAGATTGAACACATTTATGATCCTTATACATTTGTTGAGGATGTTTTATTTAGTATCAACATAATTTCTCCTAGTAGCCTCTATGAGGATTGTGTTGCCTTTTATCATTACAATACCATTTCACTTTTCATTTACACCAATCAACATAGCTATTATATTAACATTATATCTCCCACAAGCATTGATTAGGACTAATAGAATCACACATTATTGAATTACATCCATGGTGACATACCAGTTATAGAAAATCAAGGGAACCAAGACCACATCCATGAAAAAGAAGAATAATCTCATAGTAAAACCTTCTTAGAGGCACTAGGGTAAAATCAAAGTCCAAACTTAGCATCTTATAGTGAAACCTTGTTTGAGGTTCTAGAAGACAATCAAAGTCAAAATTTAACATTCCTTAGTGAAACCTTCTCAAAGGTGCTATGGGATAATCAAGACAAATTTATTGGTGAAAACCACTTCAAGGAACCAATCACTAAGAATAATAGTTCTTCATTTATTTATGAAAACATTATTGAAATTACTATTGGCACAACCAACAATATACAATACAATCAAATTGTAGCATTTATTAGACCTAAATAATAAAAAAATAGTGGTCCTATCGAGAGCATATTCAAGTCTTAGACCCTACCACAACCAAAATTATGTTGAATCTAGAATCAACAACATTGTGTGTGACTGAAAATCCTAACCTTCATTTTTTATCCAAACATTATACATCCCATTATGATCCATTTTTTCATTCAAGACCTATATTACATTGCCAAATCAGACATGTTATCCAATATATACCTTTATTTACCATTCTTGGTTGTACTTTCCTTCATCGAGGCTATGAAGACATCTTATCTATAGGATTGAAGGAAACATAATCAATGACCAATGAATATCATAATAGAAATAATGGAGTCTAAATTAGTAGTAGGTTCTTGACAGAGAAGCTATTCAGAAGGGGTGTGGGCTAGCAATTTAAATAATTAACTATTTTGGTTGTATCATATATTAATTAGGACATGCATATCCACATTAGTAGTTACAATAGAATAATATAATTTTCCATTGTTTCATCCCATGCCTTTCCATTTCCCTCACCTTGTCATTTTCCTTGCCTTGCCATTTGACTTGTCTTATCATTATTTCATGCATTGCCATTTACCTTGCCTTACCATTATTTCATACCTTTGCCATTTTCCTATTTCCATCTTGTTGATACTTATTCAGATTACTTTCTATAAGGTGAACTACAATGTCTTGAGGTTAATTTGGACTATTTATGAAGTGCTCAATGTTTTTTGAGTTCAACTCAACCACCCTTATTCTAACACTCTCATTGTTTTGCGATTAACCCATTTTATATCTCGTAATCCTCCATTGAGTTGAGATACCTAAAAAATATTAAAAAATTAGAACATGATTATAATATCCATGTGAGATATAAATCCACAAAAACCTAAACATTTAAAAATGACTTACAGTCTCCTAGGGAGATATAAATCCCCAAAAATCCAAAAACTTTTATCATATCCTAAACCTAGTCAACAATCCTCAATCCACTCGCTTTGGGGAACTTTAGTCTTTGAACCAATTATTTTTAGAAACCATTGGGATGTTTACTTACCAAATCCTCTCTATAGGGGAAAATTCATGGTTGGTTCTCATTCACAATTTTAGGCCAAGTATCTTTGGGGGTGTGTTCTTCTCTTTTGCATGTATCCTTTCTTAGGGGCACTATCCAATTAATACTTTAAAGCCAAGATCATAGCTTCACTACTAGGGAAATTCAAAGTATGAATCTTATACCAAGATATATTATCCCCACATGTTGTTCCCTTGCATATAGTCTTTCTTGGGTGCACCATCCTTTCATCATTCCATTCAAACTTCACATTTAGGTATTGATTTGGTTAACGACATGATGCTTTATGTTGTTTTTATTTTCAATATTTGTATGTGTTTATTTTCTAAGTTGTGTGTTTATTTGTTTATCTATTTATTTTATTTTATTGTTGTTTCCTTGAATCAATGCATAAGAGTTCATAGGGTGATTTCTTGTGCATTGTAATTGAGTCCATCCATATTCATACGTTAACATTATAATCATGGTTTTTATCATAGCTGTGTTATTTTTAATTATCTATTGGATAAGGAGTTGATCCTTATGCTTATAACATCTAATGTTACCATTATTTTTTTTAGAATTATGGTTCATAATGTCACATGCCAAATTAAATAATGTACAAAGATATTAAAACCAATAGTGCATTGATAATTCTTCTTATTCACTTTGGCAATTATCCCCTTTTCCTTGATCAAATCAAAACTAATTAACCATTCTAGTTGTATCAATGCTAATAAGTATGCACATATCCACATAATTAGGTACAATTAAATTATGTACATTGATAAATTTTGACTAATATCACATTGATACATTGGCCTAAGGTCCATTTGGACTATGTAGGCAATGCTTGGATACATGATGTATCTCAAGTCAGTTTAGCCATCACCATTATCACCATTTCTACCATCATTATCACTATCTTCTTCCAATAATCTCTTTCATTAATTTTCACATCCTCATGTTACTGGTTGTTTGTGGATTTTTTGGACTTTTAAAAGTCATTATACCATCATACCTATGTTTATGCTTGTTCATCTTTAATTTATGTCATAGGTTATATCCTTGAGATATGCTTTCCAATCTACCCTACTGGGGTAAAATAAATTTATCACAATCAAAATTTTCCTTCTAAGGCAAAATCATCACTCAATCCATACTACCCTTTAGGATATGAACCTATACCATTGGCTCGTTACAATCTACGAATGTCAACACATTAATTCTATTATTGTTGGGAATAAACATGCATAAACATTAGCTTGATTAGATTAATCTAATAGATGGGTTAATTTCATTCTTCTTATTGCTTATTTTCAAAATACTATCCATCAATCTTATGGTTCAGCCACTCCCTTGAGGGGGCATCATACACTTCCCAAACTTTGTTTAGAGCATCATTCTTCAGCCATTATCTTCATTTTCAACATAACACATTTTTAATTCTTTGAGAATATGTTAGTATGTTTGTGTCTTACAATGCCTCCTCAAATAGGGAAAAAATGTAGACACTCCATTTTGCACACATTCTATGTCTAAATAGACATCAAGCCAATTTTTAGCCTATAAATTAAGCCTAGAAATCATCCAAATACCTAAATTCATCTACAAATTATATGTAAATGCCTAGAATCATGTCAAAAATCCATATTTTGGGTAATACCCTATACACAATGATAACCTCTCATGAATTCATCCCCAATTAGTATATAACCAAGCAAGTTGATGTTTTTAACTAATTGAGTGGGACACTTAATCAAATTCTTGAAATGACCAAAAGAGTAAGCAAGATTGATTAACCAAGAAAATCAAATTAAATTCTTAAGTGAAAAATACATGTTGAATTAATGAATATCTAATTTATAAAAAATAATTTTCAACAAATATTAGGAAATGTGAGGTCATGATGATGTCATTAGCCTCAAAGTCAAGAATTGCCAAACATCAACATAAATGTTATAAAAATTAGAAATGGTAAGACATGCTTACATAAATTCATAATTTGATCCATCATTAAATTCATTTAGATTCCTAAAATTAATCTTAGTTAAACTACACATGGGTTAGAGTTAGTTGAAAAGTTATAAATACAAGTGCCATGACCATTCTTCAACAAGATTTTGTGTGCAACCAAATAATCCCAAATTATTGATATAAAACTTCATTTCCAATACAAGACAAGGTCCAATTTACAATTGAACAAGAGGAGGTAGTAACCATAAACCATTATCATCGTTAAAGATTATTTGTTCACAATACTAGGCACAAGCCTTCTCTCACACCGATTTCAAGATGGAGTCATTATAGGAAGGTAAGTGGTTTTTTTGTCTTCCACTTGTAGATTTATTTGTTTTATTATCATTACTCACCCTAGTACTTAGGCTTAGAGTGTTAGTTATCATTGAGTTTTTTTGGTTTATCCACTAATAAGAGAGACTAATCATTATCTTTATAATCCTACGTTACAAGTGTGTTACAATTATTAAAAATATTTTTATAATTTGTAACAACTAGTTGTATTTTTTTCATCATATTTTTAGTGAATTAAGGTGTCCCCCACTTAACATAGGAAATATTGCTTTTATTAGTGGGTTATAACTACTAATTATTGTAATGGATTTGTATTCCTTTTAATTCATAACATTAGGTATACTCCTCTAAACATAGGAATTTTCATTGTGATAGAAATTAATTACTGGGTTACAACTTGTCATGGTTCACAAGTTATAATGGCTAATTGTATTTATTTGTGGGATTTGGATAAAATAGACTAAAATTAATATAAGTCCTAATTGAATAACTATTAATATAAAGATAAAACTTGAAAAGAATAAAATGTATTCTCATCAAGGATGTAAAATCCATGTGCAACACAAATGCAAATGCATGAATTGATTACCAAAATGAGCCCACTTTGTGGGTATTTATGAAAAATACCACTCACTTACCATTCATAGGATTGTGAAAAGTAACACAATCATATGAGATGAGATAATAGTCAAAAACCCTAAGTAAACTTAACTGATTGTGAACAAAATCCAAGAGTGGAACTGGTTGGGAAAAAAACCCTCTTACAAGTTGAACCAAATAGGGAAATAACATTGATCACACCAACACCCCCCCCAAAGAGTAATTTTTGGGGGGATGAAAATATGAAAACAATATTTGTCCTAAAAACAAGGACTAGTGAGGTACTCATGTACAAAATTATCCCTTAAAATAGAAGAGAAGGAGAAAACCCATATAAAAAGCTACCCTCCCCCCATGAGAGGATAATGGGAGAAGGGAAGGTGACCCCCTTGAAGCAGTGTATTGCATCCCTAAGAGAGTTCATAAGTGATGGAACTTACTCTCAATTAAGGGTTTGGTGAAGATAATAGAGACCTAGTCTTTTATAATATAATAATATAGATCAATAGCATACTTCTGAATCAACTCCCAGATGTCATGCATGTGGATCTTGATGTGTTTAGTTCATTGGTGGTGAATAGAGTTATTCACCAAAAGATGATAGATGGCTATGGAAATTTGTTTTTCACAAAAGATGATAGATGGCTATGGAATGGTGATGCCAAACTCACTAAAAAAATTTGAAGCCAAATATCCTTAATAGTAGCATTCATAGCCCCCTAATACTCAACCTTAGTTGAAGATATAATAAGATAATGTTGATTCTTACTCTCCTAGATAATGGGGCCTAAACCAAGGTGAAAGTTGTAATTGTATGTGGAATTATGATTCTAAGAATCTCCATCCTAATCAAATTTAGTATATCCTACCAAATCTACACTAGTCCTTATTGCATAGTGTATCCCATGTCAAAGAGTGTAATGGATGTAATTAAAAATGTGTTTAGTTATTTTCTAATGAAGTTCATGTGGTTCCTACATAAATAAAGATACCATGACAATCATAAATGAAATGTTAGGCTGAGTGTGTGTAAAATATATGAGGCTCCCAACAAATTGATGATATAAAGTAGCATCAACTAGTGGAGTGGAACAATTCACCTCAAGCTTAACTCTTGACATAAAGGGAGTCAATACAGGCTTACAATTGGCCATGTAGAATTGAGCTAGAAGATCAAAAGCATACTTTGGTTGAACAAGCATGATCCTAGAAGAATATTGAGTGATCTCAATCCTAATAAATTATTATAAAAGGCCCAAGTCAGTCGTATCAAACTGATCATGCAAAACATATTTGACTCTACCAATGATGGATGAAGATCTCTTAGTAAGAATTAATTCATCAATGTAGAGGACCAAGAGCAAATAGGAGTGTCATGTCTTGTAATTTAGACATTGGGATCTAAGTGGTAGTATGAGAATACAATTGAGAGACAGAAGGACTCCATTTTAACATACCAATCTTGAGGCTCTTGTTTAAGGCCATATAAATATTTCTACAATCGATAGACCAAGGAAAAGTCCTTCATGAACCCTTATGTTTGATTCATGTAAATTTAAACCTAAAGATCCCCATGAATAAATTCACTCTTCACATATACTTGATATACAACCCAACCATGAGCTATAATAATATCAAGATTCAAGTGAATGGAAGTCATCTTAGCAACAAGGGTAAAATTATGAGTTTAATAAACACCAGGAATCAATGAGAACCCTTTGGCAACAATTTATGCTTTAAACTTATCAATAGTTCCATTAGCTACATATTTGGTTTTTTATATTCACTTAAAACAAAACATTTTCCTTCCCTTAGGAATGAGGACTAAATCCAAAGTGTGGTTCCTCATCAAGGAACTATCCTCTTCCTCCATTATTGAATCCCACTCAGCAATACCAGATGCTTCATGAAAATATTTTGGATCAGAACTGAGGATAATGTACATGTGTTTAAGATGGTGATTTTATGAATGAGTCCTTCAAGTGTGTTATCACTTTGAGTTTCACCCTTTGAGAAGGTATTTTAGACATACTCACCCAATTGACACAATGAGAACAATTCATTGTTGTAGGTGACCGATGGTTGAAGTGAACCTCTAGAGAGGGATGTTCCCCTTGATGCTAGAACTAATATAACACTAAATCTAATTTTTCAATTAAAAGGGATAGAAGAGGGAAATGGGTAGAAGAAAATTAAACAAAAAAAGGGGTGTGATACACTAAAAATTTGATCCTTGGCTTGCTTCAAACCTGCAAAATGAAACTATAAGAGACTATAGCATACACATTTCACAGATTGAGCCCTTTTACATAATTAATTCATAAAGAGGTATGAGGATATATGGTAGAATTATAAGGATACACATTCATCACCATAACTAACCCTATAGAAGACATAAGGATACACAAACTATGACTTACAAAAGAAGACTATCTTGCATGAAGGTTACAATAAATGGACAATAATCAAAGGGGAAATGAAATTCACCACAAGGAAAGATCAACACAACTCAAAATTAAAAAAATGATACAAGTGTGAGAGAAGGTAAAAAAACTTTATATTATCCTCCAAAGGCATTCCAAACTTGCTAATAATGAATTACCAAGGAAAGATCCATGTTTTTATAGATTACAAAGGAGAAGAGAGGAGATGAGAGAGTAAGTTCATGGGAGGAGAAGAAATTATACCCATTTCACATGGGATGCATAGTGATCAATATTGAATGTTGTTCCCTACATGTGAAAGGTCAAAAGATGCTCCACCTCTTTATCTTTATCTCCCACCTTTCCCCTAAAGTCCAAAACAACTTTTTAACTTTGTCTAGACATGAAAATCATGGGCCTTTTTAGAAATTCAACCCATATCTTTCCCATGTGACTCATATCACATGAAATATTCCTTTCGCATCATGACACATCACATAGAATCCACCTCACCATTATGACAAATCACCATGCATAGTCATTGTGAATAGTAACCATGAATAGTGTTTTGTGAATAGGAATCTTACTCCTATCAGTAAACATGTTGTGAGTTCATGAAGATCAAGCAATACTTGAAATCCATGTTGCAACCAAATGATAACTAGAACAATTATCCCCAAAAAAATGGCCTACTAACTGAAGACTCTATCAAACCCATCAAGGTGATGATAAATATGGGGTTAAATAAGTAGAGTCTACAACCATTAAATATTAATACTCTAAGTCACTATCATTCGAGTCCACTAATGAAGGAGGTGAAGTATGAGATTCCAAGGGAGTAAATTATTCCTTGAACTAAACACTCCTCTCAATGAAAAGATTTTTCATCTATGGATCAAAGATTTGATATTCCTTAACACCATCAAGATATCCAAAAATGAGTTAGGGCCAAATTTTTGGTTGTAAAGTCTTATGTTTATCTAAAGGAATGTGTGCCAATTTAGGGGAGCCAAATACTCAAAAATGTTTCACAAAATTTTTATGACTATAATAAGCCTAAAAAGAGTTATTCCTTTTAAGGCCTTATGAGGAACATGGTTCTGAATATGAATGACATAGTTAATAACTTCAACCCAAAATTATGGACAAAGATAGAGAGCATGGATCATAAAAGTTTCCATCTCCTTTAGGGTCCAATTATTCCACTCAAAAACATCAGTTATATGTGGTGTGCATACAATGTAATGTTGAATGTTGATACCTTCAAGTGTGCATAATTTATGAAGGTGATGATTCACATATCTCAGCCATTGTTTATGTAGAGAATTTTTATAGGTTTTCTATACTATTCTTAGAATGGCCCTTGAAGTCATGAAACCATTCAAATACTTCTCTCTTTTTACAAAAGAAGTAGACCCAAGTGTACCATGAATAGTAATCAATGAAGGTGATAATATAAGGGGTTTTTATGAATGACAAGGTGGGAAAGGGACCCATCAGATTAATGTGAACCAATTCAAGAACTTGTGAATCCCACCAAGATGTCCCTTTGTCTAACTTCTCCTTTGGATACTTGCCAATTGTACAACCTAAACATATGCTAGTGGAAAATTAGATAGGAGTGATTCTTGTGAACATATCCTTTGAGATGAGTTGTTGAAGATAGTGGTAGTTGAAATGCCAAACTGATCATGCCATAGTTTACTAACTGAATCTATATGAGTAAAATAATATAAGGTAGTTGAAATTCCAAACTGATCATGCCATAGTTTACTCACTGAATCTATATTAGGATAATTCATATATCTAGGACTCACGATTGTATTTTCCTTCTAAAATAAAGGCAACATCCGTCTTGAATTTCTATTGAATTGAAGGAAAAATCAACTTTCTTGCCATTCCCAAATAAGTGATTTGGTAGACTGAAATGATGTTAGCACAAAAATTAGGAACACAAAGGACATTCTCAAATTCACCTTCATGCACCTCAACTAATCATTTTTAAACAACATCCACAATGTATCATCTCTTGTGAGAATATGAAGCAACAAACAAGGTTCCAAAGAATTAAAAAAATATCAATCATAACCCATATGATGTGTATCCCAAAGTCAAGTATTTATTATTAATAATATTTTACTACTATGAAAATTTATTTTCCTTTCCATTTTATGTATTTAAAATTAGTAGAAGGATAGGGTTCATTTGTGTAGGATGATGGTAAATTGATGTGATTTTTCTTGAGAAGATGTTTCAGCTCATCAATTTGATTAGCATGAGACTAATGTTCATCATGACCAACTTTATTATACGATGAAAAAGTTAATCACTCCTATAAATCCTTTTTATTGAAAGATGATTTAAACTATGTTGGTGTAGGATGTGATGACTATGTAAGAGATTTTTGTGGAATATGCATTGGTTGATTCTACAACTTAGACCCATTTGTTTGTTGAACATGACCCACCATCAACTCTTGTGACTTAGATGGATTGATAATTATCATATTGATTAGCTTGGTTTATTCAATCACATTTCTAAAAATGACTCAAAGGTAGGCATAGTGTAGGCCTTCTCTATAATTAGTAGATGAGTCTAAAAGCTAAAAACAAGCACCATATATTCAAAAGGTAGTTTTCCTATCACAATGAAGACTAATTATACATCCTTCTTCTTAATACCACATTCATTTAGTTGTGCTCTAACTTCGTTCAATTTAGTTACATAATCTTATATGTTGTCAAAAATAGATGGATCTAGATTAGTGAGTTCATTATCAATGTGATACCCCTTAACCTCATCAATTTAACCATACAATATCTCAAGTATTTCCCATGCCTCCTTAGGTGACTTACATTGATCAATGTGAAACAAAAGGTCAAAATAAATAAATGTGCACAGACATCTAATTGTTTTAGTGTTCTAAATTATCCATGCTAGTTTTTCCTTAGCATTTGTGGGTTCTTAAATTGTTTCCTCAATGTAGTGAGTATAGCCTTTACCCATTAACACATTCCATGCGTGCGCTTTTCATGTTGTGTAGCTATATAGAGTTAATATAATAATGTATGATTACCCATTTTAAAGATGTACTCACACAAGAGAGAACACAAATAAGTGGGCACATTATCAAAACACAACCCCCCAAAAAAAATTTGACTCAATAAAGAAACCCCATAAAACAAATATGATTTTGGCATTTTATATTTAGTTCAGTTACAATGTCCACTTGCAAAAAATAACAAAGCGGTTATGATTTCACTATTTTTAAATTTTCAAAATAATGTGATGATGTAGAAGATAAGATTATTTATTACAATGATACAAACTAAGAGTGCCCCTACAAAGTACATGAAAAATCATGCTCTTGAAAAAAATTGTACTTGAAATAGATTTCAAATGAGCCCAAACAAAGTCTTGGATGGTAGAAAAGGAACAATGCACATGCACCAAGAGTAGAAACTATTTACACCACTGCATAAAGTGCATAAAAATATCTAATTATAAAAAATCACTTATGAATCATAAGTCAAGAGTCTGATATATTTGTTGGTGAAGTTGAACTATAAAGTTAATGTAGAGGGGGTCTAGTTGGTCAAAGTGGTGCTACCAAATTTAAAATAACTACCGCTAAGTTTGGAGGCTCACCCTATTTATACTATTACCAAATAGACTAGGTATTTCTACCAAGTGTAGCGTAACTGCCACCAACTTTGTAAGAATGGCCAAATTTAGTTATCATTAGATGATCCCACTAATTTTGACTAGAATCGTTTACCAATGACCAATTTTTTTAATTTGTGGAGATACAATTTTTTTTATCCTTTTAGGAATTAAATAGGTTAAATCCTAAAGTGATAAAGGGATAGAGTAAAGGGGATAAATGCAAATAAATATTTCAAATGATTAATTTAATTGATTTTCCTTAAATAGAAAGTGTAAAGGAGAAAGTCAACTTATCTAGAATGAAATATGCATTATCAGGTGATGGAACTATTAGAATAGATCAAAGGAATAGTTAGGTTTGCCCTCACTCTAAAATTAGAGTTTTTCCTATTTTAGGTCAATAACATTGTCAAGTGGACTATAGTGTGATGCGTTATTGGAAAAGGGCACTATGTTATTATATTTTTGTGGACAAGAGCCTTAAAACTTATGGGGAAGCTATAAGAGGTATTTTGGGTCTTGAATATGTCTTTAATAACTTTTGATCATCCTTCTATGTCACTTTATGGCTACCCCTTCTTCAAAACCCTAATGAATACCTACACATATGAAATAATAGTGGAATCAAATGCAAAAGGAAGGAGGAAAAGTGGGTTGTGGGATGTTATGATCGAACAAACTATAACCCCTATTATTCTAACTATTTCCCACATTAACCCCAATGGTAGGGGTCTTAGATCAAATGAAATTATCCCTTAGGGAATGTGCATAATCAACATGCATGGTATGAAAATGAATTTTACTTAGGCCCTTATTTGATCAAGCATGCAGATCTATGTGTGATGCTGAGTAAATATGCAGAGTGTTGAAATATACTATTGAATAATTTTTATGTAATTATGTGCCAAAGTAGTAAGGGTTAGATGTAAAATGCCTTGTGAATCTTTTTATATATAAGGATATTTATTATGAATGTGAGACACTTGTTCATAGGATGAAAAGGTAAAAAGATAAATATAATCATAAGAGGAGACCCAAAGGAGGGTCAAGACCTAAAAGAAGTTAAAAACATGATTTTTAAATACTAGCATTGAGGTGGACAATAACGTGGTGCGCTCCCATCTAGGACAACACTATTGTCCTGTGTTCACAAAAATTAGGTTATGATTAGGAAAAAGAGGACAAGGGCCCCTATGAATAGAAAAGGGATGACATAATATTATTGAGGGTATATAATAAGGAAAATATCTCATAATAAGGACTAAATAACATCAAAATCCCCAAGTGAAATGTGTGAATAAAACTCCTATTCAACATTAAAAACTTCCTATGAAAGAGATACAAAATACATAGGACTTGTATTTCCTTGACCAAATTAGGGTGCATATATTTGTCCCCATTTTATTCTAGTAATGCAATGGAATGAAATTAATAGAGTAAAATAAAAATAAAATGCATACATGTACTTACCTTTGTGATCAACCCATGCAAAAAATAGATGTGATATGACCCAACCCACTTTGTGGCCAAAGAAGTAGAAAGGCATTAGAATAATGTCTATGAAGAGGAGATACACAACGTGGGTGTCCCTTATATTGAATTTTAGTAATTAAATATATTATGAGAGGTAAAGCCCTATTTGTGCCCAGTCTAATATGTGAACTGAGTTTGAGAAATAATTTATAAATATGGAGAAACAAGACATGCTTGCCCCCACTCTGATATGTAACTAAGTTTGTGAAGTAATTTATAAATGTGAAAAAATAAGCCATGATTTCCCCCACTCTGTTATGTAATAAATATGAGAAGAGGTGTGCTTAGAGGTTAAAATTGCTACTTGACTTGTGTCCTTATACAAACTAGTGTAAACTAGGTCTGGTGAAAACTATGGATCAACCACTACAGACAACTAAATGACCCAATTTGGTGAAATACTGGTGACATATTGAGTGTAATTGAGTAGTTTGAACATAAAAAATGGTATAATATGTCATCTTGTTTGTATAACCTAGTGTCACATCTTGATTTCACCCTACAATTAATAACCTTTAAATCTATAAATTAATATAGTTATTATCTAATTATCATTACTTTGATTTGAGCTTTATGACATATACTGGTATGGGATAGTGATATTATTGATTAGTATACATAATGTGAAAATTGTATTTTATTATTCTATACATTGTGGATGTGTATTTTTTAGTCATTGGTTGATATAGATGATGACTCAGACTAACTACCTACTTGTTGTGAGGTGGATGCAAGATAGATCCTACCCTCAGATCTTTATGAGGGAGAGCATCATCAAAGAAAATGGTCTAGATGGGATGAATGGGTGATGACAGAGGAAATTGTTAGTGACCCTACACACATGCACATTAAATTTTAAATGTTATATGCATAGTATGTTTTAGATGTTAGTGCATAATTAAGAAAATCTTATTGTGATTATATTTCTATGTGGATTCAGTTCATGATATGCATTAAATTCCTTTAATTAATTATATTAATTTTTTAGAATAAATCAAAAAATAAATATTTAATTGCTACATATGATTGATAATCAATTATGAAGTTATCTTACTATTGAAAACTATTAGAAACCTATTTATCTATTAGATAAATACCTACCTTTATTTTAATTATTTTTAAGATGTTGAACTAATCCTAAAATACTAACTTAAGAGTAAGTTGATCTAAATTTAGTTATTTTAAAGTATACATGAGATTGCATTGAATGATAAATTTAGATATCTTTATTTAAATATTAGTCAACTTAGTCTATTATTTTAGATAAGTTGAGAAAAGCTTCTTATTAAACAAATTAATAAAAATAAAAGAATGTTATGCATGGATAGAAAACTAAGAGAAATATTTCATGCAAAGAAAAGGGGTTCATCAGATAGTAAAGGGATAATTTTATAAATTTAAGCTTTTGTAAATTTGAAGAAAAGGGGGACAAAGAGACACATACATGGAAAAGGTAGAAAGATTGAAGAAAGAGAGTGGGAGAAAGCAAAAAAAACCAATCATATTCTTTTCTAAGCAAATCTACCAGGTTGGTTTTGTTTTAAAATTATCTAGGTTTTAATTATACACACACACACACACACACACACACACGCACACACACACACACACAAACACACACACACACACACTCAGTGAGCATATAATCTGAGGCTTGCATCTGAAATGAAAATTCTTCCTTTAAGAAATCAACCACATAAGAATGTGGTGATTTGATAAGTAGTGATCTCTTAATGATTTATACTAGAAAATATATAGGCTGCTAGCATCTCATTTTGAGGATTGCATTTTACCTATTTTGGAGCCAGCGTATTATTTTAGAACCTGTATATATATCAAAGACTGTGTCCCATTTTGATAGGCTTGCATTTCATATTAAGGTTTGCATTATACATTATAGTGTTGTGTAGTATATTAAAGTGTTGCACTTTAAAATTAGATTTTTAAACTGCATTTTTAAAATTTAAATCCATGTTTTGTTTTTAGAAGCCTGAGCCTTTTATTGCATAGGCAATGTTCCAATCTAATTGGATAACATCTAGTTTGGTTTACAAATATAATTCATAGAGGTAATATATAAATCATGTGGTTTTTAAATGGAAGTGCAAAAGTATGAAATAAAATGTTGCCTCATTTAATTGGCAATTGCCAAGTTTTCATATGGTAGTCACTGAGGTCTATCAAATAGAATAGTCGCTAAGTTAGACTGAAGCTAATATATAATTGGAACACTATTTATCTTAGAACATCGAACATATAGAAAAGTTGATAGTACCTCACTAGCACCTCATTGTTCCTTAATTTAGATCTAAACACAATGGTTTTCATAACCATTATGGTATAAGGTTGCTTGAAAATGAGGATAATTAGAACCGGTTTGTTGGATCTTTTGTAATGAGAGTCTTTACCCTTATTTATGCAGGCAAGTTCTTGTTCCTAGAAAAAAAGGGTAGATTCATTTGTATGTAATAACTAGCATTTAGAACATTTTGTGTATGGTCTTGTTTAATTATATATAGACTGATTTAATGTACTTACATTTTATCATAGGTTTTGGTTTGAAGTAACATATAAAAAATTAAGTGATACTAGTTTGCCTTTTATATATATGTGTGTGAACTCTGAAAGATATTACTATTAGAAATCATTGTCCTTGTGAATGAAGTCATTAATTTATTAAAAATAATGTAACGTATAAAAATAGAAATAGCTGGATATTTAATTAAGATGCTAGGAATATATAATTGAGACTAAGTATAAATAATTTTGGCTGAGTATGCCAATAAGTTGAAATACCAAGTTCCTAAAATAAAAAAATTAGGTAACTGATATAAAACACCAGTCATATAAAAGTTGAGTCATTTATTTATATGTTGATTCTTTTAATAGAATGCCAAGTATATAAAATAAGAGCACTAAGTCTAATTTGAACCACTGAGTCTAATTTTCAAAGTTGAGTTTATACATTTAAAAATGTGGAGTATTAAATCAAATGCTAAGTGTATTTAATTGAATGTTGAGTCATAAATTTAGAAATGCTATATATATAAATGAAATGCCCAGTCTCGTAATAAAAATGCCCAATCTTAAATTACAGGGCTGAGACAATAAAATGAAACAATGAGACATTCATATAAAAGGTTGAGTTAGTAAATTAAATTGGCTGAGTTTAAGAGATGAAATAGTCAAGTCATTTAATTAAAAGAAATTATGATTTCTCCTTAATGCAAGATTGAATGTTCGGTGGAACTTTAGTTTGCCTCAGATTTTCGTATTATGGTTATCTCAAATTGTAACTCAAATGGATAAGTGTAATTATCATAAAAACCTATTTTGATTTAGAATATTTTCCTTGTATTGCCCCTTTGATTGATAATCAATGATGGAAATATCTGTATACTCGATTCAGAAGGAAATAACAAAACTTAGGTATCACTTCACATGATATTTAATTTTGTAAACTTTTTGAAGTAATGTTAGATTAAATAAATATAAAAATATATGGGAATATAGATTATTAAGTATAAAATAATAGATATCAATAAATGCTCATATGTGGAAGAGAGAAAGCTATATGACCTATGTATTATAGAAGCTCAACTTATTAGTATAAAAGAAATAAATTAAGGTTGTCTACTGGTACTTCTCTTTTGTAAAGAGTGAGCAAAGTATCTATACATTATTAATATTTTAGTAGACTCTTACCTTGATTTATTTAGAGTTCTTTAGGTAAAGATGAGGGTCAAGTTTATGATAAATTGATCTTAGGTTATAAATATGTAAATTATATGTTTATCTAGGTTGATTTATTGACTTGCATAATTTCTATTTGGTAGATTTACTAGCTTGCCATATATATTGGTTGTGAAATAAATCAATAAATGAGGTTCAACCATAATTTTCATGGCTAAGTATGTGTTAGTAGCTATTACAAAAGATTGTATGTGTTTGATCTAGCTTATAGAATTAAATGCATGAACTTAGAATGTGTAGAGTTGACACATAAAAAGAACTAGTGAAAGCCTTATATTATGGTTTTAAACTAGAGGTTATTTTCTTATATGTTGTGAGAAAACTATGATATCAAGAACGAAATCTTGATTTTAGAGAGGTCTATTTGGCTGTAATACTCAAGTTATCTCTTAAAGGGTCATGAAAGTTTTATTTGATACATCTGATAAAACCTTAACTTGTTATATAAATATATATATATATATATATATATATATATATATATATATATATATATATATATATATGCTATTAGCATTGAAAACCTTTATACAATACATATTGTAAAAGTATTTATATGTAAAATTAATTAGACTATTATAGCATAAAATAGTGCATCATGATGTGTGCCTAGAGATTATGTTTTCATCTAATTATTATTGTGCAATATAATATAAGGTATACCCAGGTGGTATAGTCATGTATAATTATAGTGTAAGATTGATTGTTCAAGTTTTAGTAGAGTGTTCTTGAAAATGAGCTATGATAGAATGGGATATCATAAGATATTTTAGCTTACATGTATATGTCTAGACGGTACATATAGTAGTTGTATGTTTAAATTTTCACCTATGTTGACTAATTTAATTTATATGTTAATTATTACTTGAATAATATGTTTTGTAACAGTTAGTAGGATATCATGTATGAGTGCATACAACCTTGAAAGTGTAAATAAATGTTAGGTTAGACTTTTAGGTGTTTGTATGACTTACTTTGTTATATATAATTGTTTGAATAGAATCATATGATTTCATGTGTTTTATGACTACTTATATGATTGATCGTGAAAGATTGGTGGTTATGTTTTAAATCATTACACTATGATAATATGGGTTATCATGGGGGTAGTTGTATGGAATTTATTGTAGTAATTAGAATCTATAGTTCAATGTGTGTCTTATTTGGGTGGTATAAATAGTGGTCATTATTTCCATTTTGAAAAATATTTTTAATGTAAAATTCATTCATGCATAGATGAATAAATGTATACTTTGTTTACTCCTTATTTAGCATGTGATATGATATGATTTTTAGGAGGAAGTAACTAGTATGAATCTTATGGTTAAATAATATTTGGTAAAATATTATCTTTTGGTATGTATGATTTACATGTTAGTGAGATATCTTACAATATATCAAGTTTTTTATGATACACTACATGTTTAGTTTTATGACATAATACACACATGGGTACTAGCTTGTTCTCTGGATTCCCTTACCATTCTATCTACCTATCCATGAAGGGAGGTCCATTCCCTAATAGGAGACTATGTGGGAGATCATTTATCTATGGTTGGTTTGAAAAAATGCTTAGATAATGCTCTCCCTCCCCACTATAGTACTTAGAGACTACGCCTGAGATTATTTAGTGTTATACGAGTTAGATCGACTCAAGATCCAAAGAGATTGGTATCTATTTATTATTTTAAGTTGAATGTTTGAAGGAAATATAATTGTAATATATATTTGTTATATTTAAACATTATATGTTGTATTAGTGGACCAACCATAGCTGTGTCATAATGTATTTACTTCCCTTAGAATTGTAATAGATATGTATGGTATTCAATATTTAAAGTGATATTGTTCTAAGTTTTATACTGGATGTTGTAATGAATATTAAGGAAGTTATTTTGAAAAAAAAATTACTACAGTTTCTAACTACAACTTGAGAGGTTTTAACATGTGATATCAGAGCTATGGCTCTAACTTTAGGACCTAATGTGTCCATTAGTGTTTTTGTACCTTTCTATTTAATAGAAAAGAGGAATGTGAATGCATGCATGGTATATTGAGTGTGTACTCTTAGAGAATTTGTACCCCATTAGAGTTTTTAAAGAGTTGGTTTATCAAGTGTCTTATTGGTGATGGTTGTATAAGGTGTTTGGGTAGGTAAGAGCATAGTTTAGTTTTTGAGTTGGGAATAAGAGTTTCCTACCATGTTCTTGATGTGTTAGATTGAACACCCTAACTAAGATTATATATTTATTGGTAATTTAATCACCTTCACCATTTGAATTTATGTTTTGTGAGTGTTTAAAGGCATGGAGTATTTTTCACTTAAGTATTTATGCATTATATTTGTGTCTTGCTTACACAAAGCCTAGGAGTGAGAAATTTTATAAGACCATTCTACTTTAGCATCACCTAGTACGGTGGGAATTTCTTGTAGTTTAATGTAGATGTTTTGATTATGAATTTATTTATGTTATGAGTTTGATATGACTGGATAGATTGATGCATATTTTTGGTTAGTATTTTCCATCTAGTTGTGAAGGTAGGTTAGAATACTACAATTACGAGTTTGGTAATTAGGTAGTGATTGACAATGTGGATTGTGATGTCTCCTTTTACCATATGGGGCTATGTAGGAGATTTGTTTTTGAGATGTTAGTTCTCTACTTTTCACTTTATGACTTTTAAAGTTACTATTTTTACTAACTTGACCTCAATGAATTGCAAACCTTGAATTTATATTAATCATAGTTGATTATAATTATTATGTTATTCTATACCTTTGTTTAGATTGATATTTTTCTATTGTTGAATCATGTTGTTTTGAAGAGTAAATTATGTACCTTTTTCTAGGAGCAAGTAGAGTATGGTATGTGCACAACATCTTGGTAGTCTAAAAAGGTTTAGATAAATTTTTTAACTTGTTGTGTGTTAGTCGTGCAAGCAAGGAGACATTGTCTAGCTTATAAAGTTGTAAGGATGGTAAAACCCTTAGCCTTCATATGTTATATTAATTTTGACATTAGTTATACTTAAATATGAATATAATATTATAGGTTAAGTTGATAATTATTATACTAGTTATGTTTAACTAATGACAACTTAATATATTTTCAGGATGATTGTATGATTTTTCTTGTATATATGTTAGTAGATCTAAAATCATTTAAATTTTTATAATTTGTTAGTATAAATTTGTGTTTCATTAAAATTTGTGCACATTGTGGAGATCATTAGGTCGTGAAGACTTGAGGAAAGAGTGGTGAATTAGGAACATAAGTTCTAAGTGATAAGACAATATCCTACTTAGCCTCACATTAACTCAAATTATTGGTACTAAGTTAGATCTGAAAAATGAATTTATCGAATCTAAGATTTAACAGGTAAAACTTGTTAAATTTAATCATATGGCTATATGCATGTATACTGTGGATGGGTATTCTATGATTTTGTATACATTATTATCAATTCTTATTCATTATCATACTTGTTAGGAGCTCTGTATGAGTAGTGACAATAGTGACATGTTATACTTATCTGAAGCTATGTAGAGTAGCAATAGTATTAACATATACACATCATTCTTACTAGGATCCTTAAATAGTTTTTTTCGATATGAGAAATACACTCTCTAGGTTAGAGAGATGTGCATAGGGACTAGAAGGTTTTGTGGAACTCTTCCTAGTCATTTATTTTGGCTATTATGATGATCTCATGTGTTGTTGGGGAAGTTAGTAAAACTTTTAACAAGTTATTATGGGTTTATATTATGGTTTTAGACCTTGGGGTGGTTATGATAGAATCAATCAACATATGTGAAATTCATAAAACTAGTTTGCATAACAAGAAATATCATAGAGAAGGGTCTTGTGGAACCAATACTCTGAGAATAGTGTTAATGAGAGAACTATGATGAGTTTTTTAGGTAAATTTTACATTTATTTACATGATACGATACTTGATATTATGTTTTTTATGTTTTTAAACTCTATTTGTTAATCATAAATTTTATTTAAATAAGAATTATTGAGATAATGATTAGTTTTAGGGGGAGGATGTCACATCTTGATTTCACTCTACAATTAAAAATCTTTAAATTCATAGATTAATGTGGTTATTATCTAATTATTATTGCTTTAAATTTAGATTTATGACATATAATGGTATGAGACAGTGATATTGTTGATTAGTATACATAATGTGACAGTTGTATTTTATTATATTATACATTGTGTATATGTATTTATTAATTTTGTATCATTGGTTGATATAGATGATGACTCAGACTAACTACCTACTTTTTGTGAGGTGGATGCAGGACAGATCCTACCTTCAGACCTTGATGAGGGAGAGCATCATCTGAGAGGATGGGCTAGATGTGATGAATGAATGATAACAAAAGAAATTATTAGTAACCCTACACACACATTATATTTTAAATGTTATATATGTAGCATATTTTAGATGTTAGTGCGCAATTAAAGAAATATTGTTGTGATTATATTTTTATGTGGATTTAGTTCATGATATGTATTAAATTTATTTAATTAATTATCTTGATTTTTGAGAATAAATTAAAAAATTAATATTTAATTACTACATATGGTCGGTAATCAATTATACAGTTATCTTACTATTGAAAACTATTAAAATCTTATTTATCTATTGGATAAATAACTACCTTTATTTTAATTGTTTTCAAGAAGTTGAACTAATCTTAAAATACTAACTTAAGAATAAGTTAATCTAAATTTAGTAATTTTAAAGCATGCATGAGATTGCATTGAAAGATAAATTTAGATATCTTTATTTAAATATTAGTCAATTTAGTATATTATTTTAGATAACTTGAGAAAAGCTTCTTATTGAACAGATTAAGGAAAATAAAAGAATGTTATGCATGGATAACAAACTAAGAGAAATGTTTCATGTAAATAAAAGGGGTGCAACAGATAGTAAATGGATGATTTTAGAAATTTAATCTTTTGGAAACTAGAAGAAAAGGGGGACAAAGAGACATGAACATGGAGGAGGAGGAATATTGGAGAAAGAGATTGGGAGAAAGAAAGAAAAACTAGTCATATTCTTTTCCAAGCAAATCTACTAGGTTGGTTTTATTTAAAAATTATATATATATATATATATATATATATATATATATATATATATATATATATATATACACACTCAGTGAGCATATAATCTAAGGCCTGAGAGACATTCCACCTTTAAGAAATCAATCCACATATGAATGTGGCAATTTGATAATTAGTGATGTCTTAATGATTTATACTAGAAAATATATAGATTGTTAGCATCTCATTTTGGGGATTGCATTTTACCTATTTTGGAGCCAATATATTGTTTTAAAAGCTTGCATATATATCAAGGATTGCATCCCATTTTGATAGGCTTGCATTTCATATTAAGGTCTGCATTGTAAATTATAGTGTTACGTAGTATATTAATGTGTTGTGCTTTAAAATTGGATTTTTAAAATACATTTTTATTCTTTAAAGTCATGTTTTATTTTTAGAAGCTTGAGCCTTTTATTGCATAGGTAGTATTCCAATCCAATTGGATAACGTCAAGTTTCATTTACAAATATAAGTCATTGAGGTAAAATATTTAATTATAAATCTTGGGGTTTTAAAATGAAAGTATAGAAGTATGAAATAAAATGTTGCTTCATTTAATTGGTAATCTCTGATTTTTCATATGGTAGTCGCCGAGGTCTATCAAATACAATAGTCATTAAACTAGAGTAAATCCAATATATAATTGGAACACTATTTCTCGTAGAACATCAAGCGTATACAAAAGCTAATAATACCTCACTAATACCTCATTATTCTTTCATTTAGATCCAAACATAATGGTTTTCTTAACCATTATGGTATAATATTACTTGAAAATGAGGGTAACTAGAACCGGTTTGTTGGACACTTTTGTAATAAGAATCTCTACTTTTATTTATGCAAGCGAGTTCTTGTTCCTAGAAAAAAAGGTAGAGCCATATGTATGTAATAACTAACATTTAGAAAATTCTATTTATGGTTTTGTTTAATTATATATATATATATATATATATATATAGATTTAATGTATTTGCCTTTTATCAGAGCTTTTGGTTTGAAGTAGCATATAAAAAATTAAGTGATACTAGTTTGAATTATATATATATGTGTGTGAACTCTAAGAAATATTGCTATTATAAATTATTGTGCTTATGAATGAAGTCACCAAGTTCTTAAAAGGAACGTAGCATATACAAATAGTAGTAGCTAGATATTTAATTAAGTCACTGGATATTTAATTAAAATGTTAGGAATATATAATTGATACTAAGTATAAATAATTTTGGTTGAGTATACTAATAAGTTGAAATACCAAGTTCCTGAAATTAAAATATTGGGTAACTGATACAAAATGTTAGTCATATAAAAGTTGAGTCATTGATTTATATGTTGTGTCTTTTAATAGAACACCAAGTATATAAAATAAGAGTGCTGAGTCTAATTTGAAGCATTGAGTCTAATTTTCAAAGCTGAGTTATTCATTTAAAAATGTGGAGTATTAAATCAAATGCTTAGTGTAATTAGTTGAATGCCGAGTCATACTTTTGGAAATATAATATATATAAATGAAACACCCAGTCTTGTATTAAAAATGCTTGGTCTTAAATTGTAGGGATGAGACAATATAATGAAACAATAGGACATTCATATAAAAGGTTCAGTTAGTAAATTAAATTGGTTGAGTTATTTAAATAAAATAAATTATGATTTATTTTTAATGTAAGATCAAATGTTCGATGGAACTTTATTTTGCCTCAGATTTTTGTATTATGGTTATCTCAAATTGTAACTCAAATGGATAAGCATAATTATCATAAGAACCTATTTTGAGTTGGAATATTTTCCTTGTATTTCCCTTTTGATCGGTAATCAATGTTGGAAAGATCTGTATACTTGATTCGAAAAGAAATAGTAAAACTTGGGGATCACTTCAAATGATATTTAATTATGTAAAATTTTTAAAGTAATATCGGATTAAAGAAATATAAAAATAAATGGGAATATAAATTATTAAGTATAAAATATTAAATATCAATATATGCTCATATGTGGAAGAGAGTAAGCTATATGACCTATGTATTATAGAAGCTCAACTTATTAGTATAAAAGAAATAAATTAAAGTTGTCTATTGGTACTTCTCTTTTGTAAAGAGTGAGCAAAGTATCTATAAATTATTAATAGTTTAGCAGACTCTTACCTTGATCTATTTAGAGTTCTTTGGGTAAAGATGAGGGTTAGGCTTATGATGAATTGATCTTAGGTTATATATATGTAAATTGTATATTTATCTAGGTTGATTTATTGACTTGCATAATTTCCGTTTGATAGATTTACTAGCTTGTCATAGATATTAATGGTGAAATAAGTCAAAAAATGAGGTTCAACTATATTTTTGATGGCTAAGTACATTCTACTCAACTATTACAAAAGATTGTATGTGTTTGATCTAGCTTATAGAATTAAATGCATGAACATAGAATGTGTAGAGTTGACACATAAAAAAAACTGGTGAAAACCTTATATTATGGTTTTAAACTAGAGGTTATTTTCTTATATGTTGTGAGAAAACTGTGATATTGAGAATGAAATATTGATTCTAGAGTGGTCTATTTGGCTGTAATACTGAGGTTATCTGTTAAAAGTTCATGGAAGTTCTATTTGAAAAATCTGGTAAAACCTTCACTTTAATATAAATAACTATATATATATATATATATATATATATATATATATATATATATATATATATATATATATATATATATATATATATATATATATATGTTGTTAGCATTGAAAACTTTTGTAAAATACATATTGTGAAATTATTTATATGTAAAATTAATTGGTTTGTTATAACATAAAATAGTGCATCATGATGTGTGCCTAAATATTATGTTTTCATTTGATTATTATTGTGTAATATAATCTCGGGTATACTCAGGTGGTATAGTCTTGTACTTGCTTGTTAAATAATTATAGTGTAAGATTGATTGTTCATATTTTAGTAGAGTGTTCTTGTGAAATGAGCTATGATAGTATGAGATATCATAGGATACTTCAACTTAAATGTATATTTCTGGATGGTACATACAGTAGCTATATGTTTAGACTCTCACCAACATTGATTGATTTAATTTATGTATTGATATTACTTGAATAGTATATTTTGTAATAGTTAGTAGGATATCATGTATGCATGCATACAACCTCGAGAGTGTAAATGAATGTTAGGTTAGAATTTTATGTGTTTGCATGACTTGTTTTGTTATATATAACTACTTGAATAAAATTTTATGATTCCATGTATTTATAATTATTTGTATGACTGATCATGGAAGACTAGTGGTTATGCCTTAAGACACTAGACTATGATAATATGAGTAATCATGGGGGTAGTTGTATGGAAATTTTTTTAGTAGTTAGAATCTATAGTATAATGTGTATTTTACTTGGGTGGTATAAATAATGGTCATTATTTTTAGTTTGAGGATTATTTTTGATGTACGATTCATTCATGCATAAATGAATAAATGTATACTTTGTTTACTCCTTATTTAGCATGTGATGTGATATGATTACTAGGAGGAAGTAATTAGTATGAATCATGTGGTTAAATAATTTTTAGTGAGACATTATCTTTTGGTATGTGTGATTTACACGTTAGTGCGATATCTTGCAATAGATCAAGTTTTCTATGATGCATTGCATGTTTAGTTTTATGACATCATACACACATGGGTACTAGCTTGTTCTCTAGATTTTTGCACTATTTTATATACCTATCCATGAAGTAAGGGTTATTCCCTGATAGTGGATTTTGTAGGAGATCATTGGTTTGTGGTTGGTGTGGAAAAGTGCTTGGATGATGCTCTCCCTCCCCATTATAGTACTTACTTGGAGACTACACCTGAGATTATTTAACGATAAACAAGTTGGATCGACTCAAGCTCCAGAGAGCTTGGTATCTATTTATTATTTTAGGTTGAATGCCTTAAGAAAATATAATTTTAATATATATTTATTATATTTTAACAACAGATGTTGTATTAGTGGACCAATAGTTGTGTCCTAATTTATCTACTTTCCTTAGAGTTTTAAAAGATATATATGGTATTTAGTGTTTGAAGTACTATTATTCTAAATTTTAAATTGGATGTTGTAATGAATTATTCTTATGGAATAAATGTTAAGTAAGTTGTTTTGAAAAAAAATTACTATATTTTCTAAGTGCAACTTGAGGGGTTGTAACACCTAGTGAAATTCTGTGAGATCAAGAACATGTGACATGCATCATGCCCCCAAACCTAATATCTGAGTCACATAGATATGTAGCCTATGTAAAAATTTTAGACTAAGAATTTGATTCAAGAGAGGATGGTTAGTATCATGTTAATTTTAAAATGAAAATAAAATGAAAGAAACACACTAACTAGCATAATATCTCTAGGCCTAGTCACTAGGGGGAGCTCAGTGAGTAAAAACCATTTGAAAACACAACTAAAAATGGAAAGAAATGAGAAATATGAACACAAAACACTAATTTCTTATCAAATTCTTGATTGCTCCAAAAAATTCCTTCTTTGGCTTGCTCGACTTGTGCTTCAAGAGATCTTCATCAATGGAGTGTGGCTACCTTCATCTCTTCTTGGCACCTTTGGCTTGAGATGGATTTGGCTCAATATTTGGGCATAATAACACTACACCAAGATGTGGTTTGAATCTATTTGGGCATGGTAACTTTGGCTTAAAAGAGCTTTAAAATCAGTAGGCAAGGCCTTCTATTTATAGATTTTGCAAAATGATCAAAATAAATTTGAGCCATCTATGTCAAGATAGAGATGTGTGGTTAAGAAGATATTTAATTTTGGAGGCCAAATTCAATAAATGCCCTCATAAATAATTGGGATAGAGTATTAAAGAGGCATGAAAGGTCTTAAGGATGCATGTGAGGGCTTGATGAGATATTTTATGCATTTATGGCCTAGGGATGTCTTTCCAAGAAATGATGTCATTTGATGATGCAGATATTCAAAATCAATTTCTAAAAAAAAATATTCAAAAATATCCATGGAATTCTTAATTAGGCTCACGATTCAAATTAATTAGCCTTAAACATGTTTAGTCAACTTTGGTGCAAATCTTGGCAATTGGTGCATAAATTAATCGAATCGGTTAGAATGCCATACTAATGGCTCAAAATTTGACTAGATTAGAATTAAGATGTGATGTTAGATGCATTAGATCCATTATCTTATTTAGGATGTTTCCAACACAAAATAACAAAGGTACGTGTCTCATATAAAAAATTTGGTAGAAAAGAGCAATCTGGAGCACCGAAGTGCAAATATGTCATTTTGATGTGAAATGATTTGATCAAATTTAGTTGTCTCATAAATTGCATTGCCTCATTTAGTGATACTCTAGCCAAAATCAGCACTTGAATATGACAGGTTTAAATTTTTTAACATGTTTTAGTGTTTTTAGTCTAAATTATGATATTTACTAAAAATTGGTCAAAAGCCTGGTTGAATGTCATTGGTGGCCACTTTTAGGTGTCTAAAAAAACTATATATATGGGGATGTACTACATGTGTTCCCTCATAGTCATAATATGAGTTTGGAATTGTATTAGAATCATGTGTAAAGCTTGAGAATTTGAAACAATATCTTCTAAAAACCATGGAACTCTATAAATCTAAGTCAAATAATGTATCTATATATATGAGTGTTTGAATAAAGAAACTATGTATCTATGCTTGAGTATATAAGTATTTGAATAAATATATGCAACTATATATCTGAGTGTTTGAATAAAGAAATTATGTATCTGATCCTAAGTATCTAAGTATCTGCATAAATCTGTGTAACTATATATTTGAGTGTCTGAATAAACAAACTATTTATCTGGGTAAATTTTTGTAACTATATATCTAATCTCTAGTATTTGAGTAAATATGTGTAACTATATATCTAAGTAGATCTAAGCTGATGCAATAGTGTATGTATGCCCCTCTTTTGGTGAAAGCACTGAGACCAGGGTAAGGATATCAAACTAAAAGCTTATATTGGAATGTATGCTAGTGAGTATTTAGTGTTTGATAATATGATTATGGATTGATGGCATTAATAATTGTAGAAGAATTATTCATACATTGAGACTAAGACAGATATGTGTCTATAGTCCTTCGTTTAAGGAAAACATGAGTTTTACCCTCTGTAGAGGTAATTTGATTGGAATAAAAGTGAAATTAGTAATGGGGTGGGGTATATCATCATCAAATTCCACACACAAGAAACATATCAAAAATTGGAACTATGGGGTATGAGATATCATGATTGGAAGTTTTTTGTTATAGTTGGAATGTGTGCATGGGGCCAATCTTATGTACATGGCAGTTGTAAAATCATGGTTTAAATAGATTGGGTTGATTGAGTTCAAAGTCATTTGAGATTTTAGCTAACTGTTGCTCTGAGCTAAGAAAATATGTTGAGGAGATGAGGTGATCACCTAACCTATTATGAGGAGAAGGAGGCATTGATTCAGGTTGGTGAGGAGGTTAGACTAGTAAGGATTCTATAATTTTCTATGTATTTAAATGTTTTGGTTAATTTTATCATTATTTTTCATGTTGAATTTGTTAGATTATGGATTTTTGGAGGGATCACACTATCATTCGTAGGATAATGCTTGTGTATTAGGGTTGTCATGCTATTGTCTGATGATATCATTATTATAAAACATAATAGTCTTGTGGTAGGATTAACATCCACTAATATCATCCTATTTACAATGTTATCATCCAATAAGCTAGGGTAGTGAATTTTTTGAATTGAAAATATATTTAATGATTATTTAAGTATGTAGATTTGATATTTGGAGATGTTAATGTCATGTTTTGGGGTTTTTGTAGGTGGATGTATGCATGAGGGAGTTATAGAAGGGTTGGATGATGGAGTGTCTATGTGGTTTACCCTTGATAGATGATGAGATATTAGTAGTAGATAGGGCAAATTTAGGGTATTTTGTATCATTGGCACTGGTACCATGGGATTGTCATATGATTATAACATTATGTGACTAGTGGGATGCTGACACATGTACCTTTTGGCTACCCACTAGGAGATGACTATTACTTTGGAATATGTGTACAAGATATTAAGGATATCCATTACTGGTCAGTGAGTGGTATTATAGGATGTAGGGGACATTAAGCCATAGATTAGGCCTCAAGGCATTTTATAGCCATTCCTAAAAGGATGTATCATTGGGCTAGTAGTAGTGATGTACTTTTGTTGATGATTATTAGAGATAATGTTTCATGGTTGTCAAAGTTTATGACAGTGTTATTGGCTTCATTTGTTGTTATTGATGGTATCAGTGTGTCTATTACATATAAGATGCATAGTATTGTTCAAGATATATAAGAGCACATGACCATATACTCATGGGTTTATACCATGCATCCCACTTGTATTAGGATTTATATCAGTTTACTCAAGGATGTGCAGTGGTGGGATTAGATCATCCACATTGCTACATTACTAGGCTTATAAACATATTATGGTGGTTAAATTAGAGGTTTTACACATATAAATTGGGCACAACCCTAAGTATTTATAGAGAGGTGGATGGGCATGGCCCCCATGCAATTAAGGTGCATGATAAATTGTCATTAGGTGTTGGATCGAGTTATAGCTCAAGATATTACTTTGAGAGCATAGAGGGGATTTTAGAGATGACCCAATGATGGGGTTCAGTTGAGACATATTCAATTGAGATATTGGCTTCATGATCAATGGACCACTATGTTTGAGAGATTCTAGTATGATCAGGTTATGCAATAGTTTATTATGGTGTAGGATGTGCCCTCTGTACCATGGGTATGCATGAGGAGTACTCAATTCACAATGAGACCAGGTAGTAGGGTAAGACCTATGGTAGTTGAGTTAGAACTAATTTCAATGACATATATATTTGGATTGATAAAGGTACCAAACATGGTCGATGTGGGGGATACATATGCCTATATAGTATAGTGGGGAGAGTACATATTGGCACTGCTATTTCTGGGAGATAGGGCCACTATAAAGGATGTGATAGATCCAAATCTCATTAGATCAGTTAAAGGTATTTTATTATTATAGATTGATATATTTGGTTTGTTTAGTATTCACTTATTGAGTTGATGTCTAATATATAATATTAGTGTTCATAGGTGCAAAAGATGATGATTTCTAGGAGACTATCATTGAGGTGGTACTATGAGATCTTACATTAGATGTTCCAAATGATGTCATGGATGATGGACTAGTGGATTAAGATTTAAAGGTGGTTGGTATCCATGCACATATATTTGATCGAGCATCCATTGTCATTACAACATATAGGTAAGTAGCAACAGACACAAATGAGGCATATGTAGAGTTATAGATGTGAGATATGCCCCCACCTGATGGTCTAGGTGGGGTAGGTGGTAGGATAGTATATGATTATATTCATCTGCAACATGAACATATGGAGGTGATGGTTGAGATAGAAGTGTTGTGAGATAGAGAGTAAGCATAGGTATTGATCTAGGTCTAGAGGGGATGTAGGTGTATCAATGTTTAGTGGGTATGCAAATGAGAGTGAGGGTGATGAGATAGGTCATGATTATTGAGCTCCAATTATTAAGTGATTATGTAGCATTATATGAAAACTTTTATGATAATGGGAATCATGTTACATAGTATTTTGATTATGGCATTATTTATTTGATTAGATGTTTTCATTATGTTCATCTCTTGTGTGTTGATATGGAAATGTGTATATTGATTATATAATGATAATTTATTTAATTTTCATGTAGATGTTGAGTAGATATTGATATTAGATTGAAAATGTTAGTTGCTAATATTAGTGACATGGAAGTATCATATTATATGTTAATGTTGATCCTATGACTGTGACATGCACTATCTAAATCCTATTGGAAGAGTAAATAAGTGACCATATTGCTCATGTTGTGTAGGTGTAGAAAAAGTCTTAGGAATTGGTACTGATCATGGTGTACTAGTGGTATCTAGATTTGCATACTCTATAGTGAATAACTTAATTAATTATCATACTAAAATTGTACTCTAGTATGAATTATCTATTACAAATTTATTAATTATTTATCATAATGAGAATAGTGGTTAAGTTGTTTTCCATTTTTTCACCATGATGTTATAAGTAGGTTGATCTCTTTGAACTGGTTTCCATCTCTACCGAATCTGTGGTGCATGAGATCTTGCATAAGTAGGTGTTCTAGAAACCACATGGTTCATATGATGAGTAACTAATTTATCCTTGAAATGAATGTCTTGGGATAACTAAGTCGTGGAGGAATGTGATCTAGGGGAATGCAGAGAAAGAGATATTGATGCCCCCTATGTGAATGTTATAATGCCTCTATCGACATACTAGTCAATACAATCTCTAAGTGTACAATAATGATTATCCTAATGTCCATAAATTTGATGATAATTGTAATATGGTTTATTATGTATTCTATGTGAATAATGTGTTGGATGATGTTGATTAGGAGGAAGTATGATCATCCTCGTGTCACATAATGTAAACAATATATCATGAGGCTTGTCTTTGTTTGAATCAAATTATATAGGCCCTCTATTGGTGTCATATGATCTAGTCATTATGGGAGATGCTTTATGAAGTGGATTTTTTCCTTTGTTAAGTACCTTTATTGGTGGTTTTGGAGCCACTTTTTATTTAGGCATAGGTGGATTAGGTGTTTGGACCATATTTGATGACTATGATTATCAGAGATCTAAATAAAAATATGCATCTAAATGTATCTCAACTAGTCCCAACTTCATTTATAATGTCATAGTTGTATGGAATAGATGAAAAAATGATCTAGATGTCTCATATAACAATTCATCCTTAAGAGGAATAATGAGGCCTTTATCAAAGATTATTATACCTCCAAATCTTTCAATTGGTAGATCAATTGTCACATTCATGATTTGAATCATAAAATGTAATCACTTATTGGTTTTAACTTATCCTAGTGTAGTGAAGGCAACCTCTCATATGTGACTCTAGGTCCCATATTATGGATATAATTCATGAGAAAGACTTCTTATAATTCATTATATGTGTGTAGTGAACCACTAGGGAGTGAATAATGGAACTAATTTAATGCCTCATCCTATAAACTCCTAAGAAATAATTTTAGAAGAATCAAACTTCCACTAGTATGTAATATAGCCTTTCTATAGGCTTTGAGATACAATTATGGATATCCATGTCCATTGAAATTAGGTATTGTTGGTATCTGATGTTGGGAGATAAACCAGAAGCACATAATTTGATTACCAAACCAAGCAACTTAATATGTGGAAATTAACCAGATTCACCAAGTAACTAGAATTCAGAATAACACAAGATATGAGAGACAATACACAACTTGTATTAACACTTTATACAGAAAAGAATACAATAAAGAAGATGCCACTTATTCTCCACCACCTTACAGAGGTTTCCCACACCTCAAGTGAACAGTAATTCTTCTCCCCAAAGCTCTCCCTCTCATGTCCCAACACCCAACTCAAAATATAGAGTTGGTGTTCACCTCCTATGCTCCACGCACACCACAAGTGCTCCACGCACTCCACAAGTACTCCACGTACTCCACAAGTACTCAAGGTACTTCAAGTAGATCTCCCATGAACCTGCAATACCCTGCACTTCAACAGACCATACTTATGGAAGGAACTCCCTTGCCTTCCTCTCTGCTCTATCTGAGTACACACCTGTACTCCAAGTAGATCCTGCCTGATACTGCTCCCTATTGTGTTGCTGTCTATATGATCCTGCACACCTGCAAATCAAACACGGTTCTGCTCACCTGTGAACCTTGACCTTGCACACACATACACCTGCAGATCAACGATCTTACTTACCATGTAGATCACTCTACACCCTGAAGAACCCTTGTCCTTGCCTCACCAAGTCCTTATGATTCTCCAACCAGTACCAAGCTTGGCACTGATAGGGAACTAGGAGGAGCACCCTTACTCACTTCACACACAGAAGGAGCAAACTTTGCTCAACTCAAACTAGAACAACTTTTCCAATACAACCATGAGTCTATTATATAGATCTCATCCAAACAGTGATTAGACATCTAATTACCATAATTAGATCCGCAGCTCTCAGTCTAAAAATAGCTCTCTTCATGCAAACACTTGGTTCGTTAGCTAACTGCCTGTAATTAGCTCGCAGTCGAACCACACAGGCGACCGACGTCGGTCCCTGTCCGCCTGGAGGTGACCGACGCCGGCCGACCCATGACCGACGTCGGTTGCTTCTCTTCACTATCCTGCCGACGTCGGCTGATCAGACCGACGCCGATTTCTCTGATGCTCAGCAACCTTCAGCAACCCCTCCAATGGCCTTCTCCATGTCTACATCAGTGAAGCTTTTAACTCCACAACCTAACATCTGAAACTTATTTGGTAGTGCTAAATTGATGGTTGTGCATGGAATAGGATTGTTATGGATAACATTAGAATCAACCCAAGAGTAGTATTATTTACTTTCCAAGGTGATTTGATGTATTTGTTGTTGTAAATAACCCATGACATGCATCAAAATTATTACCTCTTGAGAAGGTATGTTAACATCATTCAGAGGTTCATTTAAACATTAAATCTTGTCATTAATTTTAGCCATTGGTACACAATTTTGTAAAACATTATGAGAGATATTGGGTTGGCTCACCATAACCTTTAGAGGTGCCATATCTTGGACCTAGTGAGAAGGAAATTAACTATCACCCTCATGGAGGTTATGATAAGGAACAGGTTCTACTATATTAAGGAGGGGTGGAGGAAATTTATTACTATCTCTTATTTTGTTAATTTGTAAAGAAGTATCACATGCTAATGGAATAAAAGAGATATTATTATCATGTGCATGTAAATTATGTAAACTAGGAACATGAGTATAAGTTTTCACATTTTTATCTGAAGACATATTATTGCTTGAATTAGCATTTTATAGGCAATCAAATTTGACATGAGAGATGGGTGAAGTAGAGAGAGGTCCATACTCAATTTTTTCTTCACTAAATTCATAGTAATCATTGTTATTCCAAGTTTCATCAAAATCATAATTAATTTCACTCATAGAGTTAAGAGAATAAGAACTATCATTTACGCTTAGTAAGAGAAAGAGTAGAATAAATTGAATTTTTACTACTATGCAATAAATCATCATGTGTAAGTGGAATGCAATGTGTGTCTTCACTAGTTATGAGTGGAATGCACATGTTATCATTATTTTCAATAATAGAGTCAAGGTTAGAAGAAATATGAATCATATTCTTATTTAGCACATTATGACATGTAGGATAAGGGTTAGAAATATTTGAATTATCTATATTTTACATGGAATCAATGTGTTGAGCTTTAAAGTTAAATAAGGTGACAGTGTAATATCATCTACTTTAGTTTGTGAATCTTTAAAAGGTGTAACATGAATTGTACATGATTTTCTAAATTGAATTGAGAAAGGTGAATAAAATGCATTTTCATTTTCTATATTAAGAATGTCATGTGAAGGAATAATATTACTTGAATCATGTGAAAGTAGATTGATTTGATTGTTATTATATTGTTTCAATTTGAATAAGGATTTAGCAAAAGTGGTTGAAAAGCTAGAATTTCATTCAAACAAAGAACCACCTATAAGGGGATCTTTTGGCCTTATGTTGTTAAGTTGATTTTGAGAAATGGTAGAAGAGAGAGGAGAAGGAGAAGAAGATGCATCTAATCTATCCTCATTATCAATTTTAATATCATGCTCATAGGAATCATCATAAGCATCATTAAAAAAATAATCATCATCATCATTATAAATGAAATTATGCTCATTATCATGTGCTAGTGTACAATTTTGAAAATTAGTCCATTCATTTTCATAGTTATGAGAAAGGTTTAAGAATTGATCAACTAGGTGAGGAGGAAGAGGTTCCTTAGAAGTCATCTTAAACTTACCACAAAAGAGAATGTAAAAAATGAACAATAGGCAAACAATAGGGAGAAGATAATCCAACATAAATAAATTTGAAAATATGATAAATATTCAGCCTAATGTACAAAAAATCATAAGTTGACTAGAAACCCTAAGGGATGATATTTGGATGTGTGAGGACCTAGTATGTGGAACTAGGGTTTGAAGGGCCTTTATATAAAATTTTAATATATTAAATTAATCAAAACCCTAATAGAGGAATAATATGGATCAGTTAGGATGTGCAAAAATTAAGAAAAAAATAGAATTTAATGAGTCATAATTAATTACATACAAAGGAGAAGGCAAACCCTAGGAGGGAATTAGGGTTGTCAAGAAATGTTCAAAGTAAATTGTGTTCATAAAATGTTTTATCATTTTAGTAATTAAATAGATTAAATCTTAAGGTGATAAATTATTGGAGTAAAGGGGATAAACATAGATAAATATTACAAATTATTAATTTAATCGATTTGACTTAAATATAAAGTGTAAAGGAAAAAGTCAACTTATCTGGAATAAAATACATGGTACTAGGTGATGGCACTACTGGAATAGATTAGAGGAAAAATTAGGGTCATCCTCACTCTGAAACTAGAGTTTTTACTATTTTAGGTCAATAACACTATCAATTGGACTATATCATGATGTACTATTGACAAAGGGCACAAGGCTATTGTATTTTTGTGGACATGGGCCCTAAAACTTTTAGGGAGGTTACGAGAGGTATTATGGGTCTTATATGTGTCCTCAAGAACTTTTGATCATCCTTTTGTGTCACTTTATTGTTGTTCCTTCTTTGAAATCCTAATGAATACCTACACACATGAAACAATAATGTAATCAAATGAAAAAATAAGGGGAAAAGATGGGTTATGGGATGTTATGATAGAACAAACTAGAATCCCTATTATTGATGTTGATACCTATATTAACCCCAATGATAGGTATATGCAATCAAAAATTCATCACTCTATAAATCAATCCTAACTCGGAGAAGATAGATCATACTTACACTTTCAATTGGAGATACATTAAATAATCGATAACATGACCAATATGTGGATCCATTAGACCCAATTAGGGGATATCTTATCATAATAAACAATTATAAGGAGGGTTCCAAAGCCTATAATCAAGAACAATCATGTAATAATCGTAGTTAGGCCATATGTTTTCATATTTCACTAAACTAATAACAAGTAAAGTAAATTCTAATCTAGTGCTCACCAAAGCTTGTGGCATAAAGTGGGGGTTAGTAAACAAAAAACATGCACAAGAGAAACTCAATTAAGTTATGTATGATTAAGACCCTAATACATAAATAATAAGAGTAATATTATTCAAAGCCAATACTTATGCTACTTCTATCTACCAAAGAGTGGAACAACGTTAGAGGATACTTACCTGAAAGATGAACCCATCAAAACTTGATCTCTCCCTTGGCCAAAGGGGATTCATAAGAGGTTTTTGGGGTTTTTAGGGATCACTAAGAAAGGTCAGAGCATCCAAGACTTCTCCATAAGACTAGATTCTCCAAGTAGAAACCCTAAGCTAAGATTCCTTAAGTAGAATGGTGGAAGAGCAAATTGTAAAGAAGTGCAAGTGAATAATAAATCTTGTTCATTTTTTAAATGATGATAAAATGATATTGTATATATAATCATATTTAACCCTAAGCCCTTTTGAAAGTTTTAGCTAACAGGGTCGATCCAGTCGACCTAGTATAGTTATGGATAAAAATTCACTAGGTCATGGGCTAGGTCAGCCAAAAACCAACCTAGACCCTAAATGAACTTTACCCACAATAGTACAGGGTCAACCCAGTTGAAATAGTACTAAATACTATCGAAAGGGGATTAAGGTGAGGAAAAGAGGGATGAAAGGTGGGAAATGACTAGAGGATTGTATAAAAGAGGAGTAATAGCTTAGGGAATGATTTTTAGGAGACAAGTGTGTAGATAACAAGTGGAAAAAAGAACAAAAATCTTATGAATCACCAACGGTTTGCCCACCCCTTTCTCGATGCACCCCTTAGGTTATGCACTCAAAGATATTGAGACTTGATGGGTTCCTATAAGATAGAAAGCATCAATAATTGATAAAGTTAAAAATATTATATATATACATATTTCCCACTCGAAGCTCATCACATGTCACTCAGGTGCAACAGGGGATGGTGCTTCGATAAATAACATAGTAACATACAACATTGAGGCTAAAAAAATATTACCATATTTTAAATTAAAAATAACTAAAAGTAAATGACTGAACATAAAATAACTAAAAAGTAAATGTAATGCATACTTTGACTTACGTTTATCACTAAATGGTTTTCTATTGTGTTGTTAGTTTTGATTGTGGAGGGCATAGAGATTAATTTTGACAAACCTAATAATACAAAACTAAAGATAAAAAATAAAAAAAATGTAGAAAAGCCAAGATAATTGGTGCTATGAGGACAAGATGTACTTAAAATTTTGGCAAGCTGGGGTGATAAATACTATGTAAGACCAAATGACCAAGTCTAAATTTAGAGTATATTAGGTAAGCAAAAATCTAAGGCAACTAAAGACTAAAAAACTCAATCAAGTAAACCTTGAGTAAGAAAGGCAAAATCACCAAGCAAAACCAAAGCTACATGTCAAAAGGGATGGTAATCAAACATCAATGTGAAAGCAATAACAATCCTTGCTTAAATAAAGATGGGTAAAAAAATGATAAAATACCATTGATGAATAAGCAGTAACAATACATACTCAATTATTAATGGAAAAAGGTGCATAAAGCAGAAACCAACATTGGTGAGTGAGAAGTAACAAGCCAACCTCACTCAATAATGGAAATATTACATGAAAGTAAAAATAGACTCAGGTGTCCAAAAAAAGGGTAGTAAAACAATGACAAATGGTAAAAGAAAATCAAGGCATATCTAAAAATGTAGAGCCATGGTGTAAAGAAAGTAATCCATAGTTTCTCAAACATATTGTTTTGCTCTAAGAATAGATAAAAATGAAACCAAGTAGTGCTAGCATGTTTTTTGATGTGAAGAAGGAATTAAAGAAGAGGGAAAACATATTTAGAATCATAATTTTCTTGTCAAGGGGGAGATGAAACAGGTGGTGGGGAGAATGAAGGAAAAACCAAGGTAGAGGAACTCTTTATCAAAGTTAAGAAACTCAAATTAGGTTTGTCAAAACAAGAGGACTTTTGACCTTAATGACTCTAAGGAACTTCTCTTAGCCATACAAGTCTTAAGTCAAAAAAATCTAGTATGTAGATCATCCCTTGAAGGATATATGCATGAAAAGTAAAATAGACCTACCTTCCCGCAATGTGTTTCCCATTCTTTAGGACCCCTTATAGAGCCATCGGTCTATTATGAAGATTGGGTATTTGCGTGATAATATAGGTAGAACCATAGAGTTTTTTTTTTGAATTCTTCTATTCCAATCTACTAGACTATCACACCCCAATGGACCTCAGCTCTAGTGTGAGGCCAATTGTGGAGTTTGACCTTCGATTGGAGATAGGATATGGGCTTGTAATCATCTATTTTGGTTTGATTTTGAATTTTGAGATTTGTATGTTACCTTTTGTATATCATTAATTTTTATTTCAAATGATTTGGATTTTAAATTTCTTGATGGCTTTTTTATTCATCCTCCATATGGATTTGGAAAACCAAACATGGGTGTTAAAGATGACTTTCATTTGAATAATTGGGACCTAGTTTCTAAGAGAGAGAAATTTAAAGCGCATGGTGTCTAAGAGTCTTGTAAAGTTAGGTGAAATAAAAGTTTTATCTTGATTTTGACCTTATTTTATCTAATGTGGAGTGAAAGGAAAGAAAATCAAGAGGAATGAAACATGAAATAATTTGAATTACTTCAAATCAAAAAAAATGTGACAAAGCGAGAAAAAAGATACAATGACAGAGAAAGTGTGATTCCTTTTCATAAGAATGAGGGAAATGGAGGAAAAACATCCTAACATAGATTATTGTGTAAATTCTATCTATCAAAAGAAGTAGAAGCTAAAGTTGAAAACAAAGATCAATAATTCAAAAGTATTGCAAAACACATTCTAAAAAATGAATGACAAGATGGTAATTTTATGGGGAAGGCCAGGTCCTATCCATGGTCATACATTGCAAATCATAAAATGAGAAACCCACGAGGGTGCCAATAATCAGGTAAAATATAAATGAGGTAAGAAAAAGATGGTATTTATGAGGAAAGCTAGGTCCTATCCATGGTCTTACACTTCATCTCATAAGGAGAAACCCAAGGGGTGCCAAAAAGTGTGTAAAAACTATGTAAACAAAGAAGACTATAGTACATCATGAGGAAGATCAGGTCCTATCCATGGTTTTACAATGCAACTCATGAGAAAAAGGGAAAACCAAAATACCAAAAAGAAAAGACTAAGGTTTGTGAAAAAGAGAGAGAACTATTACAAAGGGTGAGACCCATGTAAGTATCCTGAAAAAAGTGTTAGGTAGATATTATATATAAAGTGAGGAAAAGAATGGAAGTATTTAATCAAAATACTTAATGAGCAATTGTGCATTGGTGGGATCTTTAAAAATATGACCTTCATTGGTTTGAAGGCAATAGGTACTTGGACCAAGAATATCTTTAACTAAATAAGGACCCCACTATTTTTGGGTGTATTTACCTTATTTTTCATGAGTGTAGTCTAATTTAAGGACAAGATCACCAATATTAAATGTGTGTACTTTGACACATTTGTTATGTTATTTGGCAATATTAGCCTTGTATTGGCAATTATGTTGCAAAGTAGAAAGATGAAGTTCATCAAGGAGATCAAAGGCATGAAGGCAAGATTGATGTAATTCTTAATCAAGTATGATACCATGAAGAGAGATATAGAGAGAGGGAATCTCAAATTCTAATGGAAGGATTGACTCAGAACCATTGACTAGAGAGAACGGTGTTGCCCCAGTGTCAGTACATATGCTAGTGTGATAGGCCCAAAGAGCAGGATAAAGATTAAGGTGCTAATCCATGTAGGTTTCATTAATTATCTTTTGAAGAATTTGGTTAATGATTTTGTTTGTGGCCTTATTTTGACCATTACATTGCATATGATAGGGTGTGAAAAAATCATGATTGATCTTAAATTTAGCACAGAGTTATTTGACATCCTTATTTTTGAAATTACCACTATTGTCTAAAATGATAGTATGGGGAACACCAAAGTGGAAAATGATTTTATTAAGAATAAATTTAGAGATGGTGGTACCAATGATATTAACAAGGGGCATAACTTCAACTCATTTGGTAAAATATTCAGTAGTTGTGATGATAAAGACATGTAATGTCAAAGCTTTTTAGCTATGAAATAGATGGTGAGGTAATCACATTCAACTTTTGTATAACATTTCTCATAATCAATGAGGCCTTGATTGATGTAATAGATGGCATACTCTCTTCTAGTATCATCTTGTTGGGCAAACATGACCCCAACTGATGTGGGTGTGGAGGAAGTATATAGGATCAAAGGTTGATCATTTGAAGGAGGATGAAGTGTAGGTGGGTGAATCAATGATTATTTTATGTTATCAAAGGATTTTTGACAAGGATACATCCATTATAAAGCATTACCTTTCTTAAGAAGAGAATTGGAGTGTATACAATAAGCCATTTTGGGAATGAATTATCTAATTACCCCAAGTTTGCATAGATAAGTGCGAAAGTCCATAATGGAATGAGGAATGGGCATGTTGATGATAGCACTAATTTTAACAGGGTCAACATTGATGCCATGGAGAAAGACTAGGAATATTAACAATTTTATAGATGTGACACCAAAGACACATTTATAAGGATTTAGTCTAACTTGATATTTATGGAGATGGTCAAAGATGATGGTAAGATCAGAAAGATGTATCTCACAACTTTTAGATTTAACAATGAGGTCATCCACATAGGTTTCAATAATTTTATGGATAAGATCATGAAATATGTGAGTCATTGCTCATTGGTAAGTGGATCTAACATTTTTAAGGTTGAAAGGCATTTTAACATAACAATAGGTGCCCAATTTCATGGTGAAAGTGATCTTATGTTGGTCCTTAGGGTCAATGTGAATTTGATTATAAATTGAGAAGCCATCTATAAGAGATAACATTTCATAACCAGTTGTGGAATTGATAATGGCACATATTGAAGGTAAAGGGAAGTTATCCTTGGGACAAGGAATATTAAGATTATGGAGATCAATGCAGATGTGAATGACCATAGTGATTTTTTTTTGGATGGGGACTATGTTAGAAACCCATTCAAAATAGTCCATTGGTTTGATAAATTTAGCATTGAGAAGTTTGAAGATTTCCTTGGGACAAGCAAGATTAAGATTATGGAGATCAATGCAGATGTGAATGACCATAGTGATTTTTTTTTGGATGGGGACTATGTTAGAAACCCATTCAAAATAGTCCATTGGTTTGATAAATTTAGCATTGTGACATAAAGTGGAAACCTTGGTTAGAAATTTCTATTATTTTTTATGCACAAGTTTGGCATCAGGATAAATGATAATGTTATGCACCACAATGATAGGGTCAATACCAAGCATGTCATCATAGGACTAGGTGAATATCTCATTATATTTATCAAAAAATAAGCCAAATTTATCATATTTGGTAGGCAAGAGTTTGTAAAAAACTATAATTGGTCAAGGGCATGATGGAGTACCATATTCGATACAAGTAGTTTTTTCGATAAGCATAGCATTGCCATCTTATAAATGGTATGGTGTATTAGGTAAGCAATAAATTGGATTAGCTTTAGGATCAATGCTAGTAATGAAGTTAATAAAACAAGGGGTTTTGGTTTTGAAATTCCCAAGTATGCGATATTATCAAGGAAGTTGAGGTTCTCAAGCATGAAGTATTTCAAGAATAACTTCATCACTAGGCAATGTGGGAAGAGTACCATAATACTCAACATCTACTTCAAGATCAAGAATTTGATTACCATGGTAATCATATTCAAAATGTATCTAACAGACATCATTGGCCTTGGCATCTAGTGTAATCTTGAGACTAGGATAAGTAAATGGATCTGATGGGATTGCTATATTATTAGTTTCATTAATGGGGGAAGGATTGGGTGTAGCATTGGGATCTGTAAGTGGTAGAGAAGATGTAATAATTTTTAGAGATTCCTAAAGAATGATTTATTATACCACCTAAAGAGTATCAAGAAGTAAAGAATTAGCAGGAGGCATATGACCTTCGAGGTCAAATTCACAATCTATAGAAATGGTATGAACATCCTGATTAAAAGCATAGATTTAAGTAAAGGTTTTTTGATAATGTCAAACATCAAAGTATTGAGATTGAGCTTGGGCCATTATTTAATTATCATGATATGTTGTAGAAATTATGCATGTTTGAGATTTAGGGGGAGTTTTAGAAGGTGAAATTCCAATATTATTGAATGTACATGGATAAATGATGAGAGGATCTTGAAATAATCTAGCCACTCCAAAGTCATTGAAAGTGAAGGCCTCTTCAAGTAAATAAGTATCTTGATCATTACAGGGAGGGGGAAAATCAATGATCTCATCATTGAGGGGAATAGTATGATCACAAGTTAATAAAGGAGGAAGCCACTCTGAGATATAAGGAAGTAACTTGGTAATATTACAAGTATGTTACAAATCATTAGGTTCATCATTATCTGAATTAGCAAGAGTAAATTTTAAATCAGGATTGATGTTGATGAACTTAGGTAAAGGAGCACTATTGATCTTAAGAATGGTAAGAAATGATACTAACATTTTGGATTAGGGATTTGAATACTCCAAGGGTTGGGATCAGCTTCATGCTTATATCATTTTCCATTATGTAAGAATTTAATGCATTGGCTACTAGAAGAAGCAATGACCCTCATTCTATGAGTCCATGGGTGACCAAGGAGTATGTTATAAGATAAGAGTAAATCAAGGACCATAAGCTTAGTTTTAATGGTCTTAGGTCTAATGGTTAGGGGGAGCCAAATATAGCCATGTGACTTTTGATTAGTCTTATCAGAAGCATGATAGGTGAGGTAGGTTTGCTTGAGATGATCCTTAATATAACCAAGTTGTTGGATAAGCCATAAAGATGCCACGTTAATACCAGAGCCTTTGTCAACTAAAAATTTATGGATAAGTGTAGTATTAATGGCTATTTTGATGAATAGTGGTGGACCATCAACATGAAAAAGAATTTCATCATTAATCATGTTCTCTTCGAGAAATTTAATAGAAAGCTTAGAATAAGGACAAATAGTTTCAATGGTATGCATGTTGGTAGGTTGAGGTTCAACAGAAGGTGGTTCTTTATCGATAGGATATTGATCTTCAATTTATTATAATTATTTCATAAAGAAATTGCAATGATAAGGGGAAGTAAGAATTAACTCCATAAGTGGAATATTGCAAGGCATAGAGTTAAGTTCTTCAAGAAAGTTCCAATGAGATTAAGAAGAAGAACCAACATGATGTTTAGGAGATAAGGTATATTTTTAAGGTAAGTAAGTTGTTGGGGGTTCAAAAATATGGTTCCTCAAGGGCTTTTGAAGATAGATTAGTGGTTGTAGTATCTTTGAGAAGTTGTTCTTCTAATGATGGTTTCTTAGGTTTGGTAATAGGATCTTTGTGAGCCAGATTGCGATGATAATTTACCTTAGTAGTGTTAACATATTGAGAATTATTGTAATATTGGTCATAATCAGCATCAATAACACAAAAAACCTTGGTATTTTATTGATTAGTCATAATATTTTTGGTTATTCGAGGTATAAGTTTTGGAAACTTGTCATTTTTGAGAAGTAGCAATGTACTCTTGATGATGAAGGATGATCATGGTTTCATGATAAAAGGAATCACCAAGCATATAAGAGACAACAAATTTAGTGAGACCTCTATAAGATTTATAGGGGTGACCAATGTTGGCATGGAACCAACAAAATTGATTAGGGTCATAACACTTAGGAGGATTGTTAGGATAAGTAAAAAGTTTAGAAGACATTAAAAATTGTGTCATTTATTGCACAGTGAGTGGTGTGTGAGAAGATGAAGGAATGTCAGCTTTGGAAACTCTTAGTTTGTTTTGAGGAATATTGACAGTGATAACATTATTAGATGTTTGAAAATATCCTTTAAGAAGTTTAGGATTAGGTTTGAATTACTTCATGAAAAAGTCTTGACATTTAGCTTGGTCAAGGGCTTCATTAAGTGTTTGAGGAGCAAAAGTTCTAACCTTATATTAAAGAGGAGTTAAGATAGTTATAAAGAGTTTAAATATATTATCATGAGTCATGTTATGACCAAATTTATGGGCCATAGATTTCTATTGTTTGATAAAATCATGAGCTGATTTGGTGGGATATTTCTTAGCATTGATGAAGTGGCCAAGACAATTTTTGGGAAGATCGTTATGTTAAACTCTTTAACTAAAGGATTGACCAAGTGCTCATGTTGCCAAATGGAATGTTTTAAAAGTTGGTCACACCATTATATCACATCACCTAAGAAGGTTTTAGATAAGAGTTTATTTGTGGTAAAAGGATTAATTGGGATCCATTCTTTGTAAAGATTGTCATAGTCTTTGAGAAATGAGGTAGGGTGTTTAGTCCCATCATACTTGATAGTTAGAGATATGTTACCAAATATCAATAAACATAATGAAAGGAGATAAAGGCTCATTTTGAATATTTTTAAGCATTTTATTATTCATTATAGGTTGAGGAATAACATTACTTGAAGCATCTCTAAGAGGTGGAGGGATATAATTGGGATTGGCTTAAGGATGGATAGCGGGAGGTTGATGTTAGGTTGTGGAGCTAAAAGCTTCACTAATGCAAACAGAGGAGGAGGTTGCTAAGTGTCACAGACACCGGCATCGGTCAGGCCAACCAACGTCGGCAAGGTGTAGATAGAAGAGCAACCGACGTCGGTCATTGGTCGGCCGACGTCGGTCACCTCTAGGCAGACAAGGACCGACGTCGGTCGCCTGTGCAGTTCTAGAATTACCAATTTACAGATAGTTAGTTAACGAACTAGGTGTTTGCATGTTGAGGAATAATTATAGTCTCGAGCTGCAGATCTAATTATTGTAATTAGATGTCTAATTATTGTTTGCATGAGATTTATATAATAGACTCATGGGCTGTATTGTAATTAGAGTGCTAGAGAGTAAGAGAGCAAATATTAGCTCCTTCAATGTGTGAAGAGAGCATGGTGTGTTCCTCCTAGTGCCATAGTACCAAGTGTGGGTGCTGGTTTGGAGAATCAACAAGATTCTTCATGTATGTATGATCTCGGTCAGCGGGTGTGTAAGGCCAGGTTAGGAGATTTGCATGGTAAGTAAGATCATTGATCTGCAGGTGTATGTGTGTGCATGGTCTAGGTTTGTAGGTGTGTAGAACCAGGTTGATCTGTAAGTGGCAGTAGAGTCAAGGTGACAGCAACACAACAGGGAGCAAGATCAGGCAGGATCTACTTGGAGTACAGTGTGTACTCAGACAGAGAGCAAAGAGGAAGGCAAGGTAGTTCCTTCTAAAGTAAGATTATTTGGGTTGTAAGTTGTTTCAGTTCATGGGAGATCTACTTGGAGTGTGTTGTGTACTCAGTTGAGTATGTGTATATACTCGGTGTACTGGCAGTAGTGGATACTGACTGGTTGGAGGTGAACACCAACTCTGTGTTTGAGTTGTGTGTTAGGACTGTAAGAGAGAGAGAACTCTTGATTGAGAATTACTATACACTTGAGGTGTGGGAAGCCTCTGAGAGGTGTGGAGAAGAAGTGGCATCTTCTTTATTGTATTTTATTTCTGGATGAGTATTAATACAAGATTGTGTATTGTCTCTCATATTTCGTGTTATCTCCAAATTCTAGTTACTTGTGTATTCTGGTTAATTTTTGCATATTAAGTTGCTTGGTAATCAATTGTGTCCTTCCATAAATCCCAACAAAGTGGTAGAGATTTTGGTTGGGTGTCTAACAAGTGGTATCAGAGCTAAGGTTGCAGGGAGTAGGTTTTGTGTTTGATTACAGGTCACTCTCAGGGGTTTCTGATTGAGTAGGAGTATAGCAACGGTAGAAGAAAGTAAGATAAGAATGGAGGAATTGAAAAGCACGAATGGTCAATTACGATGTTATGGGAAGAAAGAGTAGGTAAATAAATATTGTTGGTTGGTAGAAGATCAACATGAAGGAACTGAAGAAGTAGATGTTGCAGGTGTTGTTGCACAGGATGCTCTGGGGTGTTTCTTGGATAAAGTAGAATCTTGTTTTATAGATTTTGTTGCCTCTTTCCATGCAGTCTGAAATAAAGTATTTTTCCATGTCAAGGTCTTTGGAGACTTTGGAAAGATTTATTTAGGGCCTGGTGTGCCTTGCCAAAGAATTGGAAAAGGGGAAGTGAAGCTGAAATTGCAGGCAACCAACACATGGGTGTTGAAGGAGGTCATGCAGGTCCCGGTCTTGAATATGTGGCTAATTTCTTCAGGAAAGTTGGGTGATGAGAGATGCACAAGAACTCTCATAGCGGATGCACTTGAATTATCTGGTGGTAAGAAAGTAGGTATCCTTTATCTATCTACTTATATTACTGATTCTTCTTCTGTTGTGAAGACGTGGCTTTGTAGGCTTGGTCACATGAGCAAGAAGGAGATGCATGTTCTTAAGTGGAAGTCAGATGTGTTTGACAGACTTAAAAATTGGAAAGCCTTGGTGTTTTTGGAGGAGATGATGGACAAAGATCAGTGGAGAAGGCTGGACATCTCTGAGCAGGGTGGTTTGGACAGGGTTTTGATCCATGGAGAGCTCATAGGTAAAAAGTCATCACTCACAGGTGAACATAGTTACCGACATCGATCAAGGGGAACTGGCGTCAAACAGACAGAGTCAATGTCAATCATGTGCAGACCGGAGCCAGTGGTGTCAGGCAGGGTGGCTGCCAGCATTAGTTAGGAAACCAACGTCGGTGACTAGGTAAGACTGACATCGGTCAAAGAATCGACGTTGGTAGAAAGGATAGTCGCATGAGAACCGATGTTGATCAGATGCAGACTGTGTGGTGATCGAGGTCGATCACTGTAACAGATTTTGGGTAGACATCAAGCTATCATGGAGTCTCAAATGCCCATATGGAGGACTAAAAGTGTAAGTAAGCCTCAAATTCGTTGTTCCTCTTCTTTATACTCGTTGCTTACTGCAGAGTAGGAAGGATCTAGGAAACAGTGGGAGCATGGCATGGATTAGGATGCAGAACCAAATGAGAGATTTGGTAGGGTTGCCATCTAAAAGAAAGCACCGAGAGACGAATGGATACCTTAGTTAAAGAATAGAGAGAATGGATACGTGAGATAGAAGGCTAGGTCATATGGTCTTGAGGAAGCTGCAGGACAATGGTACAGGGTTTGACAGGTGGATGACAAAGCAGGGCTTTAGTCAGTGTCATTGTAACCATTGTGTTTGTCTTACCAAGTGGATGATGGTCACGACATTATCTTGTTACTGTATGTGGAGGATGAGCTTGGTGTAGGTTCAGACATACAGGGTTTTGCTGAGCTAAGGGTAAGGTTAGTTCAGTGGTTTACCATGAAGGATTTGGGAGCAACGAAATTCTTTGGCATGAGTAATCCTAGAGACAGGGAGATAACAAGTTGATGTTGTCACAGGATGATTGTGTGAAGGTAGTGCAGGATGCAGAACAGGGTAGCACACCTATAGTTGGATAGTTTATAGAATAAGGACTTGATTCACATGATGAGGTTAAGTACATGCATATTAGACCTGGGTTGCCCACGCAGTGGGAGCTGTCAAAAAGTTTGGAGCCGATCTGAGAAAGAAGAACTAGAGGGCAGTTCAGTGGATTCTTAGGTATCTGAGAGGGACCAGTAGCAGGTTAACATGCGATGTAGGGTCAAGTTCTTTTCTACATGTGTTTGTAGATGCGGATGTGATGGGTTACTTGGATGATAGGAGGTTCACCACAGGTGTTATGGTGGTTGGTCTTCAAGATTGAACTTAAAGAGGGATACAAGCTAGGAAACAGATTAGATAGTGTATAGGTACAAGTATAGGTACAATGCAACTATTTATCTCCAAGTGGGATATTGTTAGGTTGTGGAGCTAAAAGCTTCACTGATGTAAATAGAGGAGGAGGTTGCTGAGTGTCACAGACACCGGCGTCAGTCAAGCCAACCAATGTCGGCAAGGTGCAGATAGAGGAGCAACTGATGTCGGTCATTGGTCGGCCAATGTCGGTCACCTCCAGGTAGACAGGGACCGACGTCGATCGCCTGTGTGATTCCAGAACTGCTAGTTCACAGATAGTTAGTTAACGAACTAGGTGTTTGCATGTTGAGGGCTAATTATAGTCTTGAGTTACGGATCTAATTATTGTAATTATATGTCTAATTATTGTTTGCATGAGATTTATATAATAGACTCATGGGTTGTATTGTAATTAGAGTGCTAGAGAGTAAGAGAGCAAATATTAGCTCCTTCTATGTGTGAAGAGAGCATGGTGTGTTCCTCCTAGTGCCACAGTACCAAGTGTGGGTGTTGGTTTGGAGAATCAGCAGGATTCTTCATGTATGTATGATCTCGATCAACGGGTGTGCAAGGCCAGGTTAGGAGATCTACATGGTAAGTAAGATCATTGATCTGTAGGTGTATGTGTGTGCATGGTCTAGGTTTGTAGGTGTGCAAAACTAGGTTGATCTACAGGTGGTAGCAGAGTCAAGGTGACAGCAACACAACAGGGAGCAAGATCAGGCAGGATCTGCTTGGAGTACAGTGTGTACTCAGACAGAGTGCAAAGAGGAAGGCAAGGTAGTTCCTTCTGAAGTAAGATCATTTGGGTTATAGGTTGTTGCAGTTCATGGGAGATATACTTGGAGTGTGTTGTGCACTTAGTTGAGTATGTGTATATACTCAGTGTACTGACAGTAGTGGATACTGACTGGTTGGAGGTGAACACCAACTCTGTGTTTGAGTTATGTGTTGGGACCGTAAGAGAGAGATAACTCTTGATTGAGAATTACTGTACACTTGAGGTGTGGGAAGCCTCTGAGAGGTGTGGAGAAGAAGTGGCATCTTCTTTATTGTATTTTCTTTTTGGATGAGTATTAATACAAGATTGTGTATTGTCTCTCATATTCTATGTTATTTCCAAATTCTAGTTACTTGTGTATTTTGGTTAATTTCCGCATATTAAGTTGCTTGGTAATCAATTGTGTGTTTCCATAAATCCCAACAAAGTGGTAGAGATTTTGGTTGGCTGTCTAACAGTTGATTAGCCATATCAATCAAATGATATTGTAATTAAATCATTTGAGAGGTGTTATAAGTTTGCATTATGTTCATTTATTGTATGACTTATGTAATAAGTTGAGTCACATCAATAGTGGGTTGGTGTTTTTAGGAGCACTCCTTGAATTGGTATTAAGGGAGGATTATTAGAAGATGGATTATTAGTGGGATTATTGATTAAACTTATGTCAATTTCTCCCACATTGGTTTAAATATTTTGAAAATGGGAATTATCTTGATAGGTATAGAAAGGATCAAATCCACCTACTTCATCTTGAGGTGTGATTTACATCATGTTACAAGTGACAAATGAAGGAGGGGAAGAGGTTCCCCAAGAGTGAGGGTTCTCTTGGGAGGAAAAGAGATGGATAAATGAACATATCATATAGTATTTAAATGGATTCAGGTTATCCAAAAAGATTCGGATAGGGGACTTCATGATAACTTTAGAGAAATGAACAAAATTCTAAGGAAAAAAATAGAGAACTGAGTCAAATAGATAGGGAAAGCAGTAAGAGTATAGAGTCAATTGAGTTGACCTAGTACTAGAAATAGGGTCTAAAAACTGAGAAAGTAGGGATACAGAGTCGATAGGGTTGACCTAGTACTATATCTTGAGGGTTAGAAAAGAGTATTGTGTCAACAGGGTCAACTCAATATTGTAGGCATGGGAATAGACAATCTATAAGAGACTATGTCGAACAGAAAGATAATGTACTGAAACTAGAAAAAATTTAAAATTACTTTTGAAAAAAAGAAGTGAAAATAAACACATAATCAATTGGGTCAATGAGGATGATCTAATTGAGTCACATAACACAAAAACTCACACCAACACTAACTAATGTAAGTTTTTACAATACAACATACAATTGAGCAAAGAGTAAGAAGTCAACTTAGAAAGTAAATGCTAATTAAGTGGTTATCCTGAATGTTGTTAGATTATTAGAGTATGATTTTAAGTGGGATAGGAAGTTGGTTGTAAGTAAACAACTAGAAATAAATATATGGATGGTTTTAGGACATTAGGTTGAAAGGAATCTATGTTGACAATGGTATTGGCTTAATATTGGGGCCTACCCTATCACTTCACACATCATAGTGATAAGGGTGTCGGGTGATTTGCCAATATAAAACATTACTCATGTGTTTATACTTGGCCAAAAAAACAAGTTGACTTCCCCTTGGTGATGAAATCTAAGTAGGTAAGCCTTGGGTAGACAATTATTTAAATGTATTTTAAGATTATGTGATTTGGTAGTGTGTGCATAAAAGAGAAAAATAGTGCAACTAAAAGGTATATTGAAAAACCACCTAATTAGACTATGTGATCTATTATAAGCATGCAAGTAATTGAAAGTGAAAGTGTGAAGTAATTACTAGTATATATGTGTTAATTCCACCTTTGAAACATAATATAGTGTTGGTTCAGATGACATTTTATGCATAGATTACAAAATAGACTTGACAATGTCACTACTATACTATTGAAGTAAGGGTTTGTTAAGAATTACGTTGATAGTGTTGACCTAGTCTTTTAGACAAAAGATAAAATATAGAACTAGGTTGACAGAGTGGACATAGTTTGTTCTATAAGGGCAATTTTAAAGACTAAAAACTATGAAAAATGGAACTGTAATGAATAATAAAAATGATAGAGAAAGAGAGAAAAGAACCTTGGTGGGTTGGAATATGCAGAGGAAAGTGAGGTTGCTATTGAAGTTCCCTAATTTTTACTTAAAAATTCTACCAACTATGTTGATTGGGATGACCTAATTCTATAATTCCTTGTTTTCTAAAGCTTGTGAAGAATACTATACCGACAGTATTAACTTAGTATGTTTTTGGAAGTCTATAAGTGTATTGTGTTGATAGATTTGACCTAGTAGCCTATCTTGAAGTGAAAACCTATATTGTGTTGACATGTTCAACCTAATAGCCTATATCTGATAAAGACCTACAAAAATAAAATAGAGTCATATTGATGTGACTATGTGTTAAACATGTGAAAGTTAGAAACTATATTGGCATTGTCAACCTAGTATCACAAATATAGAAAAATAATAAACAAAATGATAAAATAATGGAAAACATGAGATAAAACCTACAAGGGTTAGACTCACATTAGGTTCACTAGAATGTATGCAATAAAAAATGAATCATATTTATAAATCAATCCTAACTCAGATAAGATAGATCATACTTACACTTCTGATTGGGGATACATTAGATAATCAGGAACATGACCAATATGTGGATCCACTAGACCCAATTAGGGGATATATTATCATAATAAACAATGCTAGGGAGGGTTCCAAAGCCTCCAGTCAAGCATAATAATGAAATAACCCTAGCTAGGACATTTTCATATTTCACTAAACTAATAACAAGTAAAGTAAAGTCTAATCTAGTGCTCACCAAAGCTTGTGGCACAAAGTGGGGGTTAGTACACAAACAAGTATGCATAGGAGAACCTCAATTAAGCTATGTAAAAGTAAGACCCTAATGCATAAATAAGAATATTAATATTATTTGAAGCTAATACTTATGTTACTTCTATCTACTAAAGAGAGGAGTAAAGTTAGAGAATACTTACCTAAAAGATGAACCCGTCAAGACTCAATCTCTCCCTTGGTCAAAGGGGCTTCATAAGAGGTTGTTGTGATTTTTAAAGATCACTAAGAAAGGATAAAACATCCAAGACTTCTCCACAAGATTAGATTCTTCAAGTATAAACTCTAAGATAAGACTCCTCAAGTAGAATCACAGAAGACCAGATTGCAAAGAAGCGTAAGCAAATAATAAATCTTGTTCATTTTTTAAATGATGATGAAATGATTTTTTATATATAGTTAGATTTAACCCTAAGCCATTTATAAAGTTTTGGCTGACAAGGTCGACCTAGTTGACCTAGTATAGTTATGGACAAAAATTCACTAGGTCAGCCAAAAGTTAGCCTAGACCCTAAATGAATTTTACCCACAATAGTACAGGGTCAACCTAGTTGACCTAGTATTGTAGACTGTCGAGAGGGGATAAAGGTGAGGAAAAGAGTGATAGAAGGTGGGAAATTATTAGAGGAGTGTGCAAAGAAGGATTAATAGCTTAGGGAATTATTTTTAGGAGACAATTGTGTAGAATATAAGGGGCAAAAGGGACAACAATCTTGCAAAACACTAATGGTCTACCTACCCCTTTCCTAGTATACCCCTTAGGGCATGCACTCAGAGAGATTGATACTTGATAGGTTCTTATGAGATATAAAGCATCAGTAATTGATAAGGTTCAAAATATTATGTCTATATAGTAGGGATATCAGATTGAATGTATTTTTCCCTTAAGGAATGTGCATAATTAATGCACATGATATGTAAGAATGACTTTCACTTAGGCCCTTCTTTGATCAAGCATACATATATTTGTGTGATGTTGAATAAATATGCAGAGAGAAGCATAATAGAATAATAAATCTTGTTCATTTTTTAAATAATGATGAAATGATTATATATAGGTAGATTTAACCCTAAGCCATTTATAAATTTTTGGCTGACAAGGTCGACCTAGTTGACCTACTATAGTTATGGACAAAAATTCACTAGGTCAGCCAAAAGCTGGCCTAGACCCTAAATGAATTTTACCCACAATAGTACAGGGTCGACCTAGTTGACCTAGTACTATAGACTGTCAAAAGGGGATTAAGGTGAGGAAAAGAGGGATAGAAGGTGGGAAATGATTAGAGGAGTGTGAAAAAGAGGATTAATAACTTAGGGAATTATTTTTAGGAGACAAGTGTGTATAAAAAAAGTGGCAAAAGGGACAAAAATCCTGTAAAGCACTAATGGTCTACCTACCCCTTTCCTAGTGTGCCCCTTAGGGCATGCACCCAGAGAGATTGAGACTTGATAGGTTCCTATGAGATATAAAGCATCAATGATTGATAAAGTTGAAAATATTATGTCTATATAGTAGGGGTATCAGATTGAATGTATTTCTCCCTTAAGGAATGTGCATAATTAACGCACATGATATGAAATAATGACTTTCACTTAGGCCCTTCTTTGATCAAGCATGCATATCTTTGTGTGATTTTGAATAAATATGTAGAGTTTTGACATATACATTAACCAATTTTTATGTAATTATGTGTCAAAGTAGTAAGTTCTAGATGTAGAATGCCTTGTGAAGCTCTTTATATAGAAGGATCTTTATTATGAATGCCAGACACTTATTTACAGGCTGACAAGGTAAAAAGATAAATAAAATCATAAGAGGAGACCCAAAGGAGATAAGGACTTGAAAGAAGTTAAAAACATGACTATTGGACACTATCACTAAGGTGTATAATAGAGCAGTGTGTTCCTATCCAAGATTGCGTTATTGTCATGTGTGTACAAAAACTAGGTTATGACTAGGACAAATAGGCCAGGGACCCCTATGACTAGAAAAGGCATGACATAAAACTATTAAGGGTGTAAAATAAGAAAAATAATTCATAAAAAGAATAAACTGACATCAAAAAACCCAAGTGAAATGTGTGAACAAGACTCTTATTCAACATTAAGAACTTCATGTGCAAGAGCTATAAAAGACATAATACTTATGTTTGCTTAACCAATTTAGGGTGCATATATAAACTAACTTGACAAAAATTATAATGTTTTTTTTGTTTTAGGTGAGAAAAATTAATTAAAAAAACTTGCATTTCCTTAACCTGACCAAATGTGGCCATTGTTTGAATTTGTTTACTTTTAAATTTAAAAATGATTTTTTTTTGTGATTGAAAAAAACATAAAAAAATTGAAATGTTTTATAAGGCCAAATGGCTTGGGTGGAGGGTGAGCCTCACACCATAAGCTCGATCATTGTGGGGGAGGGATGGACTGGGGGAACCTCCCCACCCAAGGCTTGGTCTTGGTGGTGAAGTCATTGCCCCACTAAAATGCCTTGGCCTTTGTGATTAGGTTGCAGCCTATTAGAGCAGGTCATAGGGCCTTTATTTTATTTTTTTAATTTTTTGATATTTTGCTTTGTGTGTGTGTGTGTGTGTGTGTGTGTGTGTGTGTGTGTGTGTGTGTGTGTGTGTGTGTGTGTGTGTGTGTGTGTGTGTGTGTGTGTGTGTGTGTGTGTGTGTGTGTGTGTGTGTGTGTGTCCAGTTTTTTTGATGAGTTATTATTATTTTTTTTTTCAACTATTTATTTGCCAAAAAATAATAAAAAATATAATGATTTTTCTTTTATTTTTTTTGGCAAAAAAAAGATTTAAAAATTATAATTATATGTGTATGATCATATGGATAAAACTAAATCTACTTTGGAGATTGTTTTAGATAAATTGTAATGAATTTTTAGATCTGTTACTCATAAGGCCAAACAAAAATGAGTAAAAAACCATCATATCTATTTGTAGGTAGAATGGCAAGAGAGAAAATAGTTTTTATAAAATAGAATTTCCAAAACAATATTTTTGTAGACAAAATTAAAATTATAATGAAAACCTATTTGGAGCTTGGTGTTGATGACGTAGGCACCTCCTGTTACAAACTATGCACCATGGAAATTTGACACACACACACACACAGTGATCACATGAGCCTACATATAAAAAAATTATTGCAAATGTGCTTATAGTAATTCTCCACTCGTAGTGATGATGGCCTTTTAAACATAACACTTTAGATTTAGCTTCTGATATCCAATTGAGATGAACAATCAAGTGATTTTAACTATCTCTAACACCCTAAATACAAATATGAGTTGCTTCAATCACTATAAAGTACCTATAAAATACAATAAATGAGTAACCCCACCTCCACACAAATATTATACTTATTCTATACCTTTCAGATTATCGAGATCATCCTTGAAAGGATGCATGAAAAGAGCACACTTACTATGAAAAAAATACCATATTTCGATCTACTAATAGGATACCCAATGAAACTCATCCACTCTAGTACCATGTTATATTTGGTTAAAATAACCTAATAAGATTCTAAGGCCTAATGGAATCACTCTTAATCTAAATATTGAACTTGATAAGAATAAACTATATATTTATCAAGGATGCAGAATTCATGTGCAACATAAATGATAATGTATTAATTGATTACCAAAATGAGCTTAAAAAAGGGGATATTTATGGAAAATACCATTCACCTACCATTCATAATATTTTGAAAAGTCCAATGATCGTATGATGTGAGACAAAGGTCAAAAACCCTAAGTAAACTTAACTTGACTGAGTTTGAATAAACCCAAGATTAGAATTGGTTAGGGAAACAACCTTGTTCACACTTAACAGTGGAACTAGATAAATAAATAACCCTATTCACACCAAAATTATTTATTCCTAATTTGGGACCCATGTGGCATCATGTTCATAGCTAGAGTTATCTAAATAAGGATATCTAGTCCACTTCCTGCCTTATCTACTCATCTTAATGATGGATCACTTGAGTGGCCTAAAATAATGATGATAAAAACTTTGGTTACAAAGATGTTACCCTAATTTTTATATTATTATTATGATCTATGGAAACATTATGTCTCTTTTGTGTGTGTGTGTGAGAGAGAGAGTGTGTGTATGCATGTGTGTAAAAATGTATGATGTTGGTGATAATGGAATTAATATAACCACCTTTCCAAAGAAAATAAATATAGTTTATTTGTCTTAGATCCTATTCATCCTCTTCCTCAATATCAACATGATCAACTAGGATAGTATATATCCACCTAAAAATTAGACATAATTTAAGTTTCATATAGGTTTTTAAGATTAAAATTTACATAGTTAAGTAAATTTCTTATCATCACATAGCCCCTAGCTTTGGCCTATAGGTTGAAATTTTGTGTCTCATCCAAGTTATTTTAGATATTTTATTACTTCCTTTATGTCCCTAATATCATAGTGTTGCTCCTAAAATAAAATGAATACCATAAAATGAGGTGTAATGTTTTTTATAAAATAAATCATAAAAAAATTAAAAGCTTATGTTAAATGACTTATTAAAAAAATCCAATTTATATGTAGCATTTTTTGCTCAATCACCCCCAAGTGATGAGTCACTATGATCCCTTGACTGACTCTCACTTCTTGGGCCCTATGTTGGCTTCTCTTGATCCATAAATAAATTTAAAATATATAATTACTCCAAAATGAAAATTGAATAATTTTTTACACCTCATTATATTGTTAAGTTAATTACAACCTCCTTTCTAACATGCTCAAGCCAATCATCATACAACTTTAACCAATGGATAGGTTTTATGCCAAAATTTCAAAGTCTTCCCCTCTTTAAATTTTTATTTTCCTTATATACAAGTTCAAAATTATAGATTTGAGAAATATTGTGTGTGTGTGTGTGTGTGTGTGTGTGTGTGTAACCTTACCATAATATGCTTCCTTATCCTTGTTAAGCATTATTTTTACATGTTTTCAATTAATTTTGTGTATAATAGGTATTTTTCAGATCATGTTTAATTGTTTTGATGAGCCATATATTCTATTGGAAAAAAATAATTTAATGTTTCAAAATCACAACATATTTTTTGCAACACAGATTCAATATTTGTTTAAAATACCTAAAATTAAAAAATTGAATGTCAAATTTATTGTAAATAAATTCAAAAACTAAAAAATCAAATAACAAAAAATTAAATAATTAAATAACATAAGTTCAATAACTTAGATAACATATATTAAAATACTTACTGGCCTCAAGCATCATCATACACATATAATATAATTATTAGAGTCTCAGATACTTAATGTATGTACTCATCTTGTGTCAAATAAGAGTGAAAATCATCTTAATATTTTTTAGGCCTATCTATTATCCACTTAGATATTAGGTGGGAGAAAATCATCAATGATAGATGGGGATGCATCCATTCATTTTGAAAAAGGCATAACCTTCAACACATGATGATTACACCTGTGGCACTACTTGACGTAGGGTGATCATGAGGCATGAATGATGTGGACCTAAAATACAAATAATTTTTAGAAAAAAAATAATTGAAATACTTAAATTTAAAAAATAAAACCAAAAAATATACCTTTGTGTCGGGGCCTTAATAGTAGAGGAAGGATATCAATTCAACCTAACTTCATCCTCTTGTGGGTCTATATGGCTAGTGGACATTCTCTCTATAAAAATCTATAATAATTCATTGAAATAGTTTAATTTAAAAAAATAAAATTGAGAAATCATACCTCTACATCAGGTCCCTAGAATCAAAGTAAGGATATTGATTCTTCCTATTCTCTTCCTCTCGTGATTCCATATAGCTAGTGGGCCTATTATGAAAACCCAAAAAATAAAATAACATTAAAATTAACTAAAATGTAATCAATTTAAAAAACAAAATTGAAAATTATATATGCATTAGGTCTCTAATAATAGAGGAAGGAAATTTACTCAACCATTCTCATCCTCTTATGAGTCCATATAAGTAGTGGACATGTTATCAAAACCTCAAAATAAAATGTTGGAAGTAATTGAAATACTTCAATTAAAAATCAAAACTTGAAATTATACCTCAACGTCAATTCTCTTCTAGTAAAGGAAGGACAAAATCTCCTCCCAAAGCACTTCTCCCTCTAATCCCCTCCCTTTCATCAATTCCAAAATTTATGTTAATGACTAATAAACAATGGAATTCAAAATAAAAATTATATCCAAAAGTAATTTTTTTTGGGTACTAATGATAAGATTATTGAGATTCCTAAGCGGTGTGGTAACCCTCCTCAATATCACATTATATGGTATCATGAATTTTGGATCAATCATGTTGGGTGAATATTTTATCAGTTAGCTATCTGATTGAGCAAAATAGGTCTTATCATCCACAACAAAGGAGATTGGTCGGCCTAGTGTGCAGGTTTACTACATCAGAGGTGGACAAATCTCTCCTCTCATCAAGGGGAGGTTCCCTATAGATATGAGGTATTATATACTATATCTATATGTAGAAAATAACACTTAGGGGTAGGATACACCATCCATCTCTCTTCTTTCAGAGATGATGTTCATAAACAAAGGAGAAAATCTTGGTGAAAACACTGAAGGCACTTCTCTTCTTTCAGAAGTGTTCTTGCAAGGAACAACAAGAGTTCTTTCAGGTAGTGACAAGTAACTGGTAACCAAGGATAGGAACCAACAGGATGAAATGGAACACAAAGTCTCCACCTCAACTACCCAAAGAGTGAAACACAGAGGATAATGAGGGCACAAAGTCATCCAGAATCCTCAACATAGAAGGAAAAGAAAAACACACACTGAAAAAAATTGTGAAAGCACAAAGTCTTTCCACAGTTGGCTTCAAGACACCTTCTTGATTACTTTCACTAGTTCTGCTTACCAAATTAAATAAACAAGAACACATTCAGAAGATAGACATAAGAATAATCTCTTAAATTGATACAAGCTAAAACACCACAAAGTCTGCAAACAACTTGCTTTCTCATTCAGATAAAATGAAATGAACAACAATCTAAGCTCAAAGTCTCAGTATTCTTCTTTTAATTGGGTAGAGTTTTGCTCCTATAAAAATGAAAAGTCCCCTTTCATAATGAGAGAAATTACAATGTATATCAATCACGCAAAGCTTGGCACTCTTTCCCATGGGACGGCCCATGTTGCAGTCAATATCTTTAATGCGCCTTCAGTTCTATCTAGAGGGACCATGTTGGGAACAACACATTGCCTTAACTATGGCGTGTCCATTCATCTAATATGTCTCTTCTTTGCTATGGACTGTCTGGTCCTTTTCTTGATGTTTTTATAACTGTCCAATTTGTCTTTACTTCATGGAAGAAAAATAGGCCGTGTCCTTGATTTGGTGTGCTTAGAAGTCTACTTGATCCACTGTTTCACCTACTGGAAATAACTCCCTTGAAGATATTTTTGATCTTTTGCATTGGTCTTCTCTCCCCTGTAGTAATTTGAATCTTCAGGCTCTCTTTTCAGCCAGTCGCTTGGTTCTTCCTTTAAATTCCATGCTCTAATTGAATTTCCACAAATATTTCCTTACTTTAAATTTGACGTCTATGGGGCCATCAATGGTCGCTAGTCACTTGAACCATGTTGAACCTATTGAAAGTACATTGGTTCATTGGTTCATCAGTTCATTCTATCTCTTTTGTTTCATTGCTTCCTAGTTCAATCGCTTTCTTGCTCCTTGGTTGAACCATCTATTGAACCACCTATTTGTTGCTTCTTTCCTTGACTAAGGCTGCCTTTGAACCTTTGAACCTATGAACCATTGAACTTTGAACTCTTTCAGTTTAAACTTCAATCGGTTTATTGGTTCATCCTTTGTCCCATTCAATCATTGCTTCCTTTATCTTTCTAAGTCCCTTTGATCTTTATCGCACTGGTTGAACCTTTGAACCTATGAACTTATTGAACCTTTTGGTTCAACGGTTTAATGGTTCAATCAGTTCATTCTTTGAAGCCCTTTTTGTCTAAATCTTTGAAGGTTCCTTTATGTGTCTTTGTTCAGCCTTTGGGATGCCCTGAAGGGAAGGTGTCCCTTCAGGCTTTTAAAACGGTCCTTTCTTTGTCGTCAAGCACCCCCCACAAGTCTACCTACCCTTCGAGATTTTTTGGGCGGCCTTCGGGCTTAAAATTCCCTAACAGGTTCTTGCTTCTTCAACGGGTTTTTCCTTCAGACAAAAAGTCTGAAGGAAAGTTTCTATTACTTAGCTATTTGTTCTTTTCAATTTCTTCAGGCTTTCCTTTTGAGTGAATTCCTTCAGACAAAAAGTCTGAAGAAATTTTGCTTTGGTCATTTTCTCACAGAAAATACTTTCGAAAGAATTATTTCAGCCTCTTTTATTTAGTCATTTTCCTGAGGGATTTCCAACTTTGTCCACTCTTCCTCACTTCCCTCCACAAGGGTACTTGTCCTCAGTCCACTACCCTCCGCAAGGACACTTGTTCCTTTGGCTTTGGGGCAGCCCCTTGAACCTACCGATTGAACCAACTTTGGTTTAACAGTTCAATCGGTTCATTATTCATTATTTGGCTAAGTCTTTTTGATCTTTTGAACCAAGCGCATTGAAAAAATTGGTCATTGAACCTGTTGAACCAAAATGGTTCAAGGTTCAATGGTTCAACGGTTCAAGCCTTTGTTCTTTGGAGCTTGTCGATTGAACTCTTTTGGTTGAACTGAGGCGCTAAACCAATCTTGGAAATGACTATGTGTTGGAAACTTGTTATTGTTATTGAACTCACCTGTAGAAGCCTTTGAACCTTTGAACCTGCTAATTTCAAGCATGTTGAGTCTGTAGAAACATATCTATAGAGTTTGTAGTTTTAAGCAAAAGCCTTGAAAAATGGAGAAATTTGAATGCCCAAAGCAATTTTTGAAAAGGGGAGAGATGATTTTGGTATGTTGAACCAAAATAGTTCATAGGTTGTCCCAAAAATGTCACTCATTTTTTAGGACAATAGCTGGCTCTAGTTGGGGAACTTCCTTCAGTTGAAAACTTGGAACATCTGAGGGGAGTAGAAACCAGAATCTCCAGTGCCTTTGAAGTATGCCATTGGGATATGGAGTCATGCTACCCAAAAAGAAAGTCTCCAAAAGATGAAAATGAACAACATAAAGTAGAAACAAAGACTATATATATATACATATCTACAGGTGAATTTATTTGACACTTCAAGAATTGAAGTGCTTCAGGTGCTGCCCATTGTGAGGCAGAGTAAAGAGCGTGCCATCTTGATATTGCAACAAGAAACTATTCTCACCATTGAGCTAATGGATAATAAATGGGCCTCTCCAAAGAGAATCAAAATTTCCATGCATCCCCTTTGGCTCTCTTCTCTTGTCCCACAGCAGGACTTGATCTCCAACCCAAAAATCACAGTTCTTTGCCTTCTGGTCGAAGAGCTTCTTCACCAAACTTTGGTGGGCAACGATTCGGTCCACCACCATAGTTCTCTGCTCATCCAATTCAGTCAGGCACATGATCCTCTTATCAAGGGGGCTTTCATATGTTTGATCTTCAATTGCCTTAGCCAATTTTAATGTTGGTAATTCCAAGGTGATTGGTATCTCAGCATTGATACCATAAAGAAGTTAGAAAGGAGACATATCAATTGCTTTCTTTGGTGTAATTTTTTCTACCCATAGAGCATCAACTAATGCTTTATGCCATGTCCTTTGGTTGTCATCCACCAGCTTCTTGATGATAGTCACTAGGTTCTTATTGCTTGATTCAGCTTGTCTGTTCCCTTGTGGAAAGTAATCAAAAGAGTTGGAGAGTGTAATCCCATAGTAGAAACAAAATTGAGTAATCTCCTAGGAAGTGAAACAAGCTGCATTGTCAGTGACAATCTTGGTTGGGACCCCAAACCTAGAAATAGTGTTCTTTTTGAGGAAATTGCCCCCATTGCTGGAATGGCTCCTCTATGACCACTGGCTTGAGAGGTAGGGCAGCTAACTTGGGTATTCCGACAAACTACTGGCATAGTTCACATTTCCTAACCCACTTGTAAGTATCTTGAAAGAGAGTTGGCCAATAATACCTGGCTCACAAAATTTTATGGGCAGTCACAGGTGCAAAAAAATGTCCTCCACAGGCTAGATTGTGAAAGGATTTCAAAAGTTGGCTTTACTGCTCCTTGTCCATGCAGTAAAGGAACACTCCATCAAGGCTCCTCTTATACAGGTTGTTGGCCCAAAGGATAAAATTGGTAGCTTTTAGTTTGATAGTTCTCCTTTATTTATAAGATAGGTGAGCAGGACACTCACTATAAGGAAATGAGCAATACCTAAATACCACTCATCCGTGTGGAGACAAAGAGGACTGTTGGTGTTTCTTCCACCTCTGCTTCTTCATGCCTTGCTTCTTCTGGTTTTTTGTCAGCAATCAATTGGCATAGGCCCTTTCCCCATACCAACTTTGTTGGCTTGATGACCAGATCAAACTCCTAGATCTTTGCAATCTAATTGCCTCTTTTGGTCCCAAACTCTTGTTGAGTTAATATGGATTTGACCGTGGTATCTGAAACTAGAGCAGTAACTCATGAATTGAGGATGTAGAAATGGAAATGTTTCACTACCTTGACCACTGCATAAGCATGCTTCTCCATGTTTGAATACTTTAGCTCATGAGCTTTGAGAGGATAGCTCATGAAGGAAATGGGAGATTCCACACCTTCTTCATTCTGCTGAACTGGGATGGCTAAAAGTGTGTGTTTAGAAGCATAGCTATACATGAGGAAATCCTTCGTATAATCTGGACAAACTAGAAATTGGGCATGGGCAATGGCAATCTTGATATCCTCAAACGCTGACTTGTCTTCTTCAGTCTAGCTAAAGGTGGCCTTATTCTTCATCATGTTTACAATGTGCCTGGTCGTCTCAATAAACTCGAGGATGAACCTCCGTAAAAAATTCACCTTTCCAAAGAAAGAGTGAACAACAGTCTTACTTGTGGGCAAGGTAAGTTCTTGGATAGACTTGACTCTGTTTGAGTCAATCTTTATGCCTCCTTTGGACATAATGTGTTTGAGAAGTTTCCCCTCTGTTACTCCAAAAATTGACTTCTTGGGCTTTAAGGAAATGTCATTCTAGTGGCAGCGCTCCAGCACTTGTTGCAAGTGGCGTATATGAACTGGGTGATGCTTAGAAAAAATGGTCAAGTCATCAAGATAAACTATGATAAACTTACCCATTTCATCTTTGAAGGTAAGGTCCATTGCTCTTTAGAAGGTGGCACCAACAATTATCAATCCAAAAGGCATCCTTCTATATGCAAACGTGCCCCAAGGTGTGGTGAAAGCAGTCTTATGCCGGTCTGCCTTACCAACTTCAACCTGGTTATATTCTAAGAAGCCGTCTAGCATTGATAACATCTCCGAACTAGTCACTGTCTGAAGCACTTGATCCATGATTGGTAAAGGATAGTTATCCTTCAAGGATGATTGATTTAAGTTCCTGAAATCTACACAGAGGTGAATTTTACCATTCTTCTTCCTTACAGGCACTATATTTGCAATCCATGTGAAATGATGGATTGGGAATATTATCCTGGCATTTAGCATTTTTTGTATTTTAGACAAAATGGTACCTTATATTTTTGGATTATATTTCCTGGACTTTTGCCTATAGGGTGCCGAATCAGCCTTGAGAGGAATGTCATGTCAAATTTCATCAGGCTTGAGTGACTTCATGTCATCATAAGAGTATGCTAATATGTCCATGTACTGACAGAGTAGAGTAGTGAATTTGAATTTCTCCTCAAGAGTGCAACATTTCCCAATGTTCACCATCTTGGGATCATCCTTAGTACCTAGATTTACTTGATCAAACTCTTGGGAGGAGCTTGAATCCATTTGTTGTTGTTTGACGAATCTGTCATGTTTGTCAAGTAGTTTTTCAAGGGAAACCAGGCCTTTGGAAATATTATTCCCTTTAAGTTGTAAGAACTCCTCACATGCATCTGTATTTGATTCAGGTGTTGGTTCACACTTTTGAGGTCCACCACCTTCAAAATGCAGTCATTCAAAGCTGTATTTTTGCTCCAAGAAGGCAATGATTTGGTTGTCATTGTTAAATACTTGCCAATGAATGGCATTATTAGGTACACTTGGTCAAAATACCAACTCAATAGTGTACCTATCTCCTTTGAACTCTGAGTGGGGGACCAAGAGAGTAGCTGAGACAGCCAGTGCATCAACCCAGTCATTGAATTCTCTAGGAATGGCAGAGATGCTGAAAGCATCAAAGCTTTCAATTTGGTCCCAGACTAGATTGTGGTAGTGGCATAATATTTTGTTCTTGGTTTGATACAGGTTTCATACCTAACAAACCACCAGTTCATCATCTCCTTTAGCATGAAGGAGCTTGATACCTTTGTCTCAAGTAGCCTTCAATCCAAGCAACAAAGATTCATACTCAGCTGTATTATTAGTGTTGTTGAACTCCAACTTGTAGGATGAAGGAAAAATATCTCCTTGAGGAGATATCAGCACAACTCCAGCTCTTAAATTAGTGGAGGAGCAGCTGCCATTAAATTCAAGAATCCATACATTATTTGATACTAATTTTTCTTTGAATTCTTCTTCATTCAGAGGGGGAGATTCTTCCACACTTGTATTGCGCTCCACCAATTCTTCTGCTGTCCCAGCTAAACTAATCTTCAGGTTGTCACCTTCAAGAGTTTTAATAAGCATTTCATGGAATTCATCCATGGATAGAAAGTAGTTACCCATGCCTGAAGACTCAAACAAAGTTTGAGCTTCCACTGCTGATGATTGGGTGACCACATATTTTGCTTCTTTTTCAAAAAGCAATCTCTTCATAACACCTTTGATTGAGATCCTTGCCTTAGACAAATCCATGCTTAGTTCACCACTGACATCCTTGCAAAAAATTTGGCCAAGAAGGATGCCATAGGATGCAGGGACGTCAGCCACCAAAATAGTCATCTTGGTTCTCTTGTCTGGGAACGCTGTAAATGTGAATTGGGCATCCTTAATTTGCCCCAGCAGTGGTACTTGCTTGTATTCCATGGAGAAACATCTCCCAAATGTTTTGGTCAATGTAAGGCCAAGGGATTTAGCCACTTTGGTAGGCATAACATTGTCTAAGGCTCCAAAATTGATGATGCAGTTGCTCAACTTGTGACCATTGATCAATAGGGAAACATAGAAAGGCTCTATTTTCTTAGGGGCAATAGGAGGAGTAATGAGAAGGTTGTTTAGGATAGGCATGTTCCTTGGGGGATCATGAGTTGCCTTCTTGGCTTCTTGTCTTATAGGAATGGTTCAATTTTTCACATATTGAACCAACTTGTCTAATTGCTCAAGATTGGACTGCAGGAACTCAAATTTAGACATTTAAATTTTGGTTTTCTTTATGTGGTCAATTATGTCAAATGTTTGAAATGAGCTAGGAGCATAGGATGGGAATTCATCCTTTTGATTTTTGGGAGGGGGAGGACTGGACTGCAAATTTGAAGTAGAAGGCATAGGATTATTTGAGGTACTTACCTTTCTTGAAATCACTGAGTCCTTTGGCTGGAAAGAAAGAGTGGACCCTCTCTTAGCAATTGAAACTGCTGGTTGAGGTTGCTCCTCCACTTTTTCTTTATTAGTTTGTTGAGTTGATTAATTCTTAGACAGGGTGAATACAACATATGACCCCTTAGCTACATTTCCTTCACTTTTAGGTTCATCCTGGTAGTTTAGGAAACCAATGTTGGAGTCACTAGCTAATTCTTTTTCTTCCTCAGTGAAGAGATTAGCATCATCTTCAGAATTCAACTTAGGCTGAAATGAGAAATCCGATTCAGCTTCAAGATATCCAACTCTTGAGTTGGTTGGAGGTGCTTCGAGGGTGAGGTTCCTCTATGGAGAAGAAAGGTGATTTAGTTGTCCTTGATTCCTAGTAGCATTGCCTTGATACACCTAACTTTGAAATGTCTTCCTTGGCATATCTCTAGATGCAAGAGTAGATGACATCCCTTGCACCATTTACTTCTTGAGAGCTAGCACTTCATTTGCTAGCTTTTGTACCTTGGGTCAGTGGCGACTGTAGGTGAGTATTCAGAGGATAAAGAGGATTTACCTTTATTATGGTCTCTCCTTATCTTTCCTACCAAGATAAGGTCATCTCCTACCTAAGTAGCCAAGTCCTGAGTAGCAACAAGGTCTATGTGTCTAGCCCATCTCAGCAAGAAACTCACTTTAGGTAGCTGTGAGTTAATGAAGAAATACTTGAGATCCTGAGGTGTCAGCTAGGCAATCATAGGAATCTTGTGGCTCAGCTTGTCAAACCTAGAAATGAAGTCCCTCATAGGTTCATGGGGCTCCTTCATCTGTGTGAGCTGGGCCATCAAGGCATGTGCATCTTCTATAGGCTTGAACTTGGCTTCAAATTTATCTTTAAGAGTGTCCCAATCAGTCACTGACTGAGCTTATAGATGGTAGAACTAGTCTACATCAGTGCCTTGTAGTGTCTCTATGAATAGCCTGACTGCTATGTCTTCATACTCCACACTTATTACACCATAGGCTATGTTGAAGGTAACAATATGTTCATCAGGGTGAACCTTCCCATCACCAAAAAATTTGGAGAAATTCTTCCTTGAGCTGTGTGGAAGCTCATGTAGAGGTGGGGTCAAATTTAGTGGACCAAAAGAGTTACCCTAGGGGCCTTGAGCCATGATTTTATTATGTAGAAGTGGGATCACAAATCTAGGTGGAGTATGGATAGGCAAAGATCTACTAACAGTAAAAAAAGAAGCTCTGCCTTGTACTGGTGACCTGATAGGAGGAAGACTCCTAGTATGTTGAAGGTGAGGTTGTGGAAGAAATAAATCAAAATTACTCTATTGCACCAACTCAAAAGCAGGGTCAACAACACTTTGAGATTTTTGGCTTCTAGAATAATGTGGAGTTGCCAGATTGCAGAACAAAAATGGAAAAGAGTAGGATCTGCTTCAGCTTGAAGCTTGAGACTTCAAACTACGCGCTCTTCCCCAGTGGAGTCACCAAAAAGATTGTTGGGTGAATATTTTGTCAGTCAGCTATCTGATTGAGTAAAATAGGTCTTATCATCCACAACAAAGGAGATTGGTCAGCCCAGTGTGCAGGTTTACCACATCAAAGGTGGACAAATCTCTCCTCTCATCAAAGGGAGGTTCCCTATAGATATGAGGTGCTATATACTATATATATGCAAAAAATAACACTCAAGGGTAGGATACACCATCCATCTCTCTTCTTTCAGAGATGATGTTCACAAACAAAAGAGAAAATCCTAGTGAAAACACTGAAGGCACTTCTCTTCTTTCAGAAGTGTTCTTGCAGGGAATAACAAGAGTTATTTCAGGTAGTGACAGGTAACTAGTAACCAAGTATAGGAACCAACAGGATGAAATGGAACATAAAGTCTCCACCTCAACTTCCCAAAGATTGAAACATAAAGGATAATGAGGGCACAAATTCATCCCAAAATCCTCAACACAGAAGGAAAAGAAAAACACAATTGAAAGCAATTGTGAAAGCACAAAGTCTTTCCATAGTTGGCTTCAGGACACCTTGATTATTTTCACTAGTTCTACTTGCCAAATTAAATAAACAAGAACACATTCAGAAGACAGACATAATAATAATCTCCTAAAATGATACAATCTAAAACATCACAAAGTCTACAAACAACTTGCTTTGTCATTCAGATAAAATGAAATGAACAACAATCTGAGCTCAAAGTCTCAGTATTCTTCTTTTAATTAGGTAGAGTTTCACTCCTATAAAAATGAAAAGTCCCCCTTCATAATGAGAGAAATTATAATGTATAGCAATCATGCAAGGCTTGGCACTCTTTCCCATGGGATGGCCCATGCTGCAGTCAATATCTTCAATGCACCTTTAGTTTTGTCTGGAGGGACCATGTTGGGAACAATACATTGCCTTAACTATGGTGTGTCTATTCATCTAATATGTCTCTTTTTTGTTATAAGTTTTCTGGTCCTTTTCTTGATGTTTGCACAACTGTCTAATTTGTCTTTACTTCATGGAAGAAAAATAGGCTACATCCTTGATTTGGTGTGCTCAGAAGTCTACTTGATCCACGGTTTCACCTACTAGAAATAACTCCCTTGAAGATATTTTTGATCTTTTGTATTGGACTCTCCCCTATAGCAATTTGAATCTTTGGGCTCTCTTTTCAGCCAGTCGCTTGGTTCTTCCTTTAAATTCTGTGCTCTAATTGAATTTCCACAGAGATTCTCTTACTTTAAAATTGACGTCTGCAGGGCCGTCAATGGTCGCTAGTCGCTTGAACCATGTTGAACCTTGAACCTTTGAACCCACTAAAAGTACATTGGTTCATCGGTTCATTATTTCTCTTTTATTCCATCGCTTCTTGGTTTAATTGCTCTCCTACTCCTTAGTTGAACCATCCGTTGAACCACCTATTTGTTTCTTCTTTCCTTGACTGAGGCTGCCTTTGAACCTTTAAACCTATGAACCATTGAAATTTGAACTCTTTCAGTTTAAAGTTCAATTAGTTCATTGGTTCATCCTTTGTCCCATTCAATCAATGCTTCCTTTATCTTTCTAAGTCCCTTTGATCTTTATTGCACTGGTTGAACCTTTGAACCTCTGAACTTGTTGAACCTTTTGGTTCAATGGTTTAATAGTTCAATCGGTTCATTCTTTGAAGCCCTTTTTGTCTAAGTCTTTGAAGGTTCCTTTTTGTGTCTTTGTTCAACCTTTGGGATGCCTCAAAGGGAAGGTGTCCCTTTGGGCTTTTAAAATAGTCCTTTTTTTATCGTCAAGCGCCCCCCGCAAGGGTACCTACCCTTCAAGATTTTTTGGGCGGCCTTCGGGCTTAAAATTCCCCGACGGGTTCTTGCTTCTTCGGTGGGATTTTCCTTCAGACAAAAAGTTTGAAGGAAAGTTTCTGTTACTTAGCCGTTTGTTCTTTTCAATTTCTTCAGGCTTTCCTTCTGATTGAATTATTTCGGACAAAGAGTCTGAAGGAATTTTGCTTTAGTCATTTTTCTATGAAAAATACTTTCGAAAGAATTCTTTCAGCCTCTTTTACTTAGTCATTTTCCTGAGGGATTTCCAACTTTGTCCACTTTTGCTCACTGCCCCCCGCAAGGGTACTTGGCCTCAGTCCACTGCCCTCCACAAAGGCACTTTTTCCTTTGGCTTTGGGGTAGCCCCTTGAATCTACCGATTGAACCAACTTTGGTTCAACGGTTCAATGGTTCAATCAGTTCATTCTTCATTATTTGGCTAAGTCTTTTTGATCTTGTGAACCAAGTGCATTGAACCAATTAGTTGTTGAACCCATTGAACCAAAATGGTTCAAGGTTCAATGGTTCAACAGTTCAAGCCTTTGTTCTTTGGAGCTTGCTGATTGAACTCTTTTAGTTGAACCGAGGCGTTGAACCAATCCTGGAAATGACTAAGTGTTGGAAACTTGTTCTTTTGATTGAACTCACCTGTAGAAGCCTTTGAACCTACCAATTTCAAGCATGTTGAGTCTATAGAAACATATCTATAGAGTTTGTAGTTTTAAGCGAAAGCCTTGAAAAATGGAGAACTTTGAATGCCCAGAGCAATTTTTGAAAATGAGAGAGATGATTTTGGTCTGTTGAACCAAAATAGTTCATAGGTTGTCCCAAAAATGTCACTCATTTTTTGGGGCAACAAATCATAACCCACATTTTGTAACACCCTCTTTACTAAATTTTCATGAGATGGCATACAAGCCACACATGCCTAATATTTAAAGCATTCATTCAACTTGTAAAAAATAAAAAAACTTTCTCTAGTTGTTAAGTTTACTTTTTATTTTATTTGCTAAGTCAAAAAAATTGTTTACTATTTTCAAAGTAACTTTTTTTATTTGATTGATAAATCAATAGTACAACATACATATGAGAATTGATATAAATATCAAAATGCATAAATCATGCCAAAATAATTTATGATCTATAGGTAAAAGTCTTTAAAACATGCACAAATAATTATCAAGAATTCACTTCTTTCTTTCGAATGCAATATGAATGATGGGCAAGGTTAAATAATAATTAGAGACAATGAGGAAGCCTAAAAATGAGAATAAGATACAATTGATATTTTTAAAAATAATTTGTATGTAACCTAGCAAAGAAAAGAGAGGAAACCAAATTGGTATTTTTGTCAAATAATTTTCCTACAACCTATAATTTTGTATTAGAGAAATTAGAGATTTTACTATGAATTCACTAAAATATAAATATATGTAAGAGAGTGAGGAGACTATCAAGGGTGTATGTAGGGTGTTTTCAGTTTTAAAGGTCTTTTCCCACAATTTTGTCAGTTTATTTCATAGTTTTTATTAGGTTTTTTTAATATGTTTTTCTTAGGATTTTCATAAGATTTTTATTTTTACTACATAAATATGAATTAATTTCACTTATAAAACTAAAAAATACATAGCTATGATCTTCAATTTCATAGGGGTAGCACATATTCTTCCTCTTCTTCATCTATAAGTGGATATCTTATTTGTTGTCCTTCATTCCTTCCCTTTTCCCTTACTTTTTCCAAAAACCTCTATTGGTAGGTAGACATCTTATTATCCCTTTCAGTCACCCTTTTTTTATTATTCCTTTTTTCCTCATTAATGTCCCTTTTGCCTAATTATTCTTGGTCCTTCCTCTCTCTCTCACACACACAAGGTATGTTGTCCTTTTCTCAAGATCCTTATTTTCTCTTTCTTCCTAGTTATTACTATATTCACTAGTGTAGAGAATAAAATCATATGGAAGGGCCCATATGAACTCCCACTTCTTCTTTTTTTTAATTTTAGGGTTTTTCAATGATGAAAACCTTTTACAAGTTATGTCAGGTTTGTGTTATGATTTACCATCAGGTTTTCACCACCAATGGGTTTTATGCTAGGTTTGTGCTATGGTTTAGTGTCGATTTTTTGTTTTTAGTGGGTTTAGGATAAAAAATATATTTAAACAATTAACATTAGACTAGCCAAAATCATGATGCTATATACATAAAAAGTAGTAGTGTTAGTAGTATATGACCCTCTTCCTTTTTGCTTTTGTCCCTTTTCATTCATTCCTGTCAATTTATCTATTGCATTGTCCTTTTTATGAATTTATATCTTTAAAATAATAGAATAATAAAATCGTGGGAAGGATGGATCCTACCCATTTTGATTTTGATTCTAGAAATTTTTTACAATGTAAATTTGATGCAATTTGCATCACCTTAATTTTTATTTTTTATTTTTTAAATAAATATTAAAAATCATTAATAATGTTGAGACTTAAGTTATTTTAGAGATAATAGGGACATTATAAATGAACCTAAGTTAATTTTTGGACAAGATGACATTATAGGGACTTGGGTTAGGGAATATTATTAAAGGATTAATGTTAATTTGGTAGAAATGGGATTTTAACAAAGGACTTAGGTTAATTTGGGGAAAGACTAATATTAATTAATAATGGGTTGGGTTAGGGAGTTAGGGTGAAGGAGAAACTACAATTTAATTTTAAAATGGTAACATAGACAATAAAAATTTAGATATTATAATATATCATACTAGATTATATTATAATATACTATAATTATATTTAAATAAGATAATTTATAATATATATAATGTATTACACTATACTAGAGATGAATATTTAATATAAATATTTTTATTTTATCATACAAGATTTTCATAATATAAAATGATATGTTTTCAAAATTTTCATACAATATTACAAATATGATTTCATGTAATTGAGGCAAAGGTGGTTTTATCCTTTGTCATTACCCTTCAAGGAAGTTAGTTTATGATTATCCTGGTCTAGGGAAAAAATTGATAATAAGATCTATGATATTAACAAATGTTACACGTGATGTCAATAGCTCTGAAAACAATGTCTCAGAGGAGGGAGATTAGATGACTTAAAAAGTTCATGCATTTTTATAGTTGATATTCTATGTGGTTGTGGTCATATATGATGTTCATAGCTTTGATCATATGGTATATTGGTGGTGATAGTTTAATTGATGTTGTGGGTGTTGGAATAATTTCTTAGATGGGGTCATCATCATCATGAATAGGTAATAAAAATGTGTTTCAAGAAAACATTTCTTCACTTTTATAAAAAACAATCATCATGTTCATCTAGATCACATAAAATTAATTAGAGATTTTATTTAGAGTATTTCAATATAGCATAACGAATTATTATATCAGGAAATAAACTACATTTTACATATTAAATAAATATCATTATAATATTCATACAATCTAAAATTACAATCAAATAGTAATTAAATTTATTTGGTAAAAAAATGAAAAAAAATTATACAGAGTTGAACATTAAAATCATATACTATATAAAGTTATATATATTATAAATAAAATACGTCGTTACTCTATGTTGAGTACCTTTTTTACTTTAAAAATTAGATTTTGCCCTTTGAATGGATAATAAATAAAACTGTCTTCTTTAAAACTTATATTTTATTGCTTCTTCCATGACATAATGAGGTAAAATTCTAGGGATTTCATCCTCTTTGGCATTAACACATTCCATGTATTGATAATTGGGAGGTGTTAAATTATTGCACCCATTTTAATATGAATGAAAACAAAAATATTTTTAAATGGATGTGGATAACCATAAACATATGTACAATTGTGCATCTAGTGTGATTTTTTGAGGCAACACGAATTCACTCTTCAATAGTATTTGAATTATAACACATAACATATACTGACATACTAAACGTATACCTCACCAAATAATTATAATATTTGGAAGTCTACAATGGGTTTTAAAAATGTAATATCAAGATGCTTGATTTAAGTGGAGTAGGAGACCAAGCATTGATTACTAATAATGTGAATAGGCCAAGACTTACATTTGGAATAGTTGGCAGGCACACAATATAACTTCACCCATAAGTAAAAAAATTATAATTTAACACACTTTTATATAGCTAAGGGACACCTATTTCTTCATATTGATCTATTGTATGCAACTTTAACTGATGATAATTTACATATTCAGTTATAATTGTGTACTAGTATAGATAGATGAAATCTAGTGTAATACACCTCATGAACAACAAATGACTTTTATTACTAATTAACTTATGATTACTTGATAAGATTAAGATCCTTGCCAATGGAATAATAGGGATCTCACCTATGGATACATGATGTAAATGGATCATTTATACTCTTATTTCGCTCTAGACTATGATTCTATGCATAGCCCATTGAGACATGCTTCAGATGATAAGTCTAATTTATCAATACTTAAATTATTTCCCTATATTTCAATTGAATTATACATGCACTAGATGTTATATGGACCTCACTTTAGTACCTTGTGAATTTAAAGGTGAGATGATTACATTGGTTTAATTAAAATTATCTAGCATGTTTATGGTTGTAAGATTTTGCTATTACATATAAGAATTTTATGGGTAGAATAAGTGTGTAGGAATAGGTCATTGTCAATGAAGGAAAAAGGATTGTGCCATGCATTATCGCATCATGTGTGATCCTATCTCTGACCCTTATCTTATCTTGAACCTTAATTGATACAAGTTATATGCATTGTATGTCATTAGGTCCCTTTATTTAGTCTTGACATGTCTAAATGGATTTTAATCACTGTTGGGTTGGTCAAGCCACCTTTGGCTAGTCATCTTCAATGCATGAGGACCGACTAGACCAATGTCTAGATTGTCTAGTGGATGAATTATAGACTTGTCCATTAATTGCCTTTGCCTTGAGCCTTGTATAGGGAGGTGGGTTGTATTATAAATAACTATAGGATTATGCTAAAGCTACCATGCACCATTATGGACTGGCAAAAGAGAATATCCACTTATGAAGGCATGGGCTAACAAGTAGAGTGGTTGGTTGATATAAGGAAACAACATATGCTTGTCATATTCTAATTGGGTTGTGATGAGGAGAGAATGCCTATTTGAGGAAGGAGAATCTCTTAGAAAAGAACTTTTGGCCATTTTAGTTGAAAAAAATGAACAACAAAAACAAAAAAATGAGCCTGGAGAGGGAGAGCCTCAGCTAGAAGAAAGTTTCAGAAAAGATCCTAAGGAGGACTGGGATCAACTGGTAGACTTATCTTTTGACTTAGCTAGTCTATTATTTTACTGCATAAATTATGTCTAACTCTTGGTTGTATTATTTTGTTTACTTGTCTTTATATGGTTATGCTTGGGTCACCCCATAATGTTCTTACCTTTATGTGGAAATTCAGAGTTGAGTCATTCATACATGATAGATGGTACTATTAAAACATTCATTAAACCCCTAATGGGAGGTTCTTTGTAGTATGATATGGTATGATTCCTTGGAAATGCTACACTCTTCATGATGGATTGAGGATTAGGTATTTCATTTGGGACATGATGGTAGATTGTCTAAGTCATCTCATAATTGCTTAAAAGAACATAACTTGTTGGTTGAATGCCAATTGATTTAATCCTTATGATTTATATTTTGTGTTTATATGCTTGATAAATATATATTTGAGGTTGGTAGCCTCTTTTGACTATGAGATGTTTTGATTATTACCTCATCAGTAGCTATCTCCTTCACCCCAAGACATCTAGACTGTCTCTTTCCTTTACTTGCCTTGCACCATGATGTAAATATATCCAAAGCTAGAAGTCCTAAGCTTGGGGGTACCTAGAGTAGTCACTATTGATGGTAAAAGGTTGAGATGTGAGTCCTCCTTCTATTGGCTGAAGTTTCACTTGGAACAAAGAGGAGCTCATCTACATTTATTTATTATTATATTATGTTTCTTGCAATATCTAGATGTAAGTGCTCAATCAAAATTATATATATATATACATATATATATATATATACATATATATATATATATACATATATATATATATATACATATATATATATATATATATATATATATATATATATATTAATGATCTATTGTTGGCTGAGATGTGAGCCTCAAGCATTATATATCTTACCAACTAAATATTCTAGTTATTATAGTTGAGATCTGCAACTAGACTGCTTATTTATATTTGATTTATAGATCTTCTTGTGATAAACTCATCATTGAAAATGAATTCTAATGGATGTTTGTATATTCATGTTTGAGCCTATTTAATTTAAGGGCCTTAATATGTGTGTGTGTGTGTGTGTATGTGTGTGTGCATGTGCACATTTAGTTTATTATCCTGTGATTGATTTATTCATTACATCTTGAGTTTCTCATACTAAATCTACTCTTAGATGATCTAAATGAAAAGGACTTATCAATATAATAAAGGAAGTGAATTAGAATATTAATGTCATCAATAATAATAATAGCATTGGAATCTACTATATGAATCATGTTATGGTTAATCTTATTATGTTTTGGTATAATCTACATGAATTGGGATCTTAAATAACTCTTGATCTTATTATATTGAACAAAATCAATAGGCTCTTTCAATAGAGTGTCACTATGCTTACTTGGATTAAACCATGTAATGATCATCCTATTGATTACGCTTTATGTCTCCTCTTATATTATATTGTGATTTATCTTGATGGACTAAGCTTATCAATATATGAATGGAACTCAAATAAATGATGAGTAATGTTATTGAAAATAAAAATATAGCTTGAATTTATAATCTAAATATCGATGTATTTTGGTAAAAATAAAACTTATATAGGAGTCTTGGATCAAAGCATTGAGTTAGTTATATGCTGAATACCTTCCCTTTAAACAAGACCATTTTATTATAAAATAATGATTTTATTAGAGCTTGGCTCTATCATTTTAATATAACTAGGCATGTAACCTTTAGGTTTGATTGGGGCCTCCCTTATAGAGAATTAATCATAGAAGAAGTTTTGATAATCTTCTTGTATGAGTTGTTTATGCTTCATAATAAATCAATGTCATTTGGTCTTCCTCTTGAATGGAATGAATGGGTCTAGATGTTAATTATATAAGTGTCATATTCTAAGGGATAGACCAATCAGCTCACTAGATGGAGTAGTTTCTTAAGAAGTGTTTGGATAGGTTGAGATTGCCTTGCAACTTCTACTAGTCAACTAAACCAATCAGAATATTGGTTTAGTGTCAAGTTTATCATTTTTGTGAACATAGATTCCTATAGCATAACGAAGACCTTATAAGGAATTAAGTCTTAGTTTTAATTTCATTAGTGTAAAAACTCCATTAAAAAATGCATTTTGTCTTGCGTTAGCATGTTTTCCATCATCTACTATGTTTCTTGTATTGTACTTTAGCTCATGCCTTACCCAATTTATGTAGTTGACTCCTTCAGGTATTTCCTTTTTTGCTTTAGCGATTTTTTGGTTTGATGTTTATTCTTTAGATCATGCCTTATCCAATCATCGAGTCTTTCTATTGCATCTTTTAGCCTTAGTTAGATTTTCCTTATTGACTTATTCATCCATTTTGACTTTACCTTAGATGCCTCTTAGTTGGGTCTTTTTGTTGTCTTTTTTCCTTAGTCTTTCTCATGACTTTTGTGAGTTTCCTATAGGTGACATTAGCAGGCTCCATTGTATGATTAATATTTGGAAATTAGATTTTCAGGAGTCATCCATGTGTCACCATCTTGCTAACATGAAGGTGACATCATCAGGATCCATTATACAGTCAAAACCAGGAAAGTGTATCATTGAGATCTATCCACGTGTCACCATATATGATAACTTAGGGAGGTGACATCAATATAAACCATTATATAGTTTGTGTTGGGAAAGAAAATCATCAAGATCCATCCATGTGTCACCATCCCACTAACTCAGGGTGACTTTAATAGGTTTCATAATATGGTCAATGTCAGGTAAGCAGACTATTAGGATCCATCCACATATTAACATCATACTAACCTAGTGGAGATAATAGTCAACATAATTCATTGTATAGTCACAAAGTAGTTGGGAAACTCCTAGACATTGGGAGATTGACAAGTGGTAGGAAGTGGCCCCAAAATCCTAAAGAAAAGTTGGCATGGCTAAGGATCTTGATGAAGTAGCCACATGGAGCTGACTATGTCAATAGTGGCCAAGGTTAATTTTAACAACTATCTCAATGTCATAATGTTTTAATTGTGGGTATGAGCCAATGAGTGAGCTCTTTAGTGTGTGGCCAAATGAATAGAGATTTTGACATGTTAATCAATAACTTGTACCATTTATGGAATAATGGTAGTTTCAAGAATTACTTATCTGTGTTATGATGGATTGAATTTGTTCTTTTTTATGGTTGGTTGTTTGTGAAATTATTGTGTCATGCATGTTTATGAGAGAAAAAAAATGGACATGACATCTAGGATTTTGAGTAAAAAATATTATTATAATTTAAAAAATTAAAAAAATAAATTGAATATATGTTTTTTGTAATACATTAGCTCATGAATGCAAACAAGCACATGGAGTGACAATTTTTCATAGTTGTGTGTGGAGTAAGAAATAATTATTAAGGCAAAGTTTTTGGAAACATGATCTACTATAAATGTTACATCATAAAATATAAATTTTATAATCTTCATAAAAAATAAAAAAATTATTTAAATTTATATGAATTTTAAAAATTATATGGTTGTGTCAAGCTCACCTCGATCTAGTACTATTTTTTTTAATTTACATTTTGTAATTATATTATTGATTATGCAGTAAAAAAATATTGAAAAAAAAAACATTGAAAAATTAAAAAACATATAATACTGTAAAATATTTAGTACATTGAGAATGAGGAATTAATAATTTTTTGGTCAGACTCTCTGCAGGGTGAATTGATGCTTCAAAAAAGCGGGGATCATGGAGAAATTTAAAAATTTATAGAAAAAAATTGGGGTCTTAAGGTATCTAACTATTGGATTTGATTCAAATCCCTAGGTTCGTATTGGCAGGCCATGAAAGAGCTTAGAGAATATTAGCTACCCAGTTGAATAAAAGGAATTTCCATCATATATTTTAAGTATGGGTATTTTTATATAACACTAATTGAGGATATTTTGAGATGGATATGGATATATAGTGTTAATTCTAGACATGATTGTGTGTGGCTGCAAATATGCATGCCCATGTTCTTATCCAAGGGCCAACTCTTTTTATTAGCATAATTTTCAAGGAAGAATAATCACTCAGGATATGTTAGGTTTTATTGATCCATCATTTCTCATAATGTGTATATAATATGGGGAATCTATAGACAATGTGAAGACCTCTTACATTGTTATTATGTTAGGAAGGTGTGGTCTTTCCTTTTCTCTAGGTTGGGTCAACCCTAGGTGTACCCAAGGTCTATTAATTTTTCATCTTGTCCTAATGGTTTGAAACTCTTTTCCACACTTTGGCTTGCTACTCCTTTAATTTTTATTTGGTATATTTCAAAGTAATAAAATAACAATTTCTTTGAAGATAAAGGGGTTGAGTGGGAAACATTTTTGGAAAATATTGAGAAAGTTATTTCTTATAATATTTCTCTCTTTCTCTCTAAATTTAATAAAAAATTGTTAAGTACAATAGATTAAAAATAAAAAATTGGCCCAATATTGTCTTGCTTGTGGTACATCAAAAACAATTATGAAATATAAATAGATTGGATTCCAGATGGATCCCACCAAAAACTAGGATGGTAAAACATGATTTCAATGCAATTTCACAAGGTAACCATGGTGTAGTTGGTGTATGATGTTTGATCTATTTCCCATAAGGAAAATGTTTTAGGGGTATCTATTATTCTACGCAGATCTATGAACAATGAAGTTGAGGCTATTTATGTTGCTATAAGGGATTAATCTTTCAAAGGATAAAAGTTTTAAGAATATCATTATAGAATGTGATTGAATGGTTGTCATTAATACCAAAAGAAAATTTAAGACTTTGATTTGGAAACTAAATAATATTATTTGTGGTGTCATGGAGTTGGTAGAGTATTTATCCTTTGTCTCATTCTTGGATTGTTTTTTAAAGTGTAATAAATCAACCGATCTCTTAGCAAATGCAACATCGATCAAGATCCCTTGTCCTCAATATTTAGCATGTTGCAAAGTGATTAGGCTATTTTTTTGGTATTTTTGATTATGGTGTTAAAATACTAATGTCATTAAGACCCTTTTCCTAAAGTTGTTTTGTGATATGGAACTTATGTTTTAACTACTTTGGTTTCTTCTTTTTGTATTTCACTTTTATTCTAGCACAAGCTTGTGTTGGTTATTTGTTTTAATATGGGAGTTCCACTTCTACACTTTATGTAGAAAACACAATCAGGATTTTGGGAGGAACCAATTGTTTACCCTCAAGGGTAATTATTTTTAATATTTCTCTTTCTTATTTGTGTTTAGATTTGTCATCCGGAGGGTATTTCTTTGTAATATTATATGATATTAATAAAAATAGTGAGGGATACTTTAACCCTCTTGTATGTATGTATGTGTGTGTGTGTGTGTGTGTATGTGTGTATGTATGTATATTTGTGTGTGTGTATTTACACACACACACACACACACATATATATGTATGTGTGTGTGTGTATAACACACACACACACATATCTATATATACATATACATATATGTATATGTATATGTATATATATGTATATGTATATGTGTGTGTATACACACACACACACATGTATGTATACATACATACATACATATATGTATGTATACATATATGCATATGTGTGTGTATACATGTATAGATATGTATATGTATATGTGTGTGTGTGTGTATATATATATACACACACACACACTCATACATACATATATGTATGTATATATATATGCATATATATTTGTGTGTGTGTATGTACACATACATATATGTATGTATATATACATATATGTACATATATATATATATATACACATATACATATACAAACACATACATATATGTACATGTGTGTGTATATCCCTATGGGCTAGCTCAAGTGGAGATGAGCATGGTGTTACATGTGGGAGCTCTCAGGGTGCATTCCCTTGGATTGGCCATCTAGGTATGCATCAGCTCCCAGATACTTGTGTCCCCTATGGGCTAGGTGTATTTGTCTATGCCAAAGGCTTGTGGCATGCATAAATGCAATAAGACCCATCTTAGTAATGTTACGCAAGAGTAGCATCCTAAAAAAGTGTAAACCCTTTATATATATATATATATATATATATATATATATATATATATATATATATACTATCAAGATCCACTCCTTAGAGTATAATTGATTACTTTTGTATAAGTAACTAAACATGAAATTAAACCAGAAGTAATAAGTAACTAGAATTCAAAAATAACATAGAATATGAGATACGAGAAATAATACAATTTGTATTAACACTCTTCTAGAAGGAAATACAATGAAGAAATCTCACTCTTCCCACACCTCTTGGGCGTACAGTAATTCTCCCTCAAGAGTTCTCTCTCTCAATCAATTACAACCAACTCAAACACATAGTTGTTCCCTCCACCAGTCAGTGACAATCAACCCAATGGTTGTTGTTGCCTACTACCAGTCCACCCAGTAGATCTCCTTGATCTTGCACCCTTGCAGATCTAACTTATCTTACTTACCATGTAGATCTCCTTGATCTTGCTACCTACAGATCAACTGATCTTACACCCCTTGAGACAACCAACCAAATTGTTGTTCTTGCCTTCAAGTTGAGGATCTAATCCTTCTTAGTCCTTGATTACAATACACCCCCATGGGTCTCTTAAATAGATCCCAAACCAAACAATAATTAGAAACACATACTCAAGACTAAAATTAGTCTTTACATACAAACTAGTTGTTCTCCTAAAATTAGCAATTCTAATTCTGGAAATGTTGCTTGGAAACGCACAGGTGACTGATGTCAGTTCCTATCTGACCGACGTCGACCGACCATAGCCAATGCCGGTTACTGTGTAGCTAAAGATGATCGACATCAGTTGGCCTGACTGATGTCAGTTACTCTGTAACTCAGCAACCTCCACATTTGCATACCTATGAAGCTTTTAGCTCCACAACTTAATAATCTCTCACTTGGAGATAAATAGCTGCACCTGTACCTGTACATGTACATCCTCCAATTTGTTTATGGCTTGTATCCATCTTCAAGTTCAATCTTGAAGACCAACAAAATTTGAAAAAAGATTCAACTTCTCCTTTGTTCCTGACTTTGTTAACATTTTTGCAGGGTTCTTATCCTTGTTATCCATCATGACTGCAACAACCTTCTACAACTTTGATATCCAGCTAACCATCATTCCACTAATAGTGAACACATATCATGTGGTGCTTCTCCTATCATCCAAGTCACCTACCATATCTGAATCTACATACCCATGTAGAGAAGTGTTTGACCTTGCATAACATAAATACCTGCTGCTGGTCCCTCTCAAATATTTGAGAATCCATTAAACTGCTTTCCAGTGCTCCTTTCTTGGATTGGCCATAAACTTGCTGACAACTCCCACTGCTTGGGTAATATCAAGTCTAGTACATACCATGTACTTAAACTCATCATCTGATTTAGGACACTGTTCATAGCTTAGCTTGAACTGTCCAACCATAGGTGTGCTAATTGGTTTTGCATCTTGCATATCAAACCTCTCCACTACCTTATTCACATAATCCTCTTGAGAAAAAATCAACCTGTGATTTTTTTTATCTCTATAAATACTCATGCCAAGGATTTTCTTTGCTGCTCCTAAATCCTTCCTGGCACATGTCTAAGCTACTTTTACCTTTAGCTTAGTAATTCCCTGCATGTGTGACCCTGAAACAAGCATATACTACACTACATACAATAACAGGATAATGTATTTATCATTATCCAACTTGGAAAAATAAACACAATGGTCACATTGACATTGACTAAAGCCATGCTTTGTCATAAACCTGTCAAACCTCAAATACCACTGTCCTAGAGCTTGCTCAAGACCATATAACCTGGCCTTATGTCTCACCTATCCATTCTCTCCTTTTTTTAACCTATGAATCCATTCATCTTTCAGTGCTTTCTTTCCATCTGGCAACTCTACCAAATCCCACATTTGGTTCTCTTCCAAGGAATCAATTTCCTCATTCATGCCATGCTCCCACTATTTCCTAGATTTTACCTGCATTGCCTCTTCAAAACTTCCTGATTCTCAACCATCAGTGAGCAACAAGTAGTATAAAGAAGGGGAATAATGAATTTGAGGCTTACTTACCCTTTCAGACCTCCTCATGGGCATTTGAGACTCATTGACAGCTTGCTATCCACCCAAATTTCATTCTAATACTGACCGATCCCAGTCATCTCTCAGTCTACACCCGATCGATGTCAGTTTCATGTGACCGACCTGACCAACGTCAGTTCTTACCTGACCGACGTTAGTTTCCACCTGCCTGACATCACCAACATTGGTTTCCACCAGGCTGTCATCAGTTCTTTCCTATTCGACGTCGGTTCTTACCTGACCGACGTCGATATTTGTGTTTTCTTGTGAGTGATGATTTTTACCCACGAGCTCATTTTGGATAATAACCTTGTCCAAATCAACATTGCCCTGATTAGAAATATTTAGCCTCTTGAGCTGATCTCTGTCCATCATCTTCTCCTTGAAAACCAAGGCTTTCTAGTTCTTAACATTTGACTTAAGAACATGCATTCCCTTCTCACTCATGTGACCAAGCCTATAGAGCCACATATTTGCATCTACATCTGAAGTAGATAAAATAAAAGGAGAATCAGTGATACAAGTAGATAGATAAAGTGTACCTACTTTCTTACCTCTTGCTAAAACAAGTGCACCCTTGGAAACTTTCCAAGATTCTGCTATGAGGGTTACTGTGCAACCCTCATCACCCAACTTTCTTACAAAAATCAAATTCTGCTTCAGGACTGGGACATGCATGACATCCTTCAACACCCATGTGTTGCCATTTTACAATTTCAGCTACACTTCCCCTTTACCAACCATTTGACAAGGCTCAACATCCCCTAAATAAACTTTTCCAAAGTCTCCATGAACATAATCATGAAAAAATTCTCTATTTGGGGTTGCATGGAAAGAGGCACCAAAATCTAAAACCCAAGATTCTACTTTATCCAAGGAACATATAAGAGCATCCTGTGCAACAATACCTGTATCTTTTGCTTCTTTATTTCCTTCATGTTGATCTTCTACCAACCAACAATCTTTCTTTACATGCCCTTTCTTTCCACAATTACAGCAGGTTATACCTCCATTTCTGGATTTGGATCTACTGCCTATCTTTGACCTTGGTTTCCCTTGCTTGATCTTCTCTCTTTGCTTTCCCCTACTTTCAACACTTAAAGCATTCCCTGATGTTTCCCCTATGCTTTTCTTACAAATTTCTTCATTCAAGATTACACTAACAACATCATCAACTTTCAAGATATTTGAAGTAGACACGGTATTACTAACTGCTATTACCAAACTGTTTCAACTTTCAGGTAAAGAGCATAATATTAAGAGAGCCTTAATTTCATCATCAAAATCTATATTGACTAAAATTAACTAATTTACTAATCCATGGAAATCACTAAGATGACTATATACTGATCCACCTTCCTGCATTTGCAAATTAAATAATTGCTTCATAAGAAATACCTTAGTTGAAGCTGAGGGTTTTTCATATAAATTTGCTAAAGATTCTATTAACTCTACCGTTGTCTTTGCCTGTGATAAGTTAGAAATCACAGACGATGCCAGGCTCAACCTTATAGATCCAAGAGCCTTCCAATCAAGAACATTCCATTCTTCATCTTTCATATCTGTGGGCTTTCTTGAAACCCCACCCAACGGTAAGTACAAATCTTTCTAATATAGATAATCTTCTATCTGCATCCTCCATAATTGATAATTCTTGCCATTGAATTTCTCCATTCTTAGTGTACTTTCTTCTGCCATTGCTTTACTCCCACTCAATCAAAAACCCCTGAGAGTGACCTTTAATCAACAAACACTAACCTGCTCTGAACCAGGCTCTGATACCACTTGTCAGGATCTAAAACACAAAGCTTTGATACCAGCTATCAGGATCCACTCCTTAGAGTACAATTGATTACTTTTGTATAAGTAACTAAACACGGAATTAAACTAGAAGTAATAAGTAACTAGAATTTAGAAATAGCATAGAATATGAGATACGAGAAACAATACAATCTGTATTAACACTCTTCCAAAAGGAAATACAATGAAGAAATCTCACTCTTCCCACACCTCTTGGGCGTACAATAATTCTCCCTCAAGAGTTCTCTCTCTCAATCAATTACAACCAACTCAAACATAGAGTTGTTTCCTCCACCAGTCAGTGACAATCAACCCAATGGTTGTTGTTGCCTACTGCCAGTCCTCCAAGTAGATCTCCTTGATCTTGCACCCTTGCAGATCTAACTGATCTTACTTACCATGTAGATCTCTCTGATCTTGCTACCTACAGATCAACTGATCTTACACCCCTTGAGACAACCAACCCAATTGTTGTTCTTGCCTTCAATTTGAGGATCTAATCCTTCTTAGTCCTTGATTACAATACAGCCCCATGGGTCTCTTAAATAGATCCCAAACCAAACAATAATTAGAAATGCAGACTCAAGACTAAAATTAGTCTTTACATGCAAACTAGTTATTCTCCTAAAATTAGCAATTCTAATTCTAGAAATGCCACCTAGAAATGCACAAGTGACCGACATCGGTTCCTGTTTGACCGATGCCAGCCAACCATAACCGATGCTGGTTACTGTGTAGCTGAAGATGACCGACGTCAGTTGGCCTGATCGATGTCAGTTACTCTGTAACTCAGCAACCTTCACATTTGCATACCTATGAAGCTTTTAGCTCCACAACTTAACATATACAATGGGCTAGCTCAAGTGGAGATGAGCATGGTGTTACATGTGGGAGGTCTCAGGGTCCATTCCCTTGGATTGGCCATCTAGGTATGCATCAGCTCCCAGATACTTGTGTCCCCAATGGGTTAGGTGTATTTGTCTATGCCAAAGGCTTGTGGCATGCATAAATGCAATAAGACCCATCCTGGTAATGTTACGCAAGAGTAGCACCCTAAAAAAGTGTAAACCCTTTATATATATATATATATAATAAAAGAGGTGATATAAAAACAACATAGTTTTTATTTAAAATATTAAATTAACCATTTTTATATGACATGTGTCCTAAAGTGAGCCACAACTTTGAGATTTTACCTTCACAAAATTTAAATACCTCATAAGGGGTTGGTAATTGCATATCCATTAGTCTTGCTATATAATTTTTTCAATTAGAGTATTTGTAATTATTTATTTTTAATAGTCAATTAGGAAGACACAGATCATCTTTAAACTCTTCATCATAAATTTTAACTTGACCATCCCTTTATCTTAAATAAATTTATTCAAAATTTTCAACATCCTATTTCATCCAATATAATTGCTTTGAATCTCTTCTTCAATACATCTCTTATCATCATGCATAAGCATGTTATCTTCATATTATGGTGTATCAAATAATATTGGTAAAGAATAAAAAGATTATATATATATACAACCTTTAATATATATCTTGGGGAAAAAAAAAGAAAAAATAATAATTATGTATTTTATAAATTAATTAATTTAAAAAATAATAATAATAATAATAATGTAATATTTTTAGAATGTCAAATTTATTAGAAAAATATTAATAAAAAAGTAAAAACTATAAGCTTATCTACTTTACTCTCTAGAAAATTTAAATATGAATAAAATAAAAAATAAATTGCCTTCTCCTTCACTAAGAATGGCACCTTGCTTCTTCTCCACTCTCTCTCACTTATTTCTCTTATCTTACTCTATTTGGAAATCAATTAAAAAATGAAAATAACATTTCAATAAAGAGTCATAGATTAGTGGTTTCATGGCATGTATAGAAAATGGTGACACAAACCTAATATAATTTGTGTCAAATTTTAGCACCAAATTTGCATCACCATTGGGATTTGCAAAAAGAAAAATAATCATTAAAAAAACAACTCTAACTCAATTGAAAACACTAATTTGATGATATGTAGCAGTGGACCTACTCAGGTAAAACCTATTTTTCTTATCCTTTCATCAATTTTTTCCTCACTATCATAATCATCATAATGACTAGCTTTTACATCATTTGGAATAGACATGAAATTCATAGAACAATTTGCAACATCATGAAAAAATAATATCTAAAGAATGAGTTTTATTATATTGCAAAGATGTATTTATTTCAAAAGTAGATTATTTTAAATCCCTAATTTGGTATAAGACCCTTTTCCCTTGTCTTATCATTAATTTATCATATTTAACATAGTTGTTTATTTCTATGACTTATTTGATCCTATATTGGTATCCATTTCACCCTTGAGTCTCAAAATAATATATAAACACATATTGTGGTCTGTATATAAACACTTTTTATCATATATTTTCATACACCTCATTGAGATTTGAGTATTTGTTTCTCTCTAGTTAGTTATACACCCTACATAATTTTATCATGGGTAGATATGCACTCTACACAAGTTTGTCTCTTTTTCCTTTGTGGGTCCTTTAGCCTATTTTCATTGATATTTTGTTTTAACTCACCTCTTATCATTTATAAATTTGGATAGCATGCCCCATGTTTTCCTAGAGAACCTTACATATACAAGTCATCTGAAACCATTTAATAGAATCAAGGGATCATATAACACATTAGAATATCAAGTTCTAGACCTAGAACAGAGCCAAGTGTCAATTTTATTTATTCCTCCTACTTTAATTTAAACTTTCTTGATTCATATCTTACACACTTGAAATATATTTGGATATCTTGGTCTCTCTTTACTACCTTGTGCTGAATGAATATTAAAGCTTGCATGTAGCTACATCATCACTTTTAGGGAAGAGAAGGTTCAAAGCTCTTGCTCAAGATTTTCTATTTACATTCACTTATAACCACATGGAGATCTAATTCTAACATATGATATATGTAGTTTGAAACTTGTTTTTGGTGGTTTTCAAACTCCACAACCAATTATTTGTTTTGTATGATAAACTAGGTCAAAAATAAGGTATCAATAATTCATCAAATTCTGCCCAAAAATTAGGAAATCATAGGTACAAGAATGTCATAAAATAGGATGTGACGTAGTGATTGGAAAATTAGGTTCTATAACCCTACATATGAGATATCTAATAGAATAGAGGTAGATATGATAATGAGTATCTGATCAAAAAAACATCCCTAGGTTTAGCTCACACATGGCATGAAACTTTTTAAGAGGATACAAGGGTCAAATTAGAGTTTAGGACAATGCAAATTTAGTCCACATAGTCATCTTTCCAAATTTATACTTCTAGGATATCATAACAAAAATAAGGTGTGATCATTCCCCATCCCTTTGGACTTACTTTGCATATCCTAGTTACTAATCCATTTGTCTATTTACTATTACTTAAACAATTGGGTAGATATATATTTTGTACTTTCATAGCTATATTATTAAATCTATTAATTAACATAGTTTACTCCATATTTTGTGTAAAACTAAAATTAGGGTAAACATAAATGGTAAACCATGACTCTTTAACACTCAAGCTATAGTTTTACAAACCACCATTCCTTTAGGGTTTGTTGATTTCATTCATTTTTTAGATTTTTTTATCCTAAGATATACTTAATTTTTATCCCTAATATTTGGAGTACATCTCTCAATCCCTAATGCATAAATGGTGTAAAATTATTTTGATGTTTTTATGGATCCTATGCTTCTTATTCCTCATTATAATTTAGACTATGAAATGATGATTGGAATGATAATGAATGTTATTATGATGATGTGAATATGAATGGATAAGGTAACTCAATTTCAACCCTATTGGACCATGTGAAAATGAAAATCATAACAATGTCTTGAATATTGAAATTTTTTATTGTCTCATGAATATAGAGTGCCAAATTGTATGCATAAATATATAACTAGGGAAATAAATGATGAATATTATGTGAATGATAAAAAAATATTGTGTTTATACTCTTCTTTTGAATGCAAACATTATAAATGTTAGTCTTTCTACTCCTTATTTGAATACAAATGTTGAAAATGATGCCTTAAATGCAAATGTTTGTATTTATACTCCTTCCTTATATGTTCATAATATTTAAAATATTTTTAAAAATCCTTACTTTATTGATTAAATTCAAAAAAAATGTAGCTATTATGAATTCATATTATGTGATCAATGATTGTTTGATGAGTGTGTTAGGTTGTGGAGCTAAAAGCTTCACTGATGCAAACAGGAGAGGAGGTTGCTGAGGGTTGCTGAGTTGCAGAGCAACCAGCGTCGGTCTGATCAGCCGACGTCAATAGGATTGTGAAGAGAAGCAACCAACGTCGGTCAGGGATCGGCCGGCGTCGGTCACCTCCAGGTAGACAGGGACCGACGTCGGTCACCTGTGTGGTTCGGACTGCGGATGTTACAGGCAGTTAGCTAACGAACCAAGTGTTTGCATGATGAGAGCTAATTTTAGAATGAGAGCTACGGATCTAATTATTGTAATTAGATGTCTAATTATTGTTTGGATGAGATCTATATAATAGACTCATGGTTGTATTGTAAATGTGTGCTAGGGAGTAAGAGAGCAAACAGCTCCTTCAGAGAGAGGTAGAGCAATGGTGCGTTCCTCCTAGTGCCACAGTACCAGGTGTGTGGGTGCTGGATTGGAGAGTCAGCTGGATTCTTTAGGTATGTATGATCTTGGTCATCAGGTGAGCATGGCCCTTATAGGAGATCTACATGGTAAGTAAGATCGTTGATCTGCAGGTGTGTGTGTGTGCAAGGTCAAGGTTCACAGGTGTGCAGAACCAATATTGATCTGTAGGTTGGAGATCAAATAGGATAGCAACACAATAGGGAGCAGAATCAGGCAGGATCTACTTGGAGTACGGTGTGTACTCATTGGTATGTACGTGGAGTACATGGAGAGCTAAGAGGAAGGCAAGGCAGTTCCTTCCATAAGTACGGTCTATTGAATTACAGGTTGTTGCAGGTTCATGGGAGATCTACTTGAAATACTTTGAGTACTTGTGGAGTGCGTGGAGCACTTTTAGAGTGCGTGGAGCACAGGTGTAAGGTGAACACCAACTCTATGTTTGATTTGGGTGTTGGGACCTAGTAGAGAGAGCTTTGAGGGAAGATTTATTGTTTATGTCCTAGAGGTGTGGGAGCCCTAGAGGTGTGTAAGGAAGAAGAACTGTGGCAGTCTTTTTTGTTGTATTTCCTTCTGAAAGAGTTATTAATACAAGTTGTGTATTGTCTCTCATATTCTATGTTATTCTGAATTCTAGTTACTTGTTGAATCTGGTTAATTTTCGCATATTAAGTTGCTTGGTTTTGTAATCAATTGTGTGCTTCCGGTGTTTCGTATCCTGACAAGTGGTATCAGAGCCAGGTTGCAGGAAGCAGGTTTTATGTTTGGTTACAGGTCACTCTCAGGGGTTTCTGATTGAGTGGGAGTAGAGCAATGGCAGATGAAAGTAAGCTAAGAATGGAGGAGTTGAAAAGCACAGATGGTCACTTAAGGTCCCATGGAAAGAAAGAGCAGGTAAAAGAATATTGTTGGTTGGTAGAAGATCAGCATGAAGAAACTAAAGAAGCAGATGTTGCAGGTGTTGTTGCACAGGATGCTCTAGGAGGTTTCTTGGATAAAGTTGAATCTAGGATAACAGATTCGGTTGCCTCTTTCCATGCAGCCCCAAGTAGAGGAGCTGGTGAGCCTTGCCAAAGAATTGGCAAAGGGGAAGTGAAGCTGAAATTGCAAGTGGCCAACACACAGGTGTTGATGAAGGTCATGCAGGTCCTAGGTTTGGAGATATGGCTAATTTCTTTAGAAATATTGGGTGATGAGAGATGCACAAGAACTCTCACAGCGGATACACTTGAATTAGTTGGTCGTAGGAAAACAAGTACTCTTTATCTACTTGTTTATATTACTGATTCTTCTTCTGTTGCAGAGACGTGGCTTCGTAGGCTTGGTCACATGAGCAGGAAGGAGATGCATGTTCTTAAGCAAAAGACAAATATATTTGACAGGCTTAAGAACTGGAAAGCCTTGGTGTTCTTGGAGGAGATGGTAGACAAAAACCAGTGGATGGTGCTGGATACTTCTGAACAGAGCAGTTTGGACATGGAGATTGATTCAAAGGAGTTCACGAGTAAAAAGTCATCACTCACAGGTGAACACAGATATCAACGTCGGTCAGGAGGAACCAACGTCGAACAGACAGGTGTCGATGTCGGTCATGTGCAGACCGAAGCCAGTGAAGTCGGCAGTAGGTAAGACTGACATCAGTCAGGAGGACCAACGTCGGCAATAGGGACACCGATGTTGGCAGGTTGGTAGTCACGGACAGACGCATGGGAACCGACGTCAGTCAGATGCAGACTGTGGAGTGACTGAGGTCGGTCACTGTAACGGATTTTGGGTGGACAACATGTTGTCAAGGAGTCTCAAACACCCATACAGAGGACTGAAGACGTAAGTAGGCCCTCAAATTCGTTGTTCCTCTTCTTTATACTCGTTGTTGATTGTAGAGTAGAAAGGATCCAGGAAACAAGTGGGAGCATGGCAGGGATATGATGCAGAACCAAACGAGAGTTTTGGTAGGGTTGCCAACCGGTGTGAAAGCACAAAGATGAATGGATTCCTTAGTTGAAGAATAGAGTGAACGGACACGTGAGACGGAAGACCAGGCATATGGTCTTGGGAAGCTACAGGACAGTGGTACAGGTTTTGACAGGTGGAGGACAAAGCATGGCTTCAGTCAATGTCAGGGTAACTACTGTGGTTTGACTTACCAAGGGGATGGTGATTGTAACATCATTATGTTGCTGTATGTGGATAGTATGCTAGCTAGCAGGTTTGTACATACAGGGTTTTGCTGAGCTAAGGGTAAGATTAGTTTCAGTGGCATGTCAGGAGGAGTTTGGAGCAGCGAAATTCTTTGACATGGGAGACATGGAGATCATAGGTAGATTTTGTCTCCAGTGGGAGCTGATGTGAATCAGGTGTTGGCAAGGTTCATTACATAGGATGCAGATCCAAAGCACACTAAGGGCTGGATAGGTACAGTGTCTGAAATCACATGAGGTCTGGTATAGACCTGAGTTTTCCCATGCAGTGGGAGCTGTCAGAGAGTTAGGAGTCAATTTGGGGAAGTGGGTTCTCAGGTATTTGAGAGGGACCAGTAGCAAGGATTCATGCTATGCAGGGTCAGGACTTCACTACATGGGTTTGTAGGTTCAGATGCGGCAAGTTACTTGGATGACAGGAGGTACACCACGGGACGTGTGGTGGGTTGTCTTCAGGATTGAGCTTGAATAGGGATACAAACTAGGAAATAGATTAGATGGAGTATAGGTACAGGTACAGTGCAGTTGTTTATCTCCAAGTGGGAGATTGTTAGGTTGTGGAGCTAAAAGCTTCACTGATGCAAACAGGAGAGGAGGTTGTTGAGGGTTGTTGAGTTGCAGAGCAACCAGCATCGGTCTGATCAGTCGACGTCAGTAGGATTGTGAAGAGAAGCAACCAACATCGGTCAGGGATCGGCCGGTGTCGGTCACCTCCAGGTAGACAGGGACTGACGTCGGTCACCTGTGTGGTTCAGACTACGGATGTTACGGGCAGTTAGCTAACGAACCAAGTGTTTGCATGATGAGAGCTAATTTTAGAATGAGAGCTGTGGATCTAATTATTGTAATTAGATGTCTAATTATTGTTTGGATGAGATCTATCTAATAGACTCATGGTTGTATTGTAAATGTGTGCTAGGGAGTAAGAGAGCAAACAGCTCCTTCAGAGAGAGGTAGAGCAATGGTGCGTTCCTCCTAGTGCCACAGTACCAGGTGTGTGGGTGCTGGATTGGAGAGTCAGCTGGATTCTTCAGGTATGTATGATCTTGGTCATCAGGTGAGCATGGCCCTTATAGGAGATCTACATGGTAAGTAAGATCATTGATCTGCAGGTGTGTGTGTGTGCAAGGTCAAGGTTCACAGGTGTGCAGAACCAATATTGATCTGTAGGTTGGAGATCAGATAGGAAAGCAACACAATAGGGAGCAGAATCAGGCAGGATCTACTTGGAGTACAGTGTGTACTCATTGGTATGTACGTGGAGTACATGGAGAGCTAAGAGGAAGGCAAGGCAGTTCCTTCCATAAGTACAGTCTGTTGAATTGTAGGTTATTACAGGTTCATGGGAGATCTACTTGAAGTACTTTGAGTACTTGTGGAGTGCGTGGAGCACAGGTGTAAGGTGAACACCAACTCTGTGTTTGAGTTGGGTGTTGGGACCTAGTAGAGAGAGCTTTGAGGGAAGATTTATTGTTTATGTCCTAGAGGTGTGGGAGCCCTAGAGGTGTGTAAGGAAGAAGAACTGTGGCAGTCTTCTTTGTTGTATTTCCTTCTGAAAGAGTTATTAATACAAGTTGTGTATTGTCTCTCATATTCTGTGTTATTCTAAATTCTAGTTACTTGTTGAATCTGGTTAATTTCTGCATATTAAGTTGCTTGGTTTCGTAATCAATTGTGTGCTTCTGGTGTTTCGTTCTACTCCTTATTTGAATACAAATGTTGAAAATGATTCCTTAAATGCAAATGTTTGTATTTATACTCCTTCCTTATATGCTCATAATATTTAAAATATTTTTAAAAATCCTTACTTTATTGATTAAATTCAAAAAAAATGTAGCTATTATGAATTCATCTTATGTGATCAATGATTGTTTGATGAGTGGAAATTATGAATCTTATTCTACTCCTAATAATCTCATATTTGAAATGATTAATCAAGTAATACCTTTGAATGAAACTATTCACAATACCTTTGTACCACTGCATGAGATTTTTACCATCATACATTCGATAAATAAATAAAAAATCAAGTATAAACTCTCTCTCTCTAAAGGTTATGTTAGTCAAATAAAAAGGTTTACATATTCTTGAATATGAGAATCATGATTCCTATTGTGTTACAATTTATAGGAGTCTTATAACTATCCATGTGATAATAAATGCATATCCTAAGCCATTGGGTAATCATTAAGTGACATATATAAAAATTAATGTGCCTTCTCTTAATGTATCAAGCCAATTCAACATGCCTAAAAAATCCAAAGTATAACATTAAATAAGTTACTTGATAGAAACATTATTCCAGTGTTATAATTGGGTTTATGTGCCATAAACATTTCATTCCAATTTATTTTCTGAATATCATAAAATAAATGGTCATAAACGAATAGGTGTCATTATTTGAAACATAAAACATAATATCTTATCAATATTGGTAATCTTACATCAAATACATTTATTGTGAAACCAAAATATATGAGCATACTTCCAACATCAAACAACATGCACAAAATTTTATTTCATCCCCTAAATAGCCAAAGCTAATCCTTTAGGTTAAATTGCCAAAATGTGACAAGAAAGAATCAAACCATACCTAAATAAATCATCTTTTGTCTCAAAATCAACTCAAATATATTCCTAATAAGATAGTTCAAAAAATGAACAAATATATGAGTTTCCTAAATAAGATATTCCTATGAAATATATGCCTAAGAAGGAAATGACTCATTTGACTATTACTTGTCCAATAAATATATTTCTCCTATGTGTATTCAATTTGAAATAATCACAACATGAGCATTTAGGTATGTAAAATCAAAGAAACTAATAAATAACAAAGAAAGGAAAAAAATAGGATGCCAAGTGACAATAAAACATCAACACTCTTAAACCCATCCTAAATTTTGAGAAAATGAAATAAACAGAAGATCGAGAAACATGTGATTGTGATTTAGCATATGCATTTTCTGGACCATTCACCAATATTTTTTATCAAAGCAAGGAATGTGATGCAATATTTAAAAAATATACATGAACAACATACAAAGATAAAAATGTGTATGATCAAACAACATCTTACACAAACAACCAATAAAAGTATCACATCAAATATTGATTACACCTTTGCATTATATACCCTTTAATTCAGTACAATTTTGCACTTTCAAAAATCTAACCTACAATGATTCTTTTGTAACTTTTTATTACTGATAAAAAAGAATACGTAACATGGGATTTAATGCATACATATCATGAAAAAAAATTACTTAACTCTCGCTTGATTTACCCCCCCCCCCCTCATTTAGTATAGTTGTAATACAACTAATCCTCTACTTAAGAGTTTTATCATATATTTATATTTTCACTACATATGACATATCTGGACTTTACACTCTTACTTATTTAAAATAAACTTCATCTTTATGCCTCATTATTCATAGTGATTTCTCTTATTCATAATCTATACTTTATTCAGTTATTGCATGCCACTTTTAACACTATACAGTTATATTTATACATTTATGACTACAAAGCATTACATATAACATGCATACATATATACATTTACACAAGTTATGCATTAGTTCCTAATTGATAGGTTATTATACATAGCTTATTGTGTGCATGTAATGCCAAAATATTAAAAAAATTCAAAAAAAACATAAAAATTTGTCTTGCCTTCATCTTAGTCATACTATGCATCTCATGCATATTTTATCTATCTTATAGGTTTTTATACATTCATGTTTCCACACATATTTCTCATGGTATACTCTAAATAGGTAAGATGCAAGATATTCAAGTTATATATGATTATGAATCATTTCACATCTCACCTATGGGGGAATTTCTATACACTAGTGATTACTACCTAGTGACATCTTTCATTTTTTTCTCAAATTACTATATCAAAACACTTTAAATGGATCATGCATATTACACTTTTTTTTTACATTGAGTATATATATCTTAATTGTGTACATTAATATCTGCATGAATTTATTTTCATATCAATATAACATAGATGTGTATTATTGATGTGGGTTTTACGTAAACTATAGAACCTTATAAGGTAGCCTCTAACATTTTAGGATCGGCAAAAATATTCACTCCAAGGCACAAGTTATGGGGTATTTGATTTTGTAAATGACCTAGTGGTGGAATAACAGTGAGTAATGGGTTATTTACCTTAGATAATTCAGATATATGGAATCTAAAAGAAACCAAAAATCTACTTGAGATGGATGGGTGGATTCTAACCTAAGGTGGACTAGATCAAAAAAGTATATAAAAAAGGAAAAGGTAGGGTATAAAGGAGGGTTTGTAAACCAAATATAGATGAAAACCTTCCAAACTAGATCTTGTAATATGGATTGGACAAGTGATTAGAAACTAATGCCTATTGCAGGTAACTATTAGTGTAGATCAAGAAATACAAAGAGGGTTAATGCAATGTTAGTGAATGAAATCCAAAATGAATTCAAGAAATAACACTCTATGCTTTTTCCCTAGGGTGAGATAAAATTACTAGACAAAGAAATAAATAAAATAAGATAAACGACCCATTTACCTTCCTTGAAGACCCCATCCAACAACTATTTTACATAGACTTATGCTCAGTTTGTGAAGTAGGAGTTTGTGTTCATGCTCTTTATTCATTCCATCGACATCTCCCATTGTCCACCAATTATTTTGATCAATCAAGATGAAGAAATGGTGAGGATCTTAGCATGATTTTGGCATTATATATTTTCATAATAAAGCTTGATAATTGATCATGGAGGCCCTTGTATTTATAATCAATCATCCATTTTTAAGATCAAGATGTGTGGTCCAAGATTGATTCAACTTTGGAGACCAAATTTCATTGATGTTACAATTAATATTTTAAAAGAAGGGATTATTTAATAGGCATGGCTCAACATTTTTGGTTTTAATTATATTTATGTTGATATTTTACTTTTTTGACTTTATGATTGATGATGTCATGAAAATGTCACCTTTTCCGATATTTTTTGAATTTTTATTTTCCAAAATTAGATATTAACTAATTTGATATGGATTTTTCACTTAAGCATTTAATTAGATTTAATTGGTTAAGTGATTATGATTAGGCTTTTTTAAATTCTTAGAATTTGATTAGTTGCCATGCATTATTGGTCAAAAACATTGATTTACTAGGTCATAATTTGATTGGAGATGAATTCAAAGAAGGTGATGATTGTGTATAGGGTAATGCTCTGATTAGGGACATATTGATATGGTTAAAAAATTACACATGACGTGTGTAGATGAATAGAGTGTTTCAATGATTTTGGTCCAATTTGTGCATTATTGTAGGAAGTCATTCAGACTTGTAATTTTGACACAATAATGGTGAAAATTAGGTGTCTACATTTCCCCTATTTAAGAAGGCATTATGAGAATATAGGCATAGTAATGTCTTTGAAAGAATTAAAAAGTCATTTAATAAGAAAATTTTGGCCAAAGAAATAATTAATGACCCAAGATGCCCCCTGAAGAGGGTAGGCAAAGATGAAAGACATGCATGGGATCTTAAAAAATAGACATAAGAAATAAGAAAAATAATAAAATTAACCCATGGCTGAGAATAATCCAAATGAGCTAAGACCTGTAAATGTTGATTATCAATGGTTAAAAAAGTAGAAATAAATTGGCCCCGAGAATAGGGGAAACAAGAAGGATACATCCAAAAATAAGTGGCACACTTTCACCTACCCAAAGTAGGGTGAAAGCTATGAACTTGGAATCAGAAGAAAGAGTAAATGAGGGAATTAGCCCCAAAGAAGGTGGTCCTGATTGATCTATAATAATGTGCCCCAGTGGGTTAGATTTGATCATATGATTCAATGAGTGGCCCTAGTAAGTTATATTTGAACATTAATTGTTCAAAATAGTTTTCCCTAGTAGGGTAGATTTTCAATCTAAGAAATGATGATTAGGCACATGATAAACTAGTTAGGGGATAATAGATCAGGAGAGTTATTATTGTATCATTATTGATTAGACTTCCAATGTATTGATTTTTGATATAACAGGAAAATGATATGCACCATGATATAAAATACTGTGATGACCAATTTGTAACATGTATAAGGACCGAACCCCAATCTAATAGATAAATGAAAACATCATACCAATGCTAAAAACCATGATGGGAATATTAGTGTATGACAATGGATATAATCAAGTATAATTGTGTAACATGAAGCACCATGATGATGACTCTGTCAACATTATGGACTGAGTCTAGGCAATAATAATAAAATCAAATAAATAGGCAACAAGCAAACAAACAAACACATAAATAGGAAAATAAAAAGCAACAAAAAGCATCATATCATTAACTAAGTTAAGATCCATGTTTGAAGGCTCAAATACAATGATAATGAAATGGTGCCCCCAAGCAAGGATACATGCAAGGGGAGGACACATCCCAAGGTGATTGAAATGATCAGAACCAATAATGAATCCACCCCATTAGGGAGGATTGGGAAGGACACATACCAATAGTTGATAACATGATTGGTTCAATGATATATTAATGATAATGACTATATTTAGGATAAGATAAATGTTTTTGAATTTTTTAGCTTTATATGTATTATGGATATTTTAATCCTTTTTCTAATGTTTAGGATTTTATGGCTTTATTCTCTCTTGGAGATTGTAAGCCTTAATAAATTTTTAATTATTTTAGACTGTTTAGATTGTTTTTAGGATTTTATCATTTCAACTCAATGGAGGATTAAGAGATGTAAAATATTTTAACTCATAAAACAATGAGAACATGGGAATGAAAAATCACAAAATGGTGAGAGTGTGGCTTAGTTTGCTCATAAAATGATGAGACTGTGGCTTAGGTTACTCATAAAATGGAAAGATCATGGAATATGGGTGACCGATCTGACCTCAAAAATTGATCACTACCTATATATTCAAAATGGACCTCAAGTCAATGTAGTTCAACCAGGGATATGGGATAGAAGAAAATTGATGATAGATAAGAAATAAAAAAAGGCCATCCCAAAAAATGATGAGACCCTTAGGCAATGTTTTCTCATAAAATTATGAGATTATAAAGGGAATGGATATGAAAAAATAGATTAATAACTAAAGAAGCATGAGATTGGCTAGGCTAACCTGAGATGCCCCATACATCCCAATGTTGCCTACATGGTCCATGTGAACCTCGAGCTGAAGTAGTTCTCCAAAAAATGGGAGGATAATGTTATGTTAATGGTAATTTGAATATAAAATTAAGTGGGATAAATAAGATGTTTTTTCCTAAAAAAATGTGGGGCTTTATATCTCGCATGGAAATTGTAAGCCAATTTTCACGATTTTTAGGGTTTTCTAGGTCTCTTTTCAATGTTTTTAGGTTTTTTAGAATAATAAAATTATGTTAAAATGTATAATGAACTATCTCAAAAAGGATAAAAGCATCCATAGGTAGAGGCTCAAACAATACCTAAATCATCTACAAAATTTACTACCACGAACCAATAGCAAAACCTGAGACACTAATGGATACCATGTAATAGCAAAATTGAAATAGAAATGACACATAGTGGGGAAATAATGTTTAATAGAAGAAATTATAGGAAGTTTACAAGTAACTGTCAAGTGAGTAACACCCTTGTTGACATACCTTGAAACACTTATCTATAAAGAAGTTATTGATGTTGATCATTTTGAAGTGCCCTTAAAACAATTGTCATTGAATCTACCTACAACACTTATTGGTTGTAATCAATATCATGATTGGTAATATGAATAGAACATGAAATGACTAAATAATGGTCTAGGGAAAGGTACAATAAGAGGACTAAGAATGGTCTAGGAAATAGTACAGTAAAAGAATAAAGGTGAAATGGGTGCCCCCAAGCAAGGATACATGCAAGTGAAGGACATATCCCAAGGTGACAGAAATGATTGGAACCAATTATGAAAATGCCCCAATATGGAGGATTTGGTAAGGACATATACCAATGGCTACTAACATAAGTGGCTCAATGATAGATCAAGGATAAAGACTAGATTTATGGCAAAATAATTAATCTTGAATTTTGTCACCTTATATCTCTTTTGGATATTTTAAGCCTTTTTATGATGTTTAAGACTTTGTGGCTTTATATCTCCCATGTATATTGTAAGCCTTTTTTAAATTTTAGGTCTTTTGGACTGTATTGAATTTTTTTGGGCTTGTGGCATCTCAACTCAATGTATGATTAAGAGATGTAGAATGTTTTAGCTCATAAAATGACAAGAGTGTGGGAATGGTTACTCAAAAAATGATGAGAGTGTATCTTAGGATGCTCATAATATAGTGAGAGCATGGATTAGGATGCTCGTAAAATGATTATAGCATGGAATAGGGGTGACTAAGCTGACCTCAGAACTAAGCACTGCCTACATAGTCCAAATGGTCCTCAAGTAAATGTAGTTCAACCTACAATGAATGAAAATAATGGATGATAATTAGGGAAGGGATTAGGATTCTCTAAGGACCATGTCACGTGAGAACCAAATGTGTCATGTCATGTTGCCAAATTATCATGTGGTTAATATGCCAAAAGGTTTCCCAAAATTGGTCTCAATATACTTACAACTTTTGTAACAAGGTCAAGAAGGGAAATACTAATGATCAATGATAGAATGGCTTGGTTGAATAAGAGTGAATGGATAAATTTTTAATAATGGTAATGTAATGTAATGGCCAAGATGGATTGAATAGAATGGTCTATAATGTATATAAGGATTCCCCCGAGTGTCAAGGTAATTATAGGCAACAAATTACTTATGCATGATGCCATAAACCTAGTTTTCATCTTGGTACATGCCCAAGGCACCACCATAATCATGCTTTTCACCATTGGATGAATTATTTCTCTTTTGATTATTTTGTATTTTTTATTGATTTTTTTTATTTTTTAGCATCTCAACTCAATGAAGGATTATGAGATGCATAATGCTGACCCTTTACCTATCTAACCAAACTTGATCTAAATATCTACTATGTCAAGAACCTACTATTGATTTAGACTATATTGGTGTCATTTTGATCTTTGTTGGCCATTGATTTTGCTTCCTCCAAACCTCTAAACAAGGTGTATTTGTAAGCTCTAGAAAAGAGAGTGCTACCAAGGATGGTAAATAAGGATAGGTATTGGATAAATGGTTTGACTTGGTGATGTAATATAGGAGTGGAATGAATAATAGGATCACAATGGAATGTATAATGTTTGATGGATAAATGAATATTAATATTTTTAGTCACACACATTATTTTTTATTCTGGATTTGACATGGTTTTAGTTGTGGCAGGGCTGATATTGATTTCAATAATGTCTTCATCAAGCAATGCATAAATAACCGACTCAATTATTGGTGTTTTGAAGATGTTTTCACCAATTAAAATATTCTTAAGTGTTCTAATTTGGATTATCCAATAACACTTTGAATAAGGTTTCACTAAGGGATGTTGATAATTCATTTTAACTAGCACTTAGCACCTTAAGCAAGGTTTCATCAAAAGATTCAGATTATCCTCTATCACCTCAAATGAGGTTTAACTAGAAGCTATTGAGTTTAAAATTTTATTTTCTCCTACCACTTTAAATAAGGTTTCAATAGGAGATTTTTATTCTACCTAATTGTTGTCTTAGATCACCAAAAATTCTACACTAGGATGTTTCCATGGAATAAGTTTAGTAATGTATAATTCTATTAGTCCCAATTAACATTTATGGGTGGTGGAACAAAAATATAATGGATGATATGACTGATGGTCAAGGGTTGTGTAATGGTAATATCAATGGAAGGGTAAAAGGCAGCATAATCCTCATAGAGGCTACTAAGAGATTTATGTCAATGTTAAAGGAAACTTCCTCAAAAACCATGGAAGGATCACAAATATATTCAATCTAATTTGTAAGGAGTATGTAGCCTATGATGTAACATCTACTAAGGTATCTTGATTTTAAAGTTGATGTTAACTCAAGTTGATCTGATAAAAATATATATCCAATGTTGGAATACCCACTAATGTATGTTGATTATGAATCTAATTTTGACTCAAGGGGATCTAAATCTAATGTTGAGATTGACGTTGATTCTAATTTTTTATACTAAATCTAATATTTATTTTAAAATGGAACCCAATTATAATGTTATCTCTAAGATAGAACCTAACTTTGATTTAGATGTTGATGTTGATAACAATATTGTCCCTAAAGGGGAACTTGTTTCTGATGTAAATGTATCTACAAAAATGGCTAATTGAATTGCATTATCCATAAGTACCTTATTTACCTTTCACTTAGAAATGGAAGCTCTGGGATAAAGGAAATATTTAAAATGGTGAATCTTTGGTAATTGATTAATAATGGGTTGTTGCTCAATAATAATGGGATCTTAAAAAATATGCTCATCAAGATGGGTCCTTCGTCAAATATAATTCCTTAGTCAAATACAGGTGGACCAAAAAGGTTTGGATTCGGTCAAGGATGGATGATTCGATAAAAATGTCTAAAATGGATTGATTATCTTGACTTTGTTTTGGAAGTGGATGCATCTAATTATTCTTGGGAAGGTGATTATGACATATCCTAACTGAGTAGTTGTTAGACTTGGACACACTTGGGTCTTGAATAGATAATGGCCTTTGGAGAGGAAATGATTCACTTTATTATGGATCTAATAGTGGATTGTATATTAGAGAAGTAGACAAGGAATTTTCAAATAAATTATTAGCTAAAGAGGTCTCTATAGTAACCATGAGTTGATTAGTAAAGAGTTAACCATTTTTTCATACTTGAGAAGTAATGATGTAGTTATGTTGGTGTCAGTTTACAATTTTCCTCTTTAACATAGGTATTTCATCTTTTTGAACTAGGGTATGTAATCAATCTAGAGGAAAGTTAGGCAGTAGTTTGGATCACTCTATTATGAGTTACACGAAGATGGCAATCTTTTATTATTCAAATAAGGCTTTGTCCAAATTGGTTTCAAAGGCCATGATACAATATGGAAGAAAGGATGCCCCCAAGTAAGGATACATGCAAGGGGTTTGGTATTTTATGAAAAAATAGTCTTGGTCTTGGAATTGGCCTAAAGAGGGTGATTTTGGGCTTTAAAATTATCCCAAAGAGGGCAACATTGGTCTCAAAATAGCCTAAAGAGAGAAGTATTGGTCTTTGAAATTGGCCCAAAGAGGGCGGTATTGATCTAGAGAAATATCCCAAGGAGGGCGGTCTTGGTCTTGGTATAATTGGCCCAAAAAGGTGGTATTGATCTAACATAATTGGCCTAACTTGGCTTAGCCCCAAAAATGGTAGTATTGGTTTAGAGAAATAGCCCAAGGAGGGTGGTCTTGGTCTTTGATAAAATTGGCCCAAAAATGGCAATCTTGTTCTTGGTATAATTAGCCCAAAGAGGGTGGTATTGATCCAACATAATTGGTTTGGCTTGGCTTGGCCCCAAAATGGGTGGAATGACCAAATAGGATTCAAATGAAAGAAACGATGGATGGCAAGACTTCATCATTCCCAATTGACATGTGTGGGAGATTGAATGGAAAGATAATAAATGGTTTGAATTGGCATGTGATGGACTTAGAATAATTGGATTTAGTCCAAAATAGACCTAATTTGTCATTTTTCTAATGGTTTGTCTTTGAAGTTAATTTTGGTCAAAGTTGACCTGATTAGAAGTTGATTTGGAACTTGGTTCAAGATGAACCTGGTCGGATTGGAAAGGCTTGGCATGTAATTTAAGATGAACTTGATTAGAATTGGATTGGTTTGGTATGTGGTTCAACATGAACCTGACTTGTTTTTATTAGATTGGTGTAGAATTGGTTTGGTACATGGTTCAAGATGAACTAAATTTATATTTGACTAGCTTGGCACATGGTTCAAAATGAACCTGATATGGCATGGAATGGCTTGGTACATGGTTCAAGATGAAACTAATTGGAATTCAATTTTCTTGGTACATGGTTTAATATGAACCAAATTTGGCTTTGAATTAGTTTGGTACATTATTAAAAAGAAAGTTGATATGGCATGGAATTGGTTTAGACTAGAATTATAATTTGGCATTTGAATTGGTATTAGTTTTTTGAATTGGATCACATAATGACATAATTTGAAAAAGATTTGGCATTTGGTTCTGACTCTTCAAATAAAGTTGACTTGGTTTGAAATGGCAATTGGAATTCAAAGGACAAGGATTTTGGTTTAGTTTTGATAGCCTAATGACATGGTTTGAACAATTAAGGAAAGTTTTTAAGACCAATTTATAACATATCCCTTTGGTTTGACTTGGTATTTTAGGATAGTAACACCTCATCATGTGTGTATAAATGGTTTTGGTCGTAGACTTGGTTGGTTTAATTTGATCTTGAGTATGAACTAGGTTTTGACTAAATAATCAAGTAATAACACAAGCATTACAAAGAGATTTAATAATCGATGTGGGTTTGCATCACATCGATTGAACCTTTTGAAACACTTGCCTTGGGAGAGGATTATAAAATTTAAGTGTTCATTAAATAAATTATTATAATTATTTGTAGGGTTTTTACACCCCCTTCTATCAAAGGTTCGTACTAAAAGGTAATCTTTAGGGGAGGTTACTTTTTTACCCTTGCATCAATGAGTTATCTGTGACAAAATGGTTTCTAGTCTAAAGTTTTAGATTGGCACACTAGATGGTCCCAATATACCTTATAGTATGTGGGTGATTTATAATAATCTATCAATTGGATGTGATATCTTACGAGCCATTCACCAAAGGGTCTAGTCCCTTTGTGGCCACTTTAGTTTTTAGGGTTTTAGTGAAGTGTTACTAGTGCAATCAAGATCTAAAGTGTATACCAACTAAGATACTATTGGCACTACTCCAATTTGTATGCCCCATTATATAACGGGGTTATTACGATGTTAGGATGTCACTTCATAGGTCAATGCACCCCTAAAGACTGATGGCAAGCTGATGAAATCCATCCTAAGAAGTCATGAAATTTTTAAAATGGAAAGAGGTACTTGATTTATGATTCTCAAAATCCCATTAATGGGAAAGATAATAATATAAGTAAATAATTATGTTTTTGTTCACCCAGGATCCCTAAAGGGGGCAAGGGGAGAGCATAGTCATAATTATTTAAAAATAAGAAATGAAAATGCAAAAAACTTAAGTAAAGAATGAAAAGTAAATGCTCTTAAGAGCACAAAATCATTGGTGATTTGTTATTTATTAAACACTAAATCAAAAATGTGAATGAAGTTTGCCTTTTGTTGGTTAGTTGTAAAAATAAAACAACTTAAATAGATAATAAAACCTATAAAATAGAGGATTAGATTTTCAAACAAGGATTTTAACTATCTAAAAAAGCTAGTTTTAACACTTTCAGGCTCTTAGGAAATTTGACATAGAGCAACTTTTCTATTTACCAGAGCGACTTTGTTGATTCCAAATTAACTTCATCATTTTATAGAAAGATAAAAATATAAATTTGGTGACTTCACCGATTAGTAGGACAACCTCATCATTTATTGGATGAGTTCACTATTTTCAATTAAGGCACATTAGAAAGCATAGTTTACCTTATTCTTGATTTCATCAATTATAGGTCAAGTTCATTATTTGCACTTTGACTTCACTATTTTCAATTCAAGTTCATTGTTTTTTTAGAATTAGTACATAGAAGTGACCTCATTGTTTATGTTATAACCTCACTTATATGTAGGTCTAGTTCATGGTTTTCAAAGCAAGTTTTTTATTCTAGTTGAACACATAGAAAATATAGAGTGATAAAAAACAATTTTGTTGATTATGTAAGCAACTTCGTAATTTTATAGGGTGACTTCACTGGTCCATAAGGCAACTTCACTAGTCTACAGGATGACCTCATCATTTCACAAGGTGACTTCACCATTTTGTAGGGTGACTTTGATGATTAACAAAAAATTAAAATATGGGAAATTTATAAGAAAAAGAAGCAAATCAACACCAAAATATGGTTTGATTGTTTAATTAGAAGGCTTATAAAGGTCCCAAAGAGGTTTTTGAGATGCACGGTCCCACTAGGCATGCCATTATGTAGATCAAGAAATATAAAGAGGGTTAATATAGTGTTAGTGAATGAAATCCAAAATAAATTCAAGAAATGGCATTCTATGCTTGATCCGTAGGATGAGCCAGAATTACTAGACAAATAAATCAATAAAAGAAGATAAACAAGGCATTTACCTTCCTTGAATACCCCATCTAAAAATTATTTTGCAAATGTTTGTGCTTGGTTTTTGAAGTAGGAGTATCTATCAATACACTTTGTTCATTCCAAAATCATCTCCCCTTTTCCACCAATGGTTTTGATCAATCAAGATGAAGAAATGGTGAAGCTTTGAGCAAGATTTTGGCACTATATCTTTGCACAATAAAGCTTAATAATTTTTCATGGAGGCCCTTGTATTTATAGTTTTATTCAAATGATACCGACTATTCATCTCAAGATCAAGATGTGTGGTTTAAGATTGATTCAACTTTGGAGACCAAATTTCATTAATGTTGCAATTAATATTTTGGAAGGGAGTAATTAATAGGTATGGCTCAACATTTCTAATTTGTATTGCATTTAAGTTGATATTTTGAATTTTGGACTTTGTGATTGATGATGTCATGCTGATGCCACCTTTTTCATATATTTGTTGAATTTTCATTTTTCAAAACTAGATTCTAACTAATCTAATATGGATTTTTCACTTAAGCATTTAATTAGTTAAGTGATTTTGATTAGGCTTTTTACAATTCTTAGAATTTGATTAGTTATCATGCACTATTGGTCAAAAATATCAATTTACTAGGTTGCAATTTGATTGGATATGAATTATAAAAAATTTATGATTACATATAGAGTAATGCTCTAATTACAGACATATTTGCATGGTTCATAAATTTCACATGATGTGTGCAAATGAATCAAAGTGTTTTGGTGATTTTAGTATAGTTTGTGTGTTATTGCAAGAAGTCCTTCAGACTTGCAATTTCAACATTGCAGTGGTGAGAATTGAGTGTATATAATAAACACACAAAATAGATAAACATATTTAGGAGTCCAAGGAAATAAATATAGTAAACTTTTTTATTCATAACTAAATATTGATGTCAATGTATGATTTCAATTGCACATCTTCAAAGGGATATTATGATTAACAAAAAAAGCATTCAAATTAGCTACATCACAATATGAATAACTGTACTAAAAACACTTCTACACAACCTAAATATTAATAATACTATAATGATGGAACTTCTTCAATAAATCACAAGGTTTGGAGAAGAGAAAAGACCACACATTAAGATGAACTTATAAAATAATTCTTAGAATTTCTTGTTCAACTTAATTTCCAAAATTCTTCTCCCTTTGGAATTGGGAGGATATAGGTATATATAACTTGGGATGGGGATGCCTCATCTTCCAAACAATATCTAAATTTACATCTTCTAATTTAGGAACTAAGTGTCAAAACTCATGCATATTATGCATATTTACAACATAATCATAAATAATAATCTTTCACCAAATGAAATCTTTGATATTGAAAGTAGCACAACCAATAATAGAATCAATTTACAACTTAGACATGTAACTATATCAAAATACTAACTATGGTGTTGATGTGGCACCACTCAGAGATGAAACCTGCATGTTTGTAGTAGTTATTGTAGTTAAATTTGTAACTAGAGTTGTAACTAAAGTAGCTTATAGGGTGAATAGAGGTACTGGTAGAACCATGACTAGAAGTGTTGCATGATAGGTGGTGACCAATTAGCTAAATGAACTAGTTGATGATAGAGCTATGATAGTGAAAACATGAATTGGAACATAAGTAGGCCCTCTCATAGTTTGAACCAATGTGTACTTTAGAACCTCGGGCTAAGTACTTAAGGGAGGTATTAGTGATTTTATTGATCTAGAAGTTGGTTAATTTGATTATTCCATTTGTAAATACAAGGCGTGATTGGCCTTAAAATCCACATTGATGGTTTCATAATTAATCAGATATATTTTAAATAACTGTGAAAGCTTATCCATCAATGTTCAGTGTATAACCATTGTAGCTCTAACCTCCACATAAATATTTTCCATATTCACTACCTTGTCCCTAGAAAAAATTATCAACTGTATAATCTCTTCATTATTCTTATAAACTACCCCTTTAATTTCAACCTAAAATCTATCAACTAAAATTTGGAGTAGGCCTTCAAAAATGGGCTTAACAACCAACTGCCTGAGTGGAGTATTAACAAAAATGAATCTCATGTCTTTCTAAATAAATATAGATTTTCCCTCTTGATTTATAAATTTTTATACTAAATCTCATATCTCTCGATGTTAGTCAAGTAAGTCATCTCTCTTAGTAGCCACATGATTTTGAGTCCATACAGCTTCTGGTGCCATTATTAAATTTAAATGATAATAAGCTCTATTTCTTATAGTTTAACTCAAGAAATTGAGCCTACCTTCCATATATTTCATTTTATTTTATAATTTGGATAGATCCTCCCACATAGGATAAGATTCATAATTTTCATACCTTATTAAACAAATGATATCATATAACTTCCTAGTTGCACTTTGCACATTGTCTACAACTTCCTTAAGAGCCTGAATAATATGTATTTCTTTTGACATATGTTTGAATTAATCATAGATCCTAAACATTTATTTAATTACTCCCCAAATTGCATCCAAAAAAATGTAGGGTTCTTCTCTATATTCATCTGAGTATGAAGGATTGGCCTTCTTTTTCTTAGTTATGGAGAATATGTCTTCTCTATGTTCCAGCTCAAAATTTTCATCATCTACCAATATAGTCTTCCTTTTGAATTTCCTCAAGGTGTTGGTTTATTTATCAAAATGAAATCCTACCCTTGGTTGCTCAATAATGACTAAAGCCTACCTAATTTCTTCTTCTTGATTTAACATCTTAATCCATGAAGGAATGTTCACTATGGTTTGTTCTCCTATAAGTTGTGTAGATGTAGAGGTGGAAGGAAGGGATTGTCCTAGTAGGTGCATTAACATTGAAGCAGTTTGAGATGTATCCAAATCATGGAAATAAAGAATGGCCTTCCTCTATGGAGGGACCTTATTTTATGTAGATGTGTTAATAATATATATGGTCTTCCCCAACTATTGTCATTCAAAATGTGCACCCATGAATGCTTGACAGTACAGGGAAGCTTTGCATTAGGGCACTAGGTGTAAGGACTTAGCACAAGGTGCATGAGGCCAAGGTGTTGGACATATTATAGTGCAGCTACATGAATGATCATCATTTGTCTTGCTACAACGATGGAAACATCCCCAAGGTGTGACACCCTTGTGCTTCTTGGGACAAGTCTTCATAGTAGGCCAAATTCCTTCTATTTTAAGTGCACCTAGTTTAAGACCAGCACATAGACCTAAAGAGCAAAAAAGCAACCTATCGCTAGCCTAAGAATAATAACTTCAAGGGAAAGGGAGGGAGAAGGTAAGAGAGTTTGTGAAACAAAAAGGGGTGATGTGCCTAAAATAGAGTGAGTGCTCCTACTGCCATAAACACAATACAAGCAACTGAGAACAAGACAATATCACACAATTTCTACCAAGTTACTCTACATGCATGATTACTTCACATAGAGGTATGAGAACATAGAAACATAATGAGAGGGATGATGAATAGTCCATAAATAGTATCAACATAGACCCAAGTACACACATAATGTGACAAAAAAGTGAGCTCTGAGTTCAATGAGGAGGTATAGGGAATTAATGATTAAAGAGAGGGGCAAAAATTACCCATAGATAAGAATGAACAAACACGAAGAGCACATAGATCATCATAATAACAAAAAGAGCTAAACTTAGTTCTCATAAGCATATAAAGATTTAGCAAATATAATTTCTCATGGAGGGAAAATTTTTGTAGCATAAGGCTACTAAAAATGTGTCAACCCTTTTACAATAGAAGAACCAAGATTTTATAGGAGACCAAACTAATTTTACAACAAATGTACCACTTGGGTGACAAATGAAACATTTAACTCTTTTATGGCACTACAGCCATACTTATATTAGATGATTGGATATGATTAGTGGTAGGGTTTCCCTTGGGTACACATGCATTAGGGAATGGAATATTTTCTTGTCAGTGTTAGGGAATAGCATGTACTCAAGGTCCAAGGTCAAATAGCCACTTTTGCATAAAATTATTCTGATAGTGCCTTAAACTTCACTCAATCATCTCTAACATTCCCTCATGTTTGGCATCTACCTGACACATGGTGCTTTGATGAGATTTTTGAGAGAGCTCCCTTGGCTTTCTAGATAGGAGAAGCATGGGTATGACACATGGAAGGCTGACACTTTCCTTGGGAAAACTATGAATATCTCTACATTGAATGAGCATGGTGCCACCACATGGAATTTGTGGAAGAAGGTTGTGTACTGCATAAGGAGAAAGTACAAAACTTTTTAGAACAGGTGTGAAGACCATTTTTAAGGAGAGATCACATGAGGATTTGAATATCTTGAGCATGTTTGAGTTGTTCTATGTCTATTTTTTATGCCAATCTCCTTACTTAGCCACTTTTGAACTTGGAATTTGTACTCTAAATATTATGTGCTTCTTGATATGTATGCCACCAAACCCTTGGCATGGATATGCATTGAGTTCCTTATGCTAGCATAGATCATTGTGACCTTTCTATGTAGACTTACATGTTTATCTAGGGCTATGGCATAGTCAAGAAGTGTCTATACTTCTTCTTGAAGCACAAGATACTCCACAAGTGTGTTGATCTTTTGTAAGACCTTAAGATTCCTTGAACTGATTAAAGGGGTGACTTAGAAATTCAACACTTTTAGTGAGCTTTGTGGGCCACTTGACTAATAAGTGGGAACCCAATAGCCTTTAAGTAATCCATTAGGTATAGAGTATTTGGGAATTATAAATCCTCCACTTGTGAATGCATTATCTATGCATCTCATCCTTTGAGTGAGATGCAATTCACCTAAAAAAATGGGAACTATGCCAGGGTGCTTAGAATAAAATACCTAAGCTAAGAAAACACTATGCACAATGCTTGGAGGAAATAAAAATAATCTAGAACAAGGGCATGAGAGGCATACCTTTAGGGAAATGAAAATCATCTACTTTGCTTATTTACAAATATATAAAAGATTTTGATTGAGATAGTGCTTTAGATGAATCCCATTGATCAAGATTGTAAGTTCTTCTCCATATATTCTATTAAGTTAGAAGGCATTAGATGGTTTGCAATTGGTGATGGTGTATGTACCAATCCATTTTGTGTCAAATTTATTGTGCTTTTTGGGCTTTACTCTATTTGCATCCCATTTCATCACTAAGTCCCCTACTTTGAGACTTCTAACACCAAACCTTTTATCAACTACCTTTTTGGTCTATGCCTGTTGTAGCTCCATAGTATGCACAAATTGTGCTCTAGTCTCTTTGAGCTCCATGATCTCTACCATTCTTATTTCAAGTGGATCACTTTCAATTAGCTCTAACTAATGTGCTAGTTATAAAGAAGGTAACTAAAGGGAAGCTGGTAACCTAGCCTCCCTTCCATAAACTAGCATGAAGGGTGAATTCCCCAACACTCTCTTAGACATTATCCTTTCAGCCAAAAGATCAATTCTAAGCTTAGTATTCAAAGCTCATTGATTTTTTTTAGACTCTTCTTTATGATGTGAATTAGGTTCTTGTTAGTAGACTTGGCTAGACCATTACCCTAGGGGTAATAGTTTGATGAGGCACTCAAGTAGATGTTGTAATTGATGGCCTACTCACTGATCCTAGTCCCAAGGAAAGCTAATGTATTGTCAGAGATAATGGTGGCCAGAACACCAAATCTCATCATAATACTTTCATAGCAACTACAGATAGATGTCTCCTTAGCCTCCTTTAGTACAACTACCTTCGTCTACCTTGTGAAATAGTTAATCACTATGAGGATCCACTTGTGCCCATCACTTGATGGAAAGCTTATCATGCCTATGAAATATAGGCCCTACTATGCAAAGGGTTGATCAGCTTTTATTGGGCATAGTGGTAAGGCTATGAGCCTTTGTTTTCCTATGAAGAAGGCATAATTTTTACAAGCTCACATGTGCATGTGCACATCTTTAAACAGGGTTGGACAATAATATCCAGCTCACATGATTTTCATGGTAGTGATCTTAGGTGAGTAATGGCCTCCTATAAGGCCATCATGGAATTCTTGGAGAATTCTACCCATTTTCTCTGCTTCAATGTACCTAAAGAGAACCCCATTGAGGTCCTTTTGGAAAAGCACAACCTCTATAAGAAAATAGGTAATGGACTATAACTTAAAATGCCTACACTTAGCCTTATTAAGGCCAGGAGGGTACATATTATGCTTCAAGAAGGCTCTCATGTTATGCACCCAACTGGTCATAAATTCTTCACTTTTTCACTCTTCTTCATGCGTCATTAGGACTGCACCATCCTTCAAATTTTCTACTTTGGCTAACTACTCACAAACTCCTTTTCCTTGCACTATCTTGGTGACTTAGATGTCTATGTCATACTCCATCTCTTTAGTGATATAGCCAACCCTTTTCTCACCAATGTCCCTATTGAGCAAGATTTCTTTGATGCATGTGTACATGACCATGAGTTGGATCTTATTGTTGGAGAGCATGTACCTAAATTTCTTTAGCACCCTTAAAACTGTGAGTGTGTGCTTCTTTATGAAGATGTAGCACAACTCATAATCCTTTAGCACCTAGCTAAAGAAGGAAATTGATTGCTCTAGATGCTCTTTGTTTTGTTGCATTAGGATGGTTGAGAGGCATTTAGCACCATTGAATGTATAAAGGATGAAATCCTTGCTAAATTTTGGGTTAATCAAGGTGGGAGCTTGCATGATGGCACGCCTGATGGATTTAAAACTATATTTTCCCTTATACATCTAACATTACGTAGCTTCCTCTTTAACATCACAGTGAGAGGCTTGACTAGGATGGAAAAACTAGCCACAAACCTTCTCATAAATTTGATTCTCCCCAGGAAACTCTGGAGGCTCTTTTTGTGGCTTGGAAGAGGAAGAGAAGAGATAGCCTTAACTCACTCTAGATCAATTACAATTCCATATTTAGAAACAATATACCCAATAAGGGCACCTTCTTATGAAGATGCATCTGTTAGGGTTCAGAGATATTTTGAAATCGTGACACTTTTGAAAGACTTGCTCTAGGGGGTACAAATGATCCTTCATACATTTAAAGAAAATAGTTATATCATCAAGGTAAACCAAGATGATCTTATTAATGAGATATTTCAAATACATATACATGGCTCTTTGGAAGGTCACACCTATGTTTGTTAGACTAAAATGCATGCACTGATATGCATAGGTTCCCCACATAGTGATGAATTTGGTCTTGTATCGGTCACACTCTTGCACTTGAATCTAGTTATACCCATAATAACCATCCAGTAATGAAAATATCTCCATGCTTATGACTATTTGAAATATTCACTCCATGGGTGGAAGAGGATAGTGGTCTTTAAAGGAAGCCTTATTTAGGTCCCTAAAGTCTACATAGAGATATATCTCCCCATTCTTCTTTCATACCAGTACCAAATTGGTGACCCACAAAGAGTGTTTGTTAAGAACTATTATACTAGCCTCAATGAGTTTATAAAGCTCCCTGCACATCAATGGCTCCAACTTTAGGCTAATTAGTCTCTATTTTTGGTGCATAGGTTATACACCCAGGTCTAGTTCAATTTTTTGCTATGTAATACCTCGATTGAAACCTCTAAGATCTTTGTATCTCCATGCAAAAATGCCATTGTATCTCCTACTGAGTTGAATAAAGCTTTTGATTTCTAGCATAGAACACACCCTACTAGATTTAAGAGTTTTTTTTGTTTAGATGTTTATAAGCACAAAGATGTCTTTCTTGGATATCATGCTACACTTTTATCCTCTAAATCAGTCGTCAAAATCAAATATACTTTCCAAGGTGACTAGTCCTTTTGGGAATTTATTCCCCTTTAGTTGGGAACCTATTCTTCATATTGGGCTCATAGCTACATCTAGTTTATGGTGTAAAACTCTACTTTATCCTAAAATAAATTGATGATTTCCTCATCACTGTCGAACACTTACCAATTTTCTGTACTATCGAGGACTACTAGTCTGATCACTAACTTGACAAGTTGCTTGGATTTTTTCATTATATTGTGTGGAATGTCATATTGTGCACCCATGATTGCTAGCCTATCTACATCTACATTATGCATTCTTGGCATGGAGATAATATTGAAAGTGTTAAAACATTATATCATATCCCATACTCTATGTTTGTATGCTTTCATCAAGCCATTCTTCGTCATGATCTATGCTTTGACTTGGTTCACCACCAGCTCACTATCACCCAGTGCTTGAAATGCCTTGATTCCTTTCTTCTACACAAGTTGAAGACCTTGAATTAGTGCCTCATAATTGGTAGCATTATTAGTGCAAGTGAACTATAGTCTATAGGCATGGAAGTATTTTTTCTTTTGTGGAGAGACCAACATAATGCTAGCTCCTACACCATTCTTGCTCTAGGAGCCATCAAAGTATAACTACCATATGCCTTCGAGATTCTCATGTGCCTTCATCACTTTAGGTAATGTTAGATTTTCCTCCATGATGCAATATATGTTGAGCCCTATCTCTACATTATCATATGGGTCACACTCAAAGAGTTCACGTACCCATTCATTCAGTAGCTTATCTGGGGTTTCCTCCAATGTTGTCACGACCTCATGGAGAATTAGATCCTCTTCTTAGTCAAACATTGCATAGTTCTATTTAACTAGGCTAGGAGTATATGGATCAACATAGATCTTGAATATAAGCTCTACCTTGATGGTTATTTTTGTCCCATATCTGGTTCTCAACAACATATGTGACCAATCTAAAGATAAATACCTACCCATTTTTATTGTAAAGTCTCAAGAAAGACAAATGGAAAAATAAGGAGGTAAGTCGATGATAGCGGTGTCCTACATGACATAAAGGCTTGGGAATGTATGCAACATTGGATTTAAGTCCTTGATTACACCTATAACCTTGATTATTATGTCATCAAGTTTGACCACTCCTTTTGTAATATGGGTATACATAATTCTAAGCATGTTCATAATCTTTTTTGGCATTATCAAGCTACTTATGCTAGTGTCTATCGTACAATTATGTATTAGGTGCTAGCTGATGATAAAAAAGACATAGAACGAGGGTGGCTTGATACTGATATTGTGCATTTTTGGTTCTTTTTTTGGTTGGCATAATACTGTAGAAGTAATGAGCACTGGTTGGGGTGCTTGACACTCTTAAAATCCTTATAGCACATCTTCAAGCAAATTTTGTTGGGATGGAATGGAAGTGCATTGTACATTGTGATGTTGAGGATGGTCTTCTTCATTTATTCCACTATGTTGAAAGGGATTGAGAATCCCTTTGATAATGGTTTTGAGGGGATAGCTTCTTCTAAAGCTGACGTGTTGATTTTAGGTGGTCCATGTTCCTACACAACTTTCTTTAGGTGCAAGGGTTGCACGGGTGCCTTAGCCTATGTACCTATTTAATTAATCCATAGGGGTGATGGTAAGGGTGCTATAGATGGTACAACTTCCTCTATAGCTCTTCTCTTGAATCTTATGTTGAAATTAATTGGGGTACTTCCCTTACTAGGTGCACTGGCCTGGTTTATATAACCAAAGTCCTCCTCCTACTAATTTATAAAGGCCAACCCATCCTATGAGTGAGCTATCACTTAGGTCTCTCCCATTTATAGAGTAGCACCACTCATTTGATCTTTTAGTTGAGGTATGTCTTGAACCATAGGTATTCAGTTCAAAATCCCATTTGTGCAAGTAACTTGATTGTGCAGCTAGTTGCATGGAAAGCACCATTCTGAATCCTGCACTATATTATTTTGTACTAGGGTAAGGGCTTTGGAGGTGTTAGTGACATTGGCCTTCTATGCATAAGGTGATCTATTATATGTGAGTTGGTTTTTTGCCTACACATCACCTGGGTAGGGAGGTCTATTTGATTGGTATTGCTAAGCAAATGGTTGATGTCTGGGGTATTGCACTTATTGTCTCTTGAGGGTCACTAGCTCATTCCCAAAACTTTGCAATAGTGTTTTCACCTCTTACATCTCATTTTAAGGGGAAGAGTATAAAGTAGGTAGGCCCACTATAGTAGGGATAGGATCTAGCATAGGTTGTGTAGTTGTTGGGTTAGGATGGGGTTCTATGAATATAGGCATTGGGGGTCTAGGCACAATCTTGTTTGCTTAAATCAAGTAATTCTCTGCACACACTACTAATTCATAAGCATGAAGGAAAATCATTCTTCCCATGGATTGAATAAATATTTTAATATTCTTATTAAGATATTTTAGAAAATATAAGAATGTAGTGTTAGGAGATGGCTTACATAGTGCAAGGATTCTATCCTAGACCCTCTAGAATTTGAAATTGAAGTCGATCATTATTTCATGTGGTGCTCACTTTATAGTCATGAGATGCTCTATCAAGGATAGATGATCACTATGGTCTTTGAATTGCTTGCATAACTCCTCACCAAGCTCATCCCAATTATGAATGGATTTTGGTTGCAAGGCCCAGTACCATTGAAGAGCTTTTCCTTTCAAGGAAGAAGCTAGTAATCTAACTACAACATTGTCTTGGGTGACATGGTGTACTGTGTAGATATTTGTAATATCTTGGATATGCTCTATAAGGGAGATTGAATTCTTACCCATGAAATAGGGCAAGCTCTTGAGAGAAAACACCAAAATGTCATCATATTATGCTAAGACTAATGGGTTTCCCCCATAAAGGGCATAAATACTTGATTCCCTAATATAGCCATAAATCAAATGGGGAATAAACCTCGCCTATAATAGAACCTTTTGAATGGTGGTATAGACTGAGCTCTGAGTGGAGAATGACTTACATCACACCTCCTAATAGGGGACAAGGATACTCTATCTCTCCTTTTAGATGGCACTGGAAGCTCATTGAAATGGAAATCAACACCTCTTGTAGATGATCTTGTTAGTCTTATCATGTAAATAGGGATTGGTCTTTACAAACTAGAGATATTAAGAGTCACTAGGTGATCTCATTGAGTGTCTTCTATACTTGATAGCTAAATAAAGGCACCAATCCTTTAGCTTCTTCAATTTGGTCCCATTAAGTGTGCCAAAAACTATTGTCATTTAAAACATGCACTTATGGATGTTTGACAGCATGGGTAAGCTTTTCATTGGGGAATTAGGCACGAGGACTTAGCACGGGGCATGCGAGGCCAAGGCACTAGGCATGAAAGTATTATAGCACAACTACACACACAAGCATTGGTTGTCTCATCACAATGATGGAAACATCCCCAATGTGTAAGACCCTTATACTCCTTGAGACAAGTCTTTGGAGTAGGTTAGATTCCTTCTATTCTAAATGCACCTAGTTTAAGACTAGCACATAGACATAAAGAGCAAAAAATTAACCTATCGCTAGCCTAAACCTAATAACTTCAAGGGAAAGGGAGGGAGAAGGTAAGCTAGTGCATGAAAAAAAAAGGGGAAATGCACCTAAAATAGAGCGAGCGCTCCTACTACCATAAATGCAATGCAAGCAATTAAGAACAAGACAATATCACATAGTTTCTACCAAGTTACTCTACATGCATGAGTACTTTGCATAGAGGTGAGAGAACATAGTACCATGATGCAAGGGATGATAAATGGTCTATAGATATCATTGACACAAACCCAAGTGTGCACAAAATTCAACCAATAAGTGAGCTCTGAGTTTAATGAGGAGGTGTAGGGAATGAATGATTAAAGAGAGGGGTGAACATTACCCATAGATAGGAATCAACAAACATGAAGAGCACATTGATCATCAGAGTAACCAAAAGAGGTGAACTTAATTCTCATTAGCATACAAATATTTATCCAATACAAGTGCTTATATAAGGCTACTAAAAATGTGTCAACCCTTTTACAATAAAAGAACCAAGTTTTATAGGAGATCAAGCTGGTTTTACAAAAAATGTTCCACTTGGGTGATGAATGAAACATTTAATTCTTTTACGGTACCATGGCCATACTTCTGTCAGATGATTGGATATGGTTAGTGGTAGGGTCTCCCCTGGGTATACATGCATCAGGAAATGGAAGATTTTCCTAACAGTGTTAGGGTATGGTGTGTACTCAAGCTCCAAGGTCAAATAGCCACTTTTGCATTAAATTGTTTTGATAGTGCTTTGAACTTCGCTCAACCATCTCTAATATCCTCTCATGTCTAGTAACTACCTGAAACATGTCACTTTGATGGGCTCTTTGAGAAATATCCTTTGGCTTGCTAAATAAGAGAAGTGTGGGTGTGAAACATGGAAGGTTGGCACTTTCCTTGGAAAAAATGTGAAGATCTCTATGTTGAATGAGCATGGTGCCACCATATGGTAGTTGTGGAAGAAGGTTGTGAAATGCATAAGGAAAAGACATGGAACTTTTTAGAATAGGTGTAAAGACCATTTTTAAGGAGAGCATATATGAGGATATGAAGAACTTGGGTAAAATTGAGTTATTCTATGTCTACTTCTTGTGTCAATCTCCTTAGCCATTTTTTAAACCTAGAGTCTCTACTCTAAAGATCATGCACTTCCTGATTTGTGCACCACTAAACCCTATACACAAGTATGCATTGGGTTCCTTATGCAAGCATGGATCATTATGACCATGTTACATAGACTTATGTGTTCATCTAAGGCTTTGGTGTAGTCAGGAAGTGTGTGTGCCTCTTTTACTTGAAGCACATGATACTCCATAAGTGTGTTGTTCTTTTGTAGGACCTTAAGAGGCCTTGCACTGATTAAAGGGGTGACTTAGAAAGTCAACACTACTACCTTGTGCATTGAGACTATATAAGTATCTATCTAGGTAGTTTTATAAATGAGCATACCTAATTGTGTAAATGACTTGGAAGATGTAGCTTGTGTAGCCAAAATATAAGTAGACATAAAGTCTTCAAAGTGCATTTGTTTCTTTGGTCTAATAGACTATGGACTAGATTCATGAATAGATGTACAAATTATGGGTATGAATCTAGCTTGTATTAGAAGTATAAATCCTAGTAGATTGGTTGGTAATAGGTAAGGTAAAATGTAAAGGGCCCTGACTATAATTTGTAAAATTGACATTGTAGATGCATGAGGCATCCCAAGCCGACTAGGGGAATCAAAAATAAGAGAATATAAAGAATGGGTATCCCTTATTATGTTAGTTTTAGTAATTTTAAATGTAGTTGGCACCAAATAGTTAAGAATTTGTGTACTTATAATTGATAGTTAGCCATCACTCAGAGCAAAAATAGTAATGGGAATTGTTATTGTAGTGTTTGTTGTTGTAGCTTGTGTAATGTCTACTTTTATTTTAAATCTTTCTATGAAACTGGTATCTGAAATCAAAACAACATTAGTAACTAATGGGGTCTCCTTGGGACTTGGCTCCCTTGTTTACTCTTGCATAAATATTGATGTGGTCTCAACCATCTTTTCTATTTGGCACTCTATAACTTGAGGTGGAGAGCTTGGAGGTGTAGTTGGTGATGTAAGTTCCTAATTTTGATGTTCTTGTTTATATTCAACCTCCAAATACATATATTCTTCTTCCTTATCCCCTACTGATATTAACTCTATTTCAATAGAGTCAGTGTTTTCATGCTCCACTTCTAAATCTTCATATATTTTAGTTCCTTCTAACTCAATTTCTTCCTCTTATGTTTCCTTCTCTTCTATTTCTTCCTCTTCCATTTCCTCCTCTTTTATTTCCTTGGGTTCTCCCCAGACTCCTCGTACATAGGGCCTCCTATAATAAATAAGCCTTCAACATGCAATTTCTTCTTATTTTATAACCTTTGGGGACACAAGAGGGGTCTTAGGTTTCTTTTGGAAGGTCTTTAGTGGTTAGCTCATAGGAGTAAGGGTTGGTCATAAAGTGGATGGAATAAAACATGAAGGGGACATAGTAATGGGAAGTGGAGTGGGAATGGCTATGATTATTGGTGGATTCATGTTATGAACTGGTGACAAGGGAGAAACAAGTACTTGTGAAATAAAAGAGGGAAGAGTCACTTGTTATATTGATTATGTAGAGGTACAAAAGAAAGTTATCCCTCTAGCCTGTTTAAAACTATGGATTATTTTATATTAGTTATAAGATGAGAATCAATATCACTTAGAGGTGTGGGAAGACTCATGGAGATGTTGGAAATGACTTTTGGATTTGTCTCCCCATATTTTCCTACTTCTTGAAAATTTTCAATCCCCACTTCTAACTTTGGTTGAGGAGGATTCCCATGAACTAGAGTTTAAGTCCACTCTTCACTATCGATCCTCTATGATAGTAGGATCATACTAGATCTTTTTGGGTACTATCACAAACATGATAACCTTGCACATTTTTATAGCAACCTGACTATCCTCTTCAATATTGATGAATATGGAATTATGATTATACCTGTTGGCCATTTTTGGTCCTAAAGGCCAAAAATTAGACTCCCTTCCTTCCCTGCTATCCTGAGCAGTCAGTCTTTGATGTATTACCAAATGGATGATGGGCCTGAGCATGTCAACCTTAACATAGTGAACTAACCATTAGAGTTCAAACATCTGGTCATGGGTGTGAGAATGTCAAAATTCAAGGTAGCAAAATAGATGTTGGTTTTCAAATGATGATAGGCTTGTGGACATCAATTTTATGGTGATGAAGTATTAATTGGTTTTCAAATAATGACAGGTCTGTAGACATCAATTTTGATGGGATGTGTTGGCCAATGAAGAGAGACCAAAGAGACAATTCCTTTGGGCAAGTGCTCGAAAGAACTCAATATCGTGGACCCAAAGGTATTAAAAGGGCATAAGGCCGTAAGGAAACTCAGTGACCCATTGAGAAAGGAGCCTGAAGAGCTAAGAGGAGATGAAAGATAGCCCCAAGGGCAAGTTGCCAGGAAAAGACAAAGGCCAAGCACATAAATGAGTAGAATAGTCCAGGTGGCACATAAAAAGCATCAACAGAGAAGTTATTGCTACAGATGAAATAGTGTCCACCAAGTGGTCATCAAAGAATGCAAGCATTCAATAGCATGGCCTATTTTTCTTCATCTAAGTTTTGATAAGTAGACAGTTGTATAAGTTTCATAAAGAGGGGTGGCCTTGTCATTAAAACAATCAAACAACCCATACTCTTGTAGTGACATTTAATATAGTTTAAGCACCAAAGTCAAGACTTGTGACATCTACAGCATGGTTCCTTCAGTGGACTTCCTGCTTCCTAGGTGTTTACTATAGTATGGGCCACTTGTTCTTGAAAAGCACCAAAACTCTTTCTCGTAATGCTATATATTGTAACCTCTTAGGAAAAAAAGATATCTCTCACTTGTGTAAGGTGAAGCCCTACCAAATTTTACCTTTGAATCAATAGAATGTGTTTTACCTCTATTTAACTGGTTATACTTATGAGTATATTTGTGTATCAACTCTGTGTTTAGTCATTTTTGCTTGATGATTTCATAGATTAACACCAATATATCTAGTGTAGCCAAGGCCATTTCTATAGGTTAACAGGAAGTGCTTCATCTAGAACATAGATATAGAAGAGTAGTTATCTGATATTGTGTTTCTATAGCGCCTGTAGTAAGTTCTTTTTCCTTGTGTCTTCATTAAGCCCCCTATTAAAGCACCCTACAGTCTGATCTTTTTTTCATATAAAGTAAATGTTTGCCCCCTTTTGGTCTGAAGTGTTGATATAGATGAGTAAATCAAAATCATTTGGTGCATCACCATTTAGATAGGTTCTATTTTGGTTATATCCTTCTCCCTTTTCACCCCCCCCCATTATTAGCAGTAGTAGTGAAATACCTCAAAGATTGAACAAAGGGAGCTAGCCCTTATCTAGAGATTCTTTCCTCAGATTTGCCATACCCATAGCAAGAGGAAAGTCTTCATTGTGCCGTGTGGAAGAAAGAGGCTAAGCCTTCTTTCAAGGGTGCAATCCACAGCATCAACATTTATTGGCATGCCTGGTGGGACCAATTTTTAGATGCTCTAGGAAGTTTTAAGATTGGTGTTGGTCCTGTTATTACAAGAATAAACAACTAACCCAGCATCTGGTGACTCCATTTTCAAGAACATCAGTCTCTAGTCAGAGATCAGCCTAACATCCCATGCCTAAGGTCACCATAAGATCTTTTGCCAAGGGTGTCCCTTTCAAATTCATTGAGTTGCCTTTAAACTTAGCAAGTTGATTGAGGTTTATAAGGACTCATCCCTATACATCAAACAAGCTTCCCAGACCTTCCATAAAATATACTTACATAAGAAGGCCTAGGTTAAACCCTATCATCTCCATGGCTTTACCTTTTATTGCCTTCCATGGTCAAAGCCCTTTAAACCTTCTGCATTATGACCCAATCCCAGGGATAGCCCTTAAGAGTATTCCTCCCTTAATGTTGAGGGGCCTATTACCGCTATTGAGCATATCAAGAATATCACCAACCTTTGTAACATTCATAATGTCACCAAAGAGAACATAGCCATTAGGTTGTTGGCATTTTCTTTTAAGGGCAAGGTTTTGTACTGGTATGGGACTTTACCTATGAATTCAATCTGCACATGGAATGAATTAGGCACTCTCTTGAAAAATAGATTCGGGGAGAAGAGTGACCACCTCTCTCTTGTTGAGCATTTAAACACCATAAAAAGAGCTCTACATGAATTCATGCAAGATTTCAATACCAAGTTTCAAAAGACCTGGGATAGAATCCCCATTTTAGTGAGGCTGACCCCAAACTATGCTTTCCTTTATTACTTGAAAGCTTTGAACAGTGACATTATTTTCATGATATAGTCTATGAGAGGACAAGTGTTACTTGTTGCTTAGAGATAGAAATAGCCACTAAAAATTACCTGGTGTAAGCATGAAAGATAGCCCCTAGACCTCATATGCCACTCTTTCCTAAATTTCCACCTCCAGTTTAGACTGCTACACCCACCTTAGCTCTTTTGCTTGGCACAAAAAAGCTGACTGCTACCTCGGCCAATGACCTCCATGAAGTTAAGAGCTTGTTACAAAGCATGACCAATGAATTAGTGGCTCTCAAAAGGCAACAAGCTCAAAACTATCAGTGAAATCAAGGATACCAGTAGTTCAGACAAATAAATAAACCCCCTTTTCAAAATTATAATCAAGGATAGGGTCAGTTTGCACAAGCCATACCATATCAAGGTTATAATTTAGGCACTCCATCATCTAAAGCTCTTGTTCCCACTCAAAATAATCTGGTACAAGAACAATCTAATTTCCCACCCCTGAGATATGGTCAAGAATAGGTTGCTTATACAAATGAGTTGCCAAATCAATATGTAAACATGCAAGACAACCAAATGGCCCAGTTCCTAGGTTTTGAGGTGTCAATACAACCTAGATAGATAACAGGATAGCTCAGTCTGATTCCACTCTCATGAATCACTTGGAAGGTGAATTTTATGCAGCAAATTATGTGGGCATCATGAACAACTAAGGTGATTATGTTGCAGCCAACACTAGGTCCAAAAGGAGAGCCGTGGAGGAAGCTCAAGCAGCTGCCCAAACATCTGTAGCACCTTCTTCATCATATGTGAACTAGAAATTTCCAAATTATAGGCCATAAATTACACCCTCAACTCCTCAGCCAGTGCCTTAGGCTATAAGTGCCCCCAAATAAAATTTAAAAGGGAGCAACCCTCATATCAATGTGGTAAAGTAGATGAAGAAGCTACACATGAATATCTCTTTATGGGATTCATTATCAATGTTAGGACAAAAGGACATACTCCAAAAGGAATTACATGGGCTAAATGAACAAGTTATCCTAGCAAAAGCTGATAATGTTTTGATCATGAATGGGCACCCTTCCATGGTAGGCCAAGTAAAGAAGGATGAAAAGGTTCCTCCTTTCTACCTATCCTTAGTCATCAAATATTTCTTGGTTCACAATTACATTATTGATAGTGGGGAAAGTACCTCAGTAATGCCCAAATGTATAACAGATAAGTTGAGATTCAAATATGAGGAGATGACTAAGGGAGTCTTGCAATTAGATGGACCACCAGCTAAGACACTAGGAGTGGTACAAGGTTTGAATCTAATGATGCACATCTATCCAAATTTCTCAGTTCCCCATGATGTGGTAGTGGTGGATTTTCCTCCCTAATTTGCTCTTTGTTTATCCAAGGATTTCACATCTAAAATAGGTGGGTACCTAATAGCAAACTGGTCTTATATGGTTTTTAGAACCAAATATGGAACTAAGGTCTAGATTCATTCAGATTCAATCCACATAGATCATTTGGAGCCATACTAACTCAAGGCAATGAATGTCATCTACACCATCATTGATAAAGAAGAATTCTAAATGGACCAATCTCTTCCCTCTGCCTTTGAAGGAGTTGCTGACCTACTATTAGATGAATGGGGAAGTGACAACTTTGAACATGACCCATAAAAGTTCATAGAAGAGGTAGGTCTTGGAATTTATTGCATGCATGAAGAGGGTACTCTTGTACTAAATTTGGTGAAGGCAAACCAAGAGAGATTGGGTTTATGGCAAATCTTCTTTGATAGCTCAAGAAGCAAATTGGGAGATAGTAGTGGAGTAGTGCTAATTTCACCCTCAAAGGAGAGATACTTCTCAACTTTTAGATTCTAATTTTCTTGCACTTGCAATGTTGTAGAATATGAGTCTCTTATTCATGGTTTGGTGTGGGCAAGGAAAAAAGGAATTAAAAAATTGTAGGTTTTTAGAGATAGTGAGTTAATTATAAATCAGGTGAGAGGCTGAAATTTGACCAAGAATTCCTTGATTAAGTCTTTCGAGCATAGGGTGTAGGAATTAGTGGAGAGTTTCCTTGCTTTTAATGTTAATTCCATTCCAAGAGCAAAATAATCAGGCAGATAAATTAGCAGTAGTTCGTGCCCAGCTTGACATCCCCAAGGAGATAGGCCGAGACAATAGTCTAAACCATTTAAAAGTGGTAATCAGACCCTCTATGCTTGATAACATCACCAATTGGCAGGTATTTGATAGTGATCAGCAAATAACACTCTTCTTGTAGGAGGAGGCTGAGTTTGCTTCCAAGAATCAAGCCAAGTTGTAGTAGCAGTACAGTGGCTAGATTATTTAGTTGAATAACAATAAACTTCCCAAAGGCTTGGTCACTCTCGAAAGCATCTTCAATGAGAATGACCAACTAAAAAATGATAAATCAAGCATCACAACCAAGAAAGAAAACTATGAAAAAGTTGAAATATTCAATAACAGGCTACCTGCACTTGGGAAGGTATGTACAAATGATGAAATGCATGCTTTCATTTTGTTGTGCCAAGAATTTATCAATGTTTTTTCTTGGGAATACGCTGACCTAAAGGGTTTTGACCCAACCTTGGCTCAACACACCATTGAGATGGAGGAAGGCACCAAACCCATCAAACAAAAACAAAGGCCTATCAATTCAAAGATTGAGCCTCTCATGCAGAAGGAACTCACCAACCTGATTGAGTCCAGGATCATATTTCCCATCAAACACTCTTCTTGGTTGGCCAATCTAGTCCCTATTAGAAAAAATAATGGGGAGATCAGACTATGTGTGGATTTTAGATACCTCAATAGAGTCTCATTGAAAGATTACTATCCTCTCCCAAGTATGGAGTAGATCCTCTAAATGGTGACAGGTAGTGAACATTTCTCCTTCTTAAATGGGTATTCAAGGTATAATCAGATTCTAGTGCAAGACTATTATTAGTATAAGACAGCATTCACTACCAAGTGGGGGACTTTTGCTTACAGAAAAATGCCATTCAAACTATCCAATGCTAGAGCCACCTTTCAGCGAGCCATGGACATGGCTTTCCAGGGCCTGATAAATAAAATTGTACTGGTCTATCTTGATGATGTGATAGTGTTCTCTAAGGAGGCAGACCAACATCTAAAACACTTGAGGCAAATCTTTGAGAGATGTAAATATTTTGGTATCTCTCTCAACCCAAAAAAATGTGTGTTCATTGTCTATGAAGGTAAACTTCTTGGCCATGTTATTTTGAAAGGGGGTTTGACCATTGATCCAAAAATAGTCCATGCCATCTTAGTGTTGTCCTTGCCTAAGCATAAGAAAGGTATGCAAAGCTTCTTCGGTGGAATAAATTTTATTAGGATATTCATCCCAAATTTTGTTGAGATAGTCAAGCCACTAACCTCCATGCTAAAGAAAGATGAGAAGTTTGTGTGGACAACACAAAGGAAGGATAGTTTTGAAGGGATCAAGTAGGCTATCACCCAAGATCCTACCTTGATCAGTCCTAACTTCTCCAATGATTTTAAACTTTACACCTTTAGGAATGAAGAGGTAATCTCTGCCATGCTTACCCAAGTAAATGATGAAAACTTTGAACAGTTGCTTGTGTTCATTAGCCAAGGTCTAGAAGGTTTTGAAATTAGGTACATATATGTTGAAAAGCAAGTCCTTGTGATCATACAAATCTTGAATAAATTTAGACATATGCTATCAAACATCAAGGTTCATCTCATGGTGCCACATCCCAGCGTCAAATATTTCTTGATTAGCCGTGATCTAAATGAAAAGAGAGCAAGATGGATCACCAAGGTAATGGAATATGACATGGATATCAAAACCATGAAGTTGATAAGGGGAAAAGGGATGTGTGAACACCTTGATATAGACCTCAAATAGTAGAAGGAGGGAATTTTGCTACTCCATGATGAAGCTACAGTAGAGGAACTAGAAGTCATGAAGGACTAGGCACAAGAAATGACATATGTCCTTCTCATCGGTGAGTACCCATAGGGCCTTAATAGGACTAAGAGGAGGTATTTCAAACTCCAATCTCTTCCTTATGTTCTAATTGATGGGGTTCTATTTAGAAGGGATTTTTTAGGAGTACTCTTGAGATGCATAGACTCAAATTAGGTTGATAGGGTATTATCTGAGTTTCATGACAGGCCAGTTGGTGGTCACTTTGCTCCTAAGCCTACAGCTGCAAGGATTATGAGAGCTGGTTACTTTTGGCCCCCTTTATTTAGAGACACCCATGCCTAGGTATGAAAGTGCCAAAAATGTACCCTCTTTTATGGAAAGTAATGGCTGGCTGTAATGCCTCTATAGCCTATTCAAGAAGAGCAACCGTTCATGCAATGAGGCCTAGAATTCATAGGAATGATCAACCCTCCTTCCAGTGTTGGCCACAAATGGGTCTTGACTAATATAGACTACTTCATGATATGGGTAGAAGCAATTGATTGGAAAGAAGCCAATGAAAGTGCAGTCCTAGACTTTTATGAAGGCCTAGTGACAAGGTTTGGAGTCTCAGCTACCATCATCTCAGATAACGCATTGGCTTTCTTGAGAACCAAAACAAGCGAGTGGGCATTGGGATACGACATCTACCTTATCACTTATTCCAACTACTACCCATAAGGAAATGGGTTGGATGACTCCACCAATAAGAATTTGATCAAAATCATCAGAAGGATAATGGAGGAAAATTAGAGAACTTGGCATGCCAAGCTAAAAATATCCCTGTGGGTAGATAGGGTTACTCCAAAAAGGGAAATTGGCAATTCACCATACACACTTGTATATTGAAGGGAAGCTAGACTTCCTATTTCACTTGAATTTCTAGCCTTGGATCTTGCTCACCAGCTACAATTGGAGGGAAGCAACAACATGGAAGTCAGGTTTTGTGAATTGATGGAGCTTCAGGAGACAAGAGACCAAGCCATAGCTTCTATGACCAACCATCAGTAGCAAATGAAGAAGCACTTTGATAATAAATCCTCATCAAAAGGGTTCTTTAAAGGTGATATCATCTTAAAATGGGATGAAGACTGAGTTAAACCTAGAAAACACATGAAGTTTGATGTCTTATGGAGTGGTCTGTATGTCATCACTCAGTGCAAGCCACACAACGCATTCCAACTCTCCAGGTTGGATGGTGGGGAACTACATATCCCATTTAATGGGATATATCTTAAGCATTATCACTGAGCCTCTTCTCATTATTTACATATTTTCCTATTTTTCCCCTATTTTCCCTAAGTGCTTTTGGCACATGTTCATAGTTTTTTAGCCTTGTGTGTGTTTTGTTTACCATTTAGGGGTAAAAGTTTCATGTTGTTTTTTAGTCTCTCAAGGTTATTATCAGCCTTTTAGGTTGTATTCTGAATCTGTGCCCAACAGACTTGTAAGCCACTAGTTTTCTTAAGCATACCAGGCATGCTTCCCTTGGGAATCACCAAATTTGTTGACCATTTTTAGTCCTGCAGGCCAAAAAATTAGTCTCCCTTCCTTCCCTGCTATCTTGAGTAGTATGTCTTTGATGTGTTCACCTTATTGAAATTATGCCTTCCCCTTTTGTAATAGACCTATTTCTATAAAGATCCAAGTAACTTGAGTCTTGTAGATGTTTTGGGTTGATCCAGAGGCTTATCTCGCTTTGGGCAGTTGGTTTGCACAAACCTTTCAACAAAGGAATGGGCCAGTTTCAAAGGGATACATGTCTTTCAATAGGATCCGAAGGACAAGTACCCTTATGGAGGGTAGGAAAGTGACAAATTAGACTGTTCAAGTAGGCTTTAAAGGGCAACTTTGGACCCAAAGTTCCCTTGAGAAGGGTAGAGTTTTCCTTCGAAAGAGAACAAGGCAAAAGATAAAGGATTCCTTCAGACTTTTTGTCTAAAGGAAATCCAAGGAAAAAGTGACAAAGGATTTCTTCAGACTTTTTGTCTAAATAAAATCCATGTAGAACCAAAAGAATTCCTTCAGACATTTTATTCAAAGAAATTCACAAAAGAAGAAACCAAGGCAAATTCCTTTGAACTTTTGTCTAAAGGAATTTACAAAGAAAGGGCTGAGACTTTAAAGGAAGGATTTATTTTAGGAAAAATGTCTGAAGGAATTCCTTCAGACATTTTGTCTGAAGGAATTGGGAAGACTAAGGAGCCTGAAGGAGCCCAAAGGACAAGTGCCCTTGTGGGGGACTCTCAGCTACCAAAAAGGGGCCCTCTCCTCTTTTCCAAAAGATCACCTTCCCTTTGGGAGGGTTTGTTTTGAAAAAGGCCAAAGGAATTACCAAAGGGATGACGGGCTTGAGCACATCAACCTTAACATATTGAACTAGCTATCGGAATTTAAATGTCTGGTGACAAGTGCAAGAATGTCAAAATTCAAGGCAACAAAATAGTTGTCAGTTTTCAAATGATGACAGGCCTATAGATATCAATGTTATGGTGATGAAGTATCTATTGGTTTTTGAATAGTGATAGGCCCATAGACATTAATTTTGATGGGATGTGTCAGCCATTGAAGAGAGACTAAAGAGACAATTCCTTCGAGCAAGTGCCTGAAAGAACTAAATATCATAGACCCGAAGGGATTCAAATGGCACAAGGCCGCAAGGAAACTCAGTGACCCACCAAAAAATGAGCTTGAAGAGCTAAGAGGAGACAAAAGATAGCCCTGAGGGCTGAGTTGCTAGGAAAAGACAAAGGCCAAGCACAGAAATGAGTAGAATAGTCCAGGTGGCACATAGAAAGTGTTGATAGAGAAGTTATTTCTATGGATGAAATAGTCTCCACCAAGTCGTCATCAAAGAGTGCAAGCATCTAATAGCGTGGCCTATTTTTATTTGTCTAAGCTTTGATAAGCAGATAGTTGCATAAGTTTCATAAAGAGGGGTGGCCTTGTCATTAAAATAATCAAACAACCCATGCTCTTACAGTGACATTTAATATAGTTTAAGAACCAAATTCAAGACTTGTGACATCTACATCATGGTTCCTTCAGTAGACTTCCTCCTTCCTAGGTGTTTAATGTAGTATGGGCTGCCTATTCTTGAAAAGCACAAAAACTCTTTCTTTTAATGTTATATATTGTAACCTCTCAGGAAAAATAGATATCTCTCACTTGTGTAAGGTGAAGCCCTACCAAATTTTACCTTTGAATCAATAGAATGCATTTTACCTCTATCTGACTGGTTATACTTCTAAGTATATCTGTGTATCAACTTTGTGTTCAGTCAATTTAGCTTGATACTTTCATAGATTGACACCAACATATCTAGTGTAGTCAAGGCCATTTTTGTAGGTTAATAGGAAGTGCTTCATTTGGACCGTAGAGACAGAAGAGTAGTTATTTATAAATGTGTTTCTGTATCACCTGTGGTAAGTTCCTTTTCCTTGTGTCTTCATTAAGCCCCCTATTAAAGTGCCCTATAGTCTAGTCTTTTTGTCAGATAAAGTGTTCATTCACCCGCTTTTGGTTTGAAGTGTTGATATAGCTGAGTAGATCAAAATCATTTGGTGCATCATCATTTAGATAGGTTCTATTTTGGTTATATCCTTCTCCCTTTTCACCCCCCCCATTATTAACATTAGTAGTGAAAGACCTTAGAGATGCATCAAAGGGATCTAGCCCTTATCTACAGATTCTTTCCTCAATTTTGCCATACCCACAGCAAGAGGAAAGTCTCCATTGTGCCACGTGGAAGAAAGAGGTCAAGCCTTCTTTCAAGGGTGCAATCCATAGCATTAACAATACCACTAGTGTCTATAAAGGATCTTAACTTTCCTCTCATACTTCTTAAGGTGCTCTATCACCTTACCCATAGGATCCTAGTACCTAAATGGTACCCTCTTTAATTCATAATGTGTTCTAATTTTTCCCATAGAGCTATAGTTCTTCCAGTTGGTGTATTGTACATGACCAATCCTGAGAGGGGTTGGATGCAAGCTTCCTTGTTTAACATTCCTCAATTTGACATCCACACTGTTAGATAATTATGCAATAATTTCTTGTTCATCCACCTTATCTAGAACATTATGTGATAGATATATGGGTTGTGCCCTAGTACCCTCAATTCTAATTATAGTGCAGTGAGGGTAATACCTGTAATCACTCATTTTCTTAATGGTTCTCCTAATATTTTTTGATAATATGGGCATGTTTTTCCTGTAGATATCCATATACACCATGGGATAAAATATTCTATGATCCTCTAGATTTGCCTCCTAAACTTGTAAATGTGAATAATATTGATTTCATCCATACCCTATTCTTTGGGTATTCTATGGATGGTTCCCAGTGCTTTGCATAATATGGGTGCAGTGTAATAACTATGGCATTTACCAAGTATGACATCATGTAAATTTTTACATCTGGTAGATTTTTTAGGTTACGAATTTGTTTTATCAAATTGGAGCTTATTATCTCTCCCAAGGAAACTATTTAATCATAACTCAAAATAATGTCCATCAATGGGACCCATATCTCACAAACATAATAAATGCTTGGAAAACCATATAATTAATTTAACAAGGCCATGTTCATTCTTACCCCTAGCCTAGAGGTGACTATGGTGATGGATGCAATGGGGCCTTTGATCACAAATTTTCTTTGCTTGGTTTCCTATTGCTTCAATTTATCTTTGATTGAATTTGAAAGAAACCATGAATCCACCATAGCCTGACCATAGGTTATTTTAGGAACAGGGATCCTATAGTATTTCTAATATGTGTTCCCACTAATATAGGCTACAGGAGTTTTGCTAAGTTGGTAGTGCAATATTTTTATTGAAATTTTCCCATTTGCAAATAAATCAAAAAGCAAGTTATGCAGGGCATTACCTCTAGTTTTAAGACTGCAATGTGTAAACCTAATATATTAATGGCCAAAATTTCATCTTTGTATCTCTATGTGAAAATGGACATTTGGTCCTTTGTTCCATATAATTGTGTATCATTGGCTTCCATGTATATGGATGAATAATCCTTGAATTGGTGTTCCAGTGTTGTAATATCAAACACTCTATCCAAGAACTTAGTAGTATTGATAATAGAATATGCAGAAGGAGGGAAAGCATGGGATGATGAATCAATTATTACTCTACAAGTAATGTTTAAATTTTATTAAATCCTAAAGTTATTTTATCCACTAGAGAGCTCAAATTTGTAGATTACTCAAGATAATAAGAAGGCAATGTAATCAACTATGATTTACAAGCTGAATATGTCACATAGATTTGTTAGTTCTAAGAATTGAATGCATTGGAATTTTGATTCATGTGAATTAATTAAATACAATGGATTTTAATTCACTACCCACTTCATAATTTCTCATTTAAATTTCAATTATATATTACCAACCTTTAGCAAATTTCTTATTGCCACATGGCATATTTTCATTGCTTTTTGGTGCCCAATCATCTTAACATGATAGATGTTCTATTTTTGGGTCTCTATAGCTTCCTTTGATGATGGATATGCTCTTTTATAATTAATCAATTTAGTTAGAGACACATGGCAGCATATTTCTTATCCGCTGAGTGTCAGACCTTGTCTTTTATATTTTTGCATCTTTGGTTGTGGGTCATTGAGATAGTGACACTTGGAAAATTATTAGGGGCCCACTTGTTTGGAGTATGAAATTTATTTATTATGTACTATGTAGACTATGGGTTAGTGGGATCCTGACATGTGGAGAAATCTCACTTCACTAGAGGGGTTGATGAATTATGGTCATATACCTTACTAAGTCAGATTGTGAGTCATCAATATGAAGATACATGGAACAATCTATTTACTTTAGAATTTGGAATTCGTATTATGCTTTGAAAAGAAGGGGGTCACTAAGATGAAGTCACGTTGATAGATATCATTGTTTTGAAGGGCATCATAACTTTAAACTATACCATCTCTAAAAGATTTGTTGGTCATTTGTATGATGACATGTAGATCAATATTGTTGCTTCGGAGTCTAACCTTTTATTGAATAAGTGTATAATAGTAAGATGATGAAACTTTGTGTAATTGTGTAAACTTAGAGGAATAATAAATTATTCAATCACCAAAATATATGGGTTCATAGGATAAATCCAAGTGGATGATTTTGATGAACTCACAAACAATCTAGGAATAGAATAGAAGACCTTAATCATGGAAATTAACCCTACATATGATCAAAAAACTAAAAATAGGACTAAAATATATCTTGGTTAGCTCTGTTATTCACATAAATCAAAAGGATTATTTTCAAGGTCAAATGCTTATAATATCAATACTTTTAATTTTGAATTTTAATAATATTAGAGGCTCATTTTCTAAAGGAAGTGGGTCCCTATTTGAAATTTTCCAAATGGGGTGTGTTGGGTCACAACACATACGATTTATTTCACTTTCCTTGTGATCTATATTTTTCTTGGTGTCATACTATCCATATTTATATGACTAAGATTTAGGACTCATTAATACATTTTTTTGCACAATAGTCTTGCATATAACTTGTTTATTATGTATGGAATTCATTACATGTGAATTCCTCATAGAAATTGAATGAATTCTTATATCTTTTTAATTTCACATTGGAACTTACATTATATTTTCATTGACATTATTATAGACACTTTTTTCATGTTGCTTGTAATGTTTCACTAGCCTTGACCATTTAATTGTTGATTTCATTCTTAGAACTTGCATTGGATTCTCTATGATGACAAATGTTTATTGGGACCTTCAATAATATCATGTATTAATTTCAAATGCAACCCATTATTTTCTTAGAATCATCTTCATCTTGGTTTTCTAGCTTTCAATCCTTGCTCCTCTCTTTTCACATGTAGCCCCATGCCTTTTTGTGTTACTTTTCTATTATTCTACATAAATTACTAAAAAATAAACATGGATTCATACACGATCATATCTATAGACCTATAGGGGAATCATACCCAAACTTGTTCATTAGTGATTATATTTGTCTACATATTTTTCCCAATGGGGATATGATACTCACAATTTCTATCTTATATCACATATTTTCCTATGTTGGAATTATACCCATGCATTTTTTTTCTCAATATATCCTATGTATGGATTTTATTGTACCTCTTTCACTTAATCTACATTTCTTATTCATATTCTATATCTCACACATGATAGGTAATCACTCATGGTACATCTATTTCCATATGTTTATACTATTAAGTTCTAGTACATTTTGGGGCATAATTTTCCTCATCTACATATTTTCTTATTGACCTTGACATATATTCATCACTATCATGTGATCATTGCACATTATTATTATCTTATAATTGATGGTTATACTACATATGGTCTTTACATCATTACTTTTGATGAGCCTTTATGCCCTAATAATAATTTTACATCTTGTGATAGTATATTCATCATAATTGTTATATACATTCATATAATCTTCCCATAAAAAGGTGTGATCTAATTATAAAGTGCCAAAAAATTCAAAAACATTATAAAATACAAAAAAAATAAAAACATTGTTTTCTACATGTTTACATATTCACCTATACTAAATGATTTCATATTCTTGATATACACATTTTTTTCATGTGATTTCTTGACTGAGTGTTATCTAGATTTATAGGTTACATGATATATAACTACACATTATTTTCCCAAATATTTGGGGGGAATTATAATAGAAAACATGTCCTAACTTAGGGGCATTGTCATATAGCAAATTTTACACATTAATATATTTCTTTACTTGTTCTTTATCATATTGAACTAATTACATTGATTACTACATATCAAGCTACTACCTAAATATTATATATCGCATGTTTTTTTGGTCCCATCTTTATGTGGTCTCACTAACTTGTCTTGTCAGTGACTTGGGTGTGGTAATTAATTTGTGTGACCTATTTATTTTAGCCAATATGTTCATCATGGATATTTTATACTATGATTTTAGCCATCATGTTTATCACACATATTATTATACTTGCTTAGTTCCTACATTTCCATTGTCTCTACCATGTATTTATGTGGGTGTACTACTTGTGTGTGCTCTCATAGACAACATGTCCTAACTTAGGGGCATTATTATATATCAAATTTTACACATTAATATCTTTCCTTTCTTGTTATTTATCATATTAAACGAGATTACATTGATTACTTCATCTCAATCCACTACCTAAATCTTATATATCACATGTTTTTTGGGTCCCATCTTTGTGTGGTCTCACTAACTTGTCTTATCAGTGACTTGGGTCTGGTCATTATTTTGTGTGATCTATTTATCATAGCCAATGTGTTCATCATGGATATTTCATACTATGATTTTATCCATCATGTTTATCACACATATTATTATGCTTGCTTAATGCCTACATTTTCATTGTCTCTACCATGTATTTATGTGGGTGTACTACTTGTGTGTTCTCTCACTACTATATCTAGCCCAATTGAGGGCATATTATATCACATTTTCAAAATTCTAGTTTTTCCCATTTTGTTTTGCCTATGGGGGGCATCATAATATTTTGTATTGATCTTGAGATAATATTATGTTTCTTATGCTAGATTGACTCTTTTACATAAATTTTTGGTACCAGATATATTCAAATTTTCATTGTAAAATGTTTCAAAATATTTACACTTTGGCTATATTATTTTCCTACCATATGAGGAATTTGACATTATATTATGAGATGAGTTATTTCAAAAAGGGTCATCATCCCTCACCTCAAAAGTGGGGAATACATATAGACATATTTTCAAAAAAATCAAAATGAAGCAAACTTGAGTGAACTTAGTTGAACTTGATAAACTTTATCAACTTCTTTGATCAAGAAGTGGATTGGGCCCTGGTGAATCCAAAAAACATGTTGGTTGTGTTTACCCACCCATAGAAATTCTAGTTTAAAAAGTTGTTATTATGGCATTTGGAGTAAATACTAGATGTATATTTGTTCTTATGCTTTCTTTTCAAATTTAAATTTTAAAAATTCAAATCTTCAAAAAATTAAATTCAAACTTCAAATATTTTTCATATGTGTTGATTACTTATATCAATTACAAATTATTTTAGGAACAAAAAAATTCATGTGATTGGAAACTTAATTCAAGAAAATACATTAAAAACACTTCACTCTTACCTAGATAAGTGAAGGTAGATGTTTCAAATTATTCAATATTTATACTTTGATGCATACATACATTCAATCATGTTCACATACCCACATTAAAGTGGGGAAAATATGTAGATGCCTAAATCTTATACAAGACCCTTTTCCCAAATGGATTATCCCTAATTTAGCATATTTGACATACTTATGTATATTTATATATAAGATTATTCACTGTTACATTGGTATGTATTTATCCCTTGAGACTTAAAAGATAATTTAAACACTTATATGAATCTATCCATTGACATCCCTAGACCAGAAATCATCATTTTTCATACTCCTTGTTGAGATATCATCCTATGTATGTCTCATTTCAATTACAAACTTTGCATGATTCTAGCTTAGGCAGATTTACACCCTACACAAGTTTTCCCCCTTTGCATTTTTTTGGGTCTTTTATCCATTTTCCATTGATCTTGTACCTTTAATCTCATGTCTTTTCATTTAAAATTTGGTTAACATGCCCCATTTTTTCATAGAGTGCACTATATATACAACTCATCATAGGATGATTTAGGAGAATCAAATGATAATAAAATATCAAGGTCTATACCTAGAACAAATCTATGTATTAATTTACTATATTTATCTTTAAGTTGAGTTTTATTTAGTCATATCTTACACAATTATGATGGAGGTGTCTATCTTCGTCTCTCTTTATTCCTTTAAGTAAAATGAATGTTTCATCTTTCATGTAGTTGTATCATCACTTATATGGAAGAGGACTTATAAAACCCTTGATCGAGTTATTCCACCTACACTCAAAAAATGTGGAGTTTTTATTATAGTGTGTGGGGTACATAGTTATAAACATTGCTTCTTGGTTGAATGAATTCATAATCCATTGTTTGTTTTGAATGTGAAGCTAGGTTAAAGAGGAGGAATTATAAATTATCACATTCTACCCAAAAAATTAGGAAAGGGTAGGTATTATAAGGTTATAAAATAGGAGGTGAAGTAGTGACAAGAATATTAGGTTTTTTACATTATAGAAACAAGTTGTGGTTGTTAAAATTTCCAAACAAAATTTGGAATGATGTAAGCATGGGGATCAAGAAAATCAAGCAAAATGAAGCTAGGGATAGGTATCAATAAAATCAAGTGGAATGAAGTTATGGATATTGGATTAATGAAAAATCAATGGAACTAACCTTAGAAAATTTATATTTGAAAAAATATGTAATGATATCTAACCCTAGAAGGGATACAAGATGATGTGATTTCACCAAAGTTTTAATATTAATTTTATTAGGATCATAAACAATTATATATATATATATATATATATATATATATATATATATATATATATATATATATATATATATATATATATATATATATATATATATATATCCATTACGAAACACACAACACTCAACTTCATTAATTCAATCACATAGATAGGTATTTATATGTTGGTTTGATCCTATTTTATAGGATGTAAAATATATCATCATCCATTCATTCCTTATATAGTTATAATCCTTAAATATATTCTAAAGGTGTTATTACAACTTACTCAACAACCCACCTAAAATTAGTCATAAACCAAACTTTATATTACATATTATAATTAACTATATCTAAACTATAATACACCATAAAATATAGTATAACCTATACTATGGTGTAATAATTATTATCATTTCCCCATAATTACAACTTGGTTCAAAGTATTGGAGAAAATTAAAATTTTACGTGAACTAAAACGCACTTATAGTTCAACATATTGATAAACAGTAGTTAGAATGTCCTCACTACACCTATTAACAATTGATGAAACTGGAAAAACAAAATGTTCATTAAGAATCACCAAATTAATATGAACTATGAATAAAAGAATGATTAGAGACACCAAGATGGATAAGTGTCACAAGTGTGTCATATTATGAAGTACTACTTGAATGGGTAATCTTGTCTCCTGATTTGACCTTTGGAGAAAGTGCTAACATATATTCTCCTCTTTATTCAATCTCTCTCTTCCTCATCCTCTTCCTAATCTATAAGACCTTGTATTTATAATATATCGATATAGGATAACTCATGTGTGTTACTTGATTATTGAAAATGTAAATGGGAAGGGTTAATTTGAAAGTTAATGGACAACACACATAATTATTTAAAAATATAAAATGGAAGCTTGTACAGGGCTCATACATTTACAAGCTTTGTCCATAGAACAATTGGGGCTTAGTTTTCAAGACAATGTTAGATAGCATGTGACAATTTGTCTAAACAAACTAACATATAATTTTTATATAAGTGTTGAGGTGATTTTTGGGATTAATGGACCAAATAGGGACTCATGTGGGGTTGAGGCCATCCTAGAAATGGGTTAATATGTACAAATTTTTCAAATAAGTTAAATTGGGGATAAAACACATGAATAAGAGTTTTTTGGCAAATTTTTTTCTCCATTAATGTATTATTAACTAAAAACTAAATTAAAAACTATAAATACTGAAGCTAAATTATTTTTTCAAAAGCTTTAAACTACAATTTTAAACATTTTTTGCAAAATTTATTAGAATCTGATTCTTAGGGTAAGAGATATGACTTTAATAAAATCTAATGGGTGTGATTTTAAGCCTAAAGTAATCTACAAAATTATGAAAATAATTAATTATAAAAAAATATGATTTGAATTAAAATTGTTTTGGGGAAATTTTGAAAATATTATTTGGCACAATCTCACAAATTTTCATAGAAAGATTCAAAATGATGAAGGAGAAATCAAATTAATTATATTATGTGTTGTGTAGGGAAATATATTTTTCTAAATTTTAAAAACCATTAAATTTTAAAAAATATTATAAAGCTAAATAAACTTCAAAAATAAAAGCATGTCATAATTTTATATAATTCAACTTTTTAATAAATTCTGTAGCTTTACTACAACACCTCTTTCTTATGCAAGCGGTTATTTAGTTATATGCGTGTACATTTTTACTTTTCAAAAGAAAAGTCCTTTTGTGGATTTCACACTCCCATTGCTAGAAATTTAGTAGACCATTATTTTTTATATTTATATTTTGAATAATGTCACTCCTTTATTGAAATTTATCTATGAAAGAAAAAAATATGAATTTATCTTTCTTTGTTGGATAATGGCACTCCTCCTCTAATACAATTTATATGTGAGAGAGAAATGATTATAATTATTCTAACCAAAAGAAAAATTGGTTAGAAATATTATAGACTATTTATAGTGATTTTAATACTTTCATGCCAAATATGGAGAAGATTTATGCAACAATTTTGTATGTTTTATTTTAAGTTTTATGACAAAAACAAGGGATCAATCTAATATTGGATTAGAAATCTATGTCAATTTTACTAAGAGATATATATTGATTGATCAATTTATCACAATATTATTTCAAAACACATTCATAGATCGGACCTCACTCTCTCAAGGTCTCTCTTAATCTCTATTCACATGAAAAACACACTATAAAACTACCTAAAATAGTATTTTTATGAACAAAGCGAAAAAAACTAATTATTTTTTATAATATAATTACTAAAGTTACATATAGATTAATAAATGGAGATTTACACCTCATCATAACTCCCTCTTATAAATAAATCTTTCAAATGTTTTAGCTTTCTTCATCTAACTTTCTCTCATACATAATATAAAATTTTCTCTTAACATAAACAATTACAAAACACAAAAAATAAATACACCAATAAATACTCAACTCACGACACTTAACTTCATTCATTCAATCAAATAGGGAGATGTTTATACATTGGTTTGATCTCAACTTATAGGGTTCAAAAAATATGATCATCCATTCATTCAAAAACTCTTTTAATAATCCCTAACTCTATTATATGAGTTCTGTTACAACTTATTCAACAACTTACTTATAATTAATCATAAAAAAAAACATTATATTATAGTTTATGATTACTTATATCTAAACTATAATAATCCATAACATAGTATAGTTTTATTATGGTGTAATAATTCCCAACAAATTTAATATGGATAAATGGATTTATAGTAAAATACAACACAAATATCCAATTAAAATTAACTAGGCTAAATAAGATCCATAAAACAATAATTGACAAAGATATATAATTTTCAAAACCAAAAAAATAGACATTCGTCAGCTTCCACCAATGGAAAACAATGAGTCAAAGATAATCCATAATACTCATGATCACAATAGAAATTTTAAAGCTTCAAGTTCAAATCATCCCCTATCCAAAGTTTCAAGTTCTACTTTGGAAAAAAATTGTAATCAAAATCTGTTTGAATGAGCATGTTCTCGAAATTCAGACCTCTAAAATCATTGTTGAATTTTTTTCACCTTTACTTAGATTGATAGAAAAATGGACTTCTTTTGCTTATGCCAATTGAATAGCCTAATCTAAAACATTAAGTAAGAAAAAATATGTTTTGGAGCCTTATTTATACTTGGGAATAATAAATTTGTATTTATATTTTTCAAATCCCTTGACAATATACATATTTAAACCGACACACCTATAATTGCAATAATTCATTTGTGAAGAAAATGAGTGTTGTAATATGACTCTAATATGAACTTTTGTGTTTAAATTAACTATCTAATGATTATTTCATTTCTCTAAAGTGCTTGAAAGTGGTCAATAGATTCATGTGAATAATAAATAAATTCTCTAGCTTTCAGTTGATTCTTGAATGTATTATATAAATATTGTATGCTTAAAAGAACTAAAATACTTATGCATTTATAAATAACTTGAATTCAATTTAGATATTTATTAGTGTTCAAACCAACATTCAATAATTTAAAAATTAAAAATATAAGGTTCACATGGATCAAGGGGTGTAAGGGCCCACCTAAGTTTGTTAAGAGTGTGTGGTTAAACTTCACACATGTTTGGAGTGTTAATGTACCATCTAAACAAAGTGGATAAAATGGTAAAAAGTTTGAGAGAGAATGTAACATCTAGGTGGGTTGGGAGGTGGTGTGAGAACCATATAAATTCTATAAATACACCAATGATACCTAATTTAAACCAAATAATTAACAACTAAGCAAACATCTTAGAAACATGCAATTTAATGACTAATAAATGCCTAGAAACAAATTTTAAGTATCTATATATGAAATACCAAATTTTTGATTTCTCATAAATCTATTTTGCATAGACAAAAATGTGTAAATTTCAACACATAAGATGAATGTATACGGAATAATATTTCATCAATGACCACATCATTTAATCATTTTTTTGTGGTGTTTGTGACACAACAGTAATTATATGGGGTTTTATTAAGAATCTGCCTCTCTTGAAAGGAAGAAGATCCCACAAAGAAAATGCTTCCCCAAGGTTTGATTGTACCAGGTCTTGGTATGTTGACATTCACTCATCATTTTGATGTGTAATCATTCCATGTAAGGGAAATTTTTACAAACTAAGTCTCTTCTACTATCTCTATCTTAGACATTTGAAAAGAGGTTGGAAGTTTCTTGGACAATACTTGTAGAGCCTAGCCTCAGATAGAAATCATAACTTCTTAAGATAAACACGATAAGCAAATAACTAAATTTTAAGCATATTTATCACATGTATATATTCAATAATGCTTGAATAATGACAAATAGAATTAAGCAACCAAGATTAGCATGTATATTCAGATTGCTTTTAACCTAGATTAACTTATCATAATAAAGAAAATGCAAAAGAGAATGGATAAAGAGATAAAAAGCCTACCAATATTGGAAATTTTCTTACAATGTATAATTGAACACATCTATTGAAACCAATCCTTGGTTGATCTATAATTAGCACAAATTTAACCTAAGGATGGTATGAGATTATAGGGAGCTAACTAGATAAGAGTAAAAGACCATGACCACCATATACATGCATAAGACATGGGTTTAAACTCTTAACAACCTTTCAAATATCAAGATATGAATTTTGGTTAATAGTATTGGGTGATTACAATAATTTAATTGTAAGAAAATAATTATGTAATAGCTAGAATAAAATAGGAGAAAGAGAGATATTATCTTAGAAAGTAGTAAAAAGCATTTAAAAAGTGTCTAGGTTCACAATGTAGTTTTCAGTCCACAATGAGCCAACCCTAAGAAAGGCCTCTAAAAGACACTATGTACACAAGGGACCTGAGTCCCAAGATTAAAAATTCAAAGATGCCTCCAAAGAATCACATTCCTTAACTGTCAAATCATGCCATACTCAAATGCACATGCCAAGGCCAAGTCTAGATTGGGATTTCAACCACTACTCAAAATAAGATAGCCACTCTTTCCACTAAATCCATTGATCATGTCACAAACTAATCATAGTTTCCAACACATGTGAGATTTCTCGAGATCTAAAACCATTGATCCTCACTCTATCAGTCTTGGACATTCTTTGATCATGATTGGAATGCCATGTACATCACTTCTTGATTACCTATTGATTTCTTTGGGATTTTCCCACTTCCTAGAATATGTTAATTATTATTTTATCATTGGTTCGAATTTGTCTTATGTATTTATTTTTTGGTGAGGAACCAATCATTATATGCCTATGTACCCATATTTCAAATACAGTTAAACCTCAAGTTCGATGGCCACAATGGGATAGATGAGCATTAAATTTAGTTATCAATCTCGTTTGATAACTAGTCATGCCCATCTGGCCACTGGGTCTACTTGTCTACTTCTAAGCTCCTTTTTACACCCTCATGACTAACTGTTATTTGGTGGCAGGTTGCCAAGATCATGCCACTTGGTGTAATCCCACTCACTTGCTCACCTAGAGGATTTTACTATGAATGGATTCGCTTAGGATAGTGGGTTATCAAGATCATACCACTTGGAAAAATCCCACTTACCCACTCACCTAGAGGATTTTACCGTGTATGGAGTCACCTATGGTAGTGGGTTGTTAGGATCATGCCACTTAGAAGAATCTTTGTGATCTAGAGAGTTAAAGACTCCCGTACAAATTTATAATGTTTAATTCATGTGTAGCGATGGAAAATATGCCAATGGCTTTGGGAACTTTTTCAAGAATTGGTTAAGTTTCAAACAAGTTATTGACACATAGCTTTAAGAGAAATTTGAAGAATCGGCTAAGTCCCAAAGAGCCTTTTTGAATGGGTCTAGGTTATTGGGGGCTACAGAAGAGCAACATGTGGCATCATAAATAATTTAGGCACCTATAGGAAAAGACAAAAGGGCATAGTCTAAAATTTTGAATTAAAATGGCTAAGTTTTTAAAAAATAAATGACATTAAAAATTTAAATGAAAATGGTTAATCATTTCAAATTTAAATCATTAAATTATTAAAATGGAAGTGAAAGGGCATAGAAACATAATAGAAAATGAGCCATTTTCAATGAACCTAATTCTAAATTTGAAGTAGATTTCACTCATTTTTATGATATTGACTAAGTCTACTAAGTGAAACCATATGAACACTTAGCCATTAATTCCAAAATGAAATAGAAATAAATTAAATTACTCAATAAAATAAGATTAAAAACTATGAAATAGTTAGACATTGCCCAAATCTAAGGTAAAAATCCTGAAGAAGGGAGATTTGATGTACTTCCAAAATAAGGTTCAGACTAAGACTTAATAGATTTAATAAAATTTAAATATTTAAATTCATGCAGTCATATATGGTAATTTTAGACCAAATGTTATCCTCAATCTTTTGACAGATTTGACATTCAGGATGATCATCAAATTTGAGTTTGTCAAGTGCCATGTGGCACATCCTTATTAACCTAAAGGTTCAGGGTTTATGGTTTGGTGATGGGCAAATACCTATTGAATTTAACCTCAATTGAATTCTAACATCATTGGGGTATCATGCAATAGAATCTTGTCAATATGGGTCTATGGTTCAAGTACACAAGATGATGCCATATGGCATCATCCTAGCAAGCTAATCCTTCAACTAGATATTGTATCAATTTCATCCCATGGTCTTGAACTCTCGAGACATCACCACATGATGACCTTTCAGGCCCTATAATCCATAAAACCATTGCATGTTTATTAATCCCCCACCAAACTAGGTCATCAAGATCATACCATGTGGCACAATCTCAGGGCCTTACTGAACTTTCACTTAGATTTTTTTGGACTAGTCCAAAACTTTGAAATGATTTGATAGTGACACATGGAAGGGTCAGGAGTAATTGAAATACACAAGACCCATATTGAAACAAATAAAATGGATAAGGCATCAACCTCAAATTTTTAGACATGTTTGACTTGACTTAGTCAATTTGGACTTAGCGTATTTTGAGTTCACTCAAGTTGATTCAGTAGACTAGGAGCTCGGTAGAAATTGATTAAAGCTAGGCATAACCATAACTTGATTCTACCCCAAATGGATAAAGCTTTATGGTTTATTCAAATATAAATGGCATTATCTTGGGGAAAAGTGTCAAGGCTCGCATAAGCCTTATCAAAGGAAAACTATAAAGAAACCATGTTAAATGACTTAGTTTAGGCTCAGGATCATTATAATGTTAAGCGGGGAAACTAGGGAAATTCCCAAAAAGACAGTTCATTGGTAAAATATGAACAATATATCATCCCAGGGCTAATCACCTAACAAGAGAAATCTAGATAAATAAACCCATCTTGATCAAATCAAAAAGAGGATCCCCATCTTTAGATTGAAAATGGGGCATGTTATGTAAGCAATAATAAATGGTGACTCTTGGTGTGAGATACTCCTAAGTATCTCAGGAATTCAGAATCTCAAGTTCTCATTTAAACACAAACATTAGCTATAAGCCATCATCCAAGATAAAATCAAAACATGAAGGCATAAATTTATACTTCAACACATGACATAGCTACAATTCTACCAAAAGACCATTGGTGTGTGAGCTATGTGATTAGTTCAACTATTTTTCACACACACACAATAAATCACTTTTGCTCAAATGATAATAACTTTTAAAAGTGGGAATATTTTCAAATTTGGCACAAGGGGAGAATGGCATGGGCTTTACTCTATTTCCAACCAATCATTATTGGCCTTGATAGAGATACCTCTATTCCCTTCTAAAGGCTTTGTTGCACTACTAACCATGTTAAAAAGACTGTGGTGGAGGCTGTCAAGATCACCCTTTCAAGGATAATTTTGAGCTTTGGAAGTTTAAATTATTTTAAAAGATATATTACTTTTCCATCTGTGGAAGGTCAGGGACCAAGCCATGTGTTTGAGGAAAGAATCAAAAACCTTATGAAAAATAAGACAAATTAGAATTAAAGCAATGTTGCATTTTTTGTTTTTAGATATTTCATTTAGTGCACTTGATGGTCTTTAAACAAGAAAAGAGGCTTTTATAAATCCACATGTTCCATTTCAAATAATTTTCCCATACTATTCTAAAAATACAAGGAAAATACAACAGTTTATGCAAGTATTTAGACAAGAATTTTCAAATTAACACATAGGAGTGTCATTGGTGTTACTTCCATACAAGCTACTCATTTAAAAATGTTGAAAAAGTAGGGGAACCCTTAGGTCAAAATAGTAGTTTCAACTCAAAAACATATGCCACACAGCTAAACCAAGCCCTAAAAATAAAGCAAATAAACAAAAAACAATGAAAGCAAACCTAAGTGAAAATAAGGGACATGAAAAAAAAGCAAACCAAGAAAATGGAAAGAAACAAGAAAGTATTTACAAAGTGTTCCAAGCCAATTCATTCCTAAAACTAGTGTTTGAGGAATTATCCATTAATAGGTAATGGGATTTCCTCACTAATTAAACACCTTAGGCAAAAAGCATTCTTGCCCAGGATTTTAGAAATCAGAAAGGGACCTAGCCATAAGGCATCAAATTTTCTTATGTTGTCCCTTCTCTTCATGCGTTGTGTCCCATATAAGGACAAGTTTTGAGACCCAAAATGAATTTGATTTGGATCATTTTTCAAACCAATGTTTAACAATTCTTTGGTGTTTACTAAAGTGCAACAAGGATACATCATGTTTTTCATCCAAGTGCCTAAGATTCAAGAGGCGGGCCTTTACTTGGTCATTTATTCCCAAATAATCAGTCATAAAATACAAGGTAGGAATCCTTAAGTTTAATGGAAAATTAGGGTGTTAGCCATAAAATAAGTGGTAAGGAGAAGTGCCTAAATGTATTTTAGTTCTAGTCCTATCATCCCATAATGTAAATTTCAAGACGTGTTAATTCCTAGGATTCTTTTCCAATGTTCTCTTAATTATGTTTATCAAACTCTTATTAGTGGATTCAACTAGTCTATTTCCTTATGGATAATAACTAGAAGAGAATTTTAGGATTACCTATAAATCATATGCCCATCCCAAGAATTGTAAAGAGGAAAAAGTGGGTCCATTATCACATACTAGTGCATAACGTACACCAAACCTTATGGCGATGTGATCCTCCAGGAATTGGATAACTACATCAGTTGTGTAATTCTTGAATAGTCAAGCCTCAACCTAATGAGTGTAGTATTTTTTGGCTATGAGAATGAATTTATGTCCTATAAATGAATTCTCATTGATTGCTCCCATAAAATCTAGTCCCCATTTTGTAAACAGTCAATCTTCCACTACTAGGAATAAAGGCATTACTAATAAATGATCTCTATGTGCAATTGTTTGACATGTATGGAAATTTAAAACATGTAAATGGGTATATTTGAAGAGATGAGGCCAATAATATCCTGATCTCAATATCTAGTGGGATATTATATCACTTGAACCATGCCCAGTATCACATTTTCCATGAAAATCACTATGCACACCTACTGATTCATGTCTATTAAGACACCTCATATAAATGAATTGGTGGTTCCTTCTATAGATCACCCTAACTTTGATCATAAAGTGGTTTCTATTCAAGTGCATCACCCTTATCTATTTATAATTGAAATGATCAGGGCACTCGTTGTTAATAATATAAAGGACCACGTCCTTGTACCAATCATCATTGGTGACATATTCAATTCTATATTGTTGGCAAATGATGTGTGGATCTGATTTATCCATAGTTTTGCTAAGTCCTTGTCTTTTCACAACAGTCATTGACTAAACTTCAAGGTTGAAACTTTGAATGATAGTCATCCACTTGCCTCTTCACTCGCCTAATTAATTATGCATTAGCATGGCTTTGACTACTAGATCAGGAAAAATAGTAAAGACTTTACTTGCATAATATGTAATGATATAATTTCTTGACAACCTTGATTAGCGTAAAATCCTGCTCATCCATCATAGTGTATATCAATTTTGCATTCTTTAGAGAGAGCTCATAAATGAAATAGGTTATTCATCTCCAACTCTTTTTCTTTGTGTTAAAATAGCAGTAGTCGAATGCTAAGAAGTGAAGGAGTAAATATAAAAAGGTTGTGTGTAATCTAGGTTGATCAACACTAGTGTGCACATAATTGCATCTTTGATTTGTGTGAAAGATCCATGTGCTTCACTTATTCATTCAATTTTAGTGTCTTTCTACATCATGAAGTTGATCTTGCCAAAAAATGACTTCAACTCCTTCGTGCTAGGTAATGCAATTTCCAAGACAGCCTGCATTCTCTTAGGGTTTATTGATACACCCCACTTAGAAATTATATGGCCTAATAGCTTCCCTCGATGACCCCAAATATAAACTTATTTGGGTTCAATGAGGTTCCATGATCTTTGAATCTTTGCAATACTCCCCTCAAATATCTGGCATGGTCACCTTGGTGTGTGGAAAAGAATATCAAGTCATCCATGTATACCATAATACACTTATCCATAAGGAATTTGAAAGATATGTCCATGGCCCTTTGAAACATAGCACCAATGTTGATAAGTCCAAAGGGCATTATCTTATAAGTGAAGGTGCCCCACTTGGTTTTGAATGTTGTTTTGATCCAATCCTCATAACTAACTATTACATGATTGTAACTAGAGTATCCATCCAAGAAGGAAATCATTTGAGCTCCATTCACAATTTCTATAACTTCATATAATAAGGGCAAGGGGTAATTTTCCTTTTTAGACACCTTACTCAAGTTTAAAAAATAAACACAAATTTTGATTTCACTACTCTTCTTCCTCATCGGTACCAAGTTTGCAACCCATGTGAAGTGCCTAACTAGAACTATGATTCTCATTGCAAGCAATTTATGTAATTCTTTAAAGATTAATGTCTCAAGCAATAGATTAACCAGCCTTTATCTCTACCTAAAGGTCCTAACCCCCAACTTTATGGGTATTGTGTGTGTCAATATGGAGGTGTCGAAGACTTTTAGATCTTTGTAGCTCCATAAAATCATGTCTCTAAAATATTTGAGGTCTTGTGCCATTCCCTATTATTTTTTTGAATTGTTAGTTGTGCTTTTTGGTATCATTTACATTACCCAAGTTGTAATGCTGATGCAAAATGCCTTTGGGTATGTTGTTTGTCTTTAGATTCATGGTCCCATCCTTATATAGATTGAAGTCTTCTTAACCATATTCATCTATAATCTAACTAGCAAATACCTGTGTATTGGCGATGAAGTCTAAGATGTGTTTGTCATCATTAAAAACTTGAAAATTTGTGATATTATTCATGACTAGGGGGTAGAGACCATCTCTACTACTAATCTTCTCATCCTCAAATTAGCAATGGGATCGAGAGTACTTGCAATAGTAGTTCTTGAATCTTATGTGTAATTATTATGTCTAGGTTGAGTCTGAATGCCAAATGCATCAAAATATTCTATTAGGTTCCAGACCTAGTTGTAGTATCTTGAAAAATGCTTATCATTGCATGAATATTGGATCTTCACATGTTTAACCACTAAGTCTAAGTCACCCAATAATCTAATGTTCTCCACCTTCTTTCCCAAGGTGAACTAAAGTGCATGGACTAATGCCTCATACTTAGCCACATTGTTTGTGTAAACAATTTTAGGTGGTATGCAGCTAGGTAGGATTTACCCCTTGGATTAACCAATTCTAAACCAGCACCACACCCAACTTTGGACTTGGAACCATTAAATATCAATGTCCATAGGTCAAATTTAGTTGTGTGGGTTGGTGATCTTTCCAAGAGGAGTGAAATTATAATTTTGAATTCTAAGTACACTCTCGTCTTTAATTAAGCATTTGTTCTAATTCTTGGTTCGTGAGGGTCCTTCAACCAGATTTTATATGCTAGGGCTAGTTTTAGGGGTATCTAAATTTATAATTTCCTCATTGGAAGATCTTGATATTGACTCTTTAATCTTCCTAGGATCACTTTGTTTCATGTCTTCATTCCCTATCAAGCCTACATTAAGTCCTTCAGCTAACAAAGATGTTGTGGATAACTCTTCTATGGGAGAAGTAGGAATGGAGTTATCCATTGCAATTATTTCATCTTGTGAAGAGCATAAAAACCATTTTTTCCTATTTAAGTCATCAGATTTCAAATTCTCACATGCTAGAGTTGCATCCTAAAATGAGACCATATCTGAGGCACCATAGAAGTCCTCTTCATCTAATTGCTTTAGTTATTCTAATTCTACATTTTGTTACACACTTAACATGTTAATAGAGAGGATGACAGGGGTCTTATTTTCTTTATCCAATGAGTATACCCCCATTTCTAATTACTTGTAGAGGACCTCATTTATTTAGTTATACTCAATGATCATATGTGTCATCTTTGGTTCTCGATCAATTCTAATTTTGTTAAGGATATCATGCCATGGTAGCCACATGTGAAAAATATTAGTTGCCATATAACCATTGAGTGTCTTTGACTAGTTTCTACTCAACAACATACCATAATCATCAGGTATATCCACCACTTGGATATCAATGAATTGATGAATCCTTGGGTTTGAGGCTAATTACATGTGTATATGATTCAACTCCCCAACTACCTTTACCTCTATTTTATTTAGTTGGACTACATTTTGATTAGATTTGGTAGGTGAAATACCTAATAGTTCATAGATAGCATATGGCATGACATTCTTAGAGGCACCTGAATCAACCAAATAATTATGTAAGATCTTACCAAATATTCTAACTATTAGGATAAATGGTGGAGTCTTAATTTTTTCTTTATATAAAGAAACACATGCATCAGATGTTTTCATAGATTCTTTCCACTTATTATCAGAAAATTATTTCAAAATTGACTCCCTCTAATTAAACATTTGCATCGATTCAAACATAGTAATGTTAGTTTTCATTTTATTCAAATCTTCCACAATGGCATAACTAGGTTTAGCTTGTTCTTATTGTTTTCTACATGGAGTATGTGCCACATATTTATTTGGATGATAAGATATGAGAGGTATATTATGTGGGGGAGGATTATTGTTTGAGTTTACATCAAGTGGGACCTAAGTGTTACTCAGAGGAGTAGAGGTGGTCAAAGGATTTACTGATTTACTCCTAAGATGATAATTATTCCCCCTTTGGAACAATCTAAAAGCATGGATCTCATCTAAATTGTCTTCAATTTTATTTTAATCCTTAAATATAAATGCATAGGTCTCCAATACTAAGGTTTTGCTTGGGTTTCCTCCATCTTGGTTTTGATTATCACCTAGAGTAGGCACTATTTACATGTTATCTACTTCCTTTTCGAAGATGTTAAAGGTAGCTATAAACTCAACACAATTGGTTTATGCATGGTCAGTTGTGTTATGAAATATACATCAAGTGTCTAAATCTAAGTCTATGAAATTCACCAAATGGGAAGCATTATTTATGTTCTGATTGTCATTGTCAAGAGGATTGGGTACATTCTCATTATTAGGTTAGGTATTTCATTGTCTAATAGGCATGTGGAAATTGAATTCCTACCTAGGGGTGTGTTATTGGCATTTTGATTAAAATTCTAAGGTCTTTGTCTACACAAAGTGATTACATCATTAGATAAGCATTGGACCATTTGCCTCAGATTGCCTATCTCAGGGTCTATGCCACCATTTGGTTAATTTACACTTTATTATTGTGGGTTTAACACATGTGCATTAACATTTAGAAATGTTGGGGTAGTAGATTGTGTTGGATTAAGAGTATTATTGGAAGCAAGTTGATTGTTCAAGAATAAGGGTACTGACAATGGGTTGCTACTAGATGTAGTGTAGCCACCAATACTTAGTATGCTAGTTATGTTATTGTAGGTAACTAAGACAAGTTGATTGTTAGTTTTCTATGAGAAATCATGGTTTGGAGGCACATAGGGCTAACCACCAATTATGTGGTTCATCAACGTTAGATTATACACCGAATTCAAATTCACATATATGTCTCTCACGATGGGGTTCATTAATGGGGTGCCTTGGTTGAGAGCTTGATTAAGCATAGGGACCTGGTTATAAGTTCTTGGTTATCCTAAATAAGGTAAAACACTTGTGTTATATTTTTGAGGTACCATTTGGTGTTCTATGTTCACAAATTTGTTATAGGCCAATGATAGGGAGGCAAGTGCAGTTGGGGTTCTTATAAATAACATTGACGTCAAAGGATACATATCACTCAAGTAGGTCTAGATGGTAACATCCTTTGTTAATATGTAGGGGTCTTTTAACCTCTAGTATAGATTATGGAATCGAGTATTGAACATGCTCATGGCTTCATTTAGTTCTCTCTTAGTGGTTGAAAAATGATGGTATAAAACATCAGGGTTGTTGGGGAACCTAAAATGGTTTACAAATATGACTTCCAAACCATCCCAAGTGGTTATAGACCTGCTTAGTAATCCTAGGTATTAGGCATAGGCAACATTCCATAATGAATAAGGAAATAACCTATAGAAAACATCCTCCTATTGCACATGTGTTTTGATAAGGGAATATTTGAATTCATGTATATGCTCTTCAGTTGTTTGAGGTCCTCCAACTATGAATTTAGGAAAAAAATTATATGGGTTCTTCAACAGGTCGTGCACAATCATTAGAACATTCACAGGGCACCCACCTTGGCCAAGCCATGCTATGGGATTATCCATTGGTATATGTTGGGGAAGCACAAATGGGATAACTAAAGGAGTGCTTGTAACTATAAGTGAATTTACATATGAATAGATAGGGTTAGTCTTATATTCTCCTTTATTAGATTTTAACTTTCTATAATTTTTGAGCTCTAAATTGCTCCTAACAGACTTAGATATCATAGTTATCCTTCTAATTTCTAGCTTGAATTGTGGCATAACTCAGTATGAAAGTAAAGGCTCCTAGAATGTCTTAATTCGAACCTTGGTTGTGATTCAGTTTGTGTTCATGGGGGGCTCCTTCTAGCACCAGAACATGTTGGTGGTGTTTTTAACACAATAATAATTAGGTGGAATTTTTTAAGACTTCACCTCTCTTGGAAGGAAAAATATCCCATGAAGAAAATGCTTCCCCATCTCTAAATGTACTAGGTCTTGGTATGCTAACATTCACTCAGCAAGTTGATGTGTAAACATTCTGTGCAAGGGGCCTTTTTACAAACTGAGTCTCTTCTAATAACTCTATTTTAAACATTTGGAAAGAGGTTTGGAGTTCCTTAGATAATACTTGCATATCTTAGCTTCAAATAGAAATCATAGCTTCTTAAGATAAACATGATAAGCAAATAATTGATTTCCAAGAAGATTTATCACATGTATATATTCAATAATGCTTAAATACTGATAAACAAAATTAAGCAACCCAGATTAGCATGTATGTTCATAATTGATTTCAACCTAGATTAACCTAACATAATAAAGAAAATACAAAAGAGAAGGGATAAAGAGATAAAAAGCTTGTTGATACTGTAAATTTTCTTATAATGTCTGATTGAACACACCCATTGAAATCAATCCTTAGTTGAGCTAGACTTAGTGCAACTTCAACCCAAGGATGGTGCAACAAACTGGGGAGCTAACTAGATAAGAAGAAAAAACCATGACCACCATATACATGAGTAGGAGATGGGTTTAAACTCTTAACAACCTTTTAAATATCAAGATATAAATTTTGATTAATGGTATTGGGTGTTTACAATCATTTAAGTACAATAAAAAAAAATTATAACATCCAAACTAAAATAGGAGAAAGAGAGAGATTATCATAAAAAGCAGTAAAAAGCATAAAAAATAAAGTTTTTGGGTTCATAGTGTAGTTTTTAGTCCATAATAAGCCAACCTTGAGAAAGGCATCTGAAAGATAATATATACACAAGGGACCCCATTCCCAAGATTCAAAATTCAAAGATGCCTCCAATTAATCCCATGCCTTGATTGCCCAATCATGCAAGACTCAAATGTGCATTCCAAGGCCAAGCCTAGATTGGGATTCCAACTAATGCTCAAAATAAGATAGCCACCCCTTTGACTAACTTTGTTGATCATGTCACAGACTAAGCATAACTACCAACATATGTGAGCTTACTCAAGCTCTACAACCACTCCTCACTCTATCAATCTTGGACATTCTTTGATCATGCTCTGAATGCCATGCAAATCACTTATTAATTACTTGTTGATTGCCTTAGGATTTTCCCACTCGCCAGAATCTACCACTTATTCTTTTCTCATTGGTTTCGAGTTACCTCGTGTATCTCTTTGCTGGTGAGAAACCAATCATTGTATGCTTACATACCTAGATTTAAAAAATAGTTGAACCTCGAGTTTGATGGCCATAATGGTTTGAGGGTGTTAAATTTAGTTTTTGAGCCCCTTTGATGATCAATCCCACCCATTTGTCCACCAATTCTACTTGTATACTTCTCAGCTCTTCTTCACACCCTTCCAACTAATTGTTCTTTGGTAGCAGGTCATTGGGATCATGCCACTTGGTGGAATCTCGCTCACCTACTCACCTAGAGGATGTTTCTATGTATAAAGTTGCTCAAGACAATGGGTCATTGAGATCATGACACTTGGAAAAATATCACTCACCTATTCACCTAAGGATTTTGTTGTGTACGAAGTCACTTGGGGCATCGGTTCATTGGGATCATGCCACTTCGTAGAATCCTAACAATCTGGAGAGTGATTATCATATGAATTTGTAATGCTTAAGTCCCATATAGTGGCAAAAATATGCCACTTGGCTCTAGAAACTTTTTGAATAATTGGCTAAGTCTCAAAGAATCGTAAATGTGACACATGGCTCTAGGATAAATTTAGAGAACCGACTAAGTCTCAAAGAGCCTTTTTTAATGGGTTTAGGTTATCGAGGGCTATAAATAAGCATCATGTGGTATCATAAATACTCTGGGCACCTATGGGAAAAGATAAAAGGGCACAATCAATAATTTTGAATTAAACAACTAAGTTTTTAAAAAATAAACGGCACTAAAAATTCAAATGAAAATGGTTAATCATTTCAAATTTAAATTGTTGAGTTCTTAAAATGGAAGTGAAAGGGCATGGAAACTTAACATAAAGGGAGCCATTTTCAATGAATCTAAAGCTAAATTTGAAGTAGATTTCAATCATTTTTACGAGATCGACTAAGTCTAAAAAGTGAAACCATATGAAGACTTAGCCATTGATTCCAAAATGAAGTAAAAATAAATTAAATTGCTCTCAAAAAAAACCATAAAACTCTGAAATAGTTACATAATTTGCCTAAATCTAAGGTGAAATGGCCTAAAGAAGGGAGATTTGATGTATTTCCAAAATAGGATTCTGACTGAGACTTAATAAATCTAATCAAATTCAGATATTTAACTCGATGGAATCCTCAATGGAAATTTTAGACTAAGCATTCACCCTAGGCCTTCGATAGTTTTGAACTTTGGGATGATTGTCAAATTTGAGCCCTTCAAGTGCCACATGGCACATCCTTATTAGCCTAGAGGCCTAAAGTTTACAGTTTGGTGATGGGAAGATACCCATCAAATTTAATCTCAAAGGAATGTTGATGCCATGGGGTGCTACATGGAAGTCCCTCATCACGTCGGGTCTATGGTCTAGGTACATGAGATGATGCCATATGGCATCATCTGGGCCTTCAGCTAGCTACTGTATCAATTTCATCCATGTGGTTCTAGGTCCTTGGGATGTCACCATGTAGTGACCTCTTAGGTCCTCGAGGCTACATAACCATTGCATGTTAATTAATCCCTCGTCAATCTGGTTTACAAGAATTGTACCATATGGCATGATCTCGAGGCTCAAGGGAACATTTACTCAGAAACTTTTTGGATTGGTCTAGAACTTCAAAATGATCTGATAGTGACATGTTGAAGGGTCGAGAGAAATCGAAAGACTCAAGGCCTAGTTTGAAATAAATAAAATCGCCAAGGCATCAATCTTATATTTTTAGACACGGTCGACTCAACTCGATCAATTTAGACTTAGCATATTTTGAGCTCACTCGAGTCGATTCGATGCACTGGGAGATCGACAAAACTCAATTAAAGCTAGGCACGACCAAAACTCGAGTCTTCCCAAAAAGCTAAAGTTAAACGGGCTATTCAAATGCAAATAACTTTCCTCTGATGAAATTGCAAAAATTCTCATAAACCTTATCAAAGGCAAACTACACGGAAACCATGTCAAATGACCCAATTTAAACTCAGGATCATCATAATGCTAAGGGGGCAAACTAAAAATAATTCCACAAAAACAATTTATTGACCAAAAGATGAATAATATAACATCCCAAGATTAAACATTTAACATGAGAAAATTAAATAACTAAACCCAACCTACTCAAAACAAAAAGAAAGTCCCTAATTTCAAACTAAAAATAAGATGTATCATACAAACAACAATTTTGATAAATAATTATATAAAAACCCGACATGCATAAATCTCATTGATATAGTCATTATTCGATAGGAAATCATTTTACGTTGGAACCTCTTTTCAAATTCTTACAAAGATGATGAGGAAGCCACTTGAATACTTGAAATTGACCCAATAACTTGTCACATTTATAATAATATCATTGAAGATATTTTTAATGCATTTGGTACCATTCCGTCCCATAATATACTCAACACTTGTTTTGAGGGAGGATGAACGTGGAAATAAAAGCATAACTTGGACCTCTAAGTCAACCCCACATAGTTTTGTCCATAAAATCTTCAAAACCCATAATAATGGCCATAACCAATGGCATATGAACTAGAAAAATCCTTGGTACGATGCATGGTGCACAATTTTTATTTCTCGACTCATCTATATACAAATGTATCCAATGCCCTAAGCATATACATAAGGGAATAATAAAATATTTTGCTTTTACATAAGCACGCACTTCAAACATAAGGGAGTAGAAAAATCACATAACTTTTAGATTTGAATGTATATTATTGTTTACATAACAAATAAATTTGAAAAAGAATGATCTCTTTTAAAAGTATAATATAAGATAAGGATTAGATATTCTTAGCAAAATTTGATTAATTTTTATTATAAAAATATTTATACATATTTAAAATTATTTTAATTTAATTATATCAAATAAGTGATTTATAAAAGAATTGTATCAGGGTTTATTTCGGTAAAACATAAGAATAATTAAAAAAAAAATCTTAATTCAATATGATCATAAGAAATATAAACACAAATGTATAGGAAAATGGATTTAAAGAGACTTAGCCTTATCTTTTTTTAGATACAATTAAAGACATCTTTGATTTCATAAAATTATACTCTATACTAATAGTTAATAATAGTTCCAAAATATGCAAAGTATAATAGTTTATGAGATATACATAATTAATAATAGTTCCAAAATATGTAAAATATGTCAAGAAGAATTTTATTTTTTTAAATGTGAAACATGTTTCAATAAAACATCTACTATATGAATAATATATTCAAGAGGATGATATTCATTATAGAGAAAACTTAATTTTTAATTATGATATTAAAGTTTTCAATTTTCAAAAGTTATCCAATCATAAATTAAAATGCATTTATTATTGTGTTAAATGAAAGTTACATATATACATATATGTATATGTATATGTACATATATATGTATATGTATCTGTATATGTGTGTGCATGTGTGTATGCTTTAAAAATAATTTACATGCGTAAATACTAATAATAATATAAGGTATAAACAATTTTGACAAATTATAAAGTTTAAAAAAATTTATTGATGGCAACATAGCTTATACAAAATATGTAAAATAGTTTCACAACTATTAAAAATAAGCATGACAAGCTTAAAATACCATTCTTAAAATTATATCTTCGCATCATGTCCCTAATAGTAGAGGAAGGATAACGACTCCTCCATGCACCCTTATCCCTCTCATCCTCCTACCTATCATCAATACCTAATAATTATGTTAATAACTAATAAATGATAGAATTAAGAATAAAGTTGATATAAAAAAGTAATTTTTTTGGATACCAATGATAATATTGTCAATGTTCATTAGAGGCGTGGTAACCCTCCTCAACATTTCATTGTAGGGTATCATAAATGTTGGATCCATCACAACCCACACTATGTAACATCCTCCTAATTAATTTTCCATGACATTGTATATTAGTTGCATGTGCCTAATATATAAAGAATTATATTTGTTTAATCTAAGTTTTATTCTATTTTTTATGTCAAAATTTTAATTATTATATTTCAAATAAACTTTTTTTCTTATTGATAACTCAATGATACAAAATATATATAATAAATAAAATAAATATCAAAATACATAAATCATACCAAAATAACTTATGATTTATAAGTATAGGTATTGAAGGTATACATAAATAATTAGAAATATTTTTTTTCCTTATAATACAATATGAATGATGGCCAAAATGAATAATTATTAAAGATAATGATGAAAGCTAAAAATCAAACTAAAATGCACTTGAGAATTTCATCAAATAATTTTCATGCAACCTAGAAAAAGAAAGAGAGGAAACCAAATTAATATTTTTATCAAACAATCTTCATGCAACCTAAAATTATGAATCATGAAAATAAGAGATGTTACTATAAATTTAACTAAATGTAATGATGTACAATAAAGTGAGGTGACTATCAAAGGTTTATGTAAGTTTTTTTTTTTTTTTAAATTGAGTTTTCTATAGGTTTTATTCCTAAAGTTTTATAGGTTTATTTATTAGTTTTCTCTCAGATTTTTTTTGGTTTTTTAATGTATTTTTCTTAGGTTTTTCCTAATATTTTTTATAGGAACTGTATAAACATAAATTAAATTTATGTATAAATTTTTAGAAATATAGATCTTTTATATTTGATTTCGTAGGGGTGTCACATATTCTTTCTCTTTTTTATATGTAAGTGGATCTCTTAATTTTTGTCCTCAACACCTTCCCTTTGCCTTTACTTTTCTCTCATAACTCTATTAGTAAAAAGACATTTTTATATCCCTTTCAATCTCCTTTTTTTCTATTATCTATTTCTTCTTCTTCGATATCCTTTTAAACCTCATCATTGTTGATGTATCCTCTCTCTCGAGGAACATTTCCCCTTTCTGAAGATCCTTATTTTCTCTTTCTTCCTCATTATCATTGTCTCTAATGATGTAGAGGATGAAATCAAGTGGAAGGGCCCATACATATTTTGAATTTAATTTTTTTAATGTTAGGGTTTTAAAAAATCCAACAACCTAAACCCAATGCAATTTATTTCACCTCAAATTTTATTTTTTATTTTTTGAAATAACTATTAAAAATTAATAATAATGTCAAAATATATATTATTTTAGGATAATAGGGACATTAAAAATGGACATAGGTTATTTTATGGACAAGGGGACATTATAGGGATTTAGGTTAGGGAATATTATTAAATGGTTGAGGTTAATTTTGAGATAAGGGTATATTAATAAAGGAATTAGGTTAACTTGGGAAATGAGCAACATTAATTAATAAGGGGTTAGGTTAGAAGGTAATAACAAATATTAATAAGTTAGGTTAAGAGATAAGAATATACATTAGTAAGGGGTTAGTTTAGGAAGTTAAGGTGAAGGATAAGTTAAATTTTAATAGTAAAATATTATAATATATTATAAGGACTTAAATATTATAGAATAATGTAAACACCTTAATTTGGTCAAGCAACTACAAGTATTATGTCTTTTGTTGCTCTTTCACATAAAGGTCTTAGTGATGATTATAGTCCTTGTTTGTATGGTCATTTAAGTCTTTTAATCTTTTTGATGTCTTATTTTCCTTATTTATAACACCCCCAATAGTCATAAGTCACCTTCTCCTAGTCAGAGGGGCCCCTAGCCTGTCTTGCTTGGTTTTAGCTCTGCTTTAAGCCTTAGAATATTAGCACCACTTTCAAGACAGTATCACCAAATGGCACTAGTGTCTAATTATGGCTCTAGTATCTGATGGGCTTTTTCTCCCATGTTTGAGTCCTAACCCTTCTGTGAGCATTCTCTTATGTTTTTATCCCCTTTTTATGACTTGTCAACCAATGAACAAAGTATTATATTTAAATCAAAGTTCCTTTTATATATAAAGCCTCACAAGACATTTTACATCTAGCACTTAATATTTTGCCACATAATTACATAAAATCAATTAATAGTATAGCTCAATACTTTGTATACTACTCAATCATCACGTCTAGAAATTACATGCTCGATCAAAGAAGGGTTGAATTGAAAGTCATTCTAGCATACCTTGTAAGTTGATGGCACACATTCTTAAGGGAGAACTACATGCGATCTAAGACCCCTAGCATTGGGGTTAATGTAGGTAATTTTTAAGACAATAAGGGTTTTACTCCGTGTGATTGTAACATCCCACAACCCAATTTTTTCCTTCTTTTTCGTATTTGATCTGGTTATTATTTCATGTGTACATGTATTCATTAGGTTTTCATTATAAAATAGTGACACAGGCATGTCTCCAAATGACACAAAACCACCTACAAGACATCTAAAACCTCTCGTAGCTTCCTTGAAAGTTTCAGATAGTTCTTATAGGAGGGACATTAGCCCTAGAATTGGACATTAATGCCACATGAAGCTACTATATGAGCCCAGATTTCAATAAACAGTCAGAAGATAAAAGGTGTATACCTATCTCTCCAACCTATTTTAGTTCCCTAATGCACGTAAAAGTCTATTTATTTCTGGATAAGTACCTTTTCTCTTCTCACTTTCTATTTTGATAAAGTTTAATTAAATCGATCATTTCCAGTTTTAATATAGTAACATACTCAGCCGTTTAATAATATAGGATTTACACTAGTTAAGTCTTAAAAGTTTAAAATAAATAATAATATAATAGACTAAATTATATTATAATATATTAATATTATATTTAAATAAGATAATTACTAAATATCAATAATTTAAAATATATTATAATGTATTATATTATAATAAATGTGAATTTAATAATACAAACATTTTTATATTATCATACAATATTTTTATTATATTAAATGATATATTTTCAATTTTTCATATAATATTACAAATAAGATTTTCATCCAATTGAGGCAAAGGTGGTTGTATCCTTTAATATTGCTCTCCAATGAAGTTAGTTTATGATTGTCTTGATCTAGAGAAATAATCAACAATAAGATCTCTGATATCAATAAATAGTGCACGTGATGTCAATGGCTTTAAAAAAGAATGTCTCGGAGGACGTTTTATCAAGTTCATGAATTTGTTTGATTGATATTATATGTGTTTGTAGTTGTATAGGGGGCTCATATCTTGATCATGTGGTTTTTGTGGTGGTGATATTCGAGATGATGGGGTGGGTGGTGAAATACTTATTCCAATGGGGACATCATCACCATGAATAAGAAATGACAATGTGTTTCAAAAAAAACATTTCTTCACTTATAAAAAATCATCTATTTCACATTAAAACAATTAGAAAAATAATTTAAAATATTTTAATTAGTAAAAAAATTATATTATTATGAAATAAACTACATTTTACATATTAACTAATTATCATTTCAATATTTGTACATTATAAAATTATAATCAAATAATAATTAAATTTATTTGAGAAAAAATTTAAAAATAAATAATTTGTATAATTGAGAGTTGAACATTAAAATCATAAATTATAGAAAACTAGATGTATTGGGTACAAAATACATCATTACTCTATTTCATGTTACTTTCTCTACAATTTTTTTGGATAATCAATAAGAAGTTCCTCTTTCAACACTTGTCTTTTTATTGCTTCTACCATGATATAATTAAGTGAGATTCTAGGCATTTTATTTTTTTTCATTATCACACTCCATGTATTGACATGAATTGGGAGATGTTAAATGCTTGCACCCATTTTTACTATAAATGAAACTAACAATATTTTTAATGCACGACTCTCAATGTTTGTACGATTATGCATTTTATGTTTTTATTGTGGGCCACCATGAATTCAATCTTCCATAGTCTTTTAATTATAATGTTATTGTAAACTGACATACTAAACTTCTACCTGACGAAGGAATTCAAATCTTTGAGATTATACACTGGGATATAAAAAGGTAATATCAAGATGTCTAATTCAAGAGTAATTGGAGACAATACATTGATTGATGAAAAAGTTAAGAGGTCAATATTTTACAAGTGTATCATATATCTTCACCCACTAGTAATAGTATGGTAATGTGACACATTTTTATATAACAAAGGGACAAGTCTTTATTTAAAATAAGATTTTATGCAACTTCAAGGATGACAAGTGATATTTTCATTTATAATTTTATAATAATATATATAGATGAAATGTAATATTTTGAGCATGTAAAATATTATTAAAATTTTACAATTAAAAAATAAATCAAATATATGCTTTCTGCAAGACACTAGTTTGTTAGTGTAAACAAACACCTTAAGCGACAATTTTTTGAAGTCGTGTATGGTAGTAAAAACTAATTACTAAGACATGGTTTTTAAAAATATAATTTATTATCAGTGTTGTAGCAAAAAATATAATTTTAATTATTTTTAAATAAACATATAATTTTTTTTCAATTTTTTAATTTAAATTTATACAAATTTAAAAAATTTCTATCTTGTGCATGATATCTTAATGCTAAAGTATTATACTCAGAAAAAATTATATTTAAGTTTTAATATTTTTTATAATTTACATTTTATATTTATATATTTAGTTTTGTAGTAAAAATTCTTAAAAATGTGCAAGATTCTATTGAAATTAAAATATAGAAAATTATTGTAAAATAATTAAGATGTTGGGAATGGGGAATTAGAATTTTTTGGTCAGATGCTTGGAAAGGTGAATATGTGTTTCAACAGAGGGGTGATCTTTGGGAAAATCAACAAATTAAATGAAAAAATGGGGTGTTAAGGTGTTTGTTAGAAAAAGAAGCGCTTGGAAAATATAGACTACCCAATTGAATTAAAGAAATTTCTATCACAGATTTTAAGGATGAGGTTTTTTAATAAAAAATTGAGGATATTTTGAGATGGATAAGGTAAATTTGGGAAGATATTTTGAGGTGTTAAGGTGTGTTAAAATTAGATATAATTGTGTGGTTATGAGTGTGGTTGTGATATGTATAACCAAGTTCATTCATTTTTAAATACAGTTATTTCTCTAAAGACCAACTCTTTCGCTTGGAATGTTTATCTAGAGAGAATCCTTGCTTAATATATGTTACAAAGGATGTGATTTGGTGGTCTATCAGTTTGCATAATGTGTAAAGAAGAAGTGGAATCTATGGAATATATCCTCCTTCATTGTAACTGTTTTGTCTTTAGAATGTCAAAGCATAATAGTGTGTCCCACTTTTTAATATAAAGAGGTCACATACACTTCCATCTTTTCCTCAAAATATCTTGAGTTTGGGTCATTGACATTAATCAAATAAATTTGTTTTATATTACATATACAAATATTTAGTGCATATACATTTTTTAATTTTTTTTTAAATCAATAAATATTTTTTAGGATTAATTTTTGTATGGCTGCCCAATAAGACACAACATTAGTGTGACATTTTTTTAAAAATCAGGAAGTTATGGTCTTACCTTTTCTCTAGGTTGGGTCAACCTTAGGTGTGCCCAAGATTTGTTAAGGAAACTATTTCCTCTTAGCGTGATGGATTGAAAGTCCTTTCTATCCTTTGATTTATTGCTCTTGCAATTATTATTTGGTATATTTTGTAGGAATTGAATAACCAAAAAATTTAAGATTAGAGGATTAAGTGAGAAATATTCTGCAAAAATATTGAGCATGTTATTTATGGTAATGTCTCTCGGCTAAAATTAAGTACAAGAGAGAAAAAAGTTTATAAAACAAGCCATACACAATTAAATGAATCTCCTTAATGGTTTTGAAGTAATTTTTCTATAAATTATCACCTTCATAGGAATATAATTTTCTCTTAATCAAATAACTAGTAAAGGGTGTCGAGCACTACCAAAAATGCACTCATTTACACTTTATATTATTTTAATGGTTTTTATAGATGACTCGTAATTGTTTACTCTAATTCTATTTTTTAGACAAAATATGATTTAACAAATTTCAATTAAGTAGATATAAACATACATTACTGAAATACAAAATTAAGGTTTGTTTAAAAGGCTAAATAACATAAACAACTCTAATTTTCATGAACATAAGCTAAATCAAAGTGATGAATTGACAAAAAGGTTAATAAATTAATGCACATTGACTATTTTTTAAATCTAAGATGGTATTTTGATTATGTTAATTGTGTATAACATGCTCCTGAATATTTGGATATACATTGTGCTCTGAGATGAGCTTGTAAATGTATGGTCTTGTCTTGCACACTCTCAAATATAATAAGCCATGTGCATCTATCTTGTCTCTATGGCATTGATCATATTTATGTGTTGATGGGTTTGTCTCTATAGGGTTTCATAATATAATTTCTTTCGTGTACGTGATTTACATCAAGCTGATTATGAATGTATCTTCACTTTATAAATATGCAGGGCATAATATACTATATGACTGAATTTTCATTTTTACCTATCTTTCACACTCCAAAACAAATCAATCATAATTGATTAAGGTAATTATTGAATCACCTTTTCAAAATACGTATCTTACATGCTCAAAATTAGACCTCCACATAGTTATGTAATGTGTTAATTCGATCAATTATTTCAACCTTATCTTCCCTATAAGTGATCAATGTAACTAATGGATTCTAATTACCCTCTTTTGGCACAAGGAAATGTTTAGAGAGTCCAAGATGGATAAGTGTCACAAGTGTATATGATTATGAAGCACAACTTTAATGAAAAACTTTGGAAATACTTTGTATTTATAAGATGATCTAGGATGACTCATATGTGCTACCTAAATTTTTTAAATGTAAATAGGAAGGGATACGTAAATTAAGGGACAATGGACATAATGATATAAAAATATAAAAGGGATAAGCTTGTAGGGGTATGAGCTTGTCTAAAATGGGCTCATACAGCTATAAGTTTATCTAAAGGATAAGTGGAGCTCAATTTTTGAGACAAGGTTGGAGAACATGTGACAATTAGTTTAAATATACTGACAGATACCATGTAGATATATACTGAGGTTCTTTTTAGACTCAACAGACAAAATAGGGAATCATGTGGAGTTGGGGCCATCCTATAAATGTGTTAATATGTACAAGTTTTTTAAATAATTTAAATTAGAAATAAACACACGAATAAGAGTTTTGTACCAAATTTGTGTGTTTACAATAATGTAATTTTTTATTAAAAATTAAATTTTAAACTATAAAGACTAATAATAAATTATTTTGTCACATGATTTGAATTACAATTTTAAATATTTTTTCAAAAAATTTAACAGAATCCACCTCCAAGTTAAAATATATGAATTTAATTCAATCTTTTGAGCACAATTTTAAACCTAAACCAATCTATAGGAGTAAGAAAAATATATAAAAAAATAGATGCTGAAGAAAATTGTTTTAGGTAAATGTTGTAAATATTATTTGAAACTCTTCCAAATTATCATGGAAATTTCAAAATGGTGAAGTAGAAATCGAATTAGTAATATTTTATCTTGTATATGTAATTTTTTTTTAAGTTTTAAAAACATTATAACATTATTATATATTCAATTTTTTTTTATTTTTTTAAAAAACAATATAAAATTAGAAATAATAAAAATAAAAATGTGCCCTAAATTTATAAAATGCAACTTTGTAATAAATTATGCAGCTTTACTACAACACCTCTTTCTTGTGCGAGCAGTTATACAGCTAAAAGCATGTATAATTATATCTTTAAAAAAATCTCCTCTTATGGATCTCATGTTCCCATTATTAAAAATATTAGACCATTACTTCTTTTCTTTCTATTTTTTGGATAATGGCACTCTTCCTCTCGTAATTTCTCTATGAGAGAAAAACAATCTTAATTTATCTTTCTTTGTTGGATAATGGCACTCATCCTCTACTATAATTTATCTATGAGACAAAAGTAACTTGAATTATTCCAACCAAAAGAATAACTACTTAGAAATATTATAGACTATTTACAATGATTTTCATCATTACAACACCTATTTCTTGTGCAAACAGTTATACAGCTAAAGGCATGTATAATTATATCTTTAAAAAAATCTCCTCTTTTGGATCTCATGTTCCCATTATTAAAAATACTATACCATTATTTTTGTTATTTCTATTTTTCGAATAATGGCACTCCTCTTATAATTTTCCTATGAGAGAAAAACAGACTAAATTTCTCTTTCTTTGTTGGATAATGGCACTCATCCTCTACTATAATTTATCTATGAGAAAAAAGTAACTTTAATTATTTTAACCAAAAGAACAACTGGTTATAAATATTATAGACTATTTACAATGATTTTCATCATAATTTTATGTTGAATATGGAGAAGTTTTATATAACAAAGTTGTATATTTTATTTTGAACTTTCCAAAAGAAAATGTAAGATCAATCCAAAATTGGATGAGAAAATTACACCCATTTTACTAAGAGATATATGTTGAGTGATGAATTTATCACAATATTGTTTCAAAACATATTCATAGATTTTACCTCCCTCATTCAGACTCTCTCTCAAACTCTATTCACACGAAAACACACACTATAAAACCACCTACAATAATATTTATAAAACATTATGCAAAAAATAATTAATTTATACAAACTAATTAATAAATCTACATATAGATTAATGGATGGAGATTTACACCTCATCATAACTCCATCTTATAAATAAATATTTTAGATGTTTTAGGTTTTTTTATCTAACTTGATTTTATACAAAATCATAAATTTTATTTGTGTAACATCCCCACTAGGATCTACCTAGAAATACATGATTTTTTTCGTAAAATAAACCATATACCAAAATAGATTTCATCACAAGAATCCAATAGAGATCATAAGAAGTATTCAAGTGCGATAATAGAAAACAAAGCATATTAAATCATATAGCATGGATCTCTAATATCATGAAAGCACATCATAAAGCAAATATAGAAAGTTTTTATTTTAACTCAGTCATAGTAGATACAAGTGTACAACCACCACTGTCAATGTACAATAATAAATAATTAAAACACTTCATGACAATTTTTAATAATAAGTACAATAAAATACAATGTACATATAAGATACATGGCTCCCTCGAAGCATAGTTCTTGAACTCAAGTATATGTGGTAACCTCAAGTGTCATCTCGATAAGTAGTACTATTATGGGGAGGGAGAGCATCATCCAAATGATTTTTCATACCAATCAGAGACTAATGATCCCCCACACTAATCCCATCATAAAATGACCCTCTTCATGGATGAGTAGATAGTGACAACGGGAGAATCTAGAGAGACAAGCAAGTACCCGTGTGTCATATAATTTCTAAAAATAAACATGTAGTTTATCATAGAAAACTTGATCTATTACAAGATACTGCACAAACATGTAAATCATACTCATGAAATGATAATGTCTCAATGAACATACTTTGTCTAAAGTTTTAAAAATGGTAATATCAAAAAGATCTATAGATCAATCAAATTCATACGCACCATTGATCGAACTGCCTCCATTTGGTACGTGATAATAGTAAGCTAGTGAAGTCCATCTCACTCCTTACTCCACATCAACAATGCATATTGGTCAAATATAATTCAACCATAAGATTCATATAATTTACATCCTACTAGCAAACACATCATATAACATGCTAAACATAGGAGTAACCAAAGCATACATTTATTCTGTCAAACGTATGAATGAATCTTACATTATTTTATATCCCATACTATAAATAATGATTACAATTTATACCACTTGGGTAAATACATAATTAACTGCATATTCAAATAACCATAATTTATTTCCAACTATATTACACCCTTATGATAACCCATACAACTATAGTCTAGTGTTTTTAATTATAACTACTAAGTGTCGTAACCAGTCAAATAAAATAGTCACAAATTAATGAAAACCTAAGATTTTATTCAACTTACTAGGTATAAACAAGTAATGCTCATTTTGTATGAAAGATAGAATACTCATTTTTTATAATCTTGGGGTTTTGTTTACATGCCCTCATAAAGCTCTATTATAAATAATTATTTAATATAGCTTATACCAAAAGTACACACCCCAATGAACCAATATATGCTAATAGGCATGTTTACCTCCATTTTCTCAGTAAGCACACCGTTAATAAACCATAAATACATAACTTCTTATAATGTGATATTCCATGTCATAGGTTTTGTACCACAAGATACATATAACAAGTGATCTCAAGTACGCCATAAAGCTTATCATAAAATGTATAATATTTTCAAAAGACATACGGCACTATTATATCCAATTATTTGTAGATCAATTAGCTATGTCACCAAATATGGATCAATCAAACTATGGTCCTCTGTAAATCAACTATGTTTTATGACATAAGGTGACATCATATATTTCTTAATAAGAAAGCCTTCTAAAAGACTTATGTTTACAAAGCATATTCCCAATTTAGATCCATGCTTAACATATAAATTATGGCACTATAGAAATCATCCCATGCTCACATGTATGGTTGAATAATGATATAATTTTCATATACATAAATCATATAACAATACACTAATCGAGTATTGGTTTAATAGTTTTGGCTTAACAAAATCATTGTTTTGCTAAATCTGGTGATGTCATCCAATTAAGATGACTCAACACTTCAAACATAAAGCATCAATCATTTTGGAGGATTATGGTGTCTTCTAAATGTCATAGATTGTGAATATAGTAAAAAAAATACAACCACTTGTAATTAGAATCATTCTATAAGCACGGTTTAAGTGATGCCAATAGGGAATGGAATCCAATGATTTAGCAAAAGATGATTTCCTCACAGAACAATGATGCCATAGAAAGATATGGTTACACAAACAAGGATATGTACACAGCATCAAGATTTAGTGACTTAACATAGATTATCAAAAATATATACAGTCTGTTCTACATTTCATATAACTGGTAAGATAAATAAATAATGACACCCAAGATGTATTAAAGCTAATAAATAGTGCAGGCTGGAATAAATAATAAATATAAAGCAATCCCACTATGCCAAAAAGTAAATAAATTAATCTAATTTCAGCGATTCACTCCCTAAACAAACATTAAATAATGACTAAACTATGATGTCTCACTACACAATGCATATGTTTCCCAAATGACACAGGTCGACGCCACACTACAATGACTCCTTGAAAGTTACAGGCCGAGTAAAAAAATGTAAATTGACTCAGTAGCTATTTAGAAGATTATATAAACAACTAATAATTTCAATAGGCTAAGAATATTAGATTTTTGGCATACTATAATATTTAGTCTCAAAGATTATGGTGACGCCCCTCTAGAAAACAAGTTGGAATAGTAGTGTTGCCTTCAACCTAGCATTCTATAGCGTACGTTCTCTATTGATGGCTTGTTTTCCTATTGTTGGGTTTGCATCCTACTAAATTATATATATATATATATATATATATATATATATATATATATATATATATATATATATATATATATATATATATATATCTGTGTGTGTGTATATATATATGTATATGTATATATATATATATGTATATATGTATATATATATATATGAATAATCTCTTGAATAATAGCGTAGTTAATATCTATGGATGGATTTTTCACAGTTAACTAATCCTTCATGATTAAACTCCCAAAGTTATAAATCTGCTTTCTTCCAAACTATTTTCTAGTTATAGTGTATAGAATCTGGTTAGCATATAGATCTAAAGGATAAACTATAATTCTCCCATTGACTTGTATTTTCTATTATATTTTTCCTGCATAAGTAATATTACTAACCACAGTGCTACTTTGGATCCCTAACTACATCTAGTTTTCTATCTCTAATGATTTTAATAGATATTAGATGCAATATAGGGAAGATTTTCCATAATCCTATATTAAAATGGAAGACATTGCCTTCCTGGCGAGTAGTGCTAAAATCTTTGTTATGCTTCCCTCTTTCTCCTTCTGGCTATGCCTCGCCCTTTTCACCTCTTCTACTCAGCCTTTCACCAGAACTCCAAAAAACTCATACGATGATCCCTTTCTAAAAATCCCTTTCCTTAATAAGATATGCATAGCCCCTTCTCATGCTTTAGATTTTTGTTTTTCTCTCTTTTTTTTTGTTATTATTATTTTTTCTTAGTATATTTGATCCTTTTTTATTTTCTTAAATTTGGTCATTTCTTTTCCCTTTTTTAAAATTATTTATTATTATTTATTATTTTTTTCTTTTTCCAAGGTAATTTCTATTTTTATATATTTTAACACTAAATGTCAAAATTTCATGATTTTATTAAATCAATTAACATTCACAAATGTTATAGCATTTTAAATGACAATTTCATAATTACTAATAATCCAAATTTTTAAATCTACTTTTGCTAATAATATTTCCACTAGCTCAAATGATAAAACATAACAATTCATTCAGATATTCAACTATGTTGGCAAACCATAGAAAGTGACATTCCAAAGAAAAGTGAAATAAACACACCATGTGCAAACTATTTTTAATGCATCCTAACATGTGCTAGCTACTATGGTGTGTGCAGGGTTCCTCTAGTTTATTTGTCATCCTCTGACATCTCCATCTATGTCACCCTCTCTGATGATTCTCTCCCTCTGGAATTCTATGAGAGATAACTTCTCATATGTCAACCTCACAACACATAGGTAGTTAGATCATATCAACATGATAAGTACATAGCATAAAATATCACTAAAACAACACATCCATATGCTCAAAATGTAAATGCATATACTATAGCTAACTTAAAGTAAAGCAATCATGTATCTAAGCAATATCCTACTATCCCATAATAGCATATATCTCAAGCTTAGTCAAAAATATAACCAATATCAAATGTGTCTACTATAAATATCTATGAATTGTCAAATAGTTTGCTTAGCGAGGAATCGAGATGCAACATCCTTCCCCACTAAAGCTAGTCATCATCTTAGATGACTCTTATTTAAATATAAGTTTTGAATTAAAAATATTGTTCAATTTAAAATAACATAGTATAATAACATATAATCAAGCAAATAAATGGGGAAATATCCTTAAAAACTCATCATAGTCCTCCCAAGTTACACTATCCTCAGAGTATTGGTCCCACTAGACCTTGTATTGTGACATCTCTCTGTTATGCAAATAAAGTTTACATATGTAAATTACCCTGATTGGTTCTTCTTGACTTTCTAAGTCACTCATCAGTCTGTACAAGGCCTCCTAGGACTTATAGAAAATTCACACACCTATGAGGTCCATAGCATTTCAAGCAAAAAGTACATATATGCTTCATGTCTATGCCCGAGACCAACATAGAGATGTAAGTCTTCATAACAAAGCAGTGAAGATTCACACTTGCATAAAGTTCTCAATGCATGTCTTCATGTAGGATTCGGTGGTGCACAAGTCTAAGAGCACGTGAATTTAAGGATGTAGGTCCTCAAGTTTTAGAATGGTTAAGTGAAGGTCAAATGCAAGAAGCAATATGAATTATGAAAAATACACTTAGGATCTTCAATCCTCGTGCATGCCCTTACTAAAAATATTCATCGTATTTAGTCTATGTAATTCTATACCCATATGCAGGATCATACATCTACGCTCATGAATTGTGTAGTATATAGCTCTCCTTCCACCATTACCACATGGAAGTTTGATGCTTGTTCAACACAAAGAAGCCCATAGTTCTTTCAAGAAAAGCACCATCTCTCCACATGGTGATTTGGTGCTTATCTAAAACTTGCCCCTTTTGGAAAAAATTTAAGCAGCACCATTGGTTGGCAGAGAAGGGAAAGGGGGACCCACCAAATAGCCACAACAAAGAAGTGGTACCCACATGTCACATTCATGTTGTTCCTACCCAACAAGCTATAATAATCTTTTGATATCCCATCAAGATGATGTGTGTCCTCTCATAGAGCTGCACCCAAAACCAATCATGAAGCACCACATGCCAAGTAGTAACATGATATGAAGAAGGTCATTAGAGGTAATTAAGAAGAACTCAAAGCATTGTCAGAATGATTAAATGCATAAGTAGTTGCTAGATATCAAGACTTGAGTACATGCCACTCTCTGACCTTGCCAGATAAATCTTTCATTCCCCTATGCACACACATATCTAGAGAGGATCCTACCACCAACTTCAGATCTAATCATCAGACATACTTCAATAAGCATGGCCACAACACCGTAAAAGAATTTTATGCTACATCCACCTCCCCAAATGGTGCATTTATTGTAAAATATGCTTGTTCACTATAAAAGCCTAGTTCTTTCATCGTAAAAGGGTTGACACATTTTTAGTAGCCTCATGCTACTAAAATTTACCCTCCATAAGCACTTATATTAGCTAATTCTTGCATATTAATGAGAATTAAGTTCACCTTTATCTATTCTTTTGATTATCTATGTACTATTTTGCATTTGTTGATCTTTGTTTGTGAGTAATGTTTGTTCTTCTCATTGTCATTCATCCCTAGCACCTCATTATTGAACTCAAAACTCACATGTAGGTCATATCCTATATGCATGAGGGTCTACATAAGCTTTATTTTTGGATAACCTTCATCCCTCTCGATATTGAATTATGTTCCCATTCCTCTTTACAAAGTATTTATACATTTGGAGTATCCTTGGAAGATTTTATGTGGAAACATCTTGTTCTCAAGTGTTTTTAGTGTGCTTATGGTAGTAAGAGCACTTGGTCTATTCTGGGTGCATCACCTTTTTTACTTTCAGCATCACTTACCCTTTACCTCCCTTTTCCCTCAAGATCCTTGGTTTAGATTAGTGGTAGTTTACCTTTCTAATTTTTAGGCCTGCATGTTGGTCTTAAACTAGGTATGCTTAGAATAGAAGGAATATAGCCTACTCTAGAGACTCATTACAAGGAGCACAAGGGTCCCACACATTAGGGATGTTTCCATCATTTCAATGAGACAACTTATGCTTGTACATGTAGCTGAGTGTTAATACTCCTATGCCCAGCATCGTAGACTTTTGTACCTCATGTAAGACCTCTACACTAAGCACCCCACCATAAAGCTTCCTCCATGCGAAAAACATCCATGGTTGCATGTTTTTAATGACAACTTTTTTTGCATGCCTAATGGGACATTTGAAGAAAAGTTAAGGAAATGGTGCTATCTTTGGCTAATAAGTGTAGTGGGCACTTAGTGAGAGCACTTGGTGATTCCAAACATCTTTGGACCATAAAGATCAACCCTTTACCTACATGCCAAGAAGAACAAGATCATCTATGAGAGGCATTGACTTCTATTTCACTAAGCTTCTAGCACCATCTAGAGGAAGGAGAGTAAGAGCATCTTTATCCCCCATCAAAAGGTGTAACACAAGATAATCTCCACCTAGAGCCCAGTCTATATCTCCATTCATAAAGTTCTATTCTAGGTGTGGTCTATTCCCCATTCCATTCACAATGCTACCAAGGAATCAGGTGTTTGTGCCCTTCAATGGAGGTAGTCCAATGGTTCTTCCATAGTATGATGATATTCTGATGGTAGCTCTCAAAATTTTGTCATATTTCACGAGAGAAAATTCAACTTTCCCCATGAAACATATCAAATACATCATAAATATTTTCTCGATGCACCATGTGACTCAAGATAATGTTGTAGTCAGACTACTTGCTTCCTCATTCAAATGAAAATCCCTTCAATGGTATTGAGGCTTAAGACCAAATTATATTCATAACTAGGATGAACTTAGTGAAGAATTGTGCAAGCAGTTTGAAGACCGAAGTGATCACTTATCCCTGTTAGAACAACTCATGAATATAAAATGAGCATCGCATGAAATCATGGCCAATTTCAACTTTAGATTCCAAAGGGTCTAGTATAGAATCCCATATTTATGTAATTCATCTCCTAACACCACATTCTTATGTTTTTTAAAATCTTTTAACAATAATGTAGCAGTAATGATTCAGTCCATGGGAGGCATGGTCCTCCCTGATGCCTACAAAGTTATGGTGCTTATAAAGAATTGTTTGATTCAAGAAGGCAAGATCATGCCCAGACCCCCTATGCTTATATTTGTGTAACCTCTTCCTAACCAAGTAGTTTTGAAACCTATGCTAATGCCTATCCCTACTACATTTAGCCCACCTACTTCATCTGCCACTTGCCTAGTGAATTTCATGAGGTAAAAATGCTATTACAATTTTTTTAGAATGAACTAGTTGCCCTCAAAAGGCAGTAAGCGTAGTACCCTAGACATCAACCTTTCATTCAGCAATACTAGTCAAATAAGCCTCCCTACCAAGGTGGTACAAAATCATTACACATATAATAGAATGCCTTATGCATAGAAAGTTAATGTTGTTGGTACTTATAAAGCCCTTGTCTTAGTTTAGAATAACCTAGTGTAGGATTCAGATTGGTGTTTTCCATGTAACCAACCGCATAATCAAGCCATGTGTAAAAATAGGGTTTTAAACTAGGTGTTTATGGTGAAAATTTTACCTAAATCATAATAACAAACAAGTAGTGTAGCTTCGCACGAAGGAGGAGTCCAGGTGCCAATTCAGCCATAAGATAGGTTTGTTTTTGTCAATTGGCAAGAAGACTTCAACTATGTAAATCAAGGTAACTCACCTAGTGGAGGAAGTACCCTAGTTACTTTCAACACAAGATTCAAAAGAAGAGCTAAAGATGAATCCATACCGACCATAATGCCCTTGCCTTGAGTGCCCCAAGTCAATTGCATAAGACCATAAGCCAAGATGCCAACATAACCTTTGTGCCCATAAAAGGGTACCCCAAAAAAGGGACCATCTTAAGTTGGTGCACCGATATTAGGAGAGGCCACTATCCCAAAGTTTTAGCTGAAGGGATCTTATGTTCCCTTTAATGTAGTAGATCAGATGAAGAAAACAAATGTCAATGTAACTATGTGGGATGCACTTATCATTCCGTCTCAATAAAATTTGCTTTAGGATGCATTGAAAGGGTTCCAAGAATATTAGGCACCTCAATCATTACCTGCTACCTCTACCAATTTATGCCAACCAAAGGAAGAAATGCAAGTGCATAATAGCAATAAGTTGCCTCCATTTTATGTCTCCTTAATCATCAGATAGTACCTAGTGCACAATTACATGATTGACTATGGTGCAAGCAGTTTATTAATGCCAAAGAAGATCTTGGATATGCTTAGAAGTATGTACACCCCTATTTCAAAATGAGTAATCCAACTCGATGGCATGATATTCAAATCTCTAGGAATAATAAAGGATTTAAATCTAACACTCCATGTTTGCCCAAACCTTTCCATTGTGCAGGTCATCACAGTTATTGACTTGCCTCCCTACTTCACTATTCATCTCTCTCAAGACCTCAAGGTAAGATGGGTGGAAATTTATCTTCAAATTGGTCACATATTATATTGAGAATTAGGTACAAGACAAAGTGACTATTAGGGTAGAACCTATATTTAAAAGTCATGTCGAGCCATACTCTCCTAGCCTAGTTGAGAAAAATTATGCGATGTTCGACCAAGAGGAGAATTCAATTCTCTATGAGGCTGTAACACTATTGGAGGAAACCCTAGATAATATGTTGGATGAATGGGTGTGTGAACTCTTTATGTGTGATCCATATTATAATGTTGAGATAGGGCTAGGCACGTATTGCATCATGGAAGAAAATGCCATGTTATGTGAGCTTATGAAGGCATGTGAGGACACTAAATGTATGTGGTAGTCATACTTTGATGGTTCCTAGAATAAGAATGGAACATGAACTGGTGTCATTCTAGTCTCCCCTAGAAGGAAAAATACTTCCATGCCTTTAGACTATAGTTCACTTGCACAAACAATGCTTCCAAGTATGAGGCACTAATTCAAGGCCTCCAACTCACGTAAAATACAAGGATCAAGGTGCTGCAAGCACTAGGTGATAGTGAGTTCATTGTCAACCAAGTTAGAGTACAGATCATGAAAAAAATTAGCTTTATGAAAGCCTATAATCATAGATTATGGGATATGATAGAAGGCTTTAATTCATTCAACATCATTTCCTTACCAAGAGCGTAGAATGTTGATGTAGATAGGCTTATGATTATAGGTATACATTCCACACAACATAATGAAAGAGTCCAAACAAATCATCAAGCTTGTGGTCAGACTAGAAGTTCCTAACAACACAAAGAATTGGCAAGTATTCGAAAGTGATGATCAAATTATCAACCTCCTACAGGATGAGGTAGAGTTTTGTGCCATGAACTAGGCACAGTTGCAAGCTCAATATGAGGATCAGGTTGTCTAATTGAAGGGAAACAATTTACCAAGAGAGCTAGTCACCCTAGAAAATATCTTCGATTATGATGACCAATTCAAAGGAAAAAGGTGCATCATGATGACCAAGGATGATAACTCTACACCTATAGCCATTTCAAAAGGTAAAGCTTTTAAAGCTAGTAAGGTATGTTTGCCACTAGAAATTGAAAGCTTCATTCAACTCAGTAGGAGATATGATGACATCTTCACATGGAGCTAAAAATATCTTAGAGGCTTTGATACTGGCTTAGCACATCACACAATTGAGCTCCATCCCAAGGCATAACCCATGTGCTAGAAGTAGAGACATGTTAATCTATAGCTAGAGCCATTGATGTGCAAGGAGCTCTCCAAGCTCATTGAGGCCAGTAGAATACTTCTGATAAAATAGTCCTCATGGGTTTCCAACTTGGTACCGGTGCAAAATAATAATGGGGAGATATGTCTCTATGTGGAATTTAGGGACCTAAATAAGGCTTCCTTTAAAGACCACTACCTCTCCCACCAATGGAAAAAATATTAAAAATGATTGCAGGTGCAGAAATATTTTCATTATTATATCGTTACTCAAGCTCTAAGTAGATCCTTTTATAAGAGTACGATCATTACAAGACTGTGTTCACCACTAAGTGGGGAACCTTTTCATATCAGTGTATGTTGATCAATTGACAAATAAAGACATGACCTTCTAGAGAGCCATGGATATGGCATTTAAAGAGCTCGTCATTAAGGTTATCTTGTTTACCTCGATGACATAACTATTTTCTCCAAAAGTGCTAAGGATCATTTGAGTCACTTGGAGCATGTCTTTCTGAAGTGTCAAAAATTCAAAATTTCTCTGAACCCTAACAAATGCATCTTTATAGTTCATGAAGGTACCCTCTTTAGGCACATTGTTTCAAAAGAGGGACTCATGATTTATCTAGAGTGAGTCAAGGCTATCTCATCTATCCCTCTTCTGAGCCATAAGAAAAGTCTCCAAAGATTCTTGGGGATAATCAACTTTGTGAGAAGGTTTGTGCCTAGTTTCACTATCATAGTCAAGCCCCTCAATATGATGTTAAATAAGAATGCTAAATTTATTTGGATGCACAAGGGCAAGGAAAGTTTTGAGGCCATTAAGCACACCATCATGCAAGCAACCACTTTGATCAACCCAGACTATAACAAGTATTTTAGTCTTTATGCATTTGGTAGAGCTGACGACATCTTGGCCATCTTGACACAACAAAATAAAGAGCAACTAGAGTAGCTAATTGCCTTCTTAGCCAAGCACTGAAGGATTATGAGTTATGTTATAGCTTTTTTAAAAAGCATACCCTCGTAGTTGTGATAGAGCTGAAGAAATTTAGGCATATGCTCTCCAACAACAAAATCTAACTCATGATGGTGCACACAAGCATTAAGGAGTTCCTACTCAGTAAGGACTTTAGTGAGAAAAGAGTTAGTTGGATCACCAAGGTGATAGAATATGATGTAGAGATTTAGGTCACCAAGCTGGTGTGAGGAAAAGGACTTTATGAGCAATTGGATAAAGTAGTAAAACATAAGGATGATGCAGTCTTAGTGTCACATGAAGGAGAGCATGCAAATAAAAAAATCATGATCAACTGGGCACACGAGATGAATACCTTATTTTAGCACAACATATATCCTCCTAGCCTTGACAAATCTAAGTATAGGGATTTCAGATTGTAGTCCATTCCTTATGTGCTCATTGAAGGCATGATTTTTTGGATAGACCTCAATGGAGTCCTCCTAAGGTGTGTAGAACCAGAGCAAATAAGAAGAATTCTTCAAGAATTCCATGATGGCCCCTAAAGAGGCCATTATTCACCTAAGACCACTACTATGAAGATCATGCAAGTTGGCTATTATTGGCTAACTATGTTTAAATATGTGCATGCATATGTGTGAAATTATAATAAATGTACCTTGTTTATAGGTAAACAAAGGATTTTAACCTTACCACTATACCCAATTCAAGCTGATCAACCTTTCATGCAATGGGGTCTAGATTTCATAGGCATGATTAACCCATTCTCAAGAGATGGGCACAAATGGATTCTCATAGCCACCAACTATTTTACAAGGTGGATAGAATTGGTTGTACTTAAGGAGGCTAATGAGACATCATGAACTTTTATAAGGACATTGTAATGAGGTTTGGCATCCCTTCCACCATTATCTCAGATAATGTGTTAGCCTTCTTTGGAACTAGAATCAACAAATGGGTTGTCAAGCACAATATCTATCTGAGCACCTCATCAAATTATTACCCTCAGGGTAATGGTCTAGCAAAAATCCACAAATAAGAACCTAATTCATATCATAAAAATGACTCTAGAGGATAACCAGTGAGCTTGGCACACTAAGCTTAGAATTATTCTTTGGGCTGATCAGATCATACCCAAAAGAGTGTTGGGAAATTCACCTTTCATGCTAGTTTATGGAAGGGAAGCCAGATTACCAACATCCCTCAATTTTCCTTCATTAAAACTCACACATCAGTTGGAGATGCTTGAGAGTGATCCCCTTGAGGTAAGATTAGCCAAGCTAATGGAGCTTGAAGAAATTAGAACTCAAGCTATATGCACTATGGAGCCTCAACAGGTGCAAACCAAGAGGATATTTGACAAGAAGACCAGTAATAGGAGTTTCCAAGAGGGAGACTTAGTGCTCAAATGGGATGTAGATAGAGTAAAAGCTAGAAGGCACACTAAGTTTGACATAATATCGAGTGGTCCATATGCCATCACCAGTTGTAAGCCATCCAATGCCTTCCATCTTACCAAAATGAATAGAAAAGAATTGTCAATCCAAGTCAATGGGATTCATCTCAAGCATTATGTCCATTAATATTTATGTACAAATTATATATAAGTAGAGTAGATGCTCTTCAATTCCCTAAAGTGCACTTTGCATGTCCTTGTTTTAAGTAGTTTCAATTCCTATAAGTACTTGTGCACAGTGTTTTCTTAGCTTAGGTATTTTATTCTAAGTGCCTCTATTGTACTTGTCTTATCAAGTTAATCTCAATTCATTTTAAAGCTGAAGATGTGCAGTTGGTGCATTTGCAAGAGAAAGAACCAAAAGTTCCAAAGACTATGTGCCCAATGGATTGCTCAAAGGTTACTGGGTTCTCGCTTAACAAGTAAGCAGCCCACAAAGGTCACCAGAAGTGTTGACTTTATAAGTCACCCTTCGGTCAATGAAAGGCCTCATAGGGCTTACAAAAGATTCACCCACCTACGAGGTCCAGGGGTTTCAGGTAGAAAGTGCACATATGCTTCCCATCTATGCCCAAAACCAAGATAGAGATGCAAGTCTATACAAGAAATCAACAAGGATTTGTGCTCACATAAAGTTATCAACATATTTCTTTACACAAGATTTTGTGGCACATAATTCTAATAGCATGTGAATTCAAGGATGCAAGTTCTCGGGTTTCAGAATGGTCAAGTGAAGGTCAAATATAGGAAGCAATATGAATGATGAAGAATGCACTCAAGATATTCAATCTTCATGTGCACCCTTATTAAAAATCTTCCTCACACTTAGTCTATGTAATTCCATGCATGTACGTAGGATCATACATCTATGCTCATGAACTATTTAGTATAGTTTTCTCTTTCTATGATTTTTGCATGCAGGTTCAATGCTTGTTCAATACAAGGAAGCCTATAGTTCTCTTGGGAAAAGTGTCAGCACTCCATGTGGTGATTAGTGCTCATCTAAAGCTAGCCCCTTTCGGTAAAATTTCAAATAGTGCCATAGGTTGGTGAAGATGGGAAAGGGGGACCCACCAAATAGCCATAGTAAAGAAGTGGCACCCACATGTCACGTTCATGCTGCTCCTACCCAACTATCTAAAAGACTCTTTTGAGATCCCATCAAGTTGATGTGTGTGCTCTCATAGATCTGCACTCGAGACCAATCATGAAGCGCCACATGCCAAGTAGTAACATAATATGAGTAAGATTATTGGAGGTAGTTGAGAGGAACTTGAGGCATTGTCAGAATGATTGAATACATTTGCGACCACTAGATATCAGGACTTGAGTACATGCCACCCTTTGACCTTATAAGACAAATCTTCTATTCCCTTATGCACGCATGTATCCAAAGAGGATCCTACCAACAACTTAAGATATAATCATTATATAGACTTAAAGAAGCATTTTATAATGCTGCAAAATACTTTAATGCTACATCCATCACCCCAAGTGGTGCATTTATTGTAAAATAAGCTTATTCACTATAAAATCTTGGTTCTTTCACCATAAAAAAGTCGACACATTTTTAGTAGCCTCACGTTATTGAGATTTTCCCTCCATGAGCACTTGTATTGGCTAAGTCTTGTATATTAATGAGAATTAAGTTCACCTCTTTCTAATTTTTTGATGATCTATGTGTTATTTTGCATTTGTTGATCTCTGTCTGTGAGTAATGTTCACTTCTTTCATTATCATTCATCACCAGCACCTCATAATTAAACTCAAAACTCACTTGTAGGAAGTATCTTATGCGCAAAAGGGTCTATGTAAGCTTTGTCTATGGATAAGCTTTGTCTCTCTCAATGTTGCATTGTATTCCCATGCATCTATACTAAGCATTTATGCATTTGGAGTATCTTTGGTAGAATTTTTGGAAACATCTTATTCTTGAGCATTTGTAGTGTGCTTATAGCAGTAGGATCACTCACTCTATTATGGGTGTATCACTTTTTTTACTTTTAGCATCTCTTACCTTTTCCCTCCCTTTTCCCTCAATATCCTAGGTTTATATTAGCAATAATTTACCTTTATGCTCTTTAGGCCTGCACACTAGTCTTAAATTAGGTGCGCTTAGTGTTTTTAATCAGTCTCACACCCTTGTGAAGGTAGTTTCAAGCCTTCACAGTCTACTAAAACATGGAAACAATACTAGGCTATGGGTTGCCTAATCAATGGATTGAATCTCTAGATTATAAGGGCTAGTTCCCTTTGGTGTATCGATTAGGATCTTACTCTACGCTACAAATTGCTTAGAAAAAGGAAAAAAAACTTGAAGGAAATTACTATATAATGATGGTGATACACCTAAATTTTGAGTTGATCCACTCAATTTGAGCTCCTAAAAACATTGATCTAGATAAGAAAAAGGTTAAACTTTCAAATCCAATTGACCAATATGCATAAGTATTTCATGAAAAGGATCTATCTAGTGATTAAAGCTTGAGGTAAATGATGGAATAGGCCCAATTTAAGGCACTAACAACCCACTTGCATCCATTGTAACTTCAACTAAGAGACATCAAACATATAACATGACCTACATAATCTAGTCAGCTAGTAACTAGGTTAGAATCAAGACTTGATAAGGAAGAAAAATTCTATCACATGTGAAAATCACTGACATAAATACATTATACCAACAGCTGAAAATTGAAAATAGTCCTATTAATCTGAAAAAAGTTATAACTCAATCTTTGGTAAATTTTTGGTCTTACCAAAAGAGGGATACAAATCAAGGTTGAAAAGCCAACTTATATAGAAAAAGATATAACAACTAAGAGATTGGCACTAAAAATAGAAGAGGAGGTCAACTTTTACATTAACCAAATCCAATTTTTGTTATGCAAATATATCAAAGCCTTCTAAAAATATCTTCTTGTCTTTTGTCTTGCATGAAAAACCCTTTGGCATTTGAAAAGAATGGTGAGCTCAAGTTTGAGTCAAAACTCACATCATGCATGATGTTATGCCAATCTTCAAATATAGACTCCTCTTGAACTGCTTGAAATAAGATAATAATTTATTTTACATGAAATTAATGCCAAAACTGAAATTAGAACTTTGCTTGAATTGTTGGAACACTGAAAGCCTTCAACAATCTAAACAAGAGCACATACATGAGTTGTCAACTAAATAAAGTGCAAGACTAATCAACTCCAGAATTGAAGCATGCATGAAATTCCATGTTGGCATAGAAGGGATGAGGTGGACCCAAGTTTGATAAGTCAAACTCTTGCATGGAAATCCATGCCACATCTCAAACTAAGAACTCCACTTGAATCTAAGATGGAAGTGCATGAAAGGCTTGGATTGCATGAAAACTAAGGAAAAGAGTGTGGCTTATCAACTAGTCAACCAAAGTGAAAGACTAGTCAACTCCAACCCACTCCATCTTGCATAGAAATTTCTCAAAGATTGAGAAGCATGCATGAAAAAACATGTCAACTCCTTGAACAACCATTGCTCTCTTCCTCTTGTGCATGTATTATTTTGGGCATTCGTATTTCAATTTATTTGTCTCTATTTATTCTTTGATCCAATACTCTCTCTCAAACTTTCACCTTCTTTCATTTCTTCAGACAAATTATTCATGGCTTTTCTCTTGTTTATTTCTTTCTCATGGATATTTTCCTTTGGTATGTATTCTTTATAACCTTTTGCCAGTTACCCCTCAGCTTTTTGTAAAGGACTTTCTCACGAGTAAGTTTTCCAAAGGAATTATTCCGAACAATTTGTTTGAAGGAATTCCTTCAGACTTTTTAAAAATTCATTTCATTTGTTTCTTTTTTTATTTCCTTCAGACAAAAATTCCAAAGGAATTCATCTCTTTGGGACCTTTTGTTTGGACCTTCAGAATTGATGAAATGTCCCTATTGATTTTGACAATGGACTTTTCTGAAGGGAAAATACCCTTCAGGTTCTCTATAATGGACCTCTCAGCTTTTTTGAACTGCCCTTTGGGCTTTTTGATAAGTCCTTAAAATTTTCCAAGTGGACTTTTTTGGACACTTTAACCCTTTGGAATTCTAAAAATGACTTTCCCAAAGGGAATGTGCCCTTCAGGATTTCCAAGAGTGTCCCTCAAAAATTCTACCAAGTGATAGTGACCCCTCAAATAAAGTGTAAATGTCCTTTCTGGACACTTTAACCCTTTGGAATTCTAAAAATGAACTTTTTCAAAGGGAAAGTGCCCTTCGAGATTTCCAAGAGTGTCCCTCGAAACTTCTGCCAAGTGACTTTCTCAAAGGGATACTGACCCCTTGGATAAATTATAAAGGTCCTTTCTAGACACTTTGAAATGAACTCTTTCAAAAGAGCCCTTCAAACTTATTGTAATGATTCACTTACCCTTCAGCTTTCTCCAAATTACCCTTTTGAAAGAAAATGACCTACATACTTTTGCAAATGGTCCCTCAGAAAAGTTGACTTGCCCTTCGAAAAACATGAAACAGTCCACTTGCCCTTGAAAAGTCCTTTGGGATTTATGAAATAGAACCTTTCAGAAAGATGGTCTTTCAAAAAAGTTTGATAATGCCCTTTAGATTTCTAAAGTGTCCCTTCGACTTTTTTCAATAGACCATTTTCTTTAGACAATTACTTTGGAAACTTTACAATGGATAACCCGAAAGGAAAACAACCCAATTCTCCTCTATGAAATAGTCTTCAGAAAAATTGTAGAGGCCTTTAGAATTTTTGAAAAGAACTTTGAGATTTTGTAACATGAAATTTTTCAAAAGTAACAAACCCTCCCAAAACTTTGAAATGATCTTTTCCCTTTTGAGAAGAAACTTTCTTCTTGTAAAGCTCGAAGTCCTCTTTAAAATTTGCTCCTTTCAACTGCTCTAATCAACATCTATTCTTTCCTGCAAAGAACAAGAAAAGTGAAATAAAACCCCCTAAATCACCTAGACAGCTTCAAGGCTTGTTAACCATGGATTTTCAAGAATTTCTCGAGACGAATTATTGAGCTTTGAAGATAAAATGGCATTGTAAAGTTTCAAATGGCAAGGGTGGCAATTTGACCTGTGGGGTCAAAATTGTCAACACTTAGAATAGAAAGAATCCAACCTACTCTGGAGACTCATCCCAATGAGCACAAGGGTCCCACACCTTGGGGACATTGCCATCATTGTGATGAGATAACTTATGCTTGTGCAGGCATTTGAGCAATAATACTCCCATGCCTAGCACAATAGACTTTTGCACCTCTCACAAGACCTCTACACTAAGTGCCCCATCATAAATATTTACCCATGTTGAAAAGCATCCATGGGTACACATTTCAAATGACAATAATTCTACTATAACTACCCTAGGATATAGAACCTACAAATCATCCCAATCTAACACATGCGTAGGATCAACGATATACTTCTTAAGATAAGAAACATGGAGGACATTACGTAAAAGAGCTAGGATTGCTAGCAATGTAAGCCTACATGCTACAAAATTGACCACTTCTAACACCTAGAAGGATCTCACATATCTTAGTGATAATTTTGCTGACTTCTCAAATTTAATCAGGCTCTTCTGTGGCTTTAACAACAAAAAACTTTATCACATACTGTAAAGTGACTTTATGTCCTATTTAGATCTACATAACTCTTATACCTATCATTAGCCTTGTCCAATCTCTATTTGATTAGTCTAACTTGCTCTTTCATCTCTAAAAGCATCTTAGGTCCAAAGACTACCTTGTTTTCTAACCTATCCCAACTGATGGGTGTCCTGCACCTTTTGTACAGTGCCTCAAATGGTGCCATCTTCAACATTGATTGGTATGAGTTGTTATATAAAAACTCAACCAATGAAAGATAATCTTCCCACTTGTACTATCAATCTATGCAATACATATGAAGAAGATCCTCAAGCACCTGATTAACTCTCTTAGTCTTTATGTTAGTCTCTAGGTGGTATGTTGTGCTAAAATTAAGCTGCATACCCAAAATTAAATTCAATGTCATTTAAAACCTTAAAATCATCTTTAGATCATGACCCTAAATGATCTTCTCTAGAAAACCATACAACCTATATACTTATTTTACAAACTTCTTCATAAGGGTAGGTGCATCATCCATCAAATTGCCTGACATAAAGTGAGCCACCTTGGTTAGTTTGTAAATAACTACCAAAATTATATCATGCCTATTTCGTGACATCGGTAACCCTTAGACAAAGTCCATACTAATAACCTACCATTTTCATTTTGGTATATCACATGGATATAAAAATCCATCTAGATGCACATGCTCAGCTTTCACTCGTTGACACTCCAGATAATGTGACCCATAATTCGCTACATAATTCTTGATTATTTTCTAGAAATATAGTGGTCTAATTTCTATTATGAGCTTGGTTATACATGGATGTCTTTAATATGGGGTGTTATATAATTCCTTTAGCACTGTTAGCCATATATTCTCTCGATTTGGCCCATATATCCATTTATTGTAACACAAAAGACCATCACTCTCCAATCTAAATCCTTTATATCAAGGATTCTAAGGATTCTCTAACAATGTTTTTCTAATTTGATCAAAAAAATTGTTTCTTAGAGATAACTCAATCGCCAAATCCTTGAAAGTACTCCTGATAGTAACTATAGCTACTATGTACCTTTTGTAATTGAGGGCATCAACTACTCTATTCTCCTTACCTTTGATATAACTGATGTCAAAATCATAATTAAACAAGAACTCAAGCCAGCGTCTCTAATGAGCATTCAAATTAGATTGGGTAAAAATTTACTTGAGTCCCAAGTTATTTGTCTTGATCTCAAAAGGTTTTCCTAACAAATAATGCTACCACACTTGCAAAATGTGAATAATCACTACAAGTTCTAAATCATGAAGGGCTTAATTCACCTCATATGGATTTAGCTTATGTGACTCATAAGCCACTACTACACCATCCTACATAAGGACTCCTCCTAGTCTATCCCCACATGCATCCATGATCATTGAAAATTGACCATTGGGGTCCAGAAGTCTAAACATTGGTGCAAATGTAAGCCTTCTTTTCAACTCTTACAAATCTACTTCGCACTTCTTTGACCAAAAAAAAATTGTGGTTCTTCTATTGCACGGAAGTAATCAAATTAACTATCTTGGAAAAGTTTGGAACGAACTTCCTATAGTAGTCTGCTAACCCCATGAAGCTTCTAACCTCATACACATTATTTGGTTCTAGCCATTCCATAATGGCTCTAATCTTTCTTGAATTTATTGAGATACCATCTGTAGAGATAATGTGTCCCAAATATTGGACTATTTCTCAGAAAAATGCACACTTAAACAACTTTCCATATAGCTTATGTTTCTATAACCATTGGAGAACCAATTCTAGATGTTCAAGGTGCTCCTTTTTATTCTTTGAGTAGATAAGAATGTCATCCAAAAAAAATATAACAAATTGATCAAGGTAATCTCTAAATATGTTGTTCATGAGATTCATGAATGTTGTTAGAGCATTAGTCAATCCAAACGGTAACATTGTGAACTCATAATGCCCATATCATGTTTTGAACACTATCTCCAAAATATCCTCATCCCAAATCCTCAATTAATGGTATCTCGCTCAATGATCAATCTTATAAAATATTTTTATTCCTCACATTTGATCAAAAATATCATCTATACGAGGTAGCAGATACCTATTTTTCATAGTTGCCTTGTTCAACATTATATAATCAATTCAAAGTTGAAGGGTACCATCCTTCTTGATAAAGACAACTTGTGCACCCCATTGTGACAGACTTGGCCTGATCAACCCTTTTACCAATAATTCCTGAAGTTGAGCCTTCAATTCAACTAACTTCATGGTTATCATCCTATATGGTGCCTTAGACTATGGTTTTGAACCAGGTATGATGTCGATAGAAAAATTGAACTCGCATCTAGGAGACAAACCTGGTAACTCTTCTAGAAACATATCACAAAGATCTCTAAAAAATGAGTAATATTTGAGAGATGGTTCCTTAGGTTCATCAATTTCATTTATCTTGATGATAAATGCTTGACACCCTTTTATTTAAGCCCTCTTAATTTGCATTGTATAGATCTACCTAAGCTTCAACTCTCTCTTCTCACCTTGAATTTATGTCTGATTTCCAAAATCATCAAGACACTTAACCTTCTTTAGGTAGCAGTCAACCTTGGCTTTATGTTTTGTAAGCCAATTGACTCCTAAGATCACATCATATGATCCTAGAGGTGCTACATACAAATCTATAACTATTATGAATTTGGGCAACCTAATCATTTCTTCAACTAAACACTTGTCAACCATGACTTTTGAGTCATTCCCATATTATACTGACCATGCATTTGCCATTACACCAGCTCTTCTACTTAACTTACTAAGCATCCTAGGAGCTATAAAACACTCTATGGCTCTTGTATCTATCAAAATATAAATTACATGGTCAAACAAAGTACCTAATATCTCTATAGGTAATGCCTAATATTTGGCCTATCGATTATCAACTATTGCATGAATTTGTTGCTAAAAATTACCCTGTTGAGGATTAGGACCCTTTCGCTTTGACTTATCCTAAATATAATCATGAGCATAGTGGTCTTATCTACAAATGAAACATCATCCTGGTGGTCCTTTCATGTCATTTTGTTGGTTTCCCTTGAAACTATCCTTAGGTCAATTTCACTTTTTTTTGTTACCTGAACCATTGTTGAACTTAGCATTTTGACTTTTAAACTACTTCTTGGAGTCTCCACTCCTCTGTTTTCAATTCTTGTTCTTAAAAGTTGACTTAAATTTTCCAAACCCTTTCTTGAACTTGTCTTTGGCCTATTAAAGAAAAATCAACTTATGATCCTATTTGACTATCTTCTCGAAGACATGGTCCATGGTGGAGAGTCCATGAACATCTACCTCTCCATCAATATGGGGCCTCAAACCCATGATAAACTTATTGATCCTGAACCGCTCATCTCCTTGATACTAAGGTACGTACTTCAATATTTTGGTGAACTACTCCTAGTACTCATTCACTGACATATCACGCTACTTCAGATTCTATAAATATATGAGATTCTGATCAAAATAAAGCTATGGGAGCCATCATGATCAGAATAAAGCCACAAATTGATCGCAAGTGGTGGTGGTCAAATTAAGATTCATTTCCAACCTCTTATTGTCCCACCATGTAGCTTCTTCACCAGCCAATGTGTATGCTCTCAAAACTACCTTAGTGACCTCAAATTAGTTTCAAATCTCATAATACTTCTCCATCTTAGTCAACCATGCCTCAACTCCATCTCCCAGAATAGTCCTATCAAACTTAGGTGGGTTCACCTTCCTCATGTCTCTAGCCAACTCCATAGCAACCTAAGATCTACCATCATGAGGATTTCCCTGCTCATTGGATTGCTCTTCAAATTAATCCTATTGTTCCTCTTCCTCATGGCCATGAAACACCTGATCTAGAGTTGTAATCCAATCTCTAGTCTCATTCATGATTGTGAGAATCTGGTCCATCTTTGTTGATTGCTCAACAACAAACTAGCTAGGATCAAATGGAGGGTTGTTATCATTAGCATTCAAAATACCCTCTCCAAAAACTCTAGTTTTCATCATCCTTCTTTATGTCAAAAAAAGGATATGAAAACATTTGTGGACTCATTTGGTCCTAGAGGTCTAGCCATAACTCTGATATGACATGTAACATCCCCACTGGGATCTACCTAGATTTTTTTTTATAAATAAACATATATACCAAAATAGAATAAATCATGAAAATCCAATAGATATCATATGAAGTACTCAAGCCTAATAATAGCAAACAAAGCATATTATATCATATATCACGGATCTCTAACATTGTGAGAGCACATCATAATACAAATATAGCAAGTATTTATATTACCTCAACCATAATTGATGCAAGTGTATAGCCACCATTGTCAATGTACAATAATAAATAATTATAACTTTTCATGTCAAATTTAAATAATAAGTGCAATACAATACAATTTAAAAATAAAATACATGGCTCCCTCAGATCATAGTTCTTAAACTCAAGTATCTATGGTAATCTCAAGTGTTGTCTCAATAAGTAGTACTATTTTGGAGAGGAAGAGCATCATCTAAGTTCTTTTCCACAACAACCATGGACCAATGTTTCTCCACACTAATCCCATCAGGAAATGGCTCTCCTTTCATAGATGAGTAGATAGTGACAGTGCAAGAATCCAAAGAGACAAGCAAGTACCCATACACTGTATGATTTCTAAAACTAAACATGCAGTATATCATAAATTTCTTGATCTATTATAAGATATTGCACAAACATGTAACTCATGCTCACAAAATGATAATGTCTCACTAAACATACTTTGGCCAAAGTTTTAAGAATAGTAATATTAAATTGATCTATATATCAATCAAATTCATACACACCACTTGATCTGAGTGCCTCCATTTGACATCATGATACTAGTAAGCTAGTGAAGTCCATCTCACTCCTTACTCCACATCAACAATGTAGATTGGTCAAATACAATTCAACCACAAGATTCATGTAATTTACATCTTACTAGAAAACACATCATATAACATGCTAAACATATGAGTAACCAAAGTATACATTTATCCCATCAAATTTATGAATGAATCTTATATTATTTTATATCCCATACTATAAATAATGATTACAATTTATACCACCTGGGTACATACATAATTAACTACAGATTTAAATAACCACAATTTGTTTCCAATTATATTACACCTTTATGATAACTCATATTACCATAGTCTAGTGTTTTTAATTATAACTACTAAGTGTTGTAACCAGTCAAATAAAGTAGTCACAAATTCATGGAAACCTAAGATTTTATTCAACCAACTAGGTATAAACAAACAATGTTCATTTTATAGGAAACATAGAATACTCATTTGTTATATTCTCAGGGTCTTGTTTGCATTCCCTCTTAAAGCCCTATTATACATAATTCTTTAATATAGTTTATAACCAAAAGTACATACCCCAATGTAACAATATATGTTAATAGGCACGTTTGCCTCCATTTTCTTAGTAATCACACTATTAATAAACCATAAATACATAACTTGTTATAATGTTATATTCCATTTGATACTTTTTGTACCACAAGATACATATAACAAGTGATCTCAAATACGCCACAAAGCTTATCATTAAACATATAATATTTTAAAAATACATATGGCACTATTATTTCCAATTATTTGTAAATCAATCAACTATGTCACCAAATATGGATCAATCAAACTATGGTCTTATATAAATCAATTGTGTTTTATGACAAAATGTGACATCATATATTTCTTAATAAGAAAGATTTTTAAAAGACTTATGTTTACAAAGCATATTCCCAATTTAGGTCCACGCCTAACATATAAATTATGGTGCTATAGAAATAATCCTTTGCCCATGTGTATGGTTAAATAGTGATATAATTTTGGAATACATTAAACATATAACAATACGCTAATTTAACATCAGTTCAATAGTTTTGGCTTAACAGAATAATTGTTTTCCTAAATCTGGCAATGTCATCCAATTAAGATGACTCAATGCTTCAAACATAAAACATCAATAATTTTGGAGGATTATGGCATCTTTAGCAGCCTGGGCCTTCTGCCAAGTGCATAGTGTATGTATGCATTTGTCTGATCCTAAGAGTGGATGTGTGAAGGTCAACCTTTATTTTGGTGCATCACCTCTTTTAGAGTAGGTAGTTTGTTTTCCATGCATATCTTCTGCCTTTCCCCCACTTTATTATAGCTATATATACCTATATTTTGTATTTATTGGAACAAACATGATACATCAAAGGGAGCTAGCCCTTATCTAGAGACTCTCCTCTCCAGCTTCGCTATCCCATAGGTGAGAGAGGAGTTTCTATGTTGCGAGGAGAGGGCAGGAACTTGTTTTCCTGCCACTGGGTGCAATTTCCTACGTCAACAGTTTTGGCACACCCAGTGGGACACACAGTTTTCAACGAAGTAAAGTTTTAGGATTGATGCTGGTCATGTTACAGCAAATCAAGTTTCTTCAGCATCTGGCGACTTTGAGTTAAGTCAGTTGGTTAAGCAGCCTGGTGCCATCAAAAATCATCCATTTCTTGTATGTATACTTCTTTTGCATAAAATCATGGGTTGTGTTTTCCTTTATATAATTTCGATCAGACTCAAAATATTCAGAGAAGCGCCTCAAGTAGCTCTCCTAGTTGCCCTGCTACTATAAGGGAGGTGGTGTTGGAATTTAAGAGGCAAACAATGGAAATTAACAGGCTAGAAGAGTAGTACATATATCAACAGGAGCTGATGTATGAAGAGGAATGTTTGTTTGGGCAAACATAGGCCGTATAGTCCATGGAAGAGGAGGTAACAAAGTGGAGAAATCCATCTTTTCAAGGCATCCAGCCTTGTGCGCCCCCTCATATTCTGAAAAAAGCCCCCTCTTTTGCACCAAATCCTTTCTATCACATTGCACTTGCTCACTCCAACTTATCAAATATACCTACTCCCAACCCAGTGCGCCTGGCTTTCCAACATCAAATGATATCAGAACAACCTCTGATGGAAATGAACTTTCTAAATTCCTTAGATTGCAAATTTTCCACTAAGGGGAATGCCACGAACCAACACGTCTCTTTTAAAGCTGATCCTACTCAACAAGATGATGCTGGTCACCTCCAAGAAAGACTCTTTCAAGACAACCTAGCCAAGCAAATTGAAGATTTAGAGGCTAGGATAAAGCTGCTTTTGGAAGAAGAGATAAAATTTCTAGACCTTGTGGAGGAGCCTCAGGACCTTGTGGAAAACAAAGTTGCTGCCTATTCACAAGAGCAGAATTCAAATTCAGAGATCTTGAACTGGGGAGAAACAATAGAATCATGGGGTAGAATATAAGAAGAGCAAGGTTTTTCTCAAAACCTTGAAGAAGCTGAAGTTGCGCCTGCTTATGATGATACTGGTAGCCTCCAGGAAAAGCTTTTCCAAGAAGATCTGGCAAGGAGAATTGCAGAGTTGGAATCTAAATAAAAATTCCTCAGCCAATGTGTAATGGACGATTCAGACCAAACAACACATTATATGTCTGAACACACCCCACCTACACATTTCCAAGAGAGATATCAGGCCACACATGATATTGATGAAGTGCTGACCAAATGGAAGGAGGAGAATCATTCGATTCTAGCTCAAGTACTGCCTCCTCTTCCACATGTTTTCTCCACTTCACCTCTTCTCAAGGAAGAACCTGTTTTGCAAGAGGCAGGTGAGAATCAGAAAATCCAATCTGCAAGTCTTCAAGAGGCTATTATGAGTGACAACGAAGAAGAAATCATCATTAATGTTCCATGTGAAGACCGTATCAGCAAAGAAGAAGATGCAGGTCTTACGTATATGCAGATGTTCCAGCAATACGAAGAGGGACAAATGCATGGTAAGCTCTCTTCCCCTCTGTTTGAAGAACTTCCTTGCTATTATGATGAGGACATCTACATTGAAGACCCTAAGTTAAAGGAGGATTAGGAGAATACTTTTGAACATCTAGAGGTCCTGATCTTTGAAGAGGAAAAGGAGAAGTTTGTCTTGAGGGAATGCCTTGAAGAAGAAAGTTTTAAACAGAGAGGTGATGTTTTGTGGGATGAGCAACCAGTTTGTGATTCTATTTTAGACATCACAACAGACACCCTTCTTCAAGAAGGTCAAAAGAAATTAGAGGACGAGTCTGACAGGATTTGCAATGAAACAGAAGGAAACAAGTCAGACCATGATATATTGCAGAAGGAATGTGCAAATCAAAGGGTTTATGGTGAGGAACCAATAGTTATTGATTTCTTGGTGTGGAGCACCAATAGAAAGGATCAACATTTAACAAGCGTCTAGGGACAAGAAGAGTACATATATATTGGAGGCATGTTCGAATCTGATCCACTTGAATTCTAGTCAAACCAGGTGGCCGACAGGAGGAGCAGGTCACCAACTCTCTTTTCCATTCAGCTACTTGCTTGGTGCCATAAGTCTTCTTGCCAGGAAGGGGACTTGAGAAGTTTTCCCTTTGATCCAGTAGGGAGGCGAGCTTTCCTAGTTAGCTGTATATAATAGTTTGTTTTTAGTTGTTTTTCCTATTTTCCCTAAGTGCAGTTGCACAGGTAGTGTTTTTAGCCTTGTGTGTTTCCCTTCACGCGTGGGGTGAATTCTATGTGTTTGATTCTTGGATCTTTGCGGTGGTTGTTAACTTTTCATAGCTGCATCTAACTTTGCGCCTAATGGATATTCAAAGGCAACTGGATTCTAAGCATAGCAGGCATGCTTCCCCTGTGAGTTGCTAATTATTGACCCATTTTGCCCCTAGGCAAAATTTTGGTCACCTTCTTCACCTGTTGTTTAATGCTAGTCATTTTCAAGTTCAGCAAGTTCAGAGAGTTCATTTTCATGCCCTGGTTCAGTGGTTCAACCACCCTTGGTTCAAAGGGTTCATCATTCAGTTCAAGCATCTCATTTTAATAGTGCTAAACCATCGTATCGTTGAACCATTGAAACAATTTTTTGGTTCAACGAGTTCAGTTTAGCGACTTGGTTCAAAGCATCGGGCTTGGCCTTGGGATTTTGGTGCGCTTGGTTAAACCTTTGAACCGTTGAACCTTTTGGTTCAACGGCTCGATTCAAAGGTATGCCCCAAAAAATGAAAGGCCAGTCAAAAGTCAAAAATCCCTTTCAAAGGGTAGGTGCAACAAAACAAAGGAATTTGGGCACACTTCCAAGTCAAATGCAAAGATTCAAGCGCATTACCAAGCTTAAGGCAAAAGCCTGCGGGAAAAGAACATAAGGCAAAATGCAGATGAATTTCCACAGACTTTTTGTCCATGGGAAAACATCTGCGGACAAAAGTCCGTGGGGAATATACAAAGCCTGGGGAGTAGTCCGAGGAAATAAACAAGGAGTCGTGAAGTTAAAAGAGGGAGTGCCCGCACATATATAGACCAAAGTAGGCCGTGAAGTAGTTAGCAAGCAGCTCAAAGCCGATAAGCCGTAAAGAAGTTATGAAGGCCTGGCAGACCAGTATAAGGCCCGGCAAAGGTCCATGGAGCTTTCAAAGTCCACAAAAACATTTAAAAGTCTGTGCAGACTGTCCAAGGAAAAAGTGACCCGTCGAGGTGTTAAGGGAAGGGTGCCACGAAGAAGTTAGCAGGTGGCCAGAAGCCAGCAAAGCACGAGGACGTCCTAGAAGGACGTCAAGTTTGATAATGAAGTGGTCGTTGGTTTTAAAAACAAAGAGAATGCTAACTGAAAGGAGCCAAAATTGCAGTGACCTACTAAGGAAGTTTGCCCCAAGGGCCGAGCAGGCTAGATAAGACAAAATAGAAAGGCGACAAACTGCAAGAATCGGCAGGAAATCACAGACTATTGGTAGAAAAGGAGATGCGGCCTGCATTTTCACATTAATGTTGGATGCCAAGTCAAGATTGGGTGACTACACAACATGGTTCCAGCAGGCTTATTCTAGAGGATGACGTCGACTGCAGTGTTTCCTCTTCCCAATGAGGGACACGACTTGCAACTTGCCAAAAGAAGTGCCAAGTTCCCTCTTTCCTTGTTTTCTCCTATATATCACGAATTTCTCATTATTAAAAGGGATCTTCCACATTTGTAAAGGGCGCAGCTCTGCAAAATTTCACCTGGATCAATACAAATGCAATTTTTTACCTCCATTTGGATAGACATTTCTGTGTATGCGTTGAATGTTTGCTTGTGTCTAGTCATTGTCTTTTGATGCTTTCACAGGTTCAACACAAGCAGACCTGTTGTCTACAAGGTGTCATTATTGCAGCTAAAAGGAGAAGAGTTGACATTTGAAAAGACCAAAACAGACAGGAGTTACTTACAGTGCGCATTCCACAGCGCCTCAGTGATTTTCTGTCTCCTGTGCCTTCATGAAAGCCTCCCTGCCAGTTTTAGCAGCCTAGTCCTTCTTCCAAGTGTGTAGTGTATGTATGCATTTGTCTGATTCTGAGAGTGGATGTGTGAAGGTCAACCTTTATTTTGGTGCATCGCCTCTTTTAGAGTAGGTAGTTTATTTTCCATGCATTTCTTCTCCCTTTCCCCCCCTTTATTATAGCTATATATACCTATATTTTGCATTTGCTGGAACAAACATGATACATCAAAGGGAGCTAGCCCTTATCTAGAGACTCTCCTCTCCAGCTTCGCTATCCCATAGGTGAGAGGAGTTTCCATGTTGCGAGGAGAGGTCAGGAACTTGTTTTCCTGCCACTGGGTGCAATTTCCTATGTCAACAGACACCCCTATACAAAATAAGTTGGATTAGTGTTGTTGCCTTCAACCTAGCATTCCATGGCCTGCATTATCTATTTATGGCCTATTTTCCTATTGATGGGCCTACGTCCTACTAAAGTTTTGATATATATATATGTATATATATATATATATGTATGTATATGTATATATATATATATGTATATATATATATGTATATATATATATGTATATGTATATATATAGATTAGTTAACTGTAGCAGATCCATCTATACAGATTAACTATGTTAGTATTTAAGAGATTATTCATGTTTTATATATATATATATATATATATATATAAAACATGAATAATCTCTTAAATACTAACATAGTTAATCTGTATAGATGGATCTGCTACAGTTTACTAATCCTTCGTGATTAAACTCCGAGAGTTATAAATATGCTTTCCTCTAAACTATTTTCTATTTATATCATATAGAATCTAGTTAGCGTATAGATCTCAAGGATAAATTATAATTCTCCCATTGATTTGCATTATCTATTAGATTTTTTCTACATAATTAATACTGCTAATCATGATGCTACTTTGGATCTTTAACTACATCTAGTTTTTTGTAATGTTTTTAATAGATATCATATGCAATATAAGGAAGATTTTTCATAATCCTATATTAAAATGGAAGACATTGCCTGCTTGGCAATTAGCACTGTGATCTTTGTTATACTTCCCTCTTTATCTTTTTGGCTATGCCTCACCCTTTTCACCTCTTTTGCTCGGCCTTTCACCAGAACTCCACAAAACTCATATCATGATCCCTTTCTAAAAATACCATTCCTTAATAAGCTAGGTGTAGCCCTTTCTCATGCTTTAGATTTTTCTTTTCCTCTCTCTCTCTCTTTTTGTTATTATTATTATTTTTTTAATATATTTGATTTTTTTTATTTTCTTAAATTTGGTCATTTTTATTTAATTTTTTTTAATTCTTTATTGTCATTTTCCATTTTTTCCTTTTTCCAAGGTAATTTTTATTTATATATATATTTTAACACTAAATGTCAAAATTCTATGATTTTATTAAATCAATTAACATCCACAAATGTTATAGCATTTTAAATGATAATTTCATAATTATTAATAATACAGATTTTTAAATCTACTTTTACTAATAATATTTCCATTAGCTTAAATGATAAAACATACCTATTCATTAAGCTATTCAAACATGTTGGTGAACCACAAAAAGTGACATTCCAAAGCAAGTAAAAATAAACACACCATGTGCAAACCATTTTTAATGTATCCTAACATGTGCTAACTACTATGGTGTGTGCAGGGTTCCTGATAGTTTTTCTATCATCCTAAGACATCTCCATCTACATAACCCTCTTTAATGATGCTCTCCCTCTAGCACGCTGTGAAGGATGAGTTCTCTTGTGTCAACCTCACAACATATAGGTAGTTAAATCATATCAACATGATAAATATATAGCATAAAATATAACTAAAACAACACATCAATATGCTCGAAATGTAAACGCATATACTATAGTTAACTCATAATAAAGCAATTATGTACCATCATGTATCTAAGCAATATCCTACTATCCCATAATAGCATATATCTCAAGCTTAGTCATAAATATAACCAATATCAAATGTGTCTACTATAAATATCCATGAATAGTCAAATAGTTTGCTTAGCGAGGAATCAGGATGCAATAATCTGAGCATAAACAATTACAAGACACAAAAAATAAATACACCAAGAAATACTCAACACGTAACACTCAACTATTTTTATTCAATCAAACAAGTAGGTGTCTACACATATATTTGATCCTAGTTTCTAGTGTTCAAGCCATATGATCATCCAATCATTTCTAAACTCTTTTAATAACCCTGAATTATATTTTATGAGCATTGTTACAACTTATTCAACAACCTACCTATAATTAATCCTAAAAAATATTTATTATTCTCTATGATTAACTATATCTCAAGGGGAGGGGGTCCTGATGGAATCCTCTTTGTCAGATCTTCTCTAGTAATATTAATACCCCTCAGATTAGTCTTAGTAACTTTGAAGCCATTAAGGGATCTCCTATAACTCAGGAGGAAGAATGGAAGTCAAAACTCTAGAAAATGAAAAGAAGAAAATGACAATTGGTGTCAATACAAGAGGAAGGAAAAATCCTTTGAAGCTGTGAAATGAAATTTTTAACAATCATAAAGGACCTTGAGACAATCCAAACTTTTGTGATTCTCATGCTTTTTTGCTTGAAGGGTTGGGGTCCTTTTTGACATGTAAGTTTTTTTAAGTTTGTTTTGGTTTCTAGGTTTTGGAATTCTATTATTTACAAGGGAATCCTTGATAGGCTCATTTGCGTTGTTGGGTTACTTAGGAGTGACCAGTGACTTGGGTTGAGCAGGGAAATGCACACATTACTAGATTCCATGAGTGTTCTTGAATCAAGTCGTTGGTGCATTAAATGCGATTCCATTACTCTTGTTTCAATTTTGAATGTTTGGATCAAAATTTCCATCCGAAAAAAGTTAATGGGAGGATCATTAATTGCTAAGATGTGCTTTTGGAATTTAAAATTCTCTTACCTCTTTTTGTTGTCATTAGTTTAACAAGTTGTGTTTGAATCATTCATGTCTTTGTGGTTACTCCCTTTTGTTGATGGGATGAAAAGTTCTGAAGAACAACCTAACTACATCAAGGAATCTATGAATGGTGACTATAAACACCCACCCAAATTTTTGAAAAGTTGGAATCCAATTTTGCACATTTTTTATAAGATTTTAGACAAGGTCGAAGAGAAATACAATAATTACCTAGTTGGGAAATTAATTGGAGTAAGGGACGGTATTGAATCAGTTAGGAATTGGACCAATAAAAAATGGATGGGAATTAAAGGATTTAAAATTATTGCTCTTGCTAATAAGTGCTTGTTGTTTTATTTTGTGTGTAGGGATGATTGTTTGAAAAATCCTTAATGAAGGCCCATGGTTGATGAACAAGGCAATCCTCATGCTTCAACCCTGAAGGTTGAATTAGTCCTCCTTAGAATTCAAGTCTGATCAGATCCCTCTATCAATTAAACTTCCTAACCACCCTCCTATGTTCTGGGAGGATTGGATCATGAGAAGCATTACATAAGTATTTGGTACACTTGTGATTATTGACCTTGTCACTTGCTCATGTAAAAGGATGATTTCAACTAGAATATGTGTACTTGTCGTAATGGATCAAATTCTTCCCACTTATATCTATTTAAGGTCTACTATGGGATCCTAGAACTAGAAAATCTTGTTTGAAAGGGATAAATAAATGTGTTCATGTTGTAGGAAATTTAGCCACCTCATGGATTCATGTATGGAAGCCCAAGGAGTCCACATATATAACCTAAATTGGATGATATTAATGTTAATCAAGGGTCTTGGAAGCATGATGGGAAAATATTGAATCTCCCTGTTACAAAATCCTTGGAAAAATCAGGAGTCAAAAATAGTTACAACACATTATGGATAACAATAATTTGTGGATCCTCTCGTAATGGTTATTTTATTGTTCTTGTTTGTTGGCTTTTTTCCTTTCTCAAGTGGGCTCTTTTTATTTTGCTCTGTGGAATTTTTTGATGTATGGGACATAGACCTCTTTTATGTCCTAGAAGGGCTTGCTTACTTGACTTGATCCGTAAACTTTAGCAATATTGCGCTTGCATAATTTAATTTTGCTTTACAATATCAATTTATGGAATAATTTTAAAAAGTGACTTATAAAACATAAATTAAAAAATAATTCACAACATTCAACACATAATTTGATAACGGAGTTCAGCACTATGGTCTACATCTCTGGGTCCTATATCGGTCGATGTATTAGAAAAATGTTTAAAAAGTACTTATAAACGTCTCCAAATTGAAAAATGAACAACTAGAAAGTTGTTCGTTGGGAGAAAATAATATAAGTCCCTTCTTGAAATTTTCCCCAATTTTACCCCTGACTTGCTCTGCAACTCATCCAAGTTTCCTATCTCTTATCCTTTTCTATGGCTACTAAGCTTGTTTTCAAATGAATTACAGATACAGTTTCCTGGCTTTATATAGCCATTCACACTCATAGATGGTGTGGTTGGTTCTTATCCTTTTTGTTGGGAGGATGAGGGTTTGAGTCTCTTGCCTTCACTTTTGGTGAGCATGTTAATCCTTATCCCACATTTAGAAAGTGAGGGTTTCGTAGGATATAGATATACCAAGAAACTTGTTGTATGAGATGCCAAGTAATTGGCATTACCATGTATTGAGTGGGTTTATGGAGGCATGTGGTAAGTTTGGGTTTCTCATGGATGTTTATGGATAAAACATGGAAGCTAAGACATGAAACATGGAAGCATATGGAATATTAGGTGGTTTAAACATGGATAATAGGGAATGAAACATGGCATGTTGGGATGTGGAAAGTATGAGGTGTCACGTGGCCATACATGGAAGGTATATTGAATGTCTTGAAACCTTTGATGATAATATATAATATTCAAGCATAGAGTAAATGGTGGCAAGCCATGTGATGAATTGAGGACCCACCATGTGGTCCATTCTCCTCTCACCACTTGTCAACCTCTCGCCACGTCACTTGTTGTCCACTGGATGAATGCTCCATCACTCTATCGGCCACAAGGACCCCCTCTGAGACAAAAGTGGACTCCACCGACTATGGTCCCCATAGCCAGCCTTTTTTACTGATTACACCTATCAAAGACAAAAGATATAAACCCACTATTTATTTTTCACCTCGTGCCACAAGTTACATCCTTACTAGTCCACGTCACCCCATTGACCAAGTTTGACCATAACTTTGACCAACCATATCTTTTGCATATGGACTCCATTTTGTGAACCATAAATTATACTAAAAATCTCATGATAATATCTTCGTAGTGTAAATATCTAAAAATTATTATGTAATGGTCATTTTCTATAGTTTGACCAACTTTGACCTATGTTGACTAGTTTGACTAGAACTTTGACTAGATGCACAATGAGCATACAAGCTCTATTTTGTGAACCGTGAGATGCACTGGAAAGCTCTCATCAAACTCTATGCTACTCTATAGATCAATATGTAATTTGATGAATTTATTTATAGAGCATATATGGATCCTCATGGATCAATCTTCCCCACTAAGAAGGCTTTTTGTCCTCAAAAAGCTAATACTGGACCTGGTACTCAATATGAGGATCTTTTTCCATGGCTTTGGCTCACAACTTTGGATCAAATTATTTTCTAAATGTTAGATACCAACCTGATTGTCAGTTGGTTTTAGGTCTTCAAATTTGAAACTGTTGTTTGTCACCTGGTGTTATAATAATCACCATTTTACAATTGTCCTTTTAGGGTTTTACCTAGTAACACATTTTTAAAAATATTTCCCTTCTTGGGTCTTTGATAAACACTGTAATGATTTAAAACATTGCCCATATAGGTCTTATGCATTTATAAACAATGCCTATATTTAGGTCTTACAAATATGTATACATGCTTGCACACTCTACATAGATTAAAATATATAACCTATTTCCTGAGTTAATCCTGATGCTTCTCATGATGGAATCTTTCTGTTACCCTAAAATGTTATTGTCTACCACATACATAAAATAACACTAAAGGCACCATTTACCTATAATGGTTACTATCGATGTGTGTGCATGAGATATTCTATCCCATATTTTATAATGCTATACAGATTTTCCTTTTTGTAAAAAGTTGTCTTTCTCAAAGACAAATATGGTCTACCTAGGATAATGCCACTAAATTGTAGTGGAACTACATCTAATTCAACTTCATCTAGGAAGTTGGCAATGATTGCAAATCCTAGTTTACCTATTTTACTTACATGTACATTATTACCATCATCTATTCTATCTAGAGAATAGGATTAGAAATGTGGCGTAGTTTCCACACCTAGGGTTTCTATAACATCTTTAGATAAAAAATTCCTTTGATAGTTTTTATCAAAAATAGCATCTATCAGAGCATGCTTAGTAATTATTCTTTTGAAGAAATGTTGCTTACCTTTCCAGGGTGACAATTTCTATACTATTAGCTTCTCATTGACTATCGTCTCCCTCGCTAATGTTGTCTCAGGTTCTGACTGACAAGACTCTAGCTTTTTCTTGACTGAAGATGCAATTACAACCTTTGCTTGAGGTTGTGGATGATTCTGCTTATCTTCCTTCAACATTTTCCCCTCAGCATTAAAGTAAAATCCTAACTTCATTTCCTCCTTAGGTAATTATGTTTTGTTAATCTTATTCTTGACATGTCTCTTAAACATCTTTCTAGGGCTTTCTAAGGCATAATTATAAAATACATTTGAGTATTTCTTCTTTGCATACCTTGATGAGTCATTTGAAGATTCTTCATCCAATGTAACTATCGCATCTTCAGAGAGTACTTCCTTCAAATCTTCAGGGTGTTTTGGCTTTCTGCTTGAGTTACTTTTCAACTCAGCTTCTTAGGACATTTGTACTTCACCTCCATATCCTAATCCTGCATGGAGTGGTCTCTTTGCCATTTGGATAGGCTAGATAATTCCTTGACCATTAATGCCAAGGCCTTTTCCTTCGAATCCCTTTTTCGCTAACATCTTAGAACCTATTCCCTTCATGTACTTTTCAAATAACTTTGATAAATGTTTAAAGTTAGCATATTTAGTATCCCTAACATTGTCAATATAGGCAGAAGAATTGATTTCATTGCTTTCTTCCTCAAAATTTACATCATAAAATACATGAATAATTAGAACATTATTTGCTTCCAGATTTACAACATCATTTTCATTGATAGGACTAGCAGGAGTATATGAATTAGAAGAATCACTACTATAACCATAATGTACATTATAGTTTGACTTGTCCCAAACTGAATCTCGTAAGTATGATTGGTCATCAGTTGGATTTCTTCTCTTGATGCAATATTTTTGGCATGTCGAGATGTGAGATAATAATTACCCAAAGTTATCTCCTCAACTTCTCATGGAATTATGTCAAGAGCTACTTGATCAAAGAATAGCCCTCTGATGCCAAAATGCAAAATGCCATAATGAGTTGCATGTCTTCGTACTATGCCATCAACTCCTTTAAATGTCTCAATGTGCGATAATGGAAGAGTCCTTAGCTGCAGATGTTGTACAAGGCCTTCAGTAATATAATTGGCTCTAAAATTATAGTTAAAATAGATCTACATGAACTTCCCTTCTATAATAACAGTGCAATTATGCCTTTGACTTTCCTCGAAGCATAGCATAATATCTGGTACTTCCATTGGCAACAATTATCACATTGGAGACTTTGGAGTTGCTTGATGAGGTATTATTGGTTGGATGGATTGACCACTACTAGACATGGTTGGTGCCTTGCCTCTTTTCTCGTTCTTACTTCTAAACCATATTAGACCCTGACTGGGGTGTAGGATCTAGCATTGCTCAGCAATATAACCTCATTGGGCACAATGTTCATAAATCTCTGAATCTCCATACATCCTCTTCTTCTATCGATGTTCGTATTGCAATTTTGCTCGTAATGCATCAATGCTCTGTTGGAGTCTCTTAATTTGTTGCTCCTGTCATTGCTCTACTACTTGCCGACTTTGCTCTTGGGCTTGTAGGAATTGCATTATCACAATTATAATGGAATTTAGTAACAACTAAATCTGAGCTAGCATTGGATCCATTGTTCTACAATAACTAATTTTAGTTAAAACAATAAAATCACAAATTTAGTTATGATATCAAACTTGATGTTTTAGAATAATATCTACACAAAAGATAGCCCAGCACACTAAATGCTTTGATACCAAAACGATCCATAAACTTTAGCAATATTACGCTTGTGTAATTTAATTTTGCTTTACAATATCAATTTATGGAACAATTTTTTAAAATGACTTATAAAACATGAATTTAAAAAATAATTCATAACATTCAATACATAATTTGATAACAGAGTTCGACACTATGGCCTACGTCTCTGGGTCCTATATCGACCAATGTATTAAAAAACATTTAAAAAGTACTTACAAACGTCTCTAAATTGAAAACTGAACAACTAGAAAGTTGTTCGTTGGGAGAAAATAATATAAGTCCATTTTCAAACTTTTCCCCAATTCTACCCTTGGCTCACTCTGCAACTCATCAAATTTTCCTAGCTCTTAGCCTTTGCTATGGCTACTAAGCTTGTTTTCACATGAATTAAAAATATAGTTTCTTAGCTTTACATAGCCATTCACACTCATAGATGGTGCGATTGGTTCTTATCCATTTTGTTGGGAGGATGAAGGTTCAAGTCTCTTGTGTTCACTTTTGGTGGGCATGTTAATCTTTATCCCACATTTAGAAAGTGGGAGTTTTGTGGGATATAGATATACCATGAAACTTGTGGTATGACATGCCAAGTAATTGGCATTACCATGTATTGTGTGGGTTTATGGAGGCATGTGGTAAGTTTGGGTTTCTCATGGATGTTTGTGGATAAAATGTGGAAGCTAAGACATGAAACATGAAATTATATGGAATATTAGGTGGTTTGAACGTGGATGATGGGGAATGAAACGTGGTATGTTGGGATGTGGAAAGTATGAGGTGTCACGTGGCCATACTTGGAAGGTATATTGAATGTCTCAAAACCTTCGATGATAATATATGATATTCGAACATGGAGTAAATGGTGGCAAGCCACATGGTGGCTTGAGGACCCACCACGTGGTCCAATATCCTCTCGCCACTTGTCAACCTCTCACCACGTCACTTATCATCCACTAGATGAATGTTTCATCACTCTATCGGCGGCAAGGTCCCCCTCCAAGACAAAAGTGGACCCAACCTTTTTTTCCAATTACATCTGTTGAAGACAAAATATATAAAACCACTATTTATTTTTCACTTCATGTCACGTGTTACATCCTTACTAGTCCACGTCACCTTGTTGACCAAGTTTGACCACAACTTTGACCAACCATATCTTTTGCATATGGACTCTATTTTGTGAACAGTAAATTGTGTCAGAAAGCTCACAATGAGCTCTTTATAGTGGAACTATTTCTAAATTATTCTATAATGGTTATTTTCTATAGTTTGACCAACTTTGAGTTGCTTTGACTAGTTTGAATGGAACTTTGACTAGCTGCATAAGGAGCATACGAGCTCTATTTTGTGAATCATGAGATGTGCCAAAAATATCTCATCGATCTCTACGCTGCTCTATCAATCAATATGTAATTGAAAGACTTCTTTTTTAGAGCGTATATGGATCCTCTTAGATCATGACTTATGGGGTTTTCTTATTTGCCTTGATTTTTTAATGGAGACCTAAACCTTCGGTTATGGCACCGGTTGGATTCCCCACTAGTTCAAGATGGGTTTGTCTTTAATCTGAACTATGTATCAATTATAATAAACCATAACATTATATATCTTATACTATGGTGTAATAATTCCCAACAAACGTACTATGGAAAATCAATTTACACTAAAAGACAATACAAATAACTAATTATAATTAACTAGGCTAAATAAGATCCATAAAACAATAATTAACCTAGCTAAATAATTTTCAAAGCCAAAAAAAGAATAAATATGCATGTAAGGTTAAAGATTATTTGATTCTTACGACTGATCTAATTTATTAGCATCTGATAATGGAAAATAATGCACAACAATGAGTCAAAGCTAATCCAGAATACCCAGATCATCATAGAAATTCTAGAGCTTCAAGTTCAAAGCATCCATTGTCTAAAGTGTCAAGTTTAGTCTAGAAAAGAATTATGTGGGCGAAATATTTTTCAACGACCATATTCTCCAAGTTCAGACCTCCAAAATCATTTCTCAATTTTTTGCACCTTCACTTAGATGGCTGGGAAAATAGACTACTTCTCCTTACACTAATTGAACAACCTAATGTAAAACCTTAGGTACGAAAATATATGTTTTGGAGCTCTCTTTATACTTGGGAATACCAAAGTTGTATTGATATTTTTCAAATCCCTTGATAATGTATGGTATAAAAAACAACACACCTATAATTGCAATAATTCATTTGTGAAGAAAACAAGTGTTTTGTAATATAACTCTAACATGATTTTTTTTAATTCAATGAATTATATAATGATTGTTTCATTTATCTAAAGTGTTTGCAAGTGTTTGATAGATTCATGTGAATAATAAATATATTATATAGCTTCACTTAATTCTTAGATGTATTATATAGATGGTGTATACATAAATGAACTAAAATACTTATGCATTGATAAATGACTTGAATTCAAATTAGAATCTTATTGGCACTCAAACCAGCATTCAATAATTTAAAAAGTAAAAAAGATAAGATAAGGTTTGCATGAGTCAAAGCGTGTAAGGCCCTACCCAAGTTTGTTAAGAGTGCTTGATTAAACTTCATACATATTTGGAATGTTAATGTATCATCCAAACAAAATAAGTAAAATGGTGAAAAGTTTGAAAAAAATTAAACACTTATAAAAAATTGGAAGGTAATACAAAAACCACTTAAAATCGATAAATACATCAATAATATTTAATTTAAACTAATAATTAATAAACAAGCAAACATCTTAAAAACATACAATTTAATAATTAATAAATATCTTAAAAATAAATTTTAAATATCTATATATAAAAAACCATTTTTTTTTTTCCTTATAAATCTATTTTGCATAGACAAACCCGCATAAATCTTAACACTAAACTCAATAGGAATGGAAGAATATTTCATCAACCACTACATCATTTAATCATTTCGATAAATACTTGTTTGTATAAAAAACCAGCATACATAAACCTCGTTGATATAGTCATTATTCGATATCAAGCCACATACTTGAAATTGACCCAATAACTTGTCACATTTATAAAAATATTAAGATTTTTTTTAATGAATCTATATTTTGAATGTTAAACTATTTAATTCGAGAGTAGTAAAAAATATTTTGATTTTACATAAGCACGCATTTCTAACATAAGGGAATAGATAAATCATATAACTTAGATTTTAAGTATACAACTATCTATATAACAAACAAATTTGAAAAGGAATGCTTTGTTGGAAATTTATTTTGAAACTATAATAGAAGCGAAAGATTAGATATTTCCACTAGAATTCAATTAATTTATATTATAAAAATATTTATAAATATTTAAAATTTATTATAATTTCAATCATATTAAATGAAAGTTTTATAAGAGAATTTATATCATGATTCATTTGATTTATCTAGTAAAATATAAGAGTGATTATAAAACTTTAATTATTTTTTTTCTGTGTATTTCAACGGGTATCATTCATAGGGAATCACTAAATTATATAGAATGTTACCATTTCAATATATATTTCACAAATAAACATATAGCAAATTACAATGATGAGTAAGTATACATCTAAATCAGTAAGCTCCTTCGATTAAGCATCACGAGTAAGGGAGATTTACACCGTCAAAGTCATTCAAGGCACGATCCTAACTTTAACCGTTTAACTTTCCGTATCGAATACTTAGAAAGATTTATACCCTAGTAGAAAGATATAAGTAACCATACAAACATATAAAAAAATGGATTTAAAAGAACTTAGTCTAGTCTTATTTAAACACAAATTATAGACATCTTTGATTTCATAAATTATACACCCTATACTATAACCATATATTAAACACCATTAATCATGAGATATATAAATTAATAATAGTTCCAAAACGTGTAAAGTATGTTGAAATTATTTTCTAAATGTAAAATAAGTTTCAACAAAACACCTATCATATGAATACTATATTCAAGAGGATCATATTCATTGTAGTGAAACCTTAGTTTTTAGTTATAATATTAAAGTTTTCAATTTCCAACAGTTATCAAATCATAAATTTAAATGCATTTATCATTACGTTAAACGAACTTGCATATACATATACATGTGTATATTACTTGGAAAATATTTGATATGCCTTGACAGTAATAATAATATAAGGTATAAACAATTTTGATGGTTTATAAATTTTAGATAATATTATTGATGACAACGTAATTTATACAAAATATCTCAAATATGTTCAAAACTATTAAAAATAGGCATGACAAACATAAAATATTATTTCTAGAATTATACCTTCGCATCATGTCTCTAGTCGTAAAAGAAGGATAACTCTTCCTTTCACTTTTCTCCCTTTCATCCTCCTTGGCATCAATATACAATAATTGTGTTAATAACTAATAAATAATGGATTTCGGAATAAAAATGTTTTACAAAAGTAATTAATTTTTCTGGTACAAAAATAAGAACCTTGAGGTTCCTTAAGCGTGTGATAATCCTCCTCAATATTATATTGTAGGGTAACATAAATGTTAGATCCGTCACAACCCACACTACGTAACATCCTCATAATTAAGTTTCCACAAGATTGCATATTGATTCCATGTGCTTGATATCTTAAGAATTCATTCAATTCGTGAAAAATTCTATTTGTTTTGTGTAATTTTTGTGAAATCAAGATTTTGTTTATTATATTCCAAGTTAATTTTTTTTGTCTCATTGATAATAATAGTACAACATACATATAATAAATGATATGAATATTAAAATTCATACATCATGTAAAAATAATTTATGATCTATAGGTACATGTTTTTAAGGTATACACAAATAATTAGCAAGAATTTATTTTTTTCTTCGAATGCAATAGAATTACAGCTAAGGTTGAAAATGATTAGAGACAATGACAAAGGGTAAAAATCAAACTAAGATGTAATTAAAAATTTTGTCAAATAATTTTTACGTAACTTAGAAAAGAAAAGAGGAAGCCAAGTTAATATTTTTGTCAAACAATTTGCATAGAACCTAGAATTATGTATCAAAGAAATCAGAGATGCTACTATGAATTCATCTAAATATAAAGATGTACAGGACAATGAGGTAACTAACAAGAGTTTATGTATGGTGTTTTAAGTCTTTTTAGATTTTCCATAGGATTTTCTTCCTAAGGTTTTGTAGGTTTATTTCATAGCTTTCAATTAGAATTTTTTAGATTTTTTATTATATTTTTCTTAGGATTTTCCTAAGAGTTTTTATAGGAACTACATAAATATGAATTAAATTCACATATAAAATTAAAAATATATATACCTCTAGTTTTTGGTTTCGTAGGGATGGCACATATTCTTCCTCTTCTTCATATGTAAGTAGATATTTTATTTTTTCTCCTCCACACCCTCCCATTTTCCTTACTTTTCTTCCAAAACTCTATTAGTAGGATTACATCTTGTTATCCCTTTCAATCTTCCTTTTTCTATCGTCCCTTTATTCTTCCTCAATGTCCCAATTACAAAATTATTCAATTTTAGGTAGTAATAATTACATAATTATTCAGTATTTTATTGCCATTGTTAACATCCATTGTGGAGTGCATTTGTATAAAATAAGTATTTAATTATTGTTATATTTTCTTAGTTTGGTGACTTATGTGGAGGTGTTTTAGGGTCATTCTATACCTAGATAATTGTTGGAGTTAATCTTTAAATTTTTGTGTGAAGATTGTCACCATTACATGTAATATTTGCAAGGGCTTCATGGTTGTTGGGGTCAAGGAAGGCAATTGTAAATTCTTATTAATTTCCATCCATGTAGGGTTTGCTAAAAATAATTCAGCAAAGTATATCTTTCAATTAAGGTTTGTTGAATAAGTCTTTATCTAGCTTTCAGCCCTAAAAGGGGATATTACAGTGGTATCAGAGCCAATTTATTGACTAGTTGTGGGGTGTGAGTATCTTCAATGGATTGGAAACATGGGTTTTTGCCAAAATAAGAATACAAAAATCCATTTCAAAAGGTGGGAATGAAGAAGAAGACAATGGATGAAGCCATGGATAATTTATTACAAGCTATGGAGAATTACTAGAGGGAACTAAAGGTAATAAGTCCCAAGGTCTTGGCAAAGTCTATCGAGTTAAGCCTTAGACCTCAAATGTCTCTCTTAGAAGAAGAGAAGATTGAACTAAATGTGAACATGGAGCTTCAAAAGACTAAAATTGTAGGGTACCTAAAGAATAACCTCAAACTACACAAAGGGCAACCTAGCAATGTGAATGATGCGCTTCAAAATTTTGGATCTTTGGGGTAACCAAAGAGACGTTTTCAGTTGTTTAAGGGGTAGATAACACATGAGGTTTTTGAGGCCCTAAAATCTGAAATTTTAGGGCAACAAGTGGAAAATTTTCAATAGGAACTAGGACCCATAAACTTAGAAATTTTTGATAAAAATCCGAGTTGCAAAAATTAGAAAATTTAGGGTAGCTAAGTAGTGAAATTTCTAAGTTTCATAACTCAAAAATAGTGGGGAAACAAGAGGAAGTTGTCCAACAACTTCATGAGCATCAAAAAGAGCTACAAATGGTAGATAATGAAAAGAGAGAGACAAGGGAAGCAATAAAATCAGAATTTCTTCATGGGATTAAAGACAAGAATGTGGCCATCAAATTTGCAGATGAGGCCTTAGATGCATATAAGGCAATGAAGCTTAAGGTTGATAGGCTCACCCTTGAGCTTGAATTAACCAAGGACTTATATAAAATAGTCAAAAATCCCTTCTAGTTGCATAAAATCATATTAGTGTTGAAAGGAGGTTTAGAGAGCAAGAGAATGAAGCAAGGGCAAGAGAAATCAAAAAAGTATTTGATGAGCTCATTGAACTTCAATAAGACTTTTATTTGGGATATTTTCTAAATAAACAAGAAGTTGCAAATGTAAAGTCTGAACAAAGGGATAGAAATGACTTCCAATGTTTTGAAAATCCTATTTTTGAGATGGATGTTTAGATAGATCATAGTGAAGATTTTAGGTGGGATCCAGGTGAAACTTTTAGACCATGGGAAAAGGCTACAATTTTTGAGTCTGAGCATCCATCACCACCAAGAAAGATTAACCCTACTTTATGTGTGGTAAGTAAATTAAATTCTAAAAATAGTGGGGAGACTTGGCTCTTCACTTATGTCACTAAGTTTGAAACTTCAAAAAGGGTTCAACCCTTGCACCAAATGAAGTCTCAGCCTATTACACAATTCTACATTTTTTGAGTTGGGACAACCACCTCTACTTGTAGAGCTATGTCATACTCTTGGTTTGGTAAAGGGGTCAAAGGTTAGAAAGTTATGTATAAAAAGAGGTTGAAAGAATGGCAAATTCTAAGTATGGGCAGCCACCAAAGCATTGTGAAAATCATCCAATCCCATGCTTCAAAAGCATGATAAATTATGAAGATGATAAATTAAAACCACTCCTTGAATGGGCAAAAACCAAGTTCGTGAATAACATATGGAAGTCTGAATTTTTCAATAGGATTAGGCCCATAAAACACTCATAAAATTTTGAGTTTTTCATGCCAACTTAGTTGGTTGTATGTGCGGAAAAATTATTGAAAAGTGTGCCAACTCAATTGGATACATGTACCATGAAGTCTAAAAGTGATAAGACAATAGGTGTGGGAGACAATGAAGGGATGAATAGGCAAATTCAATTTTTCATATATGCACAAGAAATTCTAGGAATCTTGGCATATCACAATCCCTTATAAGTTTTGTAAATACAAGGGAGTTTGGGTCCTTTTTATTGTGACGAAAAGTTGGTATGTGCAAATAATGAAAGGTGTGAAATTTCAACACTTTTTAGGTCTAATATGTGTTCTAAATATTGTTGACTATGTGTTTGGGAAGCAAGGTAGCCAATTAGACATTCAATTGAACAGTTGTGAGCTTGAAACAAGGCGGCAGCTTCAAAAATGCAAATTGATGAATAACAGGAAGATTGCTCAAGGTCTCTAACTCATAGGGGGTGGAAGACAAAGAAGGATCATCTCTTTGAGGGAAGAACACCCTCAATATTTATGCACTCATGTTGAAGGTGGAAAGCTTGTTTGTAAAAAGGTGCAAAAGGAGAGGCAAGAGACACTTGTGGGGACACTATGGCAAGAATGTCCACTTGTTCGTGGTATGCACACACAAGGTATGTCTTCAATATTATTCAAAGTTATTGGTTTCATACAAGTTATTAATCAACACCTTTGGCATAAGAAAAAATATTTAAGGCACACTGAGAGCCCTAAGGAGCATTGGGATGCTTGCCAAGGAAGCACTCACTCTATGGCGTACATGCAAGGCAAAATGATCATGATGGCTCATGAAATGTCCCTTAAGGGTGAGATTCATGAAGGAACTCCCAAGGGATGAGTTGGGAATGAGTAACTTCACATTTCTTGACAAATACAAGACTTTAATCTTCAATTACAGTCCTCTAAACATCAAGTACAAAATTACTTTTGGGGCATTCTTATTCAGGGTAAGATAACACATGAGTGTATGGGTGGAGGAATGGATTACAATTGTGTTGGGGGACTTTCTAGCCCTCATAAGAAGAAAAAATTTGGAGTGTAGGAATGGCATGCACAACCCTACTAGACCCTCCAAGGTAACCTTACACATATTTTTAGCTATTCAACATCTAGAAATTTTGATCAAGTATGCAATTTTGGGAAAAGAAGAGAGTCATCCCCACATGAGACATGAATGAAGGTGGTCCTCCATTTTGACTAACATGTTTATGTTTTATGTATGTGTTTCTAGGGGGACTTTCAAGGCCTATTTTTCTAGCAAACATCTTGTTGAAGCTAATTGTTCTAACCACTTCAACACTACCATTTTTGAGAATTAATTTTTTTTCATCTTTTTAGTAGATCCGAGGTGTAGGACCTTGATGAGAAGGGAAGAGAAGGATAAGAGTTGTTATTATACCATTTTCAAATTATATAAGCAGCCATAAATCTTCAAGTACAATAGTAAGGGGCTTTATCAAGGGGTCTTTTTTTCATGGGACGAATAAAGGATCAAGATTTGCATAAGGCATATGGTTGGGACAACCCCATGGATGTTGTTATTGCTTGAGGACAAGCAATTTTGGGTGGGGAGGATTGTCATGTCCCCCTTTTGGACATGAAGCTTTTGAAGACCCTTAGCCTATTTGTCATTTGTTTTCCAAGGCTAAGGGAAGTTAAAAAAGAAGAAACACATTGGTTTAATTGTTAAAGTCCAAAAGTTGTTTTATTAACTAACTTTCACTTAAGTTGTGGTCTTTTGAGAGTCATGGGCACCCAAGACCTTAAGTGAGGGTTATAATTTGATTAATATTTCTTTAAAATTTGGTTTTCCATCCAAAAGTGCAATGCCCCTATTGGATGAAATATTATAAAAAGGGATGGAGGATTCATTTGGGGGGTTAAACTATGTTATGATATGGAATTTTCAAGTTGAAGCACAAAAATATTTGTTTGTTCACTTTGAAGATGAAAACCTTCAAGGTGATGGAATTGAGGATGAAAACCCTCATTCTTCTTGAGGCAACTTCACATAGGATCTACCATTGAGCTGAATTATTCTTCCAAGGGTGTTTTAAACACTTAATCATTATTTTCATGTGTGGTGAATTAGTTGAAGACATAGTAAGTTGTTTGAGGGTCAAAAGAGGTTGGTGAGCCATGGGGAACAACAACAAATAATTTAGAAGGGAAACATAACCCTTGGTAGGCTAGCGGCCCTCTCTCTAAGGGTGTGGCAAGCTAGTTTGAGGGCTTAATCTAGCCCATTGAGGGTTTAGCAACAATATTAATATATTTTTTGGTATATTTTATATATTTGTCCAGCTTTATAACACTTGGATATATTTATATTGGGCCTAATTCACATTCAAAATTTGGTATTAATAATTACATAATTATTTAATATTTTGTTGCCATTGTTAGCATCCATTGTGGAGTGTATTTTCATAAATTAGGTATTTAATTATTGTTGTATTTTCCTAGTTGGGCAACTTATGTGGAGGTGGTGTAGGGTCATTTTATACCCTATATAATTGCTAGTATTAATCTATAAAATTTTGTGTGAATATTGGCACCATTCCTTATAATATTTGCAAGGGCTTCATGATCGTTGGGGTCAAGGTAGGTAGCTGCAAATTCTTACTAATTTTCAGCAGCTAGGGTTTGCTTAAAAATTAAGGAAAGCATATCTTTCAACTAGGATTTGTTCAATAAATATTTGTTTAACTTTCATCCTTAAAAGGGGACATTACACTCATGATGCCCCTTTGTCTTCTACAAATATTTCAACTCCAAACTCAAGCGTTTCATAGTGTAACGACCCTAAGGAAAGAGGTGAATCCTATTTTAGCATGTATAGCTAGTTTTGGTCAGATTCTAAAAGTGTTGATTAAAATAAATGAGAGATTTTTTGGTTATACTAGACCTTGACAGCTATTGGAAATCATTTTGGTCTACACATACCCTAGAATATTTCTTTAGAGTGCTAAAACAATTTGGAATTTGTATAAGACCCAATTGGGTCTATGTTTCCACTTAATAAAGACATTCGTACAATTTGAACACCAACACCTAGTCGGGTTTCATTTCCTGAATGGCAAGGCAACATCAAATCAAGATAGAGTATGGACATGGGTAGACTTTCATTCCTAAAAACCACTGATAGAAATGGTTTGTGAATTCAAAGACATAGATGAGGTGTTGGTTTCGCTTAACATTAAATGCTAAAGCCATGACAATTAAGGTCTATGTGGGTTTTGGATCCCAAAATGCATTTTAAGATTCATTCAAATGTCTACGCATTCTAATCTGTAGTCGATCCTCTGATTAACATTGGCAATTATTATTTGAGTCGAGAGATATTGTTAGAAAAGAAACATCGAGAACCAAAGGAAAGAAACATTGATTCCTCAAAGACATAGGCATGAAAGGAACCCCACTAAGCAAAGACTCAAGCCACTTTATTATGTCCACGACCTAATCATAAAATTGAAACCCAATGGACAAAGCATGCAATGAGTGGGTTTTTCAAAGACCAAAATGGAAAGGAGAATCCCAATTAGCAAGGAAATGAGAGAATAATTATTCAAATACCAAATAGGTCACTAGGACACTGAATAAGACTCTAAGTCCACCAATTAAAAAAGATGAAAAATGTCAACAAAACACCAAGGCAACTCACTAATGCAAAAATGAATGATGAGTTCACAAGATGATGCCACCAAATAACTCTATCAAGTATAAGCACAACTCAAAATAGAAATTGAGATAACCTTCCTCCAAACCAAACACACCGAATGAAGGCAAAATCAAAGTAAACAATAGAAAGAAGAATACACTATGTTTTTGGTGATGCAATATTGTAAGGGACCTATGATGCTCCTGTATTAGACACTCCAAGTTAAAAAAATGTGAACTCATGCTCACATGGATGGGATAAGTAGAAAAACTACTCTTTTGGTCATGAGTCAAAGTGACCATGACATCCCCTTCTGACATACCAATTAAATCAACTGAATGTTCTTCTTTTTTCTCCATTTCTAGCTCCTACATGTTGATTGTAAACATGTTATCTTCTCACTCCTCTTTCCCTCTCCCTCTCCCCCCTTGTGGTATTATAATCACCACAATCTCTCTCATTTTTGGGCTTGGACCCACCATCATTTTTCCTCCTCTATCAAAGGCATAACCATTTCTCAATCAACTCACTTATGGGTTGAAACCCACTTTTGCTTCATTTCTATATCCTACATGTTGGTTGTAAACATGTTCTCTTCTCAGTCCTGTCTCATCTCTCTTCCCACTTCTCCCCCTACATGTTGGTTGCAAACATTTTCTCTTCTCACTCATTTCTCTCCTTCTCTTCCTCTCCCCCCTTGTGGTAATAGAATCACCATAATCTCTCTCCTTTGTGGGATTAGACCCACCATCATTTGTCGGCCTCTGTCAAAGGCAAAGCCATATCTCAATCAGCTCACTTGTGGGTTGAAACCCACTCTCACCCATCCACCACACCAAGATGATCTATCATGTACCTCACTCTCCCATGTGGGCTGAAGCCCACTAATATTCATCCACCTTTGCCTAAAGCCTTCTTGGCTTTGTTCACACCTTATATAACCAGCTGTTAGATCATTCTCAACATCACAAACAACCATTTGTAGTTGTTATCTCATGGATACAATCTCGTCATGCTCTCTCAATAGCATAATGACTAAATCCACACACACTTGGGCATTCAAATGATAACTGTAGACACCTAAATCTGGCCACCAATAACCTCCAACCAGGATTTTGACCAATTTCCACCAAAAAGCACAATTTGGATTAAAAACACTAAAACACATTAAATAAGTTGAAATTGATATATTCAAGTGCTGATTTTGGCCAGAGTATCATTAAATGGGATAGTGCAATTTATGGGCCAGCTAAAATTAATGAGATCATTTCAAGTCAAAATGCCAATTTTGCACCTGGGTGCTCTAGATTGCTCTTTTCTATAAAATCTCTTACATGACACACATGCCTTTGTTATTAGGTTTTGGTAACATCCTAAATGGGATAACGGATCCAATGCATCTAACATTGACTTCCAATTCCAATCCAGTCAAATTTTGGACCAATAACAAGGCATTCTGATTAATTTGAGTAATTTGTGCACAAAGTGCCTAATCATGCTTAAGAGTTAATTAAACCAAATTAGAGCTTAAGTAAGAATTCCATGGAAACTTGTTGAATACTTATTTTTTAAAATGAATATTGAATATCTGCATCATCAGCTGACCTCATTTCTTGGGAAAACATCTCTAGGCTATAAATGCCACAAATATCAGGATTCATGCCTCCCATGCCTCATCAAAGTCCTTCCATGCTTATTCAATGCCCCTCTATCCCAAATATTAATGGGGATATTTGGAGAATGAATTTAATATTTAGATTTATACTTAGCCACACATCTCAATCTTGAGATGGACGGTTCAGGTTGATTCTAGCCATTTTCTAAAATTTATAAATAAAGAGGCCATGAACATCATTTCTAAGCTATTTTGGTGCAAAGTTATTATGCTCAAATATCTTCAAGAATCTTGATTTGTGCAAAGTTACCATGCCAAATTGATTACAAAATCTCTCACATTCCAAAGTTATAATGCTAAATTGATTCCAAAGCTTCATGCAAATTAGTGTTATAATGTCCAAATATAGAGCCAAGCCAAGCCAAAGCCACAAGGTGCCAAGGAGAAGAGGAGATAGCCAAGCCTCCTTTGATGAAGACTTCATGAGCACAAGCTGAGCAAGCCACTACTACAAGATAATTTGGATCATTTAAGGGAGGTAAAATATTTGTTCTCTTTCATGTTTAGTTGTGTTTCCATTCTAGTATTGTTAACTAAACTCAACCAAGTAACTAGGCCTAGAGATGTATGTTAGCTAGTGTGTTGTTTTTTTAATTTGATTTCATTTTGTCACTAATAAGATACTAACACCTCTCTTGAGTCAAATTCCTAGTCTACAATAACCCCTAACATCCAAAATCACATCAAGGACAATTCTTACCTTCACATTCTTCACTATCAGCATTATTATAACAAGCAATCTCTCCATCTCGATTGGAAATTCAACTTCTTCTTCACATGCTTCGGCTACCATACACATTAACAACTCCTCCTTCCACTTGGTGAGATCAAGAGACTCACTCTCTATACCTTCAACATCAGGTTCTTCAACATGTAATATGGATGATCTCAAACTCAATTGCTCCAACTCGTCCATCTCCATGTTATAAGTTTACTTCATGTCAATTTTGGGCTTCTCAAAGCCTTCTCAATCATTATGCCCACTCTATAGGATAACATTCATTTGTTATAGGGATAACTCTCATTCCACAAACTACTGAAAATGAACATTCACATGCTTATCCTCTTGAGAACAAACATATTCCCATGCTTTATCACCCTCTCTAGTCTCCATATCAACTTGAAGACACTCACCCAAGGTTGGAATATCATCACCAACTAGCTCTTCATCCATCATTGCCATATATGTCACTTAGTTAGCTTCTTCACTCTGCCTCTCATATATACGAGCATGTTGGACTACACCATATTTAGTCCTCTTGTTATCCACCCTCTTTATATCTAGACCTGCACATTACACAAACACATTAGGGGAATAAAAGCTCCCTCAAACCACTCAACAATTGTTTCTTCATGCTCCAAAGGCATGTTGTCCAACCCTTCTCCAATGCTTGCATGCTTCTCATATATTTCACTCCGACCATAGGTTGACAATGGCCCATTCTCCATAACTTTTGTGGCTATTTTCTACTCATTTATACCTCTAATTTCAACTTCTACACATGGTTGAACCTTCACAATCATCTCCTTGTGTGTGCTTTTTTACACAACATCTAAATGTAAGGATTTGACCATGGAAACTTGTAACTCTACTTTGGTTGCTCTTTTCATCTACCTACAACTTTACATGGTTATAATATTCTTTCACTTCCATTATTTTATTCATAGAAATGTGCATCATGTCTTGGTTGTCCTCGACCCTTATATCATCCAAAATAAAGTTGATAATCTCATTACCATCATAAACCAAGGACAAATCAAACTTTTCCCACTCATGGGACTCCACAACCACTTGCCTATCCTCACACAATGGGTCTCCATATTCTGGTGGATAATATACCACCTCTCCATCATCTTTCATGTGGATTCCATCACATATGGGTTTCTCATAGCTCTCATTTATCCCATTGTTATCAAAATCAACATTAGGCTCTACATATAAAAGCCTCTCCTCATTGCCTACCAAGACAACCTGCTCTTTTATCCACCTACACACATCCATGCTACTTATCAAATTAGTAATTGATTACTCACATGACAACTCCTCATCCATATTACCTCTCTTGGTAATATGCTTCTCACAAACACTCTCAAGCCTCTTCATATGAAGCTTCCTCAACCATCTTGGCTATAATTTAGGGTGCACAAATCGACCCAACATTTTGGAAACCATATGTTCCCACCCACAAACTTTTCACTTACCTTTCCTTTATCTCCTCTCTTAGATATCTTTCCAATACATTGGTGTAACTCCACATAACTACTTTCACACAACCTTCACCCTCATGGGGTCAACAATATTATCATGTACAAAACACATCTCTAGCTCAACTACCTAAGTCATTAGTTGTTCCAAATTATCTTATCCATAAAATAAATAAATATCATTCAAAGATTTATCTCTTTTCTCCACTACAACCTTGACTCGTCTCTTTCATATACTGACCTCTTTTCCTCTACTTACTTGGACTCTATCCAAGGCATCTATTCACACTCGTAGGAACAACAACCCCACCATCTACTCTTCATCATCAACATCACATGCAACTACACCTTCATTACCTTTACAATCTTTCCCATCATGTCCATCCTTACCTGGAATAATTTCAACATCTTTGTTAACTCATCAATCTCACACACCCTTCTCTTGTGTGCCATCTATCACCACAAATCAATAGGCTCCTTTTTCATAACCTACAATGGACTCCACTTTAAGCATCTCATAAACTCACCTGCACTTTTGTAGGGCTTCACACACCTACAACCACCTATGCAAGCTTCTCAATAAATTTCAACTCTATGTAGACTTCTCTCTCACAACCTACAACACACATTGAGGAGTTTTATTCCACAAACACAATTTCAAGGACATACCCTTGCTTTGATACCACTTGGTGCAAGCACAAGGAAGGGGCAAACCAACTAAGGTCTACCTCAAATTCTTGTGTTGTAGGGGTTTATAAACACTCATAGACACATGTTTTCCATCAAATAATTGGTTGTCTTACTACTAAGATTAATTTCATTCACTATATACAATAAATTACAATTCATAAATCATGTCACTGTTAGGCTTATTTACATAGAATAACAAGGATGAAATAACACATCACATTACTGGTCTTACATAGACCTCTATCCTCACATCAATAACATAAAACTAACTTACATATCAAGAAAAACAAATAAGACAATTGTGGTATTTTCCCTAATTTCAAATAAAATGCACAACAAGAACATTTTGATCATATAGGGCTAGAATAGCTAACCTCTGATCTCATCTTGACACCCCTTTATATTATATAGATGTTTCAACTCCAAACTTAGGTGTTTCATAGTGTAACAACCCCAAGGAAAGAGATAAATCATGTTTTAGCATGTACAACTAGTTATAATCAAATTCTGAAACTTCAGATTAAAAGAAATAAGACATTTTTTTGTTATACCAAACCCTGATGACTTTTGGGAATCATTTTGGTCTATACAAAACTAAAGTGTTAAAACAATTTGGAATGTGTCTAAGACCGAATCAGGTATGTTTTTCCAATTAGGAAAGATGTTATTACAATTTGGACACCAACACTTGGTCGGGTTTCATTTCCTAAGTGGTGTAGACCTAGGCAGACTTTCATTCCCACGGACCACTGTTAGAAACATTTTAAGAATTTAAAGGCATATACGAGGTGTTGGATAATACAATTTTTTGCTTGCTCAACCATCAATACCTCAAATGCAAGCAATTTCTAATAATGTTCATCAATATTTAAAATTTTGACATCGAGGTCAAGTGGTTACAATTTGAATATTTTTTCAAAAGAGTAAACCAGGAACAAATTAATATACATAAAAGCATCACAATAATCAATACTACATTTACCTAAAGGAAGAGCACATCAAATTCAAAGGCATAAATCAATTCTAATAATGGTGTAGTCGTCACATAGTATGTCTCCTAGATAAATAATGAACCATATATAAAATCAATGTATGTGAGGCATTACTTACTTAATGTATAATATTACAAATAACTATGATGATGATTTATTATCCTTATAATCATGGGTTCCACCATACCCTATAATTTATGCTAGTGATCTCAGTACTTCAACTTTAATAGCTTATGACGATTATCATAAACATCATAGCATTATTTATTAGACTTGATAGTATTCCTCTTATTTTGGAAGTTTATCACTCTCTAATTTTATTATGCATTATATTACATTATCTACTTATAGTGTTATATATGTTTTACTATTAAGTGTGTATCAATTACTTCTATGTCTCCCATGATTGTCATGTCTTATGATATTACATTCCTTGAATCTTGTAATTGAGTTTTTCTTTACACATAGTTGGCATTTCATGATTGTGATATGTGTTATATGATTTATGATTGTTGTAGAGGTTATGCATATACTACTCATGAGATTTTCAAGATAGATAGGAGATATATACGCAATAGATACATACATATGTTTATGGTTCCATAGTTGGCTAAGATCACCTTTCATGCTTTCTTTGGGAAAATGTTTGGGTGTCACATCCTAATTTCTCACTAAGCTAATTTTCCTGATTATCCATGGATTATTAAGGTTGTTAAATTAACTAATTACTATTTAATTAAGCTTTAAGTCATATGGTGTTCTGGGGTAGTTGTATGCTGATTTGATTACATCATTACATTGCTATGAGTTAGTTATATTTGTATATTCTTTACATTATGATCATGTTTTTAGTTTTTACAATAGTATTTTATGGATGTGTGTGTGTGTGCACGTCATAATGTTACGAGCTAAATACCTTCTTGTTGTGAGTTGGATGTACAATAGATCCATCTCTCATAGCATGATGGAAAGAGAGCATCATTGAAGAGGATGATGTAGATGGAGGTGCTGGGGGATGATAGAGAAACAACTAAAACCTATGCACATACCATGATAGATAACACTCTTTATACGCATTGTTTGAATTATTAGTTTTAGTATATATTTTATGTTATCTGCATTTATATGATTGATTATGTGTGTTAGTTTTGATCTATTTTAGTTTAATTCTTATGAGTATCTAATTTTGTGTGATTGCATTATGGTTGTAATACATTGACTGAGTGCATAATGTTGCTTTTGATCATGTCATGTTATTGAATCCATGATTGTGGGTAATATTGCTTTAGCGAGTAAGTAAATTTGTTTGATTAGTATTTATTTACTACTATCTATAAACTAACTAGAATGTCTTTTTAATGTCTTAATATATTGTTGGTTATAATAATATTTAGGAAATATCATTGTTTTGACTTAATGCCTTGACATATGAAAGACAGCTAGAAGACATTTGGTAGTCTATATAGAGTGGTAATAACAAATGACTACGTTATTATAATATCATCGTATTTGACATTATTATAACAGTTGTTAGATTTACTATTACAATCAAAAGTATATCATTGACTTGAAAGTAGTCACATTATTATTTAAAGTCATAATGTTGATTATCTTTTCTAAGTTATTACCAAAATCACACTATTTTCTTAAGCTATCATGTGAATTAAACCTAGTCAATGTTTGAATGCATAGAGAATGGTGACTTGTAAAGTGTTAATTACCATTCGTAATGATACTAATAATGGAATTTGTAAATTTGATATACTGGCATATAAGTCAAAAAGGTCACGCATAAATTAAAGGATTAAAAATAATGATTGAATGGTTTGGGGAAAGTTCTAGAAAATTAGGGCTTTCATGTTTGTATCAAATTAGAGTTAACTTAGATAAGTAAAGAGATTTATGGACAATGGGTTTTTTGCATGATGAAATTATGGAGAAATATGAGTTTCATGCTAACATTTTTATGCATGGCATGTATGAGGGAAGGAGATGGAAAAATAAAGATAAGAGGAGATAGGGAGAAGGGCACGAGATGAGACAGACAAGAGAAGAAGAGGGAGCAAAGTGAAGGAGAGAAGGATCATTATGGTTCAAGAAGTATCAATCTAAAAGCAATTGAGAGGTAGGTGAAGTTATTTTCATATTATTTAAACACAGGAAATTTTGTGTGTGAATATATCTTATTAGGGTTCATAAAAATGTCTTGCTTTATATGAAAAGATACAGGTTTAGCCATGTGGATGGATCAACCATCCACAAAACTAAATCTATATTTCCTAAGACCTTATGGAATCCAAGATAGGAATATATATGTGAATTTTTATGGTTGAATGATTTATATTTTAGATGTGATACACTCAAGCTATGAGATTATAGGACTTGACAGTTGGGTTTTTATGAGTAGGTTGACTATGTGTGGTAGTTTCAAAACCCTTACCACTTGTATACTATAATGGTTATGTCAAATATTTGAGCATATGTATTACATTAAATAGTGAGTTGTTTTGACCTTTCTATGGTAAAATTCTAGGTCTGAGTAGGATTTGCTAAAATAACAGGTCGGTATTGAAATTTTGTGTATGCACATTATGAAATTTGAAATGGGTTTTTAGTCTACAGGAATGAATTATGTACAATTATTTTTCAAAATTGTGAACAAACATAAAAGGACTATATACATTTGTTTCTCAAAAACAATGAACATATATATGAAGATTGTGTACATTTGTTTTTCAAAACTATGATATATATGAAAGGATTGTGTGCATATTCTTATAAATCCTATTATGAAAATCTAAGTCCATATAAATTATTTTGAGGATATGATCGAATTGTCCTAGAGAGGGTACAGTGAGTGCTTTATTCCTATCTCAAACACATATTTTTATATTGTATAAAATTATATTATGTGAGGCAGTTGTTATAACTAGTTTGATATTTAATAGCATATTTCGTAGTGGATATTAGCATCAAATTGGGTATGAATATAACTGGAGTCAGACATGCACTTATATATAGATCATATGACTCATATATCGCTTATGTGAATGTGTATTAGGTGCAATCCATATTACAAAACATGTGACATATTAGAGAATTATTAATAACATTCATTTATATATTTAGAGAAGTTGATAGAGTCAAACTTGGAACAATATATGTGTTAGTGTTTATAAACTGTGCATAGATTATAGTGAGGTTAAATACTTATATATTATGTGCAATGGATAGGTTGTTATGTGAATCATAGAGATTCTGAGATAGATGTCGACTTGATTCTAATCGACACTTGTGAAACTAAGATAAAGTATAATCATACACAAGAGGAAGAGGGTAGATTGTAGATTTGTGTTGACAGTTGTTTTTAGAATTTTGTTTATCAAAATTTACATAATAACATAACTAGTTTTAATGACCCGAATTTAGGGTAAACATGGTAAATGGACTATGACTAGTTTCTCCATCAAAATTGGATTATGACTTATAAATTGATATAAGAGAAATTAGAGCAGAGATTTGAGAATAAATTGAAGTTTTATGATTGAACTTTAATGTTGTTTTCTGAGTAGATCAATTATAAATAGTTTGTTTGATTCACAAGTAGTTCATAATGGAAATAAGAGTCATTATTAGTTAAAACAAATTAGTATTTTTATATATGAACAAATACTTATATGTAGTACATATTATGTACATATTTAATAAATATAGGTACATAGATATATGAAATATATTTGTATGAGTAACTTACGTACCCATACACATATATAGCATATATTTGTACATAAGAGATGTGTGCTTATAATTATGGTATTTATTAATGGTTAAATTAAGTCATAAAAACCTATGAGGTAGAACACTGTGATTATATGCATACAATCCCCTAAAATTACAATAAGTTATTTCAATGAAGGATTTATGTTTATTTATGAGATAAGACATTGATTATGAGGTATTTGATATTGAAATTAATATGATTGGCTTGTTTTTATTTGAGTAATGTGTACATGGAAAATAAACTATGATATTATTGTTTGTCATAGAATGTACTACATTTGAGTTACTTATGGAAACTAGAAACATGCAGTATAAGTTATACCTAGTTGGTATAGACTGTACTTGTTTATGTTTAATATTTAAGTAATAAATAATATGTTTGAGATTTATTGCATACAGTTGATAGATTAAATGTATGTATTTTGATTATTTTTGTACTTGACATGTTTTATGCCTATTGATAGGAAGTAATTCATACGAATCTATTGGGTATATTTTATATTAACCAAATCTCTCAATGTTAGTACTAAATAAGTGGTGAGATGAACTTCACTAGCTTATTTAGCATCACTAATGTCATATGAGGATGATTTGATCAAGTGGTGTGTATGGATTTGACTGATCCTAGAGATCATTAACTATTTGAAAACTTTGGCCAAAGTAATATTTAGTTAAACACTATCATTTCATATATATGATTTACATATTTATATGATATCATGTTAGAACATATTTTCTTTATGGTACACATCATGTATTAGACATCTTATATAATATGAGTATTATCTTGTCTCTCTGGATTCCTACATTGTGACTATCTACCCATCCATGAAGGGATGGTCATTCTCTAGTTGGGGGATTCTGTGATGGATTGATGGTCTATGGTTGGTGTGGAAAAGCACTCGGATGATGTTCTCCCTTCCCATAACAGTACTTTATTGGAACTAGACTTGAGATTACCATAGATACTAGAGCTCATGAGACTCATGCTCTGTGGATCCTTGTATCTAGTATTGTTTTTATTATTGAAACATTATTTATTATGAAATTTAGTTATTTATTCATATGTACATTGACAATATTGGTTGTAATATTGTACCAATCATGGATAGAAGTATGTAATTACTTTCTGGAATGTATGTAGTTAAGTTTTGCTTATTTGTTTCATAGTGATTAGTAACTGAATGGATTGTTAGATGCCTATTTTACATTTAGTATATTAAGTATGTTTTTGTTATGATCACTAATTAGATTCGTGTGGTGAATTCTAATGTGAATATGTGAAAATTATTTTAATAAAAAAAATTATGTTATTCTAGTAAATCCTATTGGAGATGTTACATTGTGGTATCATAGCTACAACCTAAACTCTAGGACTTAATGATTCCAATAACATTTTCTTATCCTTCTATTTACCAGGAAGGAGATTGGTGTGAGCTAGATCAATTGGTGAGGGTCATTCAAATGTCAATGACAATAATCCTCCATTTTATCCTAACCAATTTTCCACTGAGCAAGCAACAAAGTTGGATCATATTCTTACAACCATGAATGAAACTAGGGACCAAATTGTAGTCATGGAATAGGAAATTCATTGTAACAACCCCAATGGGTTTGACTTAGAAAAAAAACATGATATATTTTTTAATTTAGCAATGCATTCCTTCATTAAAATTCACCACGAGAATCTAAATAGTGATCCAGATATAACACTCTAAGTATATTAACTATAAATAAGCATGTGATATCTAACAGTCATTGATCAATAACAACGTATGAAACACATCATAACCAAATTTGGAAAGTAATTACAAATACCTAGTCATGACTATTACAATGATACAACCATTGTTATCAAAGTATAACTAAGTAAATAATTACATCTCATCAGATTAATATCTCAATAATAATAAATATAATACAATGCATAAGATACAATATACAAAGCTTCACAAATCACGAGTTCTTAAACTCCAATATCTATGGCAATCTCAAGTGTCATCTCCAAGTAATTACTATTATGGGGAGGGAGAGCATCATCTGAGCACTTTTCCACACCAACCACGGACCATCCATCCCCCTCATAATTCTCCATCAGGAATAAATGGCCCTCCCTTCATAGATGAGTAGATAGTGACTGTGCAAGAATCTAGAGAGACAAACTAGTACCCATGTGTTGTATGCTTTCTAAAAATAAACATGTGATGTATCATAAAGCAATCCATTCTAAGAAGACATCACACAATCATGTAAATCATACACATGAAATGACAATGTCTCACTAACATTACTTTGGCCAAAGTTTTCAAAGAGTTATTGATCTCTAGGATCAGTCCATTTCATTCACACCACTTGATCATATTACCTTTATCTGACATTGTGATGCCAGTAAGCTAGTGAAGTCCATATCACTACTTACTCAATACCAATAATGCAAGATTTGGTTAACATATATAACCAACATATTCATATAGATTACTTCCTACTAGTAATCACAAAACATGTTATTCATAGAAATAATCAATACACATATATTCAGTCCATCAAATGTATGAATGAATCTAAACATAACAATTACAATTTATACATGTTATAGCTAGAAATTGCACCCTTGTGAGAGAGTTCTTCAAGATATCTCACTTCCAACTACAAACATGGGAACAACCTCAGGCTGTGGGTATTTTATAGTGAGGTTGAACCTCTAGTCTTTTTAATGAGGCTAATTCCTCAGGTGCTTCACTCCAACTCTTGATTCCCACACTAAAATCTATTGTTGGCTAAGAAAAAGGGATAGGGGATAAAATGAAATAAATCGAAGCTAAGGGAGGTGATGCACCAAAAGAAATGATCCACTTAGTTTGGGGAATGATACTCATTTAGTATGAGATGAATTTTACTTACACAACCTCACAACCAGTTAATTTGCATAAATATTTCATAAACTAGGCTCACTGAACCATACATGAAGCAGAGAGGGATTTCAAAATCCAGACCAAGCATCCATTAATGGAAAAAAGAGCTCAAGTCCAGACCTGTAATTAACTAAAAAACACCTAAAAATAGGCAAGAAAGAAGGACAATGAGCTTGGAAGGACACTTCTTCATAATGCCATTGTGCATAAGCTTGCTTAACATAATTTTCAAATAAAGAGATAGGCAAAAAATTAATCTTTAATGCTTCAAAAGGTATATTACAAAGTGATTTTGGCAGAGTAACTTTATTGCCAGTCTAGAGATAATTTCTTGGCTCTAAGGCCTCTATTTATAACAAAAAAGGTGGAAGACAAGATGGGAAGAGGGAAGAAGTCATTGATGACTAGGATCCCTATCATCATCCTCCCTTGTGCCACTAAATGCGCTACTCAGGATCATTGAATAACCTTCTCGAGTCCCTCCCACCTTCAAGTCTCTCTTTAGCATATCTAAAGAGCCATGTTATGAGTAGCTGAATGTCACTTCCTTGCATAGATGAAATGATATTTGCATTTAAAATGATGTGGTCACTTTCATTTTCATGTGTCATGCTAGAGAAGATGAGGTTTCTTTGTGTTAATAATATGACCGAACCATGTTGCCTTTATGTTTGAATGACCATTTATCAAGAGAGGGAGCCATGTTGAAGGATGAAGGCTTTCATTAAATTTTCAACTACCATCTCCTGCCAGTCATTTGGACTTATTTTTGCACTGATTGGTCATTAGACGTTGCCTTGGATACTTAACCTGCATCATAGATCTTCCCATTGTGGATGCTTATGGATCGTCGATTTCCTTACCAGCTGGGTGCCCTTTATGCCACTTAGTAGCCTCTCATTTGTCCTTTCCATGAATCTTATGCACTGTTGATCCTTAGAACATGCCATTGGGCTGAGCATATTTAGTCAAGCAACCTTGGAAACCCAATTTACTCTTTGCTATATAATTCAGATTTTCAAAACTACTCGACTTATAAAGCTTTTCAAGCTAAGCCATTAAACAATCCCAATTTACTCTATGTAGAGTAACTCAAGATTTTTAATCTATCCTACCTCAAAATTTGTCTACAATCTCCTTTGTTCTTTGAGATATATTTGTCTCAGGCAAATCTCTCAAAGGAATTCCTTAGGATAATTTGTCTGAAGGAATTCCTCCAGAGTTTTTGTTCGAAGCTTCCTCCTTGCTCTCTTCCTTCAGAAATTACCTTTCATATTTTTCAAAATGAACTTTCCTAAAGGGTGTGAGACCCTTCAAACTTCTGTTAATGATCCTCCCACTGAGAAAAATTCCCTTTGGCCTTTGAAAATGGTGCTCCCAAAGGGAAAGATACCCTTCAAGAATTTTTAAATGGTCCTTCCAAAGGGTAACATACCCTTTAGAATTTTATTTTTCTTAATTCCTTTCCTTCAAAATTATTTTCCATGGGATTTTGTAAGGGATTTCTGAAAGGGTAAGGGACCCTTTGGGCTTCTAAAAATGGTGTTTTTTGAAGGGAAATATACCCTTTGAAAAATTTGAAATGGTCCTCTTGAAGCTCAAAAGAGCCTTTGACAAACTTGCAACTGTCCACTTAGAGAAGAAAATACCCTTCAGATTTGTCAATGACCCTTGGAGTATTCCTTGGAGAAGACTTATACCTTGAAGAACCCAATAAGCACTATTTTTTTAGAGCAAATTGGGTTTGTCAAGCCCCTTTACTTATTTCAAGCTTTTGACTGCTCATAACTTATCAAATAATTTAGTGCTCCTTGGAGAACCTAAAATACACTGTCCATGATTAATTCAGGTTTGTAAACCCAAATTACTTTTGCTTATAAAACATTTAGAATTCAAGCACTACTGGAAACCCAATTTGCACTATGTCCTCAGAAACCTGAAGTCTCGTGACTTCGAAAGCCCAAAGACTTATTCTTTAGAGAACCTAAGGTTGTCTAAACTTGCCACTTTTGCTTGAATGTCCACCTTCTCATACTTGGTCAAAATTTTATATGGGGCCAAGAAATAGCCAACATTTTTGGTGACTCATAAGGAAGCATGCCTACTACGCTTGATAACCAAGCCCATTTGCTTTATTCAATCCATTGGGCATGGAGTCACTACTTTTGTAAAAAATTGGCTCTATTTGGAAATTTCCCTTGAAGCAACAAGAACAACGAAAATAAAACAAACTATGCCCAAGGCACTTAGGGAAGGGAAAAATAACAACTGAAAAGGATATGCACAAGGCACTTAGAGAAAAACATGAAAAGTTATACAAAATGTATAATAACATATATAATAAAAGCAAACTCTTAGTGGCAAGACTTCAAATGAATCCCATTAACTGGGATGGGTAATACCTCTCCTTCTAATTGGGTGAGCTGGAAGGTGTTATGTTATTTACATCTGTGGATCAAATAAGGGCCACTCCACAAGTTGTCAAACTTGGTTACCTAGGTTAGCCCTATTTGAATCCCATTTAAGGATCAGGTCCCCCTCCTTGAAGTCCCTTGTCATGGCTCTCTTGTCAAAAGCTTTTTTGACCTGAGTTTGATGTGACTCTGGCATCCTCATTGCAAGGTATCTTAATTCCTCAAGTTCCATGAGTTCTACCAATCTCACATTCATGGGTTCATCTTCCAACAGCTCTAGCTGATGGGCTAGTTATAATGTAGGTAGCTCAAGAGAAATGGGTAGCTTGGCCTCCCTTCCATATACTAGAACATATGGAAAATTACCAACAATAACTTTAGGAGTTACCCTATCATCCATAAGGCTATCTTTAAATTGGTGTGCCACATCCTCTGGTTCTCTTCCATGGTCTTCTTGATGATCCTCAGTAATTTTTTATTTATGCACTCAGCCAACCCATTTCCTTGAGGATAATAATTAGAGGAAGTGTTGAGATAGATGCCCATCTTGAGAACCCATTCACTTGTTTTCAGATCGAGAAAAACTAATGCATTATCAGAGATGATAGTGGATAGAACACCAAACCTGGTCATGATGTTGTCATAGAACTTTAAGACTACACTTTCATTGGCTTCCTTTAATGCAATGGCTTCCACCCATTTGGTGAAGTAATCAATTGTGATAAGAACCCACTTGTTCCCCATACTTGATAAAGGGTTGATCACTCTAATAAAATCTCAACCCCATTGTATGAATGGTTGCTCTACCTGAATTAGGTTGAGAGGAAAAGCTGTCAGTCTTTGCTTACCCATAAAGAGAGTAGATTCCTAACACTTCATCACCCATGCATAAGTGTCTTTGAAGAGGCTAGGCTAGTAATAACTAGCCCTCATTATCTTTGTTACTATAGTCCTAGGTGCAAAATGACCTCCTGCAGGTCCATCATGGAAATGCTCCAGAAGCTTGACCACTTGGTCATCATCTATGCACCTTAGGAGCATTACATTGAGGTCCCTTCTAAATAAAATTCTATCAACCAATGCATAAGGTATGGACTAAATTCTAAAATACCTTATTTTTGCTTTGTTCATACCTTGAGGGCACTCATATGTTAGCAGAAAGTGAGTCATATCATGGAGCCAATTAGTGTGAGATGGAGGTGCATCTACTTGTGGGTTATCTTGTGTTACCAAAATAACCTCTTTGTCTTCATGAAGGTCATCGACCATATGTTCACACAAGCCTTTACCTCTTACTAGTTTAGTGACCTTGATCTCCACGTCATACTCCATGACCTTAGTAATCCAACCAACTCTCTTTTCATTTAAGTCTTTATTGAGAAGGAAGTTAGTCACTCTAGGATGAGACACCATAAGGTAGATTTTGTTGTTAGAGAGCATTATCCTAAACCTTTTGAAGCTTCTTACTACTACAAGAACTTATTTTTCTACAAAAGTATACCTCACCTCATACCTGCAAGCCCTTGACTGAAAAATGCTATTAGCTGCTCAAGTCCTTCACCATTCCTTTGCATCAACATAACTGATATATCATCAATATTATCAAAAGCATATAATATGAAGTCCCTTGAGAAATCAGGATTCATAAGTGTGGGTGATTGAGCAATAGCTTGCTTGATAGACTCAAATGTTGACTTACCTTTATTTGACCAAGTGAACACTTGGTTCTTCTTCAGCATAGAAGTGATAGGCTTGACCAAATTTACAAAATTGGGGATAAATATTCTCATGAAATTTATCTTCCCAAGGAAACTTTGGAGTCCCTTTCTATGCTTGGGTAAGGATAAGGCCAAAATGGCACTTATGCTATCAAGATCAATGGATAGCCCTTCCTTTGAAATGATGTGGCCCAACAGCTTGCCTTCATGAATGGTAAACATGCACTTCCTGGGATTAAATGAGATCTCGTATTCCCTGCATCTCTCAAAAATCAGCCTCAGGTGGTCCAAGTATTCACTGGCATTCTTGGAGAAAACTATGATGTCATCCAAGTATACCAACACTATTTGATTTAGCAGCCCTTGGAAAGCCATGTCCATGGCTCTTTAGAAAGTTCTACTAGTGTTTGACAAACCAAAGGGCATATTTTGGTATGCATACATGCCCTATTTGGTGGTGAGGGTAGTCTTGTACTGATCCTCCTCTTTTACCCATACTTGGTTGTATCCTGAATATCCATCCAACAGAGAAAAGTGTTAGAATCCTGCAACTACTTGGAGAAGTTGCTCCATGGATGCTATAGGGTAGTGATCCTTCAAAGAGACTTTGTTCAAATCTCTAAAGTCAACACACAACCTAATCTCCCCACTCTTCTTCCTTACAAGCACCAAATTGGCTACCCATGATGAGTGCTTCATAGGAAAGATGATCCTGGATTTGATCAACTTGGTTAACTCTTCGCTCATCAACTCTTCTATCTTGGGGTTGACAGGCCTTTGCTTTTGCCTTGTATGCTTATCATTGGCCTCCAATTATATGGTATGTTGGGCTAACTTCAGATCAAAACCTTTCAGGTCACTGTACTCCCAAGCAAAAATGTCTGCATATTCCTAGCAAAGTGTTATGAAAGGATGCCTCTTAGCCTTGTTGCTTACCTTCACGAGCTTGAGAAGATTATCCTTGAAGATGAGGACTCTTTCATAGTTTTATTCACTAGTAGACATTATTGTGTTTCTTTTCTCACATGGTCCCCTTCATGAAAAAGGCCTTCAAGTGTAACCAACCCCTTAAGAAGCTTGTTTGACCTTAGTTGAACAATCTAATCCTTGTATTGATGTTACAATTTACTTTGATTAGTGGAGGAGAACTTAGATTCTTGATGTAAGAAAAAAGCAATTTGTTTGTCATTATCCGGTACTAATGGCCTCACCACCACCTCGACATGTGGGTAAACCTTGACTTCTTTCAACTCACTTGGAATGTCAAACTGAGCTCCCACAGCTACCAACCTGTCAGCATGTTAGTTCTGATTTCTTGAGATAACTTAAATGTCAAAGGCTTCAAAATATTCAATTAGGTCCCGGGACCTCATCAAAGGATTCTTTGTAACATTTAAGCCTCTGACCTGGTTTATTATGAGCTTGATGTCCCCATATGCTTGCAAAATTTTGATTCCTATTTTATTGGCCCATTGAAGGCCATGGATCAAGCCTTCATATTCTGTTGCATTTGAAGAGAAACTAAAATAGAACCTATAAAAGGAGAAAAGCTTATTACCTGAAGGGGAAACCAACATTGCCCCAGCACCTATGCCATTTTTAGTCCTTGAGCAATCAAAGAACAACTTCCATAGACCATTGGGGTCTTTTTTAGGTCCAATGAGGGCAAGCATGAGTTGATTCTCTTCATACAGTAAATAGACACCCATGTCTCTTTCCTCAACACCTTCCAAAGGGTTGAAAAATTGGTTATATCCCCATAGCTCATCCTAGAACAAGTCTGGAACCTCTTCAAGATGAGTGTTGAGCTCCTAATCAATTTTAAACTCATCAAGGATAGTATAATTGAAGTTTATGTTTAATGGTTGATGGGGTTCAATATGGAATTGTGCCATGGGTTCATCCTTGATTGAGACTTTAGTAATGTGCCTTGTTTTGAATGCTATGTAAGACCAATCTACTACAAGATAACCCCCAATTTTGGCTATGAATTCTATAGAAAGACACAACATAAAGTGGGGAGTGACATCAAGGATCAACATGTCTTACACCACCAAAGCACTAGGATAAGCATGACGGGTTAAGCTCAAATCCTTGATAATACTTAATGGCTTTATGGAATAACCATCAAGCTACATACTCCCTTGGTATGTGGCTCATATTTAAGATGCAGTTGATCATCTATACACTTTGGCATGACTGAGGTGCTAGCTCCACTATCTACCAAATAATTGTGCACCAAGGAATCGTTGATGATTAATGAAATTTAGAATGGAGGGGGATTGGTCACACTACTTGACCTTTCTCCCAAAGGACTCTTGGCTACATTAGTGAATACCTCAGCTTCCCCACTTGGTTGTTTACCTGTAGCTATCGTAACACTCATCTTGGACAAACCTTTTTGAAGGATGTTCACTTGGCTAGGCATGGAAAGCATGTCCCACATTGGTATGCTCACACTGGTTTTCTTCATTTGCTCCATAATATTGATTGGCTACCACCAACCTTTGCCTAGGTTTGGGAGCTATTGTTGCTAGCTTTGTCAATGAAGGAGTTGTAATAAAAAGTTATTTGAAAACTTCTTGGTTGTCACCCATATTCCTTTTCTTGAATCTTGTATTTGTTGAGACTGAGACGTGAGCCAGACTGGGGATGACCTGTTGATTAAATGCATAACACTCCTCTTATTCATTGATGACCATTGTGGCCTCCGATTGGTTTGACACCTAATCCAAGCTTTATGCTTGTGGAGGTTGCTCCTGTTTTGTCATCATGGGAACCTCTATGCCTTGGGCCATAAGAGTTTGGTAGTATCCATAAACAATAGCTTGTTGCCATTGGTCACTGAATTCCTAGTTAGAGCCATTAGTTGGGACAATGGATTGCCCAAAAGAATGATTCCAAGGCATTGTCCCTTTAGCCTCTTGAGCCATATTTTTCTGAACCAAAACTAAGGAATTAGATGGGCCTGCAGTATTTGGATTATAATTATGCTATATAGCGTAATTAGGCTGCCCCTATCCTTTGAAATTTCCTTTGTAGGGTGGGTTATTTGCCTGATAAGGCTGTTGTTGATGCTGGTATGAAGCTTGATATGGCTTGTTGTAAGCTTACTACCTCTTGACATTGACCAAATCATTCCCAAAAGATTGGAACATGCTTTTCAATTCTAAGTAATTCTTTTGCTCTTAGGAGTCACTAGATCTATGAGTGGAGGCCCCCTCTTGCTTTGGTGAAGGCATAATAACAATCATTAGAGTTGGAAGTATAACATCAAGTGGAGGAAGGACTATAGGAGGTGATTTGATCTTAGAGAAAAGAGGCATTGGGGTATGGGAGTAAGCTTGCCTTCCTGAACCAGATAATTTTCTACTTTAATGGCCACCTCATATGCACTTGGCAGTATATTCCCTCCCATGAATTGGATCATTATAGCCATATCATTATTTGGAGTCTTTAAATAATATAAGAAAGCAAATTTTGGGATGGTCTAATAGTGATTGGAATTCTATCCCAAGCCTTCTGGAACCTCATGTTGAAGTCTTGCATGACTTTATGGAGGGTTCTCTTGATTGTGGTCAACTATTCTACAAGTGACAAATGATCACTCTTATCTGTAAACCTCTTACACAAGGTTGTTCCTAGCTAGTCCCATGATTGGATAGAGTTAGGATCTAGACCTCTATACCAATCTAATGCCTTTCCCTTGAAAGATACAACCAATATCCTAACAACTACATTTTCTATTGTAACATTATGGATGTTATAAAAATTGGCTATGCTTGTTATGGGTTTAGTAAGAGTTACATCTTGGTCTCCTATGTAATATGGGACACTTTTGAGGACTTTTACCATCATAGGGTCATACTATGGCAAGTTTAAAGGACTTTGGATGTTGAAACCCATAAAAGCTCTTTGGGGAATCATGGTAGCAAGAGGGGCTAACAAGGATCTTCTCACATAGGTATGCCTTATGACTAGTTTAGGAAAGTAGTTTCTTACGTAAGGGTGAGTATGGGTGAACCTTAACCTTCTTATTAAGTTTAAAGGTAATTCAACAAACTCAAAATGAATACATGTAGAATTCGATCTTGTAGTCACCTTTGACATGAAAGATAGCTACTACTCTGCCACCAGATAACTGGGTGTTCCTTAGAGTCATCAGATGCTAGAAGATGAAATCTACCACTACTGCAAATTGATCAAAATGGCATCACACTTGACTAATCTTCTATAAATAATGGAAATGAAAATGGTAGTGGGTCCCATCGAGCATGCCAAAACTGTTATAGCTAGAAATTACACCCTTGTGAGAGAGTTCGTCACGGTCTCTCACTTTTAGCTACAAGCATGGGGACAACCTTAGGCTATGGGTATCCTATAGCGAGGTTGAACCTCTAAGATTTTTAATCAGGCTAGTTCCTCAGGTGCTTCACTTTAGCTCTTAATTCCCACACTAAAATCTATTATTGGCTAAAGAAAAGGGATAGGGGATAACATGAAAGGAAATATAAGCTAAGGGAGGTGATGCACCAAAATAAATGATCCACTTAGTCTAGGGAATGACACTCATTCAATATAAGATGAATTTTTCTTACACAACCTCACAACTAGTTAATTTGCATAAATATTTCATAAACTAGGCTCACTGAATCATACATGAAGCAGAGAGGGATTTTGAAATCCACACCAAGCATTCATTAACGATGAAAAGAGCACAAGTTTAGACCTTTAACTAACTAAAAAACACCTTAAAATAGGCAATAAATAAGGATAATGAGTTTGGAAGGACACTTCTTCACAATGCCATTATGCAAAAGCTTGTTTAACATAATTTTTAGACAAATAAATAGGTAAAAAATTAATCTTTATTACTTCAAAAGGTCTATTACAAAATAATTTTGGAAGAGTAACTTTATCACCAGTCCAGAGATAATTTCTTGGCTCCAAGGCCTCTATTTATAATAGAAAAGGGGGAAGAGAAGATGGGAAAAAGTCATTGATGATTGGGATCCCTATCGTCATCCTCCTTTGTGCCACTAAATACACCACTTAGGATCGTTGAACAACCTTCTCGAGTCCCTCCTACCTTCAAATCTCTCTTTGGCATATCTAAAGAGCCATGTTATGAGTAGCTGAATGTTACTTCTTTGCATGACTGAAATAATATTTGCATTTAAAATGGCATGGTCTCTTTCATTTTCACATGTCCTGCTAGAGAAGACGAGGTCTCCATGTTTTGATAATCTGGCTGAACCATGTTGCCTTTATGTTTGAATGACCATTTATCAGGAGAGGGAGCCATGTTGAAGGATGAAGGCCTTCTTTAAATTCTTATCTACCATCTCCCACCAGTCGTTTGGACTTCCTTTTACATTGATTGGTCATTAGACGTTACCTTGGATCCTTGACCTGCACCATAGATCTTGCCATCGTGGATGCCTATGGATCATCGATCTCCCTGTCAGTTGGGTGCCCTTTGTGCCACTTGACAACCTCTTATTTATCCTCTTCATGACTCTTATGCAATGTCGATCCTTAAAATGTGCCATTAAACTGAGCATATTTAGTCAAGCAACGTTGGAAACCCAATTTAGTCTTTGTTATGTAATTCATATTTTCAAAGCTACTTGACTTATGAAGTTTTTCAAGCTAAGCCATTGAAGAATCTTGATTTACTCTATGCAGAGTAACTTGGGCTTTTTGATATCTCCTACTTCAAACTTTATCTATGATCTCTTTTATTCTTTAGGATCTATTTATCTCAGGCAAATCTCCTAAAAGAATTCCTTGGGACAATTTGTCTGAAGCTTCCTTCTTACTCTTTTCATTTGGAAATTACCTTTTAGATTTTTTAAAATGGACTTTCCCAAAGGGTGAGAGACCTTTTGGGCTTCCTGTATGTCCCTTCAAACTTTTGTAAACGATTCTTCTGCTGAGAAAAATTCCATTTGGCCTTTGAAAATGGTCCTCCTAAAGGGAAAGATACCCTTCAAGAATTTTGAAATGGTCCTTCTGAAGGGTACTTTTGTTTTTTTTTGTTCTGTTCCTTAGGAATTATTTTCTACAGGGTTTTGTAAGGGCTCTCCCAAAGGGTAAGGGACCCTTCGAGCTTCTACAAATGGTCTTTTCTAAAGGGAAATGTACCCTTCAAAAAATTTGATATGGTCCTCCCGAAGCTCAAAAAAGCCTTCGACAAACTTGCAACTGTCCACTTGGAGAAGAAAATGCCCTTCGGATTTGTCAATAACCCTTGGAGTATTCTTTAGAGAAGACTTATCCCTTGAAGAACCTGAGAAGCACTATTTTTCAATACTAAATCGGGTTTGTCAAGCCTCTTTACTTATTTTGAGCTTTTAACTGCTCACAATTTATGAAATAATTAAGTAGTGCTCCTTGGAGAACTCAAAATACATTGTCCATGAGTAATTCAAGTTTGTAAACCCAAATTAATTATGCTTATAAACAATTTAGAAGTCAAGCACTACTGGAAACCCGATTTGCACTGTCCTCAGAAACTTGAAGTCTTGTGACTTTCAAAGCCTGAAGACTTCTTCTTTGGAGAACCTAAGGTTGTTTGAACTTGCCACTTTTGCTTGAATGTCCACCTTCTCATACTTGGGAAAAATTTTATATGGGGGCCAAGAAATGGCCAATAATACCACCCAGGTATAACCTATATTTAGACTATAGTTTTAAAATCAAATACACTCTATGACATCCCATAATATCATAGTTCATTGTACATGAGCACACTATTCCATCATGAAAAACTAGTTTTATAATTTTAAGAATTAAATGTCTGATATTCCTAAATAATAGGCAAGCAAGTACAGTTTATACCATCTAGGTATATCCTATATTTTAAACTACATACTACTATAAATTATATGCACACACCACGATGCACTAATATAGGCTATATATGTCTAAACACTTGTGCATATTAATGTGCTCATAATATGAATCACACGTAAGTTTTCATTATTGTATACTGACAATCATTTATTGCTCTAATCAAGAACTCCATATGATTTTAGCGATCATTATAACTTATCTATTCACCAAAATATTGATGATCGTTATAAGACAAGGGATTTAACAATGTAAACCTCCTTCATAATTTTTATCCCTATTTAAATATATTTTCATCCTGATATAACCAAAGCGTATATAACTTTGTACATAAGTTCTCAAGAATACATAGTCTTTCGTATAAGGGTTTACATAAAAGTATTCAATAATATCCAAATTGCTCTTATATGATACAAAAGAGTCTCATCAAGTACATAGATATATGAATCACCCAAAGTCATGATAATATATTAATCAAAATATATGTTATATGCACACATCCCAGTGTATTTATATACATAAGCTATATATGTATATGCCCTAGTACATATTAGTACACCCACGATACATATCATACACTAGCTTACAATGGTTCAATATACAATACACTAACCAATAATTCTCCACAGGTATAAGTGGACTACGTTATAGTAAACTCATCATTAACAATACATATAGATCATGAATATAGTAACCATTAATGGAACAATTAACGCATATACCAACCCACTCACCACTAGATCAACTTTTAGTAATACAAGGATACTTATGAATGAAGAGTCTTGTATTTAGCATATCAAGTTGAGAGTATATAAATATAGCCCTTATTCCAAATGAACTCTTACCGATATATAGTCGATTTGGAGTATAGTCACACATAGTATCTAAAATTTTGTAACTAAGTATATATGTGGACTTGGCTTGGCTTCTGATTTACTCATTCAATTGCATTAACATCCACTTATATTTAGTATGCATAAGATAATACTAAAATTATATTATATAACCATTTATTATATCCTTAGATTAGATATAATATGAATTGAACTCATATAATACATTATATAATATAATCACTTATCTGGTTATATTATCATATTTAAATCAACATGAAGCAATTAAATTCTCATAGACTTACAAGTAACTATCCTAATTTATGACTAATCAAACAATATAAACAAGTTACTTTTATTGTCTATGACATCGTAACAGGGTATATTCATCAACCCATAATATAGAATGTTGATATATTATACATATTCTAGTAAATTATAGAGTAACGTGACATATATAAGATGGACTATAAATGTGAATATACCATACGTGTTAATGTCCAAGGTATATATTCCCTTTAATAACCATCAATTATATGTTCCCAAATGATCCACTAACAATGATATATTGTAATATATGTTATATTGTATCATTTCTCAATGGTTCCCCGTGTATTCATTAGTGATTGGTATACAAATCATTGTCACTAAATCGCTACAGTGATATTTCTCATCTTTATATATTTTATTAGTCTTTATATGCATTTATCAGTCTATGCCAAACATAGTCTTTTAGTTGGATGTATATAAGTCATTGTCCACATAAGAGTTTTCTAGATTAACTCAAAACTTTAATAACATACAATGATATAAATTACATAGAGATACAATAGTCCTGTCAAGTTAATAGCTTACAGGTGTAACATATATATTTATCTAAGTAACACTACAACTTTACTCAAATCATTGCAGGTATTAAATTCCACCAATGTTAGTAGATCGCTTTTCTAAGTTCTGTAATAAACCGCATATAGTAATAATATACATGCATACAATGACTTAAATATATAATGTATATATTTATTATGAAATATATATAAATTATTACATATATAGCGACTTAAGTTTTTTATAGCAACTTATTGATGTATTACATGATATATATAGTGACTCAATCAATATCATGTTAATTGATGTTACATCGAGTTGTTGTAAGTGATATAATGTTAATTCAATATATGCTATAGAATTAGTCAAAATCTATGCTATATAACACCATGGACCTTCACTGCTTAAGGATATACCCATTGTATACATAATTAAATTATTGTGTATATATAAAGTAAGTCATTATAAATATTGACTCTGTATATATTTATAGAAATATCATTGTATATAGACATATAGACTTATCCAAATCACCCTATGATATACTATTGTGCTCTATCTCTATTTCATGATAAGGTTAGGAGTATTTACAATAACCTAGTTTTGAGTTAGGTCCTAAATGATATGCCTTGTATTCTTATACCAAGCATCATGCAAAAATGAGACAATTTCATAAGATAAGAAATTTAATTCATACAGATAAGATGTTTTCTCATGACTAACTGAGTGCTTAACAAGATTTAAATGTATAGAAAGCATCACTGCTGGTAAAGGAAAAGAATTACAACATATCAAAGGTATTAATTGTAAACCATGAATGTTCACAATTAATTTATAGTTTCATATAATACATTTCATCATAGTTATTAATTGACGTTTTAAGTTACTTATTTTATATCAAATTAATCTATAGTTTTGTATATTAATCAAGATGAGCTAGCCATAGGATTCAAATAATAGTCTTCATTAACCAAATCCATGATTATACCTGAGTCGTTAACATTCTTCAAACTGCATGAGGTAACCACGCTATAACAACATAAACACTGATGACAACTAATGATTTAAATTTATAATGAGCTTGCTTCCATAGATGGACTGGTACTTTTTATGTGGTTTTTTCATAGCTAAAATAGATGCTAAATTCAATATTACAAAGGATTTAGGGTCTTAAACTAAGCTAGAAAGGCTCAAGGATCAACCATAGGGTAGGATTATTAATATGACCAAATTAAAGCACACAATCTTGTTAATTTTACATAGAATTGCACAAAAAATCTTGCTAATTCTATAATATTTTAATAACTTCCCCTACCTGGCAACACGTCCAAGCTAAATTAGTATGAACTAGTAGATATCTTACATCATGCCTCCCTTTTCTCTCTTATTGTTATGTGTTCTTCTTCTCCCTTCCTTGTCTCATCCTCCTTTGAGTTGCACCATACCTCTTTTCCTTTTACTCCCTTTCTCATGAATGTGGCGTTTTTTCTTTAAAAGCTAATTTCTTTCTTCTTTGTTTTATTCCATGATTTTTTTTTATCTTTTTACTTTTATTCTTTTTCACAAAATGTATATTTACTAATTATAGAAAAAGAGTCTTTTTATTTGTTTTATTTTCCTTTTTCCTAATTATATACTTTCTACAATCTTTTATTTTTGTTTCATTTATTTTATTAATTACAAACTTAGAAATAATAACAATATCATGATTCTACTAGCAACCAGACTAATATAAAGTCTATTATATTCTTTTCCAAAATGGTAAATCAACATCTATAAAACCAGTCACAATAGTATTATAACAATTACAATGCAACCATATGAGGTTAATTCTACATGAGCAATAACTAAGATAACACACAACTAATATGCAAAAATATTTATCCAAATGTAAACAACATCCAAAACACACTATGCTAACCATTCAAACAATGCATACAACATATATTATCTAATGTGGTGTGTGTAGGGTTCTAGTCATTCCTTTGTCTTCCCCCTGTAACTCCATCTACATCACCCTCTCTGATAATGCTCTTCCTCCATCATGCTCTGAGGGATGAATCTCTTCTGCGTCCAACTCACGACAAGCAAGTAGTTAGTTCATAACATCACAACATCTATATCATAAAATAATGTTGAAATAATAAATTAACATGATCATAATGTAAAGAATATACATTATAGCTAACTCAAAACAATGAAATTATGAAATCTAACCAACATATAACTGCCCCATAACAACATATAACTTACAGTTTAGTTAGTAATAATTAAATCAAATTATCGACTATAGAAAATCCACATATAAGTAAGTTTCTTTAGTGAGAAAATATGATGTAACATTCATGGACATGAAGAGGAAGCCACATGTATCTCATTATCAAGTAGATGAGAGGTTTAAAATTAGGAAGTTCATCATGGGATTAAAACCCCAGATTGGTGGAGAGATGGAAGTTCATGGACCATCTACCATGGACTAGGTCTTCGAGAAAGAAGTCAAGTAGGAATAGAAGTTGAAATCTCTTGCTCAGGTTAGAAATAAGTTCAAGAAAAAGTTTCGAAGTTCTAAACCAACTTTCAAAAAAATGGAAGCAGAGGAGTGGAGACTCCAAAGGTTAGTTCAAGAAGCAGAATGCTAGATTCAATAGTGGTTTAGGTAATAAGAAACTGGGTAGTAGTTTCAAAGGTGGTTTCAAGGGAAACCAATAGTATGATAGGAAGGAACCACTTGGGGGTTAATTTATTTGTATAGGTGACCATTTTGATCATGAGTGTACCGAGGATAAGTTGAGGAACAAAGGTTATACCCTCAACAGGGAATGTTTCATCAACGTATACATGTGACAATCTATAATCAATAATCTAAATTCCAAGCTTTACCCATAAAATAGTCAGGTATTTTATTTGAACATTCAATTTCTATTTTGATAGAAACAGGGGCTACAAAATGTCTTATTACTCCTAGAATACTAAATAAATTATTTTAAAAAGTTGAAGTAATGGTAAATGCATGGTCGATACAATATAAAAATGAGTCAAAGGTTAAAGTTGACAAGTGTTTAGTTGAAGCTGAGATTAGGTTGCCTGAATCCACAATAGTAGTTGATCTTATAATAGGAAACTTGATAATAGTTTCAAAGGTGGTTTCAAGGGAAACTAATAGTCTGACAAGAAGGAACCATTTGGGGGTTGTTTCATTTATAGAGGTGACCATTTTGCTTATGAGTGTACCCAGGATAAGTTGAGGAACAAAGGTTATGCCCTCGACAGGGGACGTTTCATCAATGTATACATGCAACAATATATAATCGACAAGCTGAATTCTAAGCTTTAGCCATAGAACTATCAGGTATTTTATTTGAACATCCAATTTCTATTTTGATAGGCATAGGGGCTATAAAATGTTTTATTGCTCCTAGAATACTAAATAAAGAATCTAGAAAAGCTAAAGCAATGGTCAATGCATGGTCGATACAATATGGGAATGAGTCAAAGGTCAAAGTTGACAAGTGTTTAGTTGAAGTTGAGATTAGGTTGCCCAAATTCACAATAGTAGTGGATCTTTATGCATCACCACTAGGGTCATATGATGTGATCCTAGGAGTCAATTGGCTTATGAAGCATAAAGCCAAGGTTGACTGCTACCTGAAGAAGGTTGAGTATCATGATGATTTTGGAAATTAGACACAAATTCAGGGTGAGAAAAGAGAGTTGAGGCTTAGGCAGATTTTTGTAATGCAACTTAAGAAGACTCAAGGATAAAGGTGTCAAGCATTTATTATCAAGATAAATGAAATGGAGGAATCTAAGGAACCATCCATTGAAGATTATCCTTTCCTTTGGAATTCTCATGATGTGTTTCCAGAGGAATTGTCAGGATTTCCTCTCAAACATGAGTTTGATTTTTCTATTGATATCATACTTGGATTAGAATCTCATTCTAAAGCATTGTATATAATGACAAACACTGAATTGGTTGAATTAAAAGCTCAAGTCTAGAAGTTATTATCAAAAGAGTTGATCAGACCAAGTGTGTCATTGTGGGGTGCACTAGTTGTCTTCGTCAAGAAGGATGGTAATCTTCACCTTTGTATTGATTATAGAATGTTGAATAAGGTGACTATAAAAAATAGATATCTGCTACCTCATATAGATGATCTTTTCGATCAAATGCACGGGGTAACGGTATTTTCTAAGATTGATCTTAGAGTAGGATACCATCAACTGAAGATATTCCAAAGACAACTTTTAAAACTCAATATGGGCACTATGAGTTCATAGTGTTACCATTTGGGTTGAAAAATGCTATGAAAGCATTTATGAATATTATGAACAATGCGTTCAGAGATTATCTAGATCATTTTGTTTTGGTCTTTCTAGATGAAATTCCTATATATTCTAAGGATGAAGAAGATCATCTTCAACATCTAGAACTAGTTTTATAATGATTATAGAAGCCAAGTTGTCCAAGTATGCATTTTTCCAAAAGCAAGTGCAATATTTAGGACATATTATCTCTATGAATGGTATTTCAGTAGATCCAACAAAGATAAGAGCCATTATGGAGTGTTTGGCACTAAAGAATGTCCATGAGATAAGAAGTTTCATGGGAGTAATGGGCTATTATAAGAAATTCATTATGATTTTTCTAAGATAGCTAATCCGATTACCTCTCTAAAACATAAGAATCAAGGTTTTATCTTGTTAGATAAGTGTGATTTAACTTTTTAAGAACTGAAAATGAGGCTTACTTCAACACAAGTGTTAAGAGTTCTCGATCCTAATGGACAATTTTTAATGATCATAAATGTGTTTGGGGATGGACTTTGAGGAGTTCTTATGTAGGATGGTGCAATAGTAGCTTATGAATCAAGGAAAATGAAGCTTTGTGAGGTAAGCTATGCCCCTCATTACCTAGAACTTGCAACAATTATGCATGCCTTGTAAGTTTGGAGGCATTATTTGTTGGGAAAATTGTTTGATCTCAAGATAGATAACTTAGAACTTAAGTACATCTTCACCAAACTAAACTGAATGCTCGTCAAAATTTCTAGTTAGAGTTCTTATCTAATTATGATTTTGATATCAACTATATCAAAGGCAAAGAAAATAGAGTAACTAATGCCCTAAGTTGTAGGAGGTATATAACAGTCATGGCTAATATCAAGAGTACTTTTATGGATCAAATGATTGAATTCTCACCAAGAAAGTAATTCTATAATCAAGTCAAGAAAGTGTCATTTGAGAATGCTTAAAATCCTAAGTATAAAGGATACAAAATAGAGAATGATGGTCATTTGTGATACAATAAAAGGATGTACGTACCCAAAAAAGAGAATATGAGCAGCATAGTGCTAAAAAAACTACACAATGCCCCATGTTTAGGACATCCAAGAGTAACCAAGCTCATCACTGAGTTTAGACCACTCTATTTCTGGAAGGGAATCAAGAAAGATGCAATGAACTTTGTGTCTCATTGTCTAGAATGTTAGCATGTGAAAGCTAAACATGTGCATTCGACTAGATTGTTGTATCTACATAACATACTAGAATGGAAGTGGTAAGCGATCAGTATGGACTTTGTCCAAGGTTTACCATTGTCACCAAATAGACATGACATGATCTTGGTAGTAGTTGATAAACTAAATAAGATAGCTCATTTTATACCAGGCAATTTGATAGATGATGCACCTCTAAAGGAAGTGTATCAATTGCATGGATTTTTAGAGAAGATCATTTTGGATCATGATATAAAGATGACTTCTAGATTTTGGTTAACTTCAACACTACATATCACCCATAGACTGATAGTCAGATTGAGCGAGTTAATCAATGTTAGATGATCTCCTTTGTATGTATTACATGGATCAGCAATACAAGTTGGAGGAGTACCTTCCATTGGTTGAGTCTACTTACAATAACTCATACCAATCAGCTTTGAAGATGACACCATTTGAAGCATTATATGGAAGAAGGTACAAGACACCAATCAATTGGGATAGGGTAGTTTTTGGACCAGAGATGCTTTCAGAAATAGAAGATCAAGTTAGAAAAATTAGGAAGAGGTCAGTCAAGGCCAACGATAGACAAAAGATTTATGTTGATCCGAAGAGAATAACTTGACAATTTTTAGTAGATGATAAAGTGTTCTTGTGGGTTAAGCCGCATAAAAGCTCGATTAAATTTGGGAAGGCAACAAAACTTTCACCAAGATATGTGGGACCATTCGATGTTTTACAAGTGATCAATATTGTAGTGTATAGGCTTGCATTGCCACCAGACCTATTTTTATTACATAATATCTTCCATGTGTCTTATCTTAAAAAGTATATAGTTGATCCTTCACATGTGTTGGATTGGAATGCTTTGTAGGTTATAGATCCCGGGGTGGTCATGGTAGAACCAATCATAGTAATTAACACTCGCAAATTTTGTTTTTGTGATAGAGAAGTGTTATAATGTAAGGTCTTATGGGACCAATACTCTGAATATAAGGCCACTTGGGAAGACTATGATGAGTTTTATCAGCTATTTTCACATTTGTTTGCTTGATTTGATGCTTCATACTATGTTATTTTTTTGTTAAATAATGTTTTTAATTTAGAACTAGTATTTGAATAAGTGTCATCAAGATAATGACCAACTTTAAGGGGGAAGGATGTCACATCTCAATTTATCACTAAACTAATTTATTAGATTATTCATGGATTATTAAGGTTGTTAAATTGACTAATTACTATTTAATTAAGATGTAGTCATACGTTGTTATGAAATAGTTGTATGTTACTTTGATTACATGATTACATTGCTATGAGTTAGTTGTATTTGTATATTCATTACATTATGATCATGTTTTTAGTTTTTAAAATAGTATTATATATATATATATATATATATATATATATATATATATATATATATCATGATGTTACGTGCTAACTACCTTCTTGTTGTGAATTAGACGCATAATAGATCCATCCCTCAAAGCATGATGGAGGGAGACCATCATCAGAGAGGATGACATAGATGGAGGTGTTGGGGGATGATATAGGAACAACTAGAATCCATACACACACCACAGTAGATAGCACTCTTTATATGCATTGTTTGAATTGTTAGTTTTAGTAGGTCTTTTGTGTTATTTGCATTTAGACGATTGGTTATGTGTGTTAGTTTTGATCTAGTTTAGTTTAATATGAGGATCTAATTTTATGTGATTGCATTATGCTTGTAGTACATTGACTGAGTATATAATGTTGCTTTTGATCATGTTGTGTTATTGAATCCATGATTGTGGGCAATATTGCTTTAGCGAGTAAGTAAATTTATTTGATTAGTATTTATGTACTACATTTTATAGAGTAACCAAAATGTCTTTTTAATGTCAATATATTATTGGTTATAATGTTATTCAAGAAATATAATTGTTTCGACTTAATGCCTTGAAATATGGAAGATAATTAGAAGACATTTGGATAGTCTATATAGAGTGGTAATAACAAACGACTGCGTTATTACAATATCATTGTGTTTGACATTGTTATAACAATTGTTAGATTTAATATTACAATCAAAAGTATATAATTGACTTTAAATTAGTCACAATGTTATTTAAATTCATAATGTTGATTATCTTTTATAAGTTATTACCAAAATTACATTATTATCCTAAGTTATCCTATGAACTAAACCTAGTCAATGTTCAAATGCATAGACAATGATGACTTGCGAAGTGTTAGTTATCATTGGTAATGATATTAATAGTGGACTTTGTAAAGTTGATATACGGGCATGTAAGTCAAAAAGGTCATGCATAAAACAAAAGATTAAAAATAATGATTGAACGGTTTGGGGAAGTTCGAGAAAATTAGGAATTTTTTGTTTGTATCAAACTAGAGTTAACCTAGATAAGCAAAGAGATTTATGAATAATGAGTTTTCTTCATGATGGAATTATGGAGAACTATGAGCTTCATGCTAATAGTTGCATGCATGGTGTGTATGAGGGAAGGAGATGAAAAAATAAGGATGAGAGGAGACAAGGAGAAGGGAACGAGATGAGATAGAGAAGAGAAGAAGAGGGAGCAGAGTAAAGGAGAGAAGAATCATTCTGATTTGAGAAGTATCAATCTGGAAGCAATTGAGAGGTCAGTGAAGTTATTTTCATATTGTTTACACATAAGAAATTTTGTGTGTGAATGTATCTTATTAGCATTCACGGAAATGTTTTGCATTACATGAAAAAATACAAGTTTAGCCTTGTGGATGGCTTGGCCATCCACATAACTAAACCTATATTTCCTAAGACCTTATGGAATGCAAGCTAGGACTATATATGTGAATTGTTATGGTTTAGTGGGTTTATATTATAGATGTGATATGCTCAAGCTATGAGATTATAGGACTTGAAATTTGGGTTTTTATGACTAGGCTGACTATGTTTGGTAGTTTCAAAAGCCTTACCACTTATATACTATAATGATTATGTCGAATCTTTTAACATATGTATTACATTAGATTGTGAGTTATTTTGATCCTTCTATGGTAAAATTATAGGTCTGAGTAGGATTTTTTAAAAGAATGGGTCAGTATTGAAATTCTATGTATGCACATTATTAAATTTGAAATGTGTTTTTAGTCTACAAGAATAAATTGTGTACAATTGTTTTTCAAAACCATGAACAAACATAAAAGGACTGTATACATTTGTTTTTCAAAAACCATTAACATATATATGAGGACTGTGTACATCTATTTTTCAAAATCATGATATATATGAAAGGATTGCGTGCATATTCTTATAAGTCCTATTATAAAAATCTAAGTCTGTATAAATTATTTTGAGGATATGATAGAGTTATCCCAGAGAGGGTACAGGGAGTGCTTTAGTCCTATCTCAAACACATATTTTTATATTGTAGAAAATTGTGTTATGTGAGGTAGCTGTTATGACTAGTTTGATATTTAATAGCATATTCCATAGTGGATATTAGTGTCAAATTGGGTATGAATATAACTAGAATCACACATACACTTATATACAAATCATACGACTTGTATACTTGTAACATATTAGAGAATTCTTAATAGCATTCAATTATATATTTAGAAAAGTTGACAGAGTCAAACTTGGAATAATATATGTGTTAGTGTTTATAAACTATGCATATATTATAGTGAGGTTAAATACTTATATATTATGTGCAATGGATAGGTTGTTATGTGAATCACAAAGATTATGAGATAGATGTCAACTTGATTTTAATTGACACTTATGAAACTAGGATAAAGTATAATCCTATAGTAAGAGGAAGAGAGCATATTGTAGATTTGTGTTGAAAGTTGTTTTTAGAACTCTATTTATCAAACTTTACGAAATAGCATAACTAGTTTAAATGACCCGAATTTGGGGTAAATAGGGTAAACAGACTATGACTAGTTTTTCCATCAAAAAAGGATTAAGACTTATAGATTGATATAAGAGAAATTAGAGCGAGGATTCAAAAATAAATTAAAGTCTTATGATTGAAATTTAATTATATTTTTTGAGTAGATAAATTATAAATAGTTTGTTCGATTCATAAGTAGTTCATAATGGAAATAAGAATCACTATTAGTTAAAACATATCAATATTTTTATATATGAACAAATACTTGTATGCAAGACATATTATGTAGATATATGAAATATATCTGTATGAGGAACTTATGTACCCATAGACATTTATAGCATATATTTGTACATAGGAGATGTGTGCTTATAATTATGATATTTATTGACGGTTAAATTAAGTCATAAAACCCTGAGGTAGAACACTATGATTATATGCATATAGTTCCCTAAAAGTATAATAAGTCGTATCAATGAAGAATTTATGTTTATCTATGAGATAAGACATTGATTATGAGGAATTTGATCTCTGAAATTAATATGGCTGGCTTATGGTTGTTTAAGTAATGTGTACATGGAAAATAAACTATGATATTATTGTTTGTCATAGAATGTATTGCATTTGAATTACTCGTGGAAATTAGAAACATGCACTACAAGTTATACCCAGTTGACATAAATTATACTTATTTATGTTTATTATTTAAGTAATAAATAATATATTTGAGATTCAATGCATACGATTGATGGACTAAATGTATGTACTTTGATTATTTTTATACTTTGCATGTTTTATGCATGTTGATAGGAAGTAATCCATATGAATCTGTCAGTTATATTTTATATTAACCAAATCTCACAATGTTGGTATTAAATAAGTGGTGAGATGGACTTCACTAGCTTACTTAGAATCACCAATCTCAAATGAGGGTAATCCAACCAAGTGGTGTGTATGAATTTGACTGATCCTATAGATCATTAACTATTTGAAAACTTTGGCCAAAGTAATGTTTAGTTAAACATTGACATTTCATATGTATGATTTACATGTTTATGTAATATCATGTTAGAATGTATTTTCTTTATGGTACACATCATGTATTAGACATCTTACAACACAAGAGTACTTGCTTGTTTTTCTAGATTCCTGCACCATCACTATCTACTCATCTATGAAGGGAGGACCATTTCTTAGTTGGGGGATTGTGTGGGAGATCGATGGTCTATGGTTGGTATGGAAAAGCACTCAGAGGATGCTCTCCCTCCCACAATAGTACTTCATTGGAGACTACACTTGAGATTACCATAGATACTGGAGTTCATGAGGCTAATGCTCCGTGTAGTCTTGTATTTACTATTATTTTTAATATTGAAACATTATTCTTGATGAAATGAAATTATTCATTCATATGTACATTAAAAAAAGTGGCTGTAATGTTGTACCAATCGTGGCTAAAATTACGTAATTACTCTCTAGAATTTACACAGTTAAGTTTTACTTATTTGTTTCATAGTGATCATTAACCGAATGGATTGTTACAAGCCTTTTGTATGGATCACTAATTAGATTCTCGTGGTGAATTCTAACATGAATACTTGAAAATTATTTTAATAAAAAAATTTATGTTATTATAGTAAATCCCAGTGGGGATGTTACATTGGGGACATTTCATGGTGGCACTTCAGTGTCTATCTTTTGTGATTTATTTTATCGTATTGAGATTTCTATTACATGTGCTTAGTGCTTTCATGTATGCTAATATTCTTAAGTTATACTTACTATGATTTTAGTGTTAATGTAACTTTGATGTTAATATGCCTAATGTGTTTGCTTCATATGATTGCCGTTTGGCATGCTTTTATTATTTTCTTTGTGTTTAATGCATACCCCTTGTTTCTTTTGTAAACTTTGTATCACATGCTTATGATTGTTTACTACGTGTGTGGCATGTTTACTTAGGGCTTGGTGTGCCTTCCTTGTTTTCTATATTTTCTTTGTGTTACTGCATAATTGGTGACATAATCTATATCATGCATAGTTCTCTTTTATTTTCCCACTATCCATATCAGGTATATGTTTTTTATTTGCTTGCCTACATTGCCATGACTCTTATCATGCATCAATTCAAGTAAATCTCTGTGTGTATGTTTTCATTTGATACATATGTTGCTACATTGTTTATATTGGGGCATGCTACATTGGTGCTTCATTGATTACATTTTTACCATGATAGCCATATTGTTCTCATGTTTATACATTGTTTATATGTTTTCCACATGGGAAATTTTTTATTATGCTTATATTGATTGTACTTTTCCCATCTGTGGCATCCTATACTTGTGCTCAAATATATTACACTACATGCTAATGTGGGGAAATTTATCTAGGACATACAAGGTTTCATGATGGCATCTTACTATGTTAGACACAAATGCTTTTCTTTTTATATTACACATGATATACAAAATTATTTCTTTTTGAGATATGTGCTTAATAGGTTCATCCCACATCTCAGAAATCTGGACACTTCCAAATTATTTGTTCTTCCATTTGAGGATAGTGACAAATTAATATTTCGAGACGTACACCACATATGACACTTGGTCCCACCATGGGATACCTCCATGACACTTTCTACCATGACTATTTTTTTGTTTACATAAGATTTACTTAATGTATAATTATTATTTCTAAAAGTTCTACTCAGAATGCATGCATGATTTAGCACAAGTTCCAAGACTTGGATTTTTATAGGGGCGCCCTCACATTTTCCAACCACACTAGGTGCATGATATCCAATTTATCTTTTTGGATTTGCTATATTCCTAAACAATTATTTGTGCACGTGTTGTTCTCTGATGACTCACTAGACACTTGTACTAGATTTTGAGATGTTGAAGATTACACCAATATTACTACCCAAACCAAGTGTATGAGTTTCTTTTTTTTTTAATATTTCAATAGCTAATTGATTATTTAGACACTTATCCACATGCACATGTTCTTCACATGTATGTAAGGGCACATGTTTTTATATCCCAAGACACAAGAGCACACATTTTTTTTCGAGGATATTCACAACCCTCCATGGTATTGTTCTAGGTACTTGTTTGTTTGATGATTGTTAGTTTATATTGGGCTCTTATTGACATGCTTTTTATTATGTTTTGGTCATGATATGCCTTGTTTTTCTTGTTTCCATTTATCTCTCCTCTTTCTTTCTCCTTTGGTTTTGGGCATGTTGTCTTGAATCATACACTTTAGGTTATGGGTCACTAGGACTGTATTGTGTATCGTTATGGTGTGGACCCCTATGACCCTTATTTTGGGTTTATCATGCCTTGTGTTCCTCATTTCTGGATTCTCTCACTCTCTGTGTGTTAGCTCACATGCTAATTTGGTCATAATTTGAATTTGAGAAGTCTATAAATACACAAGTGTATTGGTGCTTATACAACATAATGACAATGAAAGAGACATACAATGAATGATTAAAAAGTGACTTTTTAAAGCAAGAGTCAAGCATTTATTGAAGATATATATTTTTAGAGCAAAATTCTAACATTTAGAGCATATTCAAATCAAGATTTGAAGCATTTTATATTCTTATACCACTTGTTTATGCTAGCACGAAAAGTCATGTAGGATTATGGCTTATATCCATAAGTTACTTGTTGACATGCATAGAGTGTTGTTTTTCAAAGTTTCTCCAAACTAGGGGCCTGATAACAATGGGGGGATAATACAAGCCCCCAATGATTCCCTTATTTTTACTAGTTTGTGATGAGTTGTTATGGTTACAAATAAGGAGATAAGTTTCCTAGAGATATGCACAAAATTCAAGAAAAGCGAACGAGGTTTTTTGAGCCCTAGAGTAGATAAACAAGATCATGAAATCGATTTAAAATCCGTAGTTTGTTATATGCATCCTTACACTTATGAGAGTTTTCACTTTGAAAAATTCTGTCTATTTTCCCTAACATTTATGGGCTACTAACTATTTCTAATGATTGTCCCTTGATTCACGACAAATCAAATATTATTCTAAAACCTTGTCTTGTCATTTAGTGTTGATTCTAGATTATTTAGTATTGCAATTAGGTATAAATTTATAGTTTATTTGATTATGCCTAGTTTCATTGTGTATTGCATTTTGACGTAAAACCACTTTTCCCATATCACATGGGAATGCTACCCTTTGTGCCATATTCCTCGCACTTTTAATGTGGGGGGCACATTATTCCAATGCTTATATTGATCCAATCATAGACTCGCACGGGGCAAATTATTTATAACATTCACGCTTCTAATATGGCATCTTTCTATGTTAGACATCATTAGTTTTATATTTTATCTTACACATTGCGTGTTATTTTTTTCTTTTGAGATATGTGTTCATAGGTTCATCCTGCATACCAAAAGGGGACATACGTTCCACACATTTTATCTAGACTCCAGACATTCAACACACTTTTCGCTCCTATAAAAGAGGGCATTCATATTTCACTCATTCCTACATGTTCAGGTTCTGACACCCATTCCCATCACGAGATGTATTCAAGATATTGTTTAGCCATATTTTTATAGTACTTAGAATAATATTTTAACTTGATTTTTTGTCAATAAAAATTGTACTCAAAATATTGTTTAGCCATATTTTTTGTAATACTCAGATCAACATTTTAGCTTGATTTTCAGTCACTAAAAATTGTACTAAAAAAATGTAAGTAGGATTTACCACAGATTCAAAGGCATGCAATTTCATATGGGCGTCATTACATCTTTAATGAAATTAGGTATATCATTTTCAATTTTTTAGATTACAAAAGATTATTATCATTAGCGTACACCTATGTGCACGTAGAAAAAGAAAGATTATTATTGTAGATTTTATAAAGAAATTAGAATTTACTTTTTATTTTGACATGTATGTACATAGAAATTAAAATGAAATATTATACAAACATTTAAAAATAATATATATACTTATATATTTATTAATTATTGATCTAAATTAAGTGTTATTGACATATCGTGTTATTACGTTATCATATCCCCCTTCTGTCTTCTAATTTCTTGAATTATGAAAGAAGGAAGGAGCAATGGAAAACACGTCCAATGCCACATATGTATGGCAACTCATCCACCATGTATGGGCCGCATCATAGGATAGTCCCAAATGATTGAGAGAGACCTTAACCAAGTTGGACGTAGACGTGTTGAATGTTTTCACGGAAAACAAATAGGAGAGCATTCATTAGTAGGCTCACCATGGCATAAAAAGGGTGGTCTGACACAGAAGATCTCCCTCCCACAATAAATAAATAAAAATACAAATACAAATACAAATGGGTGGGACGACACGTGATAGGGGCCTATAATAAGGCAAGGGGAGGCGAACCTTAAGGCATCCATTCCTCGTGACCCTCCTCCATCCATACAAATTGAATATTCAAGTTCTCTTCAAGGGCAGGAAATATGTGAAGGGAATCAACCAAATTAAAAATGACCTCCCTACGCATTAAAAAACACATGGAAGTTGACAAAAATAGCTAATCCCTCTTTAGTAGGTAAGTCATTAACCTAAAAAGATCTCTCAAATATGCCCTTTGCCCTCTTTTAATTCTTGTTTTGGCCCTTTGATTTGTGTTCAGTTCAGCGTTAAAACACAAACAGCCCTCAAACCTGAAGGACAGGGCCTGTGAATTTTCCCTTCACATTTCCCGTCAAAAAGCTTTTCACCACCCGTCACATGACAGAATTCCGAACCCCGATGGCCGTTGAACCAAACGGCCTCGCATTACCCCCAATTGACGCGCAAATCCCCGTCCCCGCCAAGCAGGAGGAGGAGGAAGAGGAGGAGACGACGACCGCGATCACCAATCCGTCAAACAACAGTCTGTCAATTGACGGCAGCGACGGCCAGGACAAGCCCCCCCGCCTGCCGCGCTGGACCAGGCAAGAAATCCTTGTTCTGATCGAGGGTAAGAAGGAGGTCGAAAGCCGCGGTAAAAAGCCGAGGGTGATTGTCGACGGGCAGGTAAATACGGAGTCAAAATGGTCTGCTATTTCGAATTACTGCAAGCAGCACAGGGTAAACAGGGAGCCCGTGCAGTGCAGAAAACGGTGGGGTAATCTGTCGGGGGACTATAAGAAGATTAAGGAGTGGGAAAATAATTGCGAAGGTAAAAGTGAAAGTGAAATTCTGTCTTTTTGGGCGATGAGGAATGATATTAGACGGGAAAATAAGCTGCCGGGGTTTTTCGACAGGGAGGTTTACGATATTTTGGAGAAGTATGTTGGGGGAGGAGGAGGGGATGTTAGCAGACGGGAATTTAAAGTGGCTGAAGCTGAGGCTGAGGCTGGGACTGTGACCGTGGCTGTAGCTGGGACTGAGGTTGTGGCTGAGGTTGAGTCTGAGGTTGCGGCTGAGGTTAAGGCGGAGGTTGAGGTTGAGCCTATTTTTGATAGTGGCCGGCCTTCCGGAGTGGAGGAAGGGGGATTGTTTAGTTCTGATTTTGAGCACTCAGGGGAGGAGGAGATAGAGGTGGAAGCGAGAAGAAGTCCAGTGAAGGAGGCGGTACTAGAGAGCCCTACCACCACCGCGGTCACGCCTCCACCACTGCCGCCTCTTTGGCATGGTAAGTTTCAATTCAGATTGTTTCTCTTGTTTTAACATGTCTACTATATAATGATATTAGGCACAATTGCATGCCACCTTTACTGCAGTTGCTCCTCCACCACTGTCTGTCTCCTTGGCATGGTAAGTTTCAATTCTGATTGTGGTGTTGTTGTTTTAGCATGTCTACTATCTAATGATATTAGGCACAATTGCTCGCCTCCTTAGCATGGCAAGTTGTAATTCAAGTTGCATGTTTAGTTTTTGCATATCCACTATACAATGATATTAGGCACAATTGCAGGCGACAATTGTTTTAGCTTGTCAACTATATAATGATATTAGGCACAATTGCTCACCTCCTCGGCATGGTAAGTTGTAATTCAAGTTGCATGTTTAGTTTTTGCATAGCCACTATATAATGATATTAGGCACAATTGCAGGCCACCATTGTTTTAGCATGTCTACTATACAATGATATTAGGCACAATTGCTCGCCTCTTGGGCATGGTAAGTTGTAATTCAAGTTGCATATTTAGTTTTGTGCATATCCACTAGACAATGATATTAGGCACAATTGCAGGCCACCATTGTTTTAGCATTTCTAATATATAAAGATATTAGGCACAATTGCTCGCCTCATGGGCATGGTAAGTTGTAATTCAAGTTGCATATTTAGTTTTGTGCATATCCACTATACAATGATATTAGGCACAATTGCAGGCCACCTCAGCATGGGAAGTTGCAATACAAGTTTGCATGTTTTGTTTTAGCATGCCCACTATCGAATGATATTACTCACAATTGCACATCTCCTAGGTATGGTAAGTTGGAATTCAGGTTCCATGTTTTGTTTTACCACATCCGCTGTATATATAGTTATAAACTTATAACTGAACATGCTCTACATGTAATGATATTAGGCACAATTACAAAGACATTTTTGTAGTCATAACTTTGCCAAACATGTGAAATTTTAACATGCTCTCTACATGATGATATTATGCACAATTTGATAGATATATATAGTCGTAACCTAAGCTAGTGCACGGGATTGTAGCACACTCACAGTAAATGATATTGGGCACAATTTGACAGAAATTTGTTGCCATAACCTAACCTAATAGGTGAGATCTTAACATGCTCTATATACAGTAATATTGGACACAATTTGATAGATATTTGAAGTCATAACCTACTACATGAAATCTTCGCATGTTTGCTATAGTTGACAAAATTACACATTTTTAAGTTAGAATCCACTGCATGAAAATTCAACATGCTGGTTGTATATGATGATATTAGGCACAATTATAGGATATTTGTAGTCTTTAGCGAGCATGTGAAATCTTGATATTAGGCACAATTATAGGATATTTGTAGTCTTTACCTAGTATTTGAAATCTTAACATGCAAATCATATCAGGTGCACTTAGAAGATATTTGTAAGAAAACACTTTCAGGTAAATCTGTGTATGATTTTTACTATTGATGTTTCGGATCACACCACGTGGTCCACATGAAGAATAAAAATATGATAGATTTGCAAACTTAGAGCTTCTTATAGATAACTCTAGTTCATTAAATGATACCAAATGGGTTCCATTATATGAAATGAAATAAATAATTAGACATGGCAAATATTAATTATGTGCAAACCACTAAGTATAAACATTAAATTCTTAGTACATCCCCTCTAGTGAGGGGTTTCTCTTTAATTTACTACAAATGGGTCCAAAAGATTGGCTCAAACCCAAAAAATCATCTCTGTTTGAATTATTTGTATGCTCATTAATCTCCACAACCTCCCTTAATAGATAATAATAAAAATTTTAACGTCCACGAGACTAAAAATAGCCTATGGGACAGCAAGACAACTCAAGCAGATTTAAGTAGCACTGTTCGCTTCTTGTGTAGGCTGATGATGAGCCCCCCTAATTGCTCAATGTGCTCTTCGTTGAATAGGTTATGCCAAGAACTGTCACATATAGTATCCGCAAATTTATCTCTGCTATCTTTGTAGGCCTCACATTCTAGAATAAAGTGCTGTTCAGTTTCCACTTTCCCAGAATTGCAAAATCTGCAAATTCTCTCTTCCCAAGCCTCCTTTGGCCTCTTCCAACGCCCGGTCTCACAACGAAGTACTATGTTTGTGATAGTCATATTTATTAGGAGACAGGCATGCGTATTTGGGACATGAATAGGTACTAGTATGCCATTTTTCAGAAAAATAGGAGATGAGTACTGGGAGACAAGAAAAAAAATATACATCTAAATATACATGAAATTTGGAGAAAAATATTATTATATCTTGTATAAACAATTGTAAAAAGACATAAAATACATAAAAGAATAAAAAACTTAAAGCACATAAATGAGATAAGGGCATAGGGGTACCCAATTAGGGAGATAGTAATGATAGGGGTCATTTCGGCCTTTATTTATAATAATTTTTTTTTCTTTTCCAAATTTTAATAGGAAACTATTTGAAATATTAACGATTACAAGGTATTGTTGGCCAAATTTGGCCTACATACCAAAATTTGCTTAATCCAGAATAAGAAGTTGAGCAGGGTCCTGATTGAAGAGTGATCCAATGTCGCAAGGAGCATATGGACTTCAAGAGGAGATCACTTGCCATTTGCAAGCTTTTGAAACACTTTAAGCAAGCTTAAAGTGTGAATTTGGTGATCTTAAGGAGCCAGAGTGTCATCAAACGTCATGCAAAAGCGAACAGATCAGTCTGGTTACACATTTGATGGATGCACCTGAAAAGTCAACCAGAGCCAAAGGATTGCATGGACATGGTGTTTTCCATGCCTTGAACATTCTTTGTAAATTTCATGTCTTGATGAGTTTTCTATCTCAAGATACAAGTGTTCGAAGTTGAACAAGAATAATGAAACACGCACAGGGATGTCAAGTTAAAGCTACAACAATTAACCGTTTGGATTTAAAAAATCCTTTACAAGTAAGATGTGTGCGGGGACGACAAATTTGGGCCTTGTGAAATAGTCGTTTGGATTCAAAAGAGTGAATGCGGAGATGACAAGTGTCTAAATCGCGGAAGCTTAAGGAAGATCCAACGGCGTGCGACAATCTAACGACATCAATGGGTCCCGAAGATCCAATAGAACACATTTAATTGTGCATCGAAGATCAACGACGAGCTTGCAGTCAAAAGGTTAGCGTATCCTAAGATCAAGCACCGGGCTGACAAATGTCAAGATCTCGGGTGCCCATACGAAGATCTAACGATGCACAACGATTGACAAAGCCAGTGGGTCCAAGTTGATCGACGATGCGTGATCCATTGTACCAAAGCAGATCGACAACGAGCGAAAGGTCAACAAGTCAGCGAATCTCGAAGACAAAGGCGTAGTTGCCAAGTGTCACTACCGCAGTAACTGTCGGGTAAATCAACAGTGCATGTGTAAGCCGTGCAAGACAGATCGACGGTGTGCATTGATTAAGCAGAACAAAGATCAACGACACGCGTTCACCGAGCAGATAGGATCAACAATGCACATTTGAATGAGCAGAACAAAGATCAATGACACGCGTTCACCGAGTAGATCAAGATCGATGGTCAAGATTAAAAGTCAAAGTTGGGAGTTTTCAAGTAAAGGTCAAATATGGTCGAGGTTGAACCAGAGAAAATGTTTTAAGGGGATGCCACGGAGGCAAACACATCGGTTTTGACATGTTCGTCGTCAAAGACAACAACATTATTATGACCCTTTTCTCCACTCTTACATGCCAAAGACAAACCAGTAGGGAGCAAGCCACGTCGGAACAAGATCACAACGGATTGATCCAGCTATTGTAACTGCTTCGATGTCGGAGTTCAGCTTTCAAATGACTTGATCCCGTTGTTGTAATCGCAAGGAGCATCAATGCAGGCCAAAAATAGATTGAAAGGGAATGATACAGTTGTTATGGCTGCCTTCCAGAAGTAATCTTAGGCATTATGATCTTTTCTAATTGAATCAACACTAGATGATTGGAAATCTTGGTCATTATACTCCCTTCTCCATCCTTCTACGCGTGATCCCCGTCTCTCTCATCCCATTCTACTATAAATACAGGCTTCTAAGCCTTGAAAATGATCCCCTCTCTTTGGCACGACTAGACTCTACCAATATTTGTACTGTAACAACTATTTTAAAAGACCGAATTCCTCCATTTGCAAGCTGAATCGAAGTGTGTTTCATGAATTCATTGATGTGGTTAAGTGAATATATGTTTTCCTTGCCTCTGTCGGAGTTTTCTCACCTTCATGTAGTGTTTTGGTAGTTCTCACAGGCCATTATAAGTGCATATATAGTCCGTTGGTCAGTGTGGAAGTGGACAACTGCCCTAGGTTGATATCTAGTCAATGCCTTGTTGTGAAATACTTATGTGGAAGCTGATCAAAGAGTGAATGAAGTGATGTTTAGCAGTCTTGAATGCGTCCTATAGCATGTCTTGTGCAAGTATAAGGATCAAAGGATTTGGTGCATCACCCTCCTTTTACATGCTTTTATAGATTATTGTTAATCTTTCTCCCCTTTTCCTAGCAAGAAGCTAGTTTAGGTTTAGTATAGGTGATAGACCCAAAAGGAAGCCGGCCTTCTCTGGAGGTCTGACCCAAGATGAGGTGACCCACAGCCTAGGGTCATTTCTATGTTGGACTAGGTTTGAGAAAGAGGACTTGAACAATCCCCTTCTCAGCTAGGGTGCAACCTAGGACGCCAACAAGTATTTGTAGTCATAACCTAGTACATGCAATCTTAACATGCTTATAACTTATAGGTTAAGATTTGCAGATATTTGTGGTCATAACCTAGTACATGAAATCTTAACATGCTTGATGCATATAATAACTTACACTATGACAAGATATTTGTAGTCATAGCCTAGTATGTGAAATATTAACACACTTATACTATAATGTTAGACACAATTACACATATTTTTCCTCATAGCCTAGTACCTCAAAAAGGCTCAAATTTTAAGATACTTTCTATATAATGTACTAGGCACAATTACACTACAATGTTATCAAGTTCAATTACACAATATTTGTAGTAAGAACCTAACACCCACAATCTTAAGCTGCCTACATTATAATATTAGACACAATTACACAAGTATTTGTAGGCATAACCTACCACATAAAATATTCTCATATAACTTACTACATGAAGTTGTCCTCATGCATGTTGTATACGATGATATGCACAATTAGAGGGTATTTGTAGTTATTACCTATTGAACGAGTCTTAATATTCCCATTGTATTATGATATTAGGCACAATTATGACTTAGTACATGAAACCTTAACATGCTTGTTCTATGATGATACTAGGCAAAATTACATATATGTTTTTGTTCATCACCTATTACATAAAATCTTAGGATGCTTGTTATATATAATGATATTAGATATAATTACAAGATATTGACAAGAATTTTGTAGTCATAATCTAGTGCATGAAATCTTAATGTGCTAGTTGTCATGATGATATTAGTTACAATTACATGAAGTATGTAGTTATAACCTAAGACATGAAATCTTAACATGCTTGCTATATTATGGTACTAGGCACAATTACACAAGCCATAACTTGTGTCGTATATATTGATGTTAAGCACAATTACAATATATTTGTAGTTATAACTTAGTAAAAGGTTCCCAAAGATGGACGATTGGCCCAAAGTCTCCAATTTTCATATATTCACTGCCTTGGGATGGGCTAGTGTTCAGACATTTCTTTAAGGTAAACTTAGACAACAATAGTAGAGTCACTTGAGTTCGAAAAATAAGAACAAATCCTAAGATATTGATGCACAAATGATAAATGAAGTTATATGACTGAATTGGATATACTGGTCACTTCAAGGGGGCAACCTTTTGAATTCAAAAATAATAGTGAAATGAATTTGAGAATACAACTTGTGGTGTTTTAGAAGAGCTCATCTACCCCTATTTATAGACATTATTAGGTAGGGATGACCTTATAGTCCTAATGAGGTTGGTCTAAAGAAACATCTAGAAATAATGAATGAAAAGATACAGGCTATGTGCACCACAAATCGACCACTCTTTAATACACTTATGAAGATAGAATAGTAGGTGCGTAACATGCCCTCCCCCCTTAGAAAAACCTTTCCCTTAACACCTAAAACTTTAGATGCTTGTGCATGAATTACTCATATTCCCACGTTGTATCTTCCACTAGCAGATTCCTCCACTTGATCTGAATTTCCGAGATGGTGTTGTTACCTAACTATTTCACTCTCTTCTCGATGTCTATCTCTGGGTCCATGATTAACCTTCATCTAACTTCGGTAATTTTGACAAGACTAAAAGCTTCTTACCAATGACTTTCTTCAAGTAGGAGACATGAAACGTCAGATGAATTTTGGAAGGACCATAGGTTTTTTGGGCTAGCTTCTTGTTCTTTTGCTACTTTAATGTCATTTGTTTGTTGGGTTGCAATTGAAGGAAGGCCCAATCACCTTCTTCAAAATGCCTCTTACTTTGGTGCTGATTTGCTTGTTTTATCATGTTCTGAGCTGTAACCAAAATTTCCTTGAGGATTTGGAGCACGCCTTGTTGGTGTTGAATATAATCCCCACTACTTGGGTTTTGGGATGACCTTGCAAGTAAAAATTAGTAGATGGTGGGGAATAGCCATAATGAGCCTCAAATGGAGTCATCTTTAGTGAAGTATGAGATGTGGTGTTATACTACCATTTTGCCATTGAAAGCCATTTGGACCATTGTGATTGCTTGTCTGAGGCAAAGCAACACAGATACCCTTCCAAACATTTATTTACATTTTTTGTATGTCCACCTGATTGCAGATGATAATATTAGCTATGTGCTAGTTTTGTGTCCCATGCAACAAAAAGTCTTTCCAGAATATGGTTGTGAACACAAAATCTTGATCACTCACATTAATTTTGGTGTTGCTATGGAGTTTTTGTGCCTTTTTCCATGAATACTTTTGCCATTGTACCAGCGTGAAATGTGCATACTTAGTGACTCTATCGTCGATCCTGATATAACATCCATATTGTCTGATTTAGGCAACCTCGTAATGAAATATTTTGATATTTCCTCCCAATGTCGTGCTGGAATGGCTAATGGTTTGCATGTAAAAAGCTGCACATAAGTATTAAGACAAAAGATTCCAAGTCTCAAGACAAAGTGCAGTCTAAGAATTCCAAATTTGGAATCAAGCAAAATCCTAAACAAGGGAATGGCCCTTCACACCATCCTCAGAAGAATAACACATCAGCAAATGATCATAATAAGTTGTCCAAGATTGACAAGTGGTGCTCAGTGCATAACTCTAGCAGTCATTCGAATGACGAGTGTCGTGTTAGGAAAACTCTACTTACACAATTTGAGGCAGTGTGTACCAACATTGCTGCATTAGACAAAGGTAAGTAGATCACGGACTTTGAAATTGGTGTTATGGTAGGTACCGCAAACATTGCTTCTTCCTCTAACATAGATTCAAAGGAAGCAAAAAGAGTGTTCCATTTGCAAATGTGGATCAATGGTCAACCTGTACACTTCATTGTTGATAATGGAAGTTACAAGAACTTGATCTGTCTTGAAGTAGTTAACATATTAAATGTGCCATTGATGCCTCACCCACAACCATACTCCATTGGATGGTTTAGTGTGAGCTCAAAGAAATGCGTTACTGAACAATGTCTCCTAGCATACAAGGTCAAGCCTTTTCAAGATGCCACCCTTTGCAATGTCACGCCATTAGAGGTATGTGGTGTTTTACTTGGTCAACCATACCTTTACCATTGGCATGTGGTATATGAAGCAAATCTTAGAGATGTCATATATGTTGGTAACATGAGATGCTGCATGCCAAAAGGAGTTCATAAGCTTTCACTCATTAGTGTCAAATAGTGCAAGAAATTGTCAGTTCTAGTAAAACGTTTGTACACTTACTGGTGCGATGGAATGTACGGATGCGGCACAAACTCATGCTGTAGTTCCTTAAACAACAATTTAACGTGTTGGGCATCTGCAAGGACATATTTCAGTCACCTAAAGAAGTGTCTACATTGCAGGGTAAAACACACTATTGATATGATCCCAAATGTTAAAAACATGCTCTGATACCAAATGTGAAGAACTTGCTCTGATACCAAATGTTAAGAACCTTAAAACTCAAAAATAGAATAACCTAATATATTAGATCAAACAAACCCTTGAGGTAGGGCAACATTGTATAATGCTGCTTATTGGAAGAAGTCACTCCACACTATATCTCTATATTGAGATACCAACACATACCATATATTCCTTGTATGTGTAAGGGGCGTGTTTATATAAATAAATGACCCACCTACTTACAATGAATTTTCACAATTAACTCACCTACCATTATGAAGTACAATGAATCTACTAGTAGCTTCTAAAATAAGCCACCTACCCTTATGAATTAATTTTTAATACCTAGTGGGATGACTTACAAAGCATATGCACCCCAAGCCTTTATTTATTAACCTAATACACCATAATATCATATTCCTAAGTACATGACACTAGGACTACATCTATCAAATGATTCTTTATATCGCAAGCATTTCTGGATTTCAAAGAGATCAAGTGGTAGATCCATGAACTAGTGGATAAATGACATCATACCCAACTCATTGATGGCCTTGCGACTGCCCAATTGTGCTTATGAGAAAGAAAGATGCCACATGGAGGCTGTGCATCAATTACAAAGCTTTCAACAAGATCATAGTGAATAACCGCTATCCTCTTCCAAGAATAAAGGACCTACTAGACCAACTCCACATTGCCAAATTCTTTCCTAAAATCAGTCTCAAGTCTTGATATCATTAAATCCTTGATGAACCTATAGACATCTGGAAAATGATCTTCAAAGCAAAGAAGGTTTGTTTGAGTGGTTGGTTATGCCCTTCGGATTAACTAATGCAAATGCAACATTCATGCAGATGATGAATGACATCCTCAGACCTTTCAATACTCAATTTGTTATAGTCTACTGATGCATGAGCATCAGGGTTCACAAACCATCTTACATCATCCAAAAACATGGGTTTGGGTTCTTGTGTACACTTGTGCACATTTGTTTTGTGTTGTGTGGTTTGTCGTCTTGGCGACAAGCTTGCATGCGTAGAAGAAGATCAATGTCAAGCCAAAGAGCATCATCAAGAATCCCATAGGGCAAAGAAGCACATGATGGCTGGTTTTAGTCATTTCCCATTGGTCAGAGGACCTTTTGGTGAGAGCATGACAAAACTGACATTTCATGTAGGTGGCAGTTTCAAAACCATTGCTTTGAGCATGTGGCGGTTACGTAATTGTTAGTCTGTAGCAACTAGCAGTTTTGTCTGCATTTGAAGAATAGACAAGGTAACTACCCACATATAGAACACGTGATGTGTGAACCGTTTTCTGAGACAAAAAGAGCTCAAAGGATGTCATTGTTAAGCCACCAAGATTCAAAGGGAGTTTTGTAAGAGAGTCGAAGAGTCATTTTAGACAATCAAACGCAAAGGATAGAAAATATCAAGCAAGTTGGAGAGAAGAGAGTTAAGCTCTAGAGAAGAGAGCGCTGAGTGAAGCTTAGAGAGTGAGAGAATAGAGCTAAGAGCCTGCCGATTTGATGTATGTTCACGTAACCCAATTATTGCACTAAGGTGGTCTTCTTCATAGTCATGGGGGAAGGTAGAGTGTTTGTGTGTGTTTAATTTCTGTAACACAACTAGACATCAATAATGAAATGTCTTTTGGTTTCTATTCTGAGTCTAGTGTTTGTGAATGCCCTTGAGAGAGAGAGAAGTGTAACCCCTCTTGGGAGTAAGGCAGCCATTCACTTGACCCCCTCCTTCCCATCCAATAGGTTTCAGAGCAAGGTTTGCCTTGTTGGGTTGTTTGTGTGAAGACTCTTGTTGAGTCCTTGGCAAATTGTGCAAGAGAAGCTTGCAGTTTGGTGAATATATGGAACACAAAGGTAATCTCATTGGAGGAATAGGAAGACCAAGGGCACCTATAGTTGCAGACTTGGCAGAGATGAAGAGAGGAATTCAAGTAAGATTGGATGCAATGGAGACAACACAAAGAAGAGGAATTTTTGTTGAAGATGTAAGTGATGATGAAAGAGTAGATGCTCAAGAAATTGAAGTGGAAGAAATGGTGGATGAACATGATGATAAATTTATCAGTGCTATTGCAAAGACGGGTAGTAAACCAAAGTTGGACAGGCCTTGCTATGGAGGAAGCTTGAGCCTTGAGGAGCTCATCCATTGGATCATAGGGATGGAGAAATACTTTGGATACGAGTCACTAAAGGATCCCAAGAACATGGGATCATGTGTAGCGGGAAAGAGAAAGAAGAGGCAAAGATAGAATCAAAGCTTGGGACAGGATGGTCACAAAGCTGAAAGGTAAGTTCTTGCCTTCAGATTATCAATTGCATTTATTTAATAAGTTGAAGAACATGAGGCATAAAGAGTTGAGTGTGAAGGATTACATGGCGGAGTTCTACAAGTTGACTATTAGAGCTGGTCGTATCGGAGATGATCAAGAAAAGATATCGAGATATGTAAATGGACTTCGTATTTCCATCCAAGATGAGTTTGGAATGTTTAAGTTGAAGTTGGTGGAAGAGGCTTATCAATGTGCATGAAGGTGGAAGAAAAATTATCTAAAAGACAACAAATAAATTCTAGAGGTAGAAGTTTTTTAATAGGAAGAGGACAAAACAATGTTGGTAGAGTGCAACATAATTTTTAAGGTGAAGCAAGCACTTCCAATAATCAGAATCATACCCAAAGAGGAAGAGCATTTTTTTTAAAGAGGTAGAGGTTACTTTAGAAGAAGAGGTAGAGGATTATGGGAAAGTGTTTTGAATGTGGAGAGGTTGGGCAACGACAAGAGGATTGAAGCAAGCAATCATATTGCTCATGTAAATGAAGAGAGTGTTGGATCCCTAACACATGTGGAATATCCGAAGCGTGGTGAAGCTCTTATGATGAAAAGAATGTTGTTGAAACCAGCCAAGGAAGAAGATGAACCAGTGCAAAGAAAGAATTTGTTCTGAATATTTGCAAAGCGGGAGGTAAGTGTTGTAAAGTCATTATTGATAGTGGTAGCATGAATAATTTGGTTTCTAAAGAAATGGTAGAAACACTTGGGCTGAAAATATTAGTGCATCCAAACCCAAACAAAGTTTCTTGGCTGTTCAAGGGTCATCAAGTATTGGTGAGTGAGCAATGTATGGTCAGTTTTTAGATTGGCTCATATAAGGATGAGGTATTGTGTGATTTTATGCCTATGGATGTATGTCATGTGTTGTTGGGAAGATCATGGCAGTTTGATAGAAGAGTTGTGCATGATGGTAGAGCAAACACCCACATATTTGTGAAGGATGGGAAGAGGATTCAATTGAACCCATTGAAGGAAAGAGAAGAGGTGGACTGCAGTTCTAAAGTTTTATTGGTTTCTAGAAAAGAATTCTTGAAGGAGACAAAGAAAGAGAAGGCATGTTTTACTTTTATTCCAAAGCCAATGCAAGTTGTGATTGCAAATAAGGTGAGAGTGATATCCCTTTTGAAGTTCGGAATTTGTTAGAAGATTTTGCGAACATAGTTTCAAAGGAATTGCTGCATGGACTACTGCCAAATTAGAAGCATTAGTTATCACATGGATCTAGTGCTCGGATCAAGTTTGCCAAACAAGGCAACGTATAGCCTAACACCTATGGAGAATGAAGTGGTGAAGAGACAAGTAAGTTGGTTGTTGGAGAAGGGTTTATAAGGGAGAGGTTAAGCCCATGTGTAGCTCCAACATTATTAGCACCTAATAAGGGTGGAGATTGGAGAATTGTGTACCGATTCTAGAGCGATAAACAAAATCACTATCAAGTATAGATTTCCGTTGTCACAAATGGATGCCTTGATGGACTGTTCGAGTGGAGCAAGGTATTTCACAAAGATAGATTTTAGGATTGGATATCATCGAATTTGGATTAAAGAAGGTGATGAGTGGAAGACCGCATTCAAGATGAATGATGGGTTCTATGAGCGGTTTGTTATGCCATTTGGATTGTCAAATGAACCTAGTTAATTCATGAGATGCGTGAATGAAATGTTGAAACCCTATTTGGGTAAGTTTGTCATTGTTTATCTTGATGACATTTCGATTTTTAATCATTCCAAGGAAAAATGCTTGTTGCACCAGAGGTTCATTTTGAAAAAAATTGGAGTAGAAGTTGCTAGTCAACTTAAAGAAGTGTAGCTTCATGAAGGAGGAGTTGATATATTTAGGATTTGTGATCTCAAAAGACGGTTTGAAAATGAACCCCGAAAAAGTAAGAGCAATTGTTAAATACCACCGACTGAAAAACATGTTTGAGGCTAGAAGTTTTCATGGGTTGGCAAATTTCTATAGGAAATTTATTAGAAACTTTAGTGATAAAAGGTTTAAATAAACTATTGTAATAGGGGATAGTTTTTAGTTTTTGAAGAAGGTAATAGAACAACCATTGTTGGCTTTGCCCGATTTCAATAAAGTGTTTTAGGTTGATTGAGATGCAAGTGGGACAGCCATATGAGCAGTGTTGAGCTAAGAAGGTAAGCCCATTACTTTAGTGAAAAATTAATTGAAGCCAAGAAAAAGTATGTGGTCTATGACTAAGAGTTTTATGCTATGGTATAAGCACTTAAGTAATAGAGGCATAATGTCGAAGGAGTTTGTGTTGTACATAGATCAAGCATTGAAGTTTATAAACAAATAGGGTAAGTTGACTTAGAAAAACATGAAGTGGGCTGAATTTCTTCAGAGTTATTCTTTTGTTTTGAAGCATAGGAGTGGTCAATCTAATATGGGACAGCCATAGGAGCAGTGTTGAGCCAAAAAGTTAAGCCCATTATTTACTTTAGTGAGAAGTTAAATGAAGTCAAGAAGTATTTGGTCTATGACCAAGAGTTCTATGCTATGGTACAAACACTTAAGAAGTGGAGGCATTATTTGTTGCCCAAGGAGTTCATGTTGTACTTCGATCATCAAGCATTGCAGTTCATAAACAGCCAAGCTAAGTTGAATTGGAAACACATGAAGTGAGTTGAATTTCTTCAAAGTTGTTTTTTTGTTTCGAGGGATAAAAGTGGTTAAATTAATATGGTCATGTATGCTTTAAGTAGAAGAGCTCTAGTTGTGAATGAGTTGAGGGTAGAAGTCATTGGGTTTGACTCAATGAAAGAACTATATGAGAAGGATTTGGATTTTTGAGATGCATGAATCGAACAAGCTTGGATAGAACACCATGGCTGGAGTATATGACATGAGATGGATTGTTGTTCAAAGGAAAGAGGCTATACATCCCTGAAGAATCAATGAGAGAATTTATTGAAGGAGAAGCATATTGGAGGCCTAGCTAGTTATTTTAGTGTTAACAAGACATTGGTGTAGTTGAGTGTGTTATTATTGGCCAAAGATGAGTGTGGATGTCAAGAAATTCGTGCAATGATGTAGGATTTGCCAATATGCTAAAGGCAAATGTCAGAATTCTGGGTTGTATCAATCACTACCAATTTCAGAAAGACCATGGGAAGAATGGAGCATGGATTTCGTTCTTTGGCTGCCAAGAACTCAAAGAGATAATGACGCTATTTTTGTTGTAATGGATAGATTTTCCAAGACAACACACTTTATAGCATGCAAGAAGACTAGTGTTGCCATGAATGTTGCTAATTTGTTTTTCAAATAAGTAGTGAGACTATATGGGTTGCTAAGAAGCATTGTATTGGATTGAGATACTCGATTTGTTGGACATTTTTGGAGGACCCTGTGGAGGAAACTAGGCACAAGATTGGATTTCAGTTCAGCTTATCATCCTTAAAAGGAGGGGCAAAAGTGTCAGGATCCTACTCTCCCCAATAAGAGTATATATGATTACCTTTGTATTAGCAACTAAACACGGAATTTAACCAGAATGATTAACTAGAAATATGAAACAACACAGAGTATGAGAGACAATACCCAATTGTATTAATACTCATCCAGAAAGAAAATACAATAAAGAAGATGCCACACTTCTTCCACCTCTGTAAGGCTTCCCACACCTCAAGGGCTCCCAGTAATTCTCAATCAAGGGTTCACTCTCCTACAAAAAAGGTCCCAACACACAACTCAAACACAGAGTTGTTCACCTCCACCAGTCAGTAACAACGCTGCCAGTACACCAAGTACACAACCGTACTCCAAGTAGATCTTCCCATCTCTTGCTGCCATCTGCAAGTCAACAGACCTTACTTACCATGTAGATATCTCTACACCCTGAAGAACCCTTGTCCTTGCCTCACCAAGTCCTCATGATTCTTCAACCAGTACCCCGGTGGATCTCCTAGTAGAACTTGCACAACCTGCAACCCTCCCTGATCATACACACTCAACACCCCTTTGGAACTAGGAGGAGCTACTCTTGCTCTCTCTTCAAGCACAATGGCTTTCTAACACATTTTACAATACAGCCCATGAGTCTATTATATAGATCTCATGCATACAATAATTAGACTTTCTTAATTACAATAATTAGACTCGCAACTCAAGACCAAAAATAGTCTTTACATGCAAACTGCCTGTCCAAAAATAGACCAGTCCGGAACCCGCATGCAAACTGCATGCACACACAGGTTGCCGACGTCGGCTCCTCCATGATCGATGTCGGCGGACTCATAACCGACGTCGGTTGCTTCTGCACTGTAATATGACCGACGTCGGTTGCCCTGCAACTTGTTCTGCAACTCAGCGACCTCCCAGCAACCTCCTTCTCTGTTTGCATCAGTGAAACTTTTAGCTCCACAACCTAACAATCTCTCACTTGGAGATAAACAACTGCACTGTACCTGTACCTGTACACCGTCTAATTCGTTTCTTGGCTTGTATCCCTCTTCAAGTTCAATCTTGAAGACCAACCACCACACAACCTGTGGTGCACTACCTGTCATCCAAGTAACCTGCCACATCCGAACCTACAACTCTATGTAGTGAAGACCTTGACCTTGCATAACATGTTAACCTGCTTCTAGTCCCTCTCAGATACCTGAGAATCTACCTTCCCCGAATTGGCTCCAAACTCTCTGACAACTCCCACTGCTTGGGAAAACTCAGGTCTACACCAGACCTCATGTGATTTCGAACACTGTTCTAAGCTCAGTTTGAATTGTCTAGCCCTTGGTGTGCTTACCGGTTCTGCATTCTGCGTATTGAACTCCGCCAACACCTTCTTCACATCGGCTCCCACTGGAGACAAAATCAACCTGTGATCTTTCATGTCTCTTATGCCAAAGAATTTTGCTGCTCCCAAATTTTTCATGACATACTTCTGAACTAACTTTACCTTTAGCTCAAAAACTCCCTGCATGTGTAATCCTGCAACAAGCAACCACACCACATACAGCAACAGGGTAATGTTGCGACCATTATCCAACCTGGTAAAGAAAACACAACGGTTACAATGACCTTGACCAAAGCTATGCTTTGTCATACACTTGTCAACCCTGTACCACTGTCCTGCAGCGTCTTCAAGACCATATACCCTGGCCTTCCGTCTCACTTATCCATCCACTCTCTTCTTTAACTTGGGAATCCATTTATCTGTCAGTGCTTTCATCCTCGCTGGCAACTCTACCAAATCTCTCGCTTGGTTCTCTTCTGAAGAATTCATGCCATGCTTCCACTGTTTCTTGGATTCTACCTGTATTGCCTTTTCACGTCTCCCTGGTTTTTGACCATCAGTAAGCAACAAGTAAGAAGGTGAACAACGAATATGAGGTCCACTTACCCTTTCAGTCCTCTATATGGGTGTTTGAGACTCCTTGACAGCTTGTTGTCTGCCCAACATCCGTTCCAGTGACGGATCTCGGCCATCTCTCAATCTGCACCAGACCGACGTCGGTTCCCTGCGACTGACACTGACTGCCGACGTCGGTTATTATTGACCGACGTCGGTCGCCACCTGCCCGACACTATCGACTCTGCTGGTCTGCACATGACCGACGTCGGTACCTGTCTGTTCGACGTCGGTCTCTTCTGACCGACGTCGGTACCTGTGTTTTCCTGTGAGTGATGACTTTTTACCCGCGAGCTCCTTTTGGGTCAAAACCCTGTTCAAATTAACACAGCCTTGCTCAGAATAATCCAGCTTTCTCCACTGATCTCTGTCCGTCATCTCCTCCATGAACACCAAGGCTTTCCAGTTCTTAAGTTTGTCAAAAACATCTGTCTTCCGCTTAAGAACAAACATTCCCTTCTTACACATGTGACCAAGCCTACAAAGCCACATCTCTGCAATAGAAGGTGAATCAGTAATATATGTAGATAGATAAATGATACCTACTTTCTTACCACTGTCTAATTCAAGTGCATCCGCTGTGAGAGTTACTGTGCATCTCTCATCACCCAACTTTCTTAAAGAAATTAGACTCATCTCCAAGACTGGAATCTGCATGACCTTCTTCAACACCTGTGTGTTACCCGTCTGCAATTTCAGCTTCATTTCCCCTTTGCCAACAATCTGACAAGGCTCACCAACCCCTAAATAAATCTCTCCAAAGTCTCTCTGGACATACTCTTGAAAAGATGCTCTATTTCGGGTTGCATGGAAAGAGGCAACAGAATCTATAAACCAAGATTCTACTTTATCCAGAGCAACCTGTGCAACAACCCCTGCAACATCTGCTTCTACACGCTGATCTTCTACCGACCAACAATCTTCTTTTACCTGCTCTTTCTTTCCATCAATCAGACCATTTGTGCTATTTAGTTTCTCCATTCGTAGCTTACTTTCTTCTGTCATTGCTATACTCCCACTCAATCAGAAATTCCTGTGAGTACCCTGTAATCAACACACACTAACCAGATCTGAAACCCCTGTTAGCAACCCAACCAAAAGCTTTGATACCAACTGTCAGGATCCTACTCTCCCCAATAAGAGTATATATGATTACCTTTGTATTAGCAACTAAACACGAAATTTAACTAGAATGATTAAGTAACTAGAAATATGAAACAACACAGAATATGAGAGACAATACCCAATTGTATTAATACTCATCCAGAAAGAAAATACAATAAAGAAGATGCCACACTTCTTCTTCCACCTCTGTAAGGCTTCCCACACCGCAAGGGCTCCCAGTAATTCTCAATCAAGAGTTCACTCTCCTACAAAAAACGGTCCTAACACACAATTCAAACACAGAGTTGTTCACCTCCACCAGTCAGTAACAACGCTGCCAGTACACCAAGTACACAACCGTACTCCAAGTAGATCTTCCCTTCTCTTGCTGCCACCTACAAGTCAACATACCTTACTTACCATGTAGATATCTCTACAACCTGAAGAACCCTTGTCCTTGCTTCACCAAGTCCTCATGATTCTTCAACCAGTACCCCGGTGGATCTCTTAGTAGAACTTGCACAACCTGCAACTCTCCCTGATCATACACACTCAGCACCCCTTTGGAACTAGGAGGAGCTACTCTTGCTCTCTCTTCAAGCACAATGGCTTTCTAGCACACTTTACAATACAACCCATGAGTCTATTATATAGATCTCATGCATACAATAATTAGACTTTCTTAATTACAATAATTAGACTCGCAACTCAAGACCAAAAATAGTCTTTACATGCAAACTACCTGTCCAAAAATAGACCAGTCCGGAACCCGCATGCAAACTGCATGCACACACAGGTTGCCGACGTCGGCTCCTCTATGACCGATGTCGGTCGACTCATAACCGACGTCGGTTGCTTCTGCACTGTAATATGACCGACGTCGGTTGCCCTGCAACTTGTTCTGCAACTCAGCAACCTCCCAGCAACCTCCTTCCCTGTTTGCATCAGTGACCACAACCTAACAAAAAGGGAATGGTGAATAGAAATCTTGGTAATTTGCCGAGATGTTTGGTTGGAGACAAGCCCAATCAGTGAGATATGGCATTGGCACAAGCTGAGTTTGCATACAACTACTTGGTGAATAAAAGTACATCCATGAGTCCATTCCAAATTGTGTAAGGTTGCATCTCTAGAGGAGTGTGTGAGTTGAGAAGCGCAAAGGATACGAGGAATGCTGGAGTAGAAGAATACATGACAAGTATGCATGATTTGCAAATGGAGATGAAGAGAAGATTGGAAGAGAATAGCGTGAAGTACAAAAAGCATGCTGATTAGACAAGAAGAGATCAAGATTTCAAAGTTGGAGACTTGGTATTGGGGCATTTGCATAAGGAGAGGTTTCCCAAGGGAGCATATAACAAGTTGAAGTGGAAAAAAATAGGACCCTGAAGGGTTTTGACAAGGTTCTCAGTGAATGATTATGAGATTGAGCTACTAGATGGAGTGGGTATTTCACCTACCATCAATGTAGCGAATTTGTACCCTTACTTTGAGCGACAAGGCGGTGGTGCAGGATCAAGTTCAAATTCTTCAAGTGCAGATTGGAAGTAGTAGTTCCCTGAGAAGGCAAAGGAGGAGATTGAGGTTGTATTGGATACATCGATTGGTACTAAAACAGCAATCAAAAAGTAAATACAATACTTAGTGAAATGGCGAGACAAAGCAACTGAAGACGTGACTTGGATGAGTCCATTCGAAGTTGCCAAACAAGGAAAAACCATCGAGGAGCTCATCGACAATTTCACATACCCTAGGTCCTTGATGCAGGAGCATTCGGGTTTACAAACTATATTGCATCATCCAAAAACATTGGTTCAGATTCTTGTGCACACTTGTGCACATTTGTTTTGTGTTATGTGACTTGTCGCCTTTTGCGACAATGTTGCATGTGTAGAAGAAGATCAACATCAAGCCGATGAACATCGTCAAGAAATCCCATAGGGCGACAAAGTGCATGAAGGATGTCTTAAGTCATCTCCCATTGGTTAGAAGGACTTTTTGGTGGGAGCATGAAGAAATTGCTGCTTCATGCAGACGGCGCTTTCGAAACCGCTACTTCATGCACGTCATCGCTAGTTTGTAACAACTAGTGTTTTTGCCCGTGTTTGAAGAATACGTAAAGTAACTACCCAGATCAAGAACGCATGTCGTGTGGACCATTTTTCAAGAAAGGAGGAGATTGAAGGATATGGTAGGATGTCAGTGTCAGGGCACCAAATATCGAAAGCAGTTGTGGAAGAGTCACTTCGAACAATTGAAGGCGGTGGATAGAAAAATCAAGCAAGTTGGAGAGAAGAGAGTCCAACTCCAGAGAAGAGCAGAGTTGAGGGTTAGTTGAGTGAAGCTCAAAGAGTGACAAAGCAAACCTAAGAGGCTGTCGAGGTGGGTGACTAGAGATAGTGAGGGAAGCAACGTCAATCTCTTCCAAAGAGTGAGAGCAAACCTAAGAGCCTGCTGAGTTGATGTATGTTCATGTAACCCAATCATGGGATTGAGGTAGTCTTCTTCATAGTCACAGGGGGGAGTGTGTGTGTGTGTAATCTTTGTAACACAACTAAACATCAATAAAGAAGAATCTTTTGGTTTCCCTTCTAAGTCTAGTGTCTGTGAATGTTCTTGAGAGAGAGAAGTGGGGAGTAAGGTAACCATTCACTTGGCCCCTTCATTCTTGTCTGCATCATCTACCTTGATGACACTAATATTCATGATGTAGGAACATCCCTAGCTTAGTGCAATCTTGCATCAGCTAAAAAGAGAGTTGTTATTTTGAATAATTTTCCCATCTTGGAGCACGTCACATGTGTCGGGCATATTTTGAAAGACTACGCAGTATTTATAGCGTGCACGTGGTATGCCACGACAACTCGGAATGTGTTGGACCAACAAGGTTGTTGCACAAGGCACATAAACATGGCTATGTGCAACCTGATGACAAGTGAGAGACAAAGAAACCATCACGCAGGGTGCTAGATGTGCGGATGCTTAGAGGGGAGGGATATTTGATCATTGACTCCCAGGTCTTTGGAAATGGATCTTGGACATGTGTCGTACATTTTGATTTGAGTGGGAGGCACACAAGCTTCTTTGGATGAGTGACAACCTACAAAAATCTGCATGATACACGATTGACATGTAACATTTAGAGGAAGCCTATAAAAGGGCGTATCAAGCAAGTAGAAAGGGGGGCTAACATATGTTGATGAGTTAAATGTTTCACAAAAAAATCCGAATGGTTAAGTCTTCTTCAACCACCATTCCAAAAGACACCAATTGTGAGGGAGTGAGTGAAGTAGTTTGCAGTGACACCATCATAGAGCTCATAAGGCTCCTAATTATAGCACAACCCGTAGTTGACGCCATAGGGAACTCCTATAAATTGTTGTTTACATTTATATATGAAGAAACCTTTTGTGCTAATGATTAGTGAGTGAGAGTATTTGTTCAAGCTATTGAGTTAGGGCTTTCCATCATCGGAAACCCCATCCCTGTGATTGCTCCAGGTTTGGTGTTAGAGCAAGGTTTTGAACCTTGTAGAGTGTGGAAGGAGGCCACCTACATAGGATTGCTAGCTAAGATCTTGAAATAGTAGGGTTTGAGTGACCAGAGAGTCAAAATGCCTCCAAGGAGAGTTGTTGGTGGAGGGGGCGTTATAGCAACCAATGTAGTTGTAAGGCTCGAAGAAGTCTTGGATGTGTTGAGGGCCGTACAAACCAGATTGGATGTTGTAGAAGAAGATAGGAGAGTGTTCATCCTAAGAGATGATCATAGTGATGTTGAGGAAGAGTCGCAGAGCGCTGAAGGTGAAGATGGTGAAGAAGATGAAGAAATGGGCCTGGATGCAGGGGAAGGTAGACTCTTGAGAGCTATCTCAAAGGATTGGTAGAGGTACCAAGGTTGATGCGCCGTGTTTTTTTTGGGACTTTAAACCGTTAAGAACTTATAGATTGGTTGATGGACATTGAGGGAATTTCGAGTTCGATGACATAAGTGATGCAAAGAGGGCGAAGGTCGCCCTGACCAAGCTAAGGGTCATGCGACGCTTTGGTGGAAAGGTTCAAAATGAAAGAAGAGGAAAGGAGAAAATAGTTAAGTGGGATAGAATGGTTGCCAAAATGAGAGGCAAATTCCTACCTGGTTATTACCATGGCAGTACCAGTTGGAACTATTTAAAAAGTTGTAGAACCTAAGGAAGAAAGAGCTAAGTGTCAAGGAGTACACTAAAGAGTTTTATAGAATTACTATCAGATCTAGTTATATTGAAGTAGATCAAGAGAAGGTCGTAAGATATCTGAACGGTTTGAGATTTTGTATCCAAGAAGCACTAAGCATGGCTTGGATTTGAACTGTAGAGGAAGATTATTAGTTTGCGTGAAAGGTCGATGAGAAGATGTCAAGCAGACAAGAGTGCCACACAACATGGGAAATGATGTTGGAAGACACTAGTTGAGCCATGACAGGAGAGAACAACGCTACACATAGCCAAGCGCACATGCACGAACAAAGTTACACATGCAGAATAGAATACGCACATATGGGAACATCTTACCCATCCAGAGGGTGTGGAAGATTTGGAATAGGAAGGGGACGAGGATTCACAGGGACTTATTTCCAATGTGGACAACTTGGACATCAAGCGTATGAATGTCCTCGGGTGCAAAGTAAAAACAACAGGAGATTGGAAGCCGGTGCGCATATCACAAATGGAGAGGAGTTTGTTGGATCTCTGGAGCATTATGAGGAGCTGGAGTGCAGGGAAACTCTCATGATGAAGAGGGTTGTTATTGAAGCCAACAAACAAGGATAGTGAACTTGTGCAAAGGAAGAATCTTTTCTGAATTGTTTGCAAGTCGAAAGGTGCGTGTTGCAAGGTGATTATAGATAGTGGTAGCATTGACAATTTAGTTGCAAGTGAAATGGTGGAAAAGTTGGGTTTGAAGATGGTGGTCCACACCAACCCATACAAGGTGTTGTGGCTACAAAAGGGCCATTAGAGATTGGTGAACGAACAATACTTGGTGAAATTCTAGACAGGCGCATACAAAGACAAAGCTTGGTGTGATATCATGCCAATGGATGTATGTCATGTACTTTTGGGGAGGTCTTGGCTATTCGACAAAAAGGTGCAAGGGAAAATACATACCACCTAGAGAAAGATGGAAGTAAATTTACTTTTGAGTCCCTTGAAGGACTAGGAAGAAGAGGTGCACAACTGTGTTTGTGCACGCATCGTAATAGTCTCGAGAAGAAAATTATTGAAGGAAGAAGAAAAGGAGGCGACAGGTTATGCTCTAGTGACAAGGCCAACATAGGATAAGTGCACAAGAAGGGAGGAGACATTTCCACACGAAGTAAAGGAAATTTTGAGTGAGTTCAAGATCATTTCAAGCGATTTGTTGGAAGGGTTGCAACCCATAAGATGTATTAGTCATCATATGGACTTTATATTGAGATTGAGTTTGTCAAACAAGGCAGCATACAGAGTAACACCTAAGGAGAATGAAGAGGTGCAAAGGCAAGTGCAAGAATTGTTGGATAAAGGGTTGTTGAGAGAAAGCTTGTGCCTGTGCATAGTGCCTATAGTATTAGCACCAAAGAAAGGAGGAGAATGGCCCATGTATACAGATTTGAGGGCAATTAACAACATAAGGATTAAGTACAAATTTCCATTGGATGTATGATGGATTGTTTAAGTGGAGCGCAATATTTCATGAACATAGATTTGAAGAGTGGGTATCACTAGATCAGAATTCAAGAGGCTGATAAGTGGAAGACTACGTTGAAAACACAAGGAGGATTGTGCAAATGGATGGTTATTTTGTTTGGACTAACAAATGCACCAGGTACATTTATGAGACTGATGAATAGAAGCCTGGAGCCATTCCTAAGCAAATTTGTTGTTGTATACTCGTATGACATTCTAGTTTACAACAGAACAAGGGAGGAACACTTATTACATCTAAGAGCGGTGTTGCAATGATTGCAAGAAGAGAAGTTGCTAATAAACTTGAATAAATGTAGCTTCATGAAGGAAGAGCTGGTGTGCTTGGGGTTCATAATAGTCCAAGTGGGTTTGAAAATGGATTCGTAAAAGGTGCATGTTATCATAGAATGGTTGTCACTAAGAAGCACATTTTGTTGGGGATAAGGCCTTTGCATGATAAAATAATATAAAGGAGAGCTATGCTTTACGAATGTTAAACATACAAGGATGATGGCAAACACAGTGAATACGCAAGATTGCACTTGGGAAAATTCTTTGATAAAAAAACCTAACACAATAACCTTCTTAATTCTAACATAAACTTAAATTGTTTTACAATGTTACGACAAGTCACAAGATTCTGTAATCTTCATACAACACTATACAATATTTCAATGCATACACTTGATTGTGTGTTTTGGGCATTCATGCAATTACTTGCATCTCGCATCTAGCAGCTAACCACATGCAACTATGTATCCACTCTATACACTTGATCGTGTATGAGTCCTTCGCACGCTTCACAAGCATCATCATCTTTTCAAGAAGAACCACGTCTATATCCGACACCTCACTTTGTAACACTCACCCATCATGGGAATCTGCATTCACTAGCAATTGAGTAAAGTGATCATTGCATAACACTCCTCAACAACTCTGTGTTAGAGTGCCACCAAGATGTTGCTCGCACTTCTTCAGTTTGATAAATACAATCAAACAAGTGTACCATAACATCCTAAGTTAACCTCCATTGCTCGACATGTTGCAACTCAAACACCGCGCTCCACTTCGCAACCTTTCATAGGTAGTCTCCGTGCAACCCTGTGCAATGATCTTTGCTTGTGCAATCAACCTGCACAACATCCTGTGCAACTAGTGCTCGCATAGCACCAAACTTGCACACAATTAAGCCAAGAGGTGTAGCCATCAAAGCAATATTAAGCCAAGATGGTAGACCTGTAGCTTACTTTAGTGAAGAATTGAATGATGCGAAAAGGAAATGCTCAGTGTATGATCAAGAATTCTATGCTATCGTACAAGCACTGAAAAAATAGAGATATTATTTGTTTCCAAAGGAGTTTTTGTTGTACACGGACCATCAAGTGCTATAGTTCATCAATAGTCAAGGGAAGTTGAACCAATGACACATGAAGTGGGTTGAGTTTCTACATAGTTACTCATTTTTGTTGAAGCACATGGGTGGCAAATTGAACGAAGTTGTTGATGCGTTGAGTAGGAGAATTTCTTGTTGATTGAGATGTGAGTGGAAGTCATGGGATTTGATTCTATGAAGGAGTTGTATGTGGAGGATGAGGAATTCATAAATGCGTGGAGAGCATGCACAAAATCAAGTAGTGTGTATAGGACACCGTGGTTGGACTATTTTGTGCAAGGAGGAATGTTGTTGAAAGAAACACAACTATGCATCCCCAAGGGATCAATGCAGAATGACCTGATAAAGTAAAAGCACAATGGGGGTCTAGTAGGGCATTTTGGCACTGACAAGACTTATGTGCAGTCGGCGGATAGTTACTTTTGGCCAAGGATGGGCGTAGATGTGAGTAAGTATGTGCAAGAGTGCAGGGTTTGCTAGTTGGCAAAGGGAAGAAGACAAAATGCAGGGTTGCATCAACCATTGCGTATTCTAGAGAGACCATGGGATGATATTGGCATGGATTCTGTATTGGGATTGCCAAGAACCCCAAAGGGGAGTGATTCCATATTTGTGGTGGTGGATAGATTCTCAATGATGACAACTTCATTGCATGTAAGAAGACAAGTGATGCCATGAACATTGAGAATTTATTCTTATGAGAGGTACTGAGGTTGCATGGGTTGCCACACAATAGTGTCATATAGGGACACCAAATATGTGGGTCATTTTTGGAGGACCTTATGGGAAAAGTTGAGGACAATTAAGTTTGAGTTCAACGTACCATCCGCAGACAGATGGATAGACTGAACCTATGAACAAGAGCCTTGGGAACTTGTTAAGTTGTTACAATGCTTGGTGGGAGACAATCGAAGCAATGAGACTTAATTTTGGCACAAGTAGAGTTTGCATATAACAATTTGGTGAATAAAAGTATTGGAAAAAACCCTTATCAGATTGTGTATGGAAACAACCCAAGGGGAGTTGCAAAGTTAAGAGAAGTTAAGGAAGTGAAGGGGAGAAGCGCAGAAGCAGAGGACTATGTAGAGTATGTGCGACATACATCAAGAAGTGAGAATTGTTTTGGAGAAAAGCAGTCTGTAGTACCAACGACATGCAAACATGAAGGACAGAGAAAAGGAAAATTTAAAGTCGGAGAGCTAGTGCTGTCTCAGTTGTGCAAGGGATAGGTTTCTATGAGGAACATACAACAAACTAAAATAGAAGATAGGACCATGCAAGGTGTTGTGCAAGTTTTCAGCGAATGCTTATGAGATAGAATTGCTTGATGGTATGGACATATTGCCCATATTCAATGTGGCAGATTTGTATGAGTCCCATGAAAGACAACATCCAAAGGAAGAAGGATCATGATCTCAATTGCCTGACTTGAGAGAGCAAGCATCGGAGAAGGAAAAGGAAGAAATAAAGGCCATTTTGGTATTTAAGGTCGTCAAGAGGACACACGAAAAAGAGTACACGTAGAACTTAATCAAATGGAAGGGTTGTGTTGCTGAAGATTTGACGTGGTTGGATCTTAGATAAGTTGTCATGAACATGCACTTGAAGATGTCAACATGTGAGCTGGGGCCCACATTCTTTAAGTACATGAGGAGTTTGATGCAGGAGCATCCCTGGGTTAGTGAAATTTTGCATCACTCAAAAAGAGATTTGTTCTTTTGAATAAGTTTCCTATATTGGTGTGTCACACATGCACTAGGTGTATTTAGAAAGATTGACAGTTGCAACGCGTGCGGGGTATGCCATGACAACCTGGAAGGTGCTGGACCAACAAGGTTGTTACACAAGTCATGCAGACATGACTATATGTAATTGAGGACGAGTGAGAGATAAAGAAACCATCATGTGGGGTGCTAGATGTGCATACACTCAGAGGGCAGGGATTTTTGACCATCGACCCCTAGGCCTTTGGAAATGAATCTTGGACACATGTTGTACACCCTGATTTGAGTGGGAGGCACGCAAACTTATTTGAGACACATGACAGCCTACAAAACTCTACACGATTCAGATTGACATGTAGCTTTTAGAGGAAGCCTAAAAAGGGGCATATCAAGCAATTAGAAAGGGGGGCTGACATATGTTGACGAGTTAGGTGTTTCATAGAAAACCCTAATGGTTAAGGAAGTCTTCACCCAACATTCCAGAAGACCTCGAGTGTGAGGGAGTGGGTGAGGTAGTTCGTAGGGATGCCATTGTGGAGCCCATAAGGCTCTTAGTTACAACATAACCTATAGCTGACGCCCTAGGGAACATTTGTAAATTGTTTTCTTACATTGATCAATGAAGAAACCTTTTTTGATTCCAATTACCAAGTGAGCATATTTGTTCAAGCTACTAGGTTAGGGCTTTCCCTCATCGGAAACCTAATCCCTGTGATTGAACCAATTCAACAAAACATGGGATGAACATTTGCATCAAATTGAAGTAGTGTTTCACAATTTGTAGCAACACAAGCCATATGCTAAAATGGAGAAATGTTCATTTTTCAAGCGGAAGATACGATATCTAGGATACATTGTGGATGCGCAAGGAGTTCATGTGGGCCTGACCAAGATTCAAGTCATCACAAATGCCCCACACCAAAGAATCTCACAGAGCTTCACAACTTCTTGGGATTAGCAAATTTCTATAGGAGATTTTTACTTGATTTCTCTCGTGTGACTTGGCCTTTGAACCAAGTTATCAAAGGTGGTGCCAAAGCAAGCTTCATCTGGTCAGTCTCACAACAAAAAGCATTTGAAGAATTGAAATGCAACCTCTGTTCTGCACCAATGCTTGTGATACTTGATCTTCAACAACCATTTAAGATAGAGACTGATGCATCTGATTATGCACTTGGTGCAGTCTTCATTCAACATGCTCACCCAGTTGCTTATCATAGTGAAACATGCACTGTGCTACTAAGGAATTGTCCCACATATGATTGCTAGCTTTATGCCATTGTCTAGACATGTAAGCATCTGAAACATTACATATTGGGAAAGGAGACTCTGATCCATACAAACCACAAGCTGCTTCAAATCTTGTAGACTCATAACAAGTTGCAACAAAAGTGATAAAAATTGTTCTTCTTATCTTCAATAGGTCCATTTGAACATCAAGCATAAGAAGGGAAGTGCCAATCTAGTAGCAGATTGTTTGAGCCGACCTTTGATTCAAGCTTTTCTCACTGTGCTTGACACATGTGGACATGAAGCAAACACTTGGTTAAAAATTGTATTCATATGATATAGAGTTTGCAAAAAACTATCAGAAGTTGCAGTGCGGCACTTCAATTCCAGACTTATACGTGCAAGAGGAACTCCTATATCATCTTGGTCACTTGTGTGTACCGCACAAGGCAGAGAGACAAAAATAATATGGAAAGCTCATTTGAACAAGGTTTCAGGACACTTTGGAGTTGAAAAGACCCTTGTGGTATATTGCAAAAGTACTTCTTTTGGCCACACCTTAGGTCAGATGTTACCAAATACATTAGGTCTTGTACTACATGTGCAATTGCCAAACCGGTCAACAAGAAGTAACGTATGTACAAACTTCTGTCGGTTCCAACAAAATCGTGGGAATCTGTTTCTATGGATTTTCTTTTAGGTTACCCGAGTACCAAGCATGGTAATGATTGTGTTTATGTAGTAGTTGATAGATTCTCAAAGATGGTGATTCTCATACCTCATAAGAAAGCAATCTCAGCTCTAGAAACAACTTATTTGTATTTTCAGCATGTTTGGATCCACTTTGGAATCTTAGAAATTATCATCTCTAATAGGAATACAAAATTATGGAGAAATTTCTAAAAAGTACTTTGGTCTATGTTGGACACAAAGTTGAACAAGTCTACCTTATTCCATCCACAAATTGATGGTCAAACAAAGATGGTAAACACAATGATCATGCACCTTCTAACAATGTACAATTCAAAGAAGCATCGCATATGGGATGCAAGCCTTCCTTTCATTCATCACAACTACAACATAGCTCTGCTCAACTCAACCACACACAACCCTTTTTAGGTTTATTTGGGTTTCCAACCCCTGGCACCCATTGACATAGCTTATCCTATATCACCATCAACAACAGCAATTCCTTCAGGTCAAAAGGAAATTGACTAGGCTGTTAAGTTCATTGAGCACATCTAGCACATTTAGCAACTATTGTAGACCATTTTGCTGCAGGCAAATGCTAAGTATAAGCAGTGCCATGATCAACATTGAACACCACACGCCTAAGTTGGTGATCAAGTATGGCTTCATTCGTAGAAGGAAAGACTGGCAAGACCTTACTGCAAATTTTGATCACTTTGGTATGGGCCTTACACCATCAACAAGCAAGTAGGTGATAACACTTCTGAGCTTAATCTTCCTACCTTGGTTTGCATCTAGTCTTTAACGCAGAACTCTTGCGCTATTATTTTCCACCTTTGGTGGACACTTCAGAGGTTGCAAAGACACTTCAGCATGCAGAGATCCATCCTGTGAACAAAATCGGATCAAGTAGTTGATGCTAGGATCAAACGAACACCCTCTCTTTCAGACTGTCAAAACAGGGCAAGTGCCTTCCTAGAGAAAATGGTTTACAAAAGTGCAGGTTGCTAACCTATTTCCACATTTTGTACTACAACTGTAGCAATGGGGACCGTTGCTTTTCAAGGAGGGGCAACTGATCCAAGAAGATCTAAGCCTTCGATCGACTTGCGGCATAACAGCTTTGCTATATGGCATATGCTGGTTTCATCAACAGCTTCAGCATCATCCCAAGCATGTGGTCATATTGCGAAGTCCTAACTCCTCTTTTGTGATGCCGCATAGCTCTGACAGTGGCAATACTATTCTGCGTAGCGGTACAATGGCGTTACCAAAAGATGACAAACTAATAAGTAGTTATGAAGCAGTGGTTACCAACTCTTGTAACAGTCCAACCAACGTTTCATCTTCCTTTGGTGTATATTAATACATTTTTCTATTCTTTTTAATAAGTTAGTAAAAAACAAAGATAGACTAGGAAGTATGTAGACATCATGCATCCGATCTCAAAGATCTTGTACAAAACTATTGCATAATAAAACCTTGCAGTTACAGTTCTAATCTGGTGTCCATTGTCTTCTTGTCTCTTTCCATTCTTATTGCACTTTGATATACCTCTCAGCCTTTGTCATTCAGTATACACTACTGTAATAACCCATTTAATCCATTTAAGTGTGGTTTTCCACCTGGTCTCTTCCTGCCCCTGGATCACATAAATAGCCTTCTAAACAAGTAAACACACTTTGATAGTGCTACATACCATTTTGGCTTAAAGGACATTAAAGTCATCTCATCTTTCATCACACATGCATGATTTTTGAGCAATTGTTTTTTATTTTTCATTTGATAATACAAGCCACTTTTATGCATCAAGTGGAAAGGGTATTGAACTCCAGTCTACTAATTGCATCCCAATCACTGCATAAGTCCATTGGGTTTTGAATTGTGGTAATCTCTCGCTTCCCACAAAGCCTCATGTTGGTTAGTTGGCAGAATATGCACGATTTTCATTTTCTTTCCATAATATAACCCGCTTTTATGTATCAACTGAGAGAGTACTGAACTGCAGTTTGAAAGCTACATCTCAATCACAAGATAAGTGGGTTTTCATCTGTGCTAAGCACTCTAACTTACCAGAAAGGCTCATGTTGGTCGGCTTAGTTTTGAGAATTTGATTCAAGAAAAACTTTATTAGGATATATTTCGATAACGTTTTTGCTCTGTTTTCAAAATATTAGATTTGCCAATTGGTAAGTTTTTCGAGGAGCATTGCCCATGTTTAATTATTTAAATTGACTATATTTGCAAAACCATACAAGAACTATTATATGTTACAATTGGAAACTTTAATTTAAAGTCCAGAAATGGGAATGTCTAGGGTCAGGAAACAATGGAAACTTATATATTTGCATGGGAAACACATTTTTTATATAGAATTTATTTAATTTGGTTATTTTATGATTTTAAAACTATTATTGTATGTTACCTGAAGAGTTGGATTCTCCTCCCAAACTTAATAAGTTATAACTTTATTTGGGATCCTGCAGTGAGAGGGCTTGATTTTGGAGTCACTGAATTCAGGAAAAACATTTTTATGGGGTATCTTTCAGTTGGCTATTTTTTTCAGCTTTGTGTCAAGAAAGTTGCCTGTTGCTAATTTTTTCCAAAGACTAGCCGATTTTCTATATAAGATTTCTAGTTTCAAAATTATTTTTTCTAAGGAGTTCAATATACGTGGTCACAATACAGAAAATTAATTTTTACAAAATGACAATAGTAGTGTTGTTTATGCTGACCTCTGAAAAATGAGGATGGTCAAGATTGAAGGATTTACTGCAGAGTACCATCTCTTCTCACACCTATCAATCTATTCCCAAAATTGTTACCAGGCAGAAATGAGGAATCCCATATACACCGTGATGTACTTTAACCGCTTTGAACTGAATTTGAAACCAACAGAAATGAAACCTATGATATTGGATAGAGGTGGTAAAACAACTAAATAGTAGAAGTGGAATATGATAATATCTGATATATTTGCCAAATCTGTAGAAAACTAATTAGAATACGGCCAAAACTGAGAAGATGATCCACAACTAAGCCACACCGACCAACTGCCAAAAGACTAAAATTTACAAATATTACACCAAGAATTGGAATCTCTACCATAAATTCTATATATGGGAGAACTGGAAACATGGATATTGGCTATTATTTACATAGGCAACACAGAAAATGAGTCATAAGAAGCAGCGTCGGGAGTGACGAGAAATGACACTGGAAGCCTTAATGAAAAAGAAGAATAAAAATATCAAAGTTTGTGTAGCTGAAAACATCTATGGGTTTTTTGTCAACTTGATGCAAAGTTTCCAAAACCTTCTGTGGCAGAGAAATGAATACCTAACATCCTGGAAATAATTTCCAGGATTTATAGGTTTTGTTTTTTCTTAAATAGCATATACCATTTATATCTTTTTTATTTTTATAAACTTGTAAGACTTGATGTTGATATGCTATACTTCCCAAAAAAAAGAAAAAGGGATTCAGGAATTTATTTTGTCTCTAATTGAATAGTAGTGTCTGCTGCAATTTTATTTTGAAAAATAAGTGGAAATGACGTTTAGGAAATCCTACTAAATCAGTAAAACTCTATGGTTATTGTTAAACATAATATTTAACATAAAGCATAACTGCACTTACAGAAAACGAGCATTATGTATTTGTCTCAATCTGCATTTGATCTCATGGCAAGTTAAATAAAGTACCATGCATGTGAAGAAATTGTATCCACCTGATCGAAAATTGTTTGGGAGATGCAATTGAGAGCTGGTTGGGGTGTAGATAAAAATAATTGATTTTATTACACACTAATTATTAGCCTTGTAAGTTATATTTAGAACAATATATTCTGTGCACCAAAAGACTCTACTTGGCAAGCCATGGCATTTAGCCTGGAATTTGTGTTTGGGAAGGCATAGATTTATGTGTGTTGAATCCATATTTTGTGAGTGGTGATAAAGATAAACCTGTCACTCCAATGCTTCAAATTATAGTTTGCTAAATTGATTCTATTGATTTCTATTGTCGTTGATTGACCTCTTTGTCAGCTTGGTGTAATTGTGCTAAACAAGTATAAACAACTCTAGTAGACTAATATGATAATTTGCTGTGTTTGTGTATCTGTAAATTCTACATCTACAAATTTACCATACATTTTCTACACAACCAACGTCATAGGCCTTAAGCAATTTACACATTTGAATCATTACACCAAACCAATTCTGTGATTGAGAGTGCAGATGGTTTAGCATTATATATACATTATCTAGATCACAGTCGAAATCAGTATGTGCCATATCAGTAGGCCCTGCAAACAGTTATATCTGTTTAGCAGAGCAGTTATATCACTGGTTAGCTGTTAGAGTTGTATTATTTGTGCATGTTAGGTGTAGTTGTGTAAAACACAAAATAAATGTCATGATCAAGGTTTGGATCAGGATTATAAATGGTCAAATTTCTTAAATTGCTATATCCAATAAGTAAACTGGATTTTGTGTAGATTTGCATAAAATGCAACTTGTTTAGAACTTTTTATGAGCTAGATCAATTCCACTTCAGGGGAAATCTAATCTATTCTATTGGCTCAAAAAATGAGCTAAGTTGCTTAGGTCTTTGTATGACTAGTAGTTTCTGGGGTTCTGTGGCAAATATGTGAGAACTATTTGTCACATAAATGGCAAGGCTGTTTGTGAATCCATTGAACTGACTTTCCGAAATAGATGAAACAGATCTTGAGATTTGTTTATTCCTTTGGTAATTACTAAGTAAAGCAGCATCGAGCAAATCTACCTCCTGTGGCGTAGCTGTGGTAATGACTTGCTGGTGGAATCATGGATTACAAATTTGAAATTAGCATTAGAAACTCAGTGTTCTTGTTTATTATTTTATATTACCGTGCTCTCGCTCTGGCGCTTTTCTTCAATTGAGCCAAGTGGTAATTTGTAATATGTACCTTCTTATTTAAATCTCAGTGCATCTTTCTAGTAATGCTTGTGGTGGAAACCTTTGTGTTTTTAAAGCTTCACTTTCTATTAGAATGGCTAGTTTAAAATGAAATCCACATTGCAAGTGCCGATGAGTAATTTGATTAAATCCATTGGTTTAATGACTTTTTGCTTTTGTTCTAAAGATTTTGGAGGATGTATGGTGTCAGTCTAGTTTACTTTCCCCTCGTGGATATATAATGACAGAAGCAGCGTGTTGTTCTTAACAACTTATTTATTATTGTTTATGTTCTTCAAGTTTCTTCATGCTCATACCAAAGCTAGTTAGGAAGTTTTGTGTGGTTGTATGCTAATGCATATTCTAAATCTAATCTAAGATCCATTGTTTTCTTTAACAATTTGTATAATTGCATGTATCTAGTTGCAGGTTACAGTTTGAATGGTTCAGTCCAAACTCATGCTAGGAGTATTTTGAATTAGGTAGGAGAAACCTTTAATGCCCACAAATCAACAAAGTCAGTCAATGCGACTGTATAGCCTGCTAACATACCACCAGCAAGGAGGTGTTTTAAGAACCTTTACTTGAAAAAGTTAAAAAAGACAGCAATAAACAAAATGATCTGAGAGTTTACCAAAAAATGTAAGCCTAAAAATCTAAAGCTAGTACTATGATTTTCCAGAAGAATACATCCCTGGCTAGCAAATCCAACCTAAAGTGTACAAGAGAGCTGCCAGTAATAAGTGGATGTAGCAGCTTTGTTGCAAGAAAGAGCAAGGATGAACCTGGTTCTCACAGTTGCAAATGTACCTCATCCTAAACAGTCCACAAGTTCACCCATATTTGATTACTCCACAACCTCTATGACACGTCCTCTGAATTATTGGCCAGCTTACTGTGGTTTGGGGATTTGAGACCGGGTCTCTCTTTTTGTAAATTCACCTCTTTACCATTACACCATAACCCTTTGGACAAACATGTTTCTTGACGGCTGGGAAATGCAGCTGTTTCCTGCCATGGCAGGCTGTTTTCAGACAGTTTTGGCCTGCAGAAACGATGTTTATTAATGCCAATCTTTAATGGAGGAAAGGCAAGGCCCTTGTACGAGACATTTTGTTCATTTTTTATAGATTGTTTCGTTACATTTCATCATTAGACATCATCTGCAGTTTGCATATTGTAGACATCATTGACTATTGCTTTAGACTTAATCATGTGATTATTAGTGAGACAATATCTTATGCCTTAGATGATATAAATTATTGGTTTGTGCTTTCTTACTTTTTGAAAATTTAAAATGTAAACTTTATGCTTTATTATTTATATCTGTGATTCAGTTATCACTTATCTACATGCAATAATGCAGTTTCGAGCCTATGTTGGGCGGCTTTGGCCAGCAGAAATGTTGTTTCTTGATGCTGATCTTTTATAGTAAGGACAAGGGCCTCTTATCAGATAATTTGTTCATTTCTGATAGATTGTTTTCTAACATTTCATAATTAGACATCATCCACAGTGTGCATATTGCAGACAGCATTGACTATTACTTTGTACTCATTCATGCGGCTATTAATGGGACATTATCTTATATGCTTGGGATGAGAGAAATAATTAGTGTATGCTTTCTTATTGCCCCCCCACAAAAAAAAAAAAAAAAATTAAACTTTCCATGTTTTATTATTTATGTATATGATTCGGTTATCACTTGTCTGTATGCAATAATGCTACATGTATGATGCATGTGCATGTATTTGGTGAATCATGAGAGCATATGAATGATCGTTTATGATGTTTAAACTTTGAACAATGAGCAACTTGTGTGATTGATGAATCTCTAAAATAAACATAAATTTTGTGGATGCGTGCTTCTAAACATTTTCTTCACCAAAACATCCCTAACCTGTTTATCATCACATGGCTATTCTTATTTCTGGCAGCATAGAGTGTAGGATTATTGATTACTCAATAGTCCCATGTGCTTGATCAGATTATGTGAGTATATGTATCAGTAAGAAATTGTGGCATCATCGACGACTAGATAGTCATCCCCAATGCACGATATGATAGTCAGTAGAGGACTGGCCTCGTAGGTTACAAGTGAGGTTGTCCTTAGTGTCATAGGTTACCTTGTCTTCTACTACTTTCCAAGGCCAAATATCTTTTGGAGGAGGCTGCAGGACTGGTGAATCTGGTCTATCTGTGGTATCTAACTAAAGTTTTAACCACAATTTTCATAATATTTTTAAATTACTGGAACTTAACAATCAATTACAGTTACCAAATTGATGGATCAAGTAGAGAGGCTAATTCTTTGGATTCTGTCTTCGACAACTAACCTTTTGAAATCTCTTCTTTTACAATTGTATGAATGCACAAATCTAGTTCAATGAAAGAGGCAAGAGTAATTTCACACCACACTTATTTTACAAGCTATCTACTTCAGGGATTGTAAAATGGAAGCTTATCTTCAAGGGAGAAAGAGCAATCCCAATTTGCTTTTCAAATTGACAAATTGAGCAGAGATGCTAATGTATGAGAGTTTGAACTCTTGGAAACCTCTTCGTTTTAAGTTTTGTACCCGGCAAGAGTTTCAAGAGTTCTTTTGCCCTCAGCCCTTAAAATTAGGAAAGGAGAAATTCTGTGGTAAGCATACCTCACAGCCAAAAACATCTTCTAATTGTCAACTTGACAATTGCATGTAATCAAATTGGAGACCAATACTGTCAAACTATAGAAGCTATGAGTGGATTTCAATATTTTGTTTTTATTTGATTTCCTTTTGGAACATTTTTTGCTTGCTATGCCTGAATTGATCTGTATAATGAAATTCAAGAACAAATTGGACAAGTAGTCGTTTCCGTTAGGTGGTAACATGTATGATATTCAAATGTTAGTTTGTGTTCCTCTAGGTCATCTGGAACTAATTCAAACCAAATGTTTTAGAGGTGGTGAAATAAATCTGGGAAACCTGTAGCATATAATTTTAAAATGTTAGTTCATGTTCCTCTACGTCATCTGGAACTAATTCAAACCAAAAGTTTGCGAGGTTGTGGAATAAATCTGGGAAACCTTTAGAACCCAAGGCTTTCAATCTAAATATTAAATAGTAATTAAGGTGTTCTTAGAAATGTTTTCTAGCTTTAATCTAAACATGGGGCATTAAGTTGAACAACTGCTTGAATTTCAAGTTTCTATGTCATTACTTGAATGGTCAGACGGGATCCTTCAGGCCAATGACTTACTGATGAGAACCAGTATGCATGAACGCTAATAAAATTTGTCAGTGGATCACTTGAAATTTGATTTTTTCTAAATAAAACATGCCTTCAATATTTTACTTTTTCACAGGTAAACAGTTTTGAATTTTGATTTTCTTTATACACTGATTTTGGTAAATAGCTTTGGCATTGTTTGTTTTGATCCCACTTCTTCACCACTGTGAGTATCACCTCATGCAATGATTGTCAAATGGACCATTCAAGCTCACAAGAGAAGGGTTATTGTGAACCATTACTCACAAAAGAGGGGCTAAGAAGGTTGACTTGATGCTAAACACACAATTAATTCCCAAAAAATGATATTTAACTAGTACAGATATCTTAAATACATCTATCTGAAATATGGCGAGAGATATCAATCTCAAGGTTTTTATTTTAAATTTTTCACATACCACATTGATTAATAAATTCATTACCTTCTCTTCTAATTTTCCACTGACTGGTGACAAATGGCATATATCTAGTTACATCAATGTGTTAGGCTCGAAAAATAATTTTCGGGAAAAAAAAAATCAGTCTCCAAACTCCATCGTATGGCACTGCATAGACACCAAATGCATAAAGATTGCCTTAACTTACTAAACTAGATAGCTTTTGCATTGTAAGTTTTCCCCTTTCACCAACATCATTCAGCGATTGAGACCTATATCCTCCTTTTTTGTTCGTGTTAAATGGGAGCACTGAGATTGCAGTTTCAAGTGTTCTTATTAGTTTTTTTTCTTTATTATGATTCAAGCTGACAGCTGCCTGTAGCTATAGTTGAAACCTGAGTTTGGTTCAATTAAAGTATAAAATGAGAACATTCATTTCCAGACCTAGATAGGTGGGAAGATGTATTTCTCAGAGATGAATGCAATTACATTTAAGTGTATAATCATCTGTTGCCATTAGGCAGATCAATGTGCAAACTGAACCTTGCATTTTATAATCGAAGCCTAGTAATCACTAATAAGATGTAGAGCATTCTATATTCAAGCTGGGCTGGTTATTGTATCTTTTGCAGCCTATCAAAAGTATCATCAGGGGATTGTGCTGGAAAATCTGGAGCACGATTCCTCTGCAAGATTTGACAGAGAATCCAAGATAATTGTGCTTAGACATACTGGAGAAGGTTAGCATGAGAGAGTTGCATGGTTCTCTTTTTGTTGGGCAGCCTCTGGCTACCCAAATCAATTGAGATAATCTGCTGCGCTATCAATTTATAGGAATGCGATGCTTTCAATGCAATTAGCTCTATGACAAATCCTGGCAGTCACAATAGTTTCGAAGGAAACATTGTGTGGCCTAATACAAGTTGTAGGCTAATTATGATGATGAAAAATAAGCAATTAACCCCAAACTCCATTGGCCAGAATTTTAAACCATACGATATTGGAAAGTGGGAGTCATGCTAGCTGATTCTTATAACAGCCAAATGTCAACTGCATGATTGGCCTTGTATTCTTGAAAGTGAATTATTTTTTATTGCAAGATGTATTTGTGCATTTGGTAAAAGCTTCGTGGCTTGTTCGCTAATTTCCTGGCTGTCTATTGCCATGCAGGTGCCAGGACTGAAAATGTGCCAACTCCAGTTGCTGAGAAAGGGTCTGCCTCTTGTGCATCTGGCCAAAAGAGGAAACGATCTTCATCTGAGGGTGAAAGTGACGACGACCTGAGAGATCAATTGCTGTCTGTTTTGGAAAGAAACAGCAGGGTATTGACTGCACATGTGGAAGCACAGAATCTAAATTGTCAATTGGATAGAAATCAAAGAAAGGACCATGCAGATAGTTTGATAGGAGTTTTGGGAAAGCTTGCTGACGCATTGGGAAGAATTGCTGACAAGTTATAGTAACTTTCTGTTGTTTGTTCAAATGATACAAAGCATAGTATCAACAGGTTTGCCTTCTATCGAATACAAGCTAGGGTATATATTTTTATACGGTTCATGAAATAGGCCAAATTTATATAATGGGTTAGTGGAGTAAATTCCTTTCGGTATTTTTCAACTTAATCAATATTAAGAATGCCAGTGACCCTTAGATTGAGAGTGCATTGTAGAGTTTCCATATTGGATTGATCTCGATTCCAAAATTTGCTTATCCTTATTACTGGATTGGAATTATTTACCCCCTATCTTGAAATTTGTACAGTTCTTCATTCATATTCTTATTCTCGGGGAGTATAAGCCTGACTGGTTGCCAGAAATTGCTCGAGTAATTTGCAGAAAACAATACGAGAATTTATTATATGGTTTTGTACAGATTAAATTTTAGAATCGATATTTTAGTTAGGATATAATACTCTTCTAAAACATGCAAATGATAATTTTTTAAAGCACAAAGGATTCTGGGCGTAGTTTAATATAACAAGCAGCGGAATATTTACAAGCATTTCTGTGCCACTGTCTCCAGAATGATTGTAAACTTGTATATTTATATTTACCAAAACGTTTTATCTTTTTCTGGGCATTCATGCGTATAAAGTAATTTGTGGATTTCTTTGCTCTTGATTTAGTTATTATGTAACTCAAAAGTAAAATATCAAATATGTTTCAGAAAAATGCAAAATTTAATATTTCAGGTAATTAATTTCTCATCAAATTTCAAATAATGTTTGATTCCAATACATAATTATGGTCTGATCTATGCTTTGGAGGTGGCTTGTGGTTACTTCTATTGGAGTCCATGTCACGATATGTTTGCAAATCATAAATTTATCATACTAGAGACTTCTGGATCATCCTATTTTTGTAAGTTAGAATCCAACGTTTCAGGTCCAATACTATTCAGTGATGATCGGTCCAGTAGTAAGACTCAAAACGTTAGATTCTAAGTTACGCAGGATGATCCAGAAGTCTCTAAGACATTGACACACTACGAACAAATTACTCTCAAAACAAAAAACAACAATTTATTTTCTTATATTCGGTTCCTAATATATGGGCTTTGGTTTTTGGTAAATTTATGTTGATGACAATTGTATCACTTGCCTCTAGAGGTTGTTTGATATCTCATTGCAAGCAAAAGCTACGGCAAGCAATTTTTTTCCTGGCAACTTTGTTCCCATCATAGTTGTGGTTCCATAGTCAACTTCTTATCACCTCTTTCACAGAAGTTTTTTTAGCTCACCAAGATATCACTTGAAGCATTTTTTCCACTAACATCTCATGAGGCTGACATTGAGAACCTGATATTTGCAGCAGTGGAAGCTTCAGGATCAGGGAATAGGTAGTCAATTGCAGTAAGCGTGACATTTTAGTTTTTGATAGAAAGCAGAAGATGATCCAGAATTGGCTAAACAGAGTCCCAAAGAAAGCTAGAGTGCATGCAACCTAACTCACGGGACAGCATATTTGGATGCTTAGCAGAAAATATGTGAAATGAAATCTTGAAACCTATACCCTGAAGTCATGGCAGTATATATTGACAATAGTGTTGCTAGCAGGTCTGCTCTATATAGAGAGTATTAGAAGTGGATGGTGCTAGCGGGGCCAGACTCAGCAAGACAGTTTTCTATGGCTGGACAGAGTTTACTAAGTTGCCTTATCCATAGAACTGTTGATCCTAAACTAACTTTGTTAAAACCATACCTCTTACTACTATATTTGGGTTAATAGTGCTGAGCTTGCACTTGACCATCTTTCCTGGTATGGGATATTTTTTGTATGTGAACCGGGCAATAAATTTGTCCTCCAAACTAGCTTCACTGTTCCAAGTTTCACATTGAAAATGAAATACTGCCCTTTCCCTTCTTGTTTAAATTTCAAAACAAAACTTCTCATTTTCTTTTGCAGGTTTTTCCTTTTAATTTCCAATTACTGTCTATAAAACCATATCTGTAACATTTGGATTCCAAATTCTAATTACTGTCTTAAAAACCATACCAGTTAACATTTGGTTTCATTCTCAAGGTTCCTTGGTTTGTAAGATCACCTTTAATTGTTCTTGTGAGGAAGGCATGGAAGAAAATTCTATACAAACCAGAAAATTATTGTTATTACTAACCATGCCTTGGTATTGGTTTTGAAATTTGTACTCATGTTGGCTATTTTGTTGTTGGAAGCTTAGATGATGGCTAGAAAGCATTCCGTGGGTTGGAAAACGAATTTGGAAATACAGATTAAAGGGAGTCTGGTCAAAGACCAGTAATTATGCTTGTAAGTGTGGTGCATCGCTATGTGTGTGGAAGTTTGTTCCACGTGTATATCACCATTTTTTGTACTTACATTTGTGAGGACCTTAAACTTATCATGCTGGGATTTTCACTTCTCAATTTCCTTGTGTTTGTCTCTACGTGTTCTTGACTTGATCTTTGGAATGTTTGTCCTTGATGTTTTTCATTTTAGTTATTCTTCAAGGAAAACCAATTATCCAGATTGAATATAACTTGGATGGGAATTTTCTTATGAGTTATTCTGGAGATAGATTGCAGTAACCATTGTAAAGATATAGTAGAAATGGAGGCAAAACATTAAATTGAAAAGTTGTACAGAGAACAGTATCTGAATATTGATTAATTGGTATTTCACATAATTCTTTAAAACTGAAATTCCACCAGCATCTTGTCGGTATAGAATAGAGAGGGCTTTTTGTCTTGATATCTCCTATTGAAAAAAAAAATCTACATGAAGGTTAGATTTTGGCTAGTGTGTTTTAAAAAACTTGCTTTATAAGGTAGAATACGTTTATTTTTTCTTCTGTGACAAATTTCTTCTATTCCCATATTCAACATGAGCCTTTTGCACCAACTATTGATGTACAAAAACTAAGTTGCAGGTTTTTGCTGTATGCAGATTACAGTAATTGTTTTATGACAAATTAGATTTATTCATTTTTTCACAGTGGTTAACGTTTGTGCTTTTCTTTCATTATATTGAGTCCTTTGGGATTTAACTGGGTATGTTTCAGAGCTTTTTTAATGAAACCTTGATACTTATTATTCTGTTTATTACTTGCAAAGAGACTGATTAATGGAAGACTTTAAAGATGTCCAGTTGCCGTTGAGATTGTACGGTTTGTTGGTGAAATATCTCAACAAGGGTAGATCTTTTGCTAAAAGCTTTATGCATTTTTGATTAATTAAAAAAGGGGCATTTTCACAGTTTTGTTTGGTCAGTCTTTGAAGCGTCACCATTTTGACCTTTCCCATCACTAACTCTAAATTGCATCCTCCATGATTTCTTTAACCTTTTGTAGCATTGTTTCCCTTCAATGCACCGTTTACTCAGAAAACTAAGTGCTATTGCAAACCAACTTTTGCCGTCACATTACTTCCCGGCCAAATTGTGTAGTTGATAGGACAATGTTGATAATTTCTACAAAACTCTTATCAACTTCTAATCTCTATATTGATGCTCTTGTCTGAGTTTGCTATACGTACTTGCAGGGTATCTTAAAATCATCCCCATTATTAGGCACTGCAAGAAAGATAGAAACTAAATGTACATAGATTATGACAAAGTTAATCCTCTTAAATGGTTAATAGTTGCTTCCGTTACCACCACTAGGGTGTTACAAGTCCTGCCAAGCTGGACAGAAACTGAATGACCAAGTAATATAGCGAATAGAGGGAAAACCGTTAGACTGTCCTTAACTATATCTCTGTGGTTACCATTTTAATCGCCCTTCCAACTGTTTGCTTGATTTGCACATTTGCTTGAGCAGGGAGACTAACAATGTAGTAGAAATAGAAATGTTCTTCCATTGTCATTATGCTTAACACAGTCCTTAACAGAAATGAGGTAGAAATGCGGAACTAGACTCTACAGCAAAACACTCGAGGAGATTGTTGATTTAAATTTGCTCATTTTTACAAAACATTCCAAATTTTTTGAATTGTGCCAAATGCTTTGTGACCAATGACGGTCCCCTCTACCCCAAACATGTGGTACGTGTTAAATATATTCACAAAGAAGCCATGTTGTCTTCTGCACTAAATCATGGTTTTGTGGTTTTAAAAGCTCTATTATATAGTATCTCCAAATTTGAATAGTTTTTCTTTGGAGAGACCATATCACCTTCAAATCAACAATCAACTTCTAATTTGCTACTTAAATTTGGTTTTTGAATGTCACGTATAATTTCAGAGACACCATAGGGTGTATGATAGGTGCAAAGGGCCTCTATCCGTGGTAAAATTTAGTCAAAAGTAAAGCTAAATTTTCTGATATTAGCATTATTAACTTTCCATGCATTTAGTCAAAGTAAAGGTAACGGCAGTTTTTAAAGCTATCACCAAGCGAGATGCCAAATTGGTAACTAAGACCTTTGAAGCCAAAAAAGGGATTGTTTTTTGATTAGCCTTATATATTGTTCAACAAAGTGTACAATCCTACAACTCTTCGGATTTGACCCTATGCCTTTGTTAGGGACAAATTGTGGATTCAAAGAGATATTTAACTATCAAACTAAAGTAAATTTTAATTAAAATTGAAAACACTACCTATAGGTGTTTGTGAAAGGTTGATAGATATTTATAAGGACCTACATCTTGATAGGTCTATATACATCAGTGCCTTATTTACATGCATGTAGGTGCTAATTAGTGAGCATTTGGATATATAGGTGTTATTTGTAATTTTTCTGTAAGAGTATGAATAAGTTAAATAATACTAGTAAATGCAAGGTTTTATTCACATCATTTAATTCTTCACAATGCCTCATTGTATATGGTCATACTTGTGGATATATTGTAATTATGTTTTGGTATTTTTTAATATATGATTTACGTAATAAAACTTAAGATTGAATATTTTAGCCCTTGAATAGAAAGAATAGACAAAAACAAAAAAATCTTTAGTAATGCTTAAAGCCCTTCTCAAGTGCAATGTCGATGAATACAAAACAAAGATCTCATTCAAATATTCCAATTGTTAATGGTAGTGTTATGCGATCACCCAAAGTCTTCATTTCTTATGTACAAAGGCATTATAAAGCAAGTGGAAATTTTGTTTCATTAAGGGATTGGATTTCTTGGCCCAAGCTTTAAAGGAAGTTTAATATGGTTGGTCTATGGTGTAGGGTACTCGGAATATTATGTTTGGTCTTATGCTGCTTAAGCTTGGCCTTGCTCCTCTTATCCAATGGTTGAAAGATTGGCGCTGGAATGTGTATGATTTTTTCTTTAAGCGACCAAATGATTTTCACGAAGATTAACCCTCTAGTTTTCCATAGGTGGATCTCTAGAATTGGGGACTTAGGATCTTTGGATTTTGGGGCTTCGTCCTTGATCAAAAAATTAATGTAGCACGGGTCTATCCACGATGAACAAGCTCTACATATGGGCTATTTGATTGCCCACAAAGCCTATCAACATACAAGAAAAAGTCAACACCTCCTTTTGTTTTGTTTGAAGGATATGTCAATTTGGGTTTGATTTCATTGCTTGTCTAAACATCATCAAGCACAACCTCACACTATAAGAATGTAACTCGTTGAAATAAATTGTGAATCTTTGGCATCTTTGCATGACATATTCTTTATTTTCCAGCGATGAAAATAAAACTCATATGGTACCTTTCTACATGAAGGGTATACAATTATGTTTTTCTTGGTCTAATTGAATGCCTAGACTAATATGATGTTTTAGTTTCAAAATTTGGCCAAGAAGGTGCCTTGGAGTTTCAACAACTTACATGGATCTTCTTTCTAAGTGAATGGATGCATCTGCATGATTAAATGTGTGCCTACACATTTCTTAGGTTGTTTCAATGCCTTTCTTGGCCTATTTCTCCTTGCAAATAAAGTAGATTTAAAAATGATGCCTATTCAAAGGGAAGATGTCCTCAACCATGTTCCTCCCCTTTTGGGGATTACTAGGAAGGTTTTTATGTTAGTCCAATTGATAAGATATTGTGATTTTAATTAGCCATTTCTCTTAATAGGGATGCATATGATCTATGAGAGTAGCAAGACGCTACACACATTGCAAGGGATAATTGGTGGCCTATTGGATAAGATATTTATTTTCACCAAATGAATCCAGGGATATGTGTGGGGAGGGGTAAATAACATCCCTCCCCTTTGCCTTCCACCTCGAGTATGGGTGGTTGTTGTGCCTAGGCATTGTAGTCTTTGTCAAATTAGTTTTTTGATATTTGTAGCGCTTGGTAATGATAAAAGAGCATATGTATAGATATTGAGGCATTTTTGTTTCCTTGTTAAGTATTTTTTTTGCTTTGGTTGTGGTGAATAGGTTTTTATGGCCCTTACTTTTTGAGCCATTTTTATCATTTGCCCTTTTATTGTAAACTACGTCTATTTACACTATACATTTTGATTCATATTATTATTTTATATAATGTAATATTGTAGCTCATGCCATATACAAGCCTATAGTAAAGTGGAAGTAGGAAGGCTAAGATAGGTTTACTAAGAGAATTATATAATTACTTGGAGGAGGTAAAAAGGGTACGACTGGTAAGGGGGAGTGGTGGCCCACTAACTATATTAGGATTGATAAATTAAATTAATTAGCTTATTAAAAACAATAGTCTAAGCTTACCAAGGTTAAACCAACCGGTTGGAACAAGAATGAGAAGACCCCCCCCTTGCACCAAGTAGTCTTGGGTTGAATCCTCTGATTGATCTGCTTTGTAAGAAGTGGGGCAGTTCCATGGAGCTTGGAGTTTGTAGTGGTAGCTGGTCAGATTTGACCTTGCCCCCTCTCTCCCACCCCCTTGCTAAAAAAAAATAGAACAATAGTCTAAACTATTGATTAAAAAACTAATTAATTTTTTAGCCTCTTGATATAGTCACTTGGAGAAATCAATCAATCAAGAACACAATTATAATTATTAAGGATTTTGAGAAAGTTAGTATATTAATGGATTGTGTGAGCTCTCAATCATTGTCTCTAGTGAAATTATTAGGACACACCTCTTTTCCTTTTTTTCCAATTTTTCTTAATAGCGAGAATTTTAGCCTTCCCAGTTTAAATATAGCGATTTGAGTGTCTTTCATGTTCCATAAGCCTACCTCGAATCACAGTTCTTATTAACATAAAATTATTAACACCCAACATATTGTTGGTAAATAATGATGTGTGTGTGTGTGTGTGAAATATATTAATATAATCATTTAAAAACTAAAAAAATCCATCACATAGATGTTGTTTAATACTTCACCCATCACACTTAATAACTTAGCGGATCAAAGATTTCATCACACCCTATATATATAAGATCTTAAAAAGGTGTTGCATATAAAAACAATTAACAAAAATATAATTATAAACTTAAAAAAGATATTTAACTATTAAAATGATTTTAATTTGAATTAATTTTTTTAACAAAAATGTTGATTGAAAAATATTAAATTATATATATATATAACCAATTATCTAATTTATCTTGTTGCAAGTCTCAATATTTCTATTCATTCTATGGATAAATTTAATGAAGCATAATATATGTTTATAAAATATTATTATAATTCTTATATTTAGATTTAAATTAACTAATGAATCATTATTATAATTAATTATATATATATAATTCTATGGATAAATTTAATGAAGCATAAAATATGTCTATAAATTATTATTATAATTTAAATTAAATAACAAATCATTATTATAATTAATTATATATATATATATATATATATATATATCATTCTATGGATAAATTTAATGAAGCATAATATATGTCTATAAAATATTATTATAATTTTTATATTTAGATTTAAATTAAATAATGAATCATTTATTTATTTATATATATTATAAATAAATGATTCATTATTTAATTTAAATCTAAATATAAAAATTATAATAATATTTTATAGACATATATAATGCTTCATTAATTTAACCATAGAATGAATACAAATATTGAGACTAAATAAGACAAATTAGACAATTGGTTGCATAGTTTTAATCATTTTTTTATATATTTTTATTTCTTGTTAAAAAATGGCTATACATGAACCCATAATTACCAAAAATAAATGTAAACAAAGTGGTCAAATTACTAGGGTCAACTTCAACATTGTACAAATCATATTTTTCCTTAAGTTTTTCAACGTACTCGTTGTAGATATATTACTCCCAAAAAAAAGAGCTCATAGATTCCGCTATAGTATATTATTCTATAAAATGATGCAAAAGTAGTCAAACCTTTGCTTAGTTACCTATGGGTTGGGTCAAAACCCTATCCCGACTTACTTTCTTCCTTAGATGGTACTCATAGTGTCTAGTGACTTGGATATACATATGGAGATGGCACTGATATTGTCATACTTTTCTTGGTGGGTGAAGATGGCCCAAAGAGTTTCACTATTTGCTATTTTACAACTTAAATGGGTTTGATAGAGAAGTTGTGAGTACTTCATAGAAGAGGTCACATGTTAAAATTCAAAGGGAGAAGGGTTGTACACCACCTTGAATAACATACAAAGAAAATAGCAATACACTTTAATATTGCACAATATAAATGGAGCCTCTTAGAAACTCTCACAAGAAAAAAATTATTCACCAAATTAGTGTCCAACGTGTGGATAGCCTTTATATCAAATTCATTTCCTTGCAAGGTATATTTTTATATTGACTTTTTCCTCTACAGAGGCCCGCCATAAATATTTTCCAAGTTCTGTGATTTTTCCTCACTACTTTTTCAAAGGGGCCTCAATTTTCTCCCATTAAGGCTTTCACGTTTTTAAATTTTGGGCTATATGAAAGGGCTTTGTCTCAGAATTGGCAGAGTTTTGTAACTCTATGCCTTCAGTGTCTTCCCTTTCCACCATTCCCAAAGATCTCTAATATATATTTTATCAAGTCATTATAATGATTTCTTATAGATTTATATCGACTTGATAGAGACTTGAATTCGATTCTCATTACAACAATAATTTTAATGCCTCCTGCCATCTTATCATAACTTGAGTTCACTTATTCTTCAACATCTTCATTCAATACTTCCTTATGTGATGGAATTTTCTCCCACTAAATAATTCCAACAATGATCGAATTGAATATTTTTCCATTTTGGATTAGTAGAGCTACAATTTTTTTCCTCATCTAATCATCATGATGACATTTTATTCATTATTAGAAGTTGTTTATCTTGCTAGCAAGATTGTCCTATTATGGCATAAATAAGAACAGGTTTGCTTAATGGGTCCTAAAGGCTAGGTATAATGGTAGGAACTTAAAGCCTACCACCAAGTTGTCCCATGTTCCACAAACATTGGCTCTTTAAGAGTGGCCTCCTCCAAAATAACCTTAACCAAAAAACAAAAAAAAAATCAATGTACTTTGTAACATTCTAACCATTTGTTGAACCTCATCCATGATTGTAATATTTTGAAACATTAATACATAAGAATGATTTCCCTAAGTCCAAAAAAACACTTAATATAGTAGGAGAATTTCCTTGGATTTCATTTGTAACCTAATGAGAACTAAATGAATTAGAATAATGTGAAGGTACTAAAGATTCTTTAAGAGACAACTTGGTTTCCTTTACATTTTAGATTCTCTTCAAGCATGCCTAGAGCAGCCCTTATAAATAGGTACGATTTGAATCTAAATGAAGTCAACCTAATTCCTTCATGACACATGTTGACTTTGTTATGAAAAACTAATATAAGTTTGAAGCTTGCACTGTGATCGATCACTCATTGTGTTTTGGAAACACCATCTAGATTGTAATGGTCATGACCAACTAGTACATGATATTACTTTTTGAAATTTCAAAATTTTGGTATGTTTCACTTAGTATCAGATCTAGGTTTAAATCTTTGGAACTTTACCCTGAATGAGTATTGTGGGCTGATAATTATTTTCCCACCATGTTGTTTCAAATTATATTGCCGCAAGTATCACAATGGTTGTAACTAATAATAACACGAGGATGACAGGGCAAGCATTTATTGTGGAGGCCTTGAATGTTTACATGATGCGATAATTTAGTCCAATGATGACCACAAGACCTTCAAGTTTTAACACACACCTTGTCTCTCTCCCACACACTAGTTACTTACTTGATGTGCCCCACTCTATGATGACAGGGCAAACATTTATTGTGGATGCCTTGAATATTTACATGGTGCAATATTTTAGTCCAATGATGACCACAAGACCTCCAAGTTTTAAAACACACCTTGTCTCTCTCCCACACACTAGTTTACTTTCTTGATGTGCCCCATTCTATATTTGTCTTTGCTAAGTTTCTCAACCATGTATTTTTCTCATTGATGTTCTCCCCTTGGCTTGCTCGCATTGATCACGAAACTACCCATCTACATTAACTGATGATTTTGCAATACATGTTTATACGGGAAAACTAAGAGAGATGATTCAAAGGAGAAATGGTCCCATGGCCTTGCCACTTCGACTTCACTGTCGGGTTCTTCCAGCTTCTCCCTACAAGCTTTTTTTAACCTCTTTGTTTATAAATACATCCTTGCTAGCCACTCCCTAGCATTGTAAAATCATGGATTGTAACCTGCGCTTTGTCATAAAATAATCCTTAGTCTCAGTTTTCTTGTTTTTCGCCATTTGTGGTGGTTAAGTACTTGGAGTCTCTTGCTTTTGCGAGTTCCTCTTGAGATATTTGCGCAACATATTCAACCCGGACGCTGCAGCCTAAGGGTAGTCAATCTTGTTTCTCTCTCAATCTTAGTTTGTCATATAGCATTTGACAGGTCAAAGGTTTATAATTACTAGTTTTGATTTCACGAAATAAACTAGGGTAGAATTTTTATATTGTTAATGAATATATGTGGTGGTTGTTATGTGCAATGTCTCCTTTCTATTTGTTTGCAGCTCTCAGTTCTAGTTTCTTTTTCTCTTCCTGAATTGTATTTTTGCGAGGTTTGGGTGCACTATCCACTTCATACTCACTAACAATCTTCACATTTCCCTCCAAGCTCCAAACTTGTGCAGGTTTACATATATGTTTTGAGCTTCTTAGGTGTTTCTTCCTCACTAATAGATTTTGATGTTATCACATTAGTAGGAGTGTCATAATCCGGTAATTTTTTTTTGCAAATTGCATTAGTGCAGCGATTAGTATCAATGGACTTGACAAATATTGGACGGAGTTTTTATTGATGCAATGATAAAAAAATTGGATCAATAAGATCATCCAATTCAGTCGATAAGACAATTCACTGTCAAACAAGGGTTAAGAAGTTTTGTAACACACCAAGTCCTAGAAAAAGAGCTAGTTTATGTTGTAAGGGCTTCAACAACATATGGTTGATTGACATCAAAAGTAAATTTTGAGTACATATTTGGGTTCCTCTCAAAAAATTATGCAAGTTCGAAAAAACAACGTGATTTCTAATTTGTATGCAAAATTGATGACCTCCAGAAGTTAGAGGACTTTTCATGGTTATGAAATGACATGTTTAAGTAGGTGGCAATTTCAAAACCATCCCAACGACTTAGCAATGTTATGTGGTGGTTTCATAGCCACCTCGACATTTTTGCAATGTTGTGTGGTTTCGTAACCGCCTCAACAGTTTTTCCTTGCCTAAAGTGGTGGTTATGCTCACGAGTAACACAATAAGTTTAATGTACAAAGAAGTGTTTGGGCTTCAATGTATGACTCATGGGATTCTTGTTCGAGCTTAAGGAAGGGTTCTTGTGCATTTATGATCCCATGGGGGTTCAAGGGAAGCAATTCTCATGCATTCATTGAGTGTCTAAGTGGATTTACTTAGTGGAGTGAATTCAATAAATTTTATCATACATATGTAGTTGATAGCAGAGGAAGCACAATGAGTGAATGGGAGCTTTGTGAAGTGCAGAGAAGGTAGAGTCAAGTGTAGAGAACCTCTAAATTAAGGACTACACAACTGAGATGTTTGAGTTCATTAGTCTCTCTTTCTAAAGAAACAAGTCATCCATTGATTAGTGCAAAGATCATGACGAGTATAACAACTATTAAGGAGTTGGTGTTCTTGTAAGCCCAAAAAGACAAAAGCTTGTAAATAGTAGAACATAGTGGAGATGAGGAAGCATGGATTCATTCTTGTTAGAGTTTTCTCACATTGAGTTTCTCTAGGTTAATATCTTACATTATCTCTTTTTTGTTGTTATGTTTTTTCCCCTTGATTGCACGTTACAACTCCTGCAATTAGTTTATTATCTCAAACACTAAAGAGAGCTTAAGACTCATCTCTCACAAACATAGTACTTGTTCTTAAAATTTAAAGAACTTCACATTTATTTTGCACTTTTATTCAAGCACATTGAATTGTGGATCCATATGGAGTAGTAGCATGGGTAGAGTGCAAAGGAACATATGCAATGGATGTAACATATGGGGATTATATATGAATGGTTGCATATTCTTTTGTATTCTATAATTGACAATCATAAGAGCTGGAGTACATCTTAAAACAACATTTTTGGGTGTTGTTCTATGACATAGATATTGGAGACCACTTTATGTAAAGGGTTTGTGTTGGTGAAGTTTAGTGTGGAATGTTCGCCTAATTTACGGATGACACTCCTTTCTCCCACCCTGCTCAGATTCATACCTTTTATGTTGATACCCATTACTCTTGAGCTTCCATCTACCCTCTCCAACACCTTGCACTGCCCTAATGCCTTTGGTTGTTTCCATCACTGCCATTGTTGATCACCCCTTTCTTTATTATGAAAAATAATCTAAAATGAAAATGTTTTGCATGTAGGAAGTTAAAATATCTAACTTTATCCTTCAATCTACTAATCGCACAATTTAGTGTAGGGCCCTTTGTCAGGACACTTGTCCGCAACTTAGTCAGGGTGGTGTTATCACCTTTTTGGCACCTGAGCTTTCTCCATTTATGTGTCACAAAATTTTGTGTTAGGAAGTGCGTTAGGTTTTTGTCTCAGAGTTGTTGAATTTTTCAAATTTGAATTTGTTAAATTTGAATTTTTGGAGGGAAACATTTATAGAAATGAATAAATGATACTTTTTAGTGTGAAAGCTAACCTTTTTGTGTGTTAGATAGTGACATTTTTTGTGTAAGTATGTTTCTAATTGAAATTTATTTAATTTTTTTTATAATAGTTATGTTGGGAATACCATTTACTGTTTCTATCATTATTTGGGTAAATTTTAATTTTCAAATTTTTAGCTCTCATTATTCTTCTTGTCATCATCATCAACAAAAACATTACGATTATTGAAGGCATCATCATCAACACTGCCATCATTACCTTTGTGATGATCCTATTAATTATTTTTCTAGTCACAACTCCTTCCTTCTTACCTAAAAATATACATAACATCATAAATCATGTTTTGAACCAAAAAAATATAAATCGAAACATAGCAATAAAAATGAAATTAAATTCCTATAAAAAAAAAATATACATATTAAAATACAAAAAAATAAAAATGATTGAGACTTTATTTTTTTAAAACCTAAATCTGTATATTGAAATATATAACACTAGATTTTGATGAATGGAAGCCCAACTTTATAACATAAAAAATAGAAAAATATAAATGAATATGATAATATGAGATATAATTAAAAAAAAAAATGAAATAATAAAGAAAAACCTAATTTGAAAAACCCATTTCATTTTATACAAATCCAACAAAACTTATAAAATGCTCTTTTTCTTGTCCCTTTTCTCTTCTTTTTATGTATTTTTAAATTTCTTTTCTTGTTTTTATGTATTTTTGCCTTTCATTTTAAACCAATTATCTATGTATTTTGGTTCTTTATTATTAATCTTTTTGTTTCTATTTTTTTAATTTGCTATTTTAAATATAAACATAAAAAAAATAATTAAATTTATTAATATAAGATAAAATATAAACAAATATCGAATAATAATAATAATTAAACCTTTTAAACATGTTTATTTATTTTTTATTATTATTCTTTAGTTTAAAAAAGAGAAATGAATGTTTTTTTACCCTTAATATGCTTTTGGATATTTTTTCCCTTCTAATCCATAGTGTGGTTTGATGTAAACCCAGACACACTTGCATCTAATTCTTTTGTTGACTTTTCACAAATTTTGAATGGGTTAATTTTTTTTCAAGAGAGTTTTTTTTGGAAAATATGCAAGAAATGTTTGCATTAAAGTTTATGTTGGTTTTTTTTTTTGAATTTCATATGGTCAATGTCTCAATTATATTTGGAGGATTTCCACGATTTTGGAGCTATCTTTTATTTCATCCACATGGAATGTATTAGTGCAATTTGTGTCAGCAAAATTTGTTGATGATAATAACGTCAAAACTTGTAAAAAATTAACAAATTTAGAGGATTGCCACCATTTTGGAGGTGTTTTTATTTATCTAACAAAATAGTGTCAGCATTGACGCAATTCTTGTTATCAAAATTTGTTGACACTAATCGTGTTAGTGCTGATGCAATTTACATCAACAAAATTTACTAACATTAATAGCGTAAGAATTCACAAAAAATTAAAAAAATGACATTTTCTGTCACAATTTCCTCAAAATCTACTAGTGCCTCCAAAGTCATTTTTTCTTGTTTAAGGCCATAAGAGGTTCAAATTACACTTTATCCTAGTGCTAATCTCAAACTTCATTAAAACCATATATCATTTTGTTTACTTAGTTGTGTGCGTCTTCCCTTCCTATGCCTGTTTCATGTATGTAAACATGTCTTATGAAGCTTGATCTCCTTCACTATTGGTGTTTCCCATATCTCCATTCACTATTTCCATCCTCATTGGTCATCTATATCAGGTTTCCTCTTCTTATTTTTAGACTTTGTATGTGTATGTGACAAATGTTGTTTCAATTTCTTCATCATTGTATTATCAAGCATTGGAATTTTTTTGTCGCTTGTGTTTTTCTTTGTTTTATTGAATCCCTGATGAAAAATGACTAAATTTTGCAATGTTGGATAAATCATCATTGGGAAGGTACTTTTCCTATATGCATTTGATAGGGGCACCTCCCTTGTAAGATATTGGTTTTTTTGTTTTTTTAATGTACTTTTAACTGGGAAGCACAAAAAATAAACAAAACTGGGAAATAATGAAATTCAAAAATAAGAGAAGAATGAAAGAAGATGAAGTGAAGGTTAAAAACTCATAGCAGAATAAACTCTGAGGATCGCCTGAACAACTCATATTTATATGAAGTGAATGGAAATTCTTGATGAAGGTGAAGGTTACAAACCCATAATAGAGTAAACTCAGAGGACCACATGAATAACTCATTTATATGAAGTGAATGAAAATTTTTCATTTCATGTGAAAATGAAATAGGAGTAGCAGAGGAACAAAAAGATTGCTTGGAAACATAAAGTCTCCTAAAAAATCAGATTGGGTATATAAGGTACAAAGTCCATCCATGGGGTTTTTAACACAAAGTCTAAAAATACAATGAGTTGCACACAACCATGAAGAGTGCAAAATTTTAATAGCTTCTCTATCTACAAACATCAATACAAATTCCATAAACAAAGAGTATAAAAACCCACGAAGTTAAAAAATGATCTTGCTTGCTTGCTTGTATTTCATTAATCAAATTTATACATATACATAGCGCAGACAGTGCAACTAACCCTTCCCCTAAGAGCTTGAAAGAAATAAAAAACCCACATAATCCAGATTCTCTCTTTTTTGTACAAATTTCCACCCATAAAGGAAGTTGAAATGTCATCCTTTGTACTAACTTAACCTAGAGTTTCTAACTAGAGTTTACCCATATTTGATTTTATTAGTTTGAAATTTTATAACATTAAATGCAATTGTAATTTTACTTTTAATAAGAATAATTATTAAAAAAATAATAATTTGATGCTTTTTCTTCGCACAGTTTTTGACACTCTTGATGCTCTTTTATGAATTTAATAAAATCAATTAATAATAGTTTAATTAACTCATCTAATTTCTTGTTGGAGCCCACGAATGTCATATTCAATATTTGTTTCATGCAGATTTGCTTGTAGTGTTATTTTGTCCATTGAGTGATGGAGTCAAATAGAGCATTACAAAACGTATAACAATTTTATCAATAAAAATTTTCTTGAATGGGTGGTGAAAATTTGATGACAAAATTTCACTACAACAACTGGTTCTAACTATGGGATTGCATTTCATAGTAGAATGTAGGAGAACTCTAGACTCTTTAGTGGCCAATGACTTATCCACCTTGTGGATCCCTATAGATGGAGTGTAACACACACTTGCATATACCCATTTAACCAATTGGTAGACACTTCAGCTATCTCAATCGTGTTAAAAATGAACATGTGTTGCCAGGCCAAATTATTACCTTGAAAACTCTGTCAATTTTCATGTGCATCTATTTTATTGAAAAATGTGGTAAAATATTCTCTTATCGATTTTGACTTTTGGGATGGGAATTGCTTATTACACAGTTACTTGTTGAAAGAGATTTCTAATGCCTTGAACGAGAGATAGAATGAACTTTGGATGCAGGGGATACCATTGAAATAGTGCACAACAATTGGAGACATTGATTTTGTGACACAAAGTTAAAAGTTTGAGCATTTGAGACACTTGGAAGGATATTCGAGGACAAATTTATTTGTGTTTAAAAACACAAGTTTACTTGTTCAATTACCTTTGGAAACAACATTACTTGGAATTGATCTTAGCATAATTTTAGAGCTTCTTTATGATACCAACACTGCCAAGATGGTCAACTATGTATGCACAATAAGCTTCTTTGTATGGATTTAGAACATCTTCTTATATGACATCGGTGCATGTGTGAATTTAAAATAATGAAGAAAAATTAAAGGAACATTCGAATTTAGTACAAACACCCATATTTTTGTGTTTCTATGTTTCAGTTTCTTGCATTTCCCAGTGGGAAATCAATCCTTTCTTAAGTGCACTATTACTTGGTCATCCATGGAAAAAGGTTTTAGTATGTTAGACTCATCTTTCTTCTTGAAAAATATAATCAATTACTCATAAATGTGTATATCTTCCTATGATACAAGACAAACATCTTCATTTTACAAATCACATATGCCACACCTCTATTTGAATTGGAGTGGCAAGTCTCTACCCTTACTCATTCCAATATTCTAATGTGGGTCTTTTAACTAGCAAAAATTTAAAGACATTTATTATTACTTTGTATTAGGTATTTAGAGTAAAATTCAAGGGTTTTCACAAGTCTTGCAATGATTCACCAGTGTTGGATACTTTATCGAGCAACATTGTTTTCAATCTTGCTTCTAAATTTTCTGCCCCTTATGATATAAAGCACAATAAGGTATTCTTCTTGATCTCCACTGAAAATCCAAAGACATATACCATGTTGAATGATGTCCAGATTATGAATACCTAACTAAGTCTCATTATAATCTAAACCCTCTTGCACATTTTCTAACTATATGGAAATTTGGTTCTATTTACAATAAAATGCTCTCTCAAGTTATGTAAACATCAACTCCAAGGTTTGTGCAGAGTTGTTGGTTTGTTAGACCCAGACGATAAAGAAGACCATTCACATATTTTTCTCTATCTTTAGGTTTTATTAATTTTGAAAGCTTGAGCTCCATAGCTAGACATCATTTCAGTCATCTTTGGATCACTAAATATTTTGATTAACAAATATTGATCAATCATATGTCCCTTTTTGTCAGATCTTGTTATTGTCAATAAAACAGTAGCTGAAGTTGCACTCCTTCCAAGTTCTATTATAGGGAATATGGATAAAGATGGATGCCTTTCCTGATGAAGAGGCATATGACTCATAACAATAGAGTTTCCACCTGGGATATCATTCTTGTAAAAAAAATTATATTCCATCAATATCATCTGTAGTTTTAAAATGTTCTTGTAAACATCTCCCCAATTTCTAAAAATATTAATCCAGAGGCACTTCATCTAGTTATTTTGTAGGGATCAATGTAATTAGAGGAATGCCAAAATTATCATAGTCATCCTGAGGCTTCTATGGCTTTATAGGGATTAGTGGAATAGAATATGGTTGAGAATACCTAGCCTCTAGATTTTTGACTTTTCGATTATTCTATGCATCAATTTCTAAGTTTTCATCCCTAGAACTCTTGAGATGTTGTCATTGATGTCAAAGGGTTTGCTAATTAGTAAAGAATATGGTCATTGATGTCAAATAATTTCTGTGAGCATCTACAAACTACATCAGGCATGCTACATAATGCATCATGTTTTCTATGAATTGTATCAGGCATGCTATAGACTACATCAAGCTTACTATGGATTGCATTAGGTTTACTATGGATTACATTAGGTTTTCTAAAAATTACATCAGGTTTGCTACAAACTAAAATATGCATGCTACAAATTACATCAGGCTTGTATAGACTACATCAGGGGTGCTACAGACTGCATCAGAGTTTCTATGAATTGCATTAGAGTTACTACGAATTGGATCAGGCTTGCTATAGATTGCATTAGGGGTTCTATGAACTACACCAAAAATGCTATGAATTGCATCAAGACCACTACAGACTTCATCATGTCGACACCAAATGTATTCTAATGATTGCTTGATCGATCCTGGCTTCGTTTCACTGAAGCCGACTTATGTGAGTGAGATTTTATATAAGCTAATGGGAATTATCTTTTCAAAAGAGAATAAATCATTATGTAGCTGACTATAGAGTTTTGTTTGGCTGACCTTTAAGAGATTGTTGAGTACTATCTTGTATATAGGCAAGATCAAATTGTCCTTTTGATATGTGAAATAATAGAGAATAAATATTCGCTAAGGAGCAGATTAGAGGTTCATTGAGGAACGGATGGCCAGAGAGGCATGGGTATGAAATCATCAAATGATTAATACAAAATATGCTAAAAGAGATGATCAAAAAAGGCAGAGAGGACATAGTCTTTGAAAATAAAGAGTAGAGAGAAAAGAGAGCCTAATGTGTCTATTTGATTGACAAGCAAAAAAATAGCAAAGTAAATGTGAGGTTGATACGCAGAAAGAGATTATAATTGTGCCATCATTTATTGATCGAAGCAACTGAGAAAGGTGGATGATTTGAAGTAGCTAAGTTGGTGCTTGGCAAAGGGAGTTGAAGCCTCTTGTAGATTTGTATCTATAAATCAGGGAGTTGGTGCTTCCTAGCAAGTGGGTGCTTGCTGAATATTTTTATCAAGTCAGTGCTTGACTATTTGGGGTTGGTGCCTCAAGTTGAGTGGGTGCTCAAAAATTTTGTTGACTCATTTCATATATGATTTAGGACATGTAGTTCATGTAGTGATCACTATGGGTTTTCTTCCCTTTAAGGGTTTTCCACCTATATCATATGTTATGTCTTTATGTTCTTTATTGTGGTTTGATTGTTCTATAGATTTTGTATTGATGCTTGACTAATGAACTAATGAATTAGAAGAAAGTTTTAAGATCTCACTAATTCACCCCCTCTCTCAGTGGTTATGCTTCCAATAAAAACTACTTGCCATATAGGGTTCATGGAAAACCTAAGGGATCAACATGAAGTTATATGTGCAATATTTGTATCTTCCTATATGATTTTATTTCTAGATTTGTTTCCATAACTTGGATGCAGATCATCTTTGGATCCATATCCAATAGATTTCTATCAGACTAAAATATAAATATGAACCATTCCTTGTGTCAGATGTTCCATAGATTTTCATAACTATATTAAATTAGTCTTTTGTTCAAAATATCCATCTTCCATAATAGATTTCAATATCATTGATGACAACATAACTTAAGTCACTAAGTGTTGTAGTGGTTCATTCTCATGAATAAAAAGAATTGGATTCTCAACATGGTCATATTTTACACTCTCAAACACAATTTTTTCATAAGGAGGTATATCTACCTCAAGATCACCATCAACAATTTCATTTGACTGTGTTACCATAGTTTCCCTAGGGGTTGATAGATCCTTACACATTGATTTAGTTATGGGGAATGGCATTGCTTTAGCTACTATAACACGTGTTGTCCCTGTCCTCCTTTTCTTCTTCATAATAATTGCCTCCCTCGAGGTGTCCACTGCTTCTAGATTGCATTTTCAGTATGCATTTGCTTAATTTTATGAGTCATATATGATTTGTATTTGAGTGCATTTACTTAGGAAGCATGACCAAATCAATTATCTATGCCACTATTGCAAATGTTTTCCATACCACAATCCAAGCAAATACAAAGCTACTGCACATTGAAAACATCATCTTAAGAGCCAATTTATTTGAAATTAAAAGCTTTTCAACAAAGAACACATTCCACTAACATCTTGTGGGAAAAAGAGACAAACATTGAGATGGGAGAGGCTTCCACAATACTGCTACATTTATTGAAAACACACACACTAAAAATCAAAAAATAGTAGGAAAGTAAACAAATCAATTTTTTTAAAATGTAAAATGGAAAACATGGGCCTAGCAAGGGTTTAGAGACCCTTTAAATAGATCACAAAAAATATGAGCCTTTTTTTAATTGCTTGGGAGACACTAGTGAGGTAAAGGAGACCAAAGCACTAGGGAACCTAAGAAACCTTAGATTTGGCATGGGAAAACACATGTAGGCTTTGGAGAACAAACAAATGAATCACAAGGCTTGACTTCATATTTTAAGAATTTGGGGTAATAATAAGACCAGAGGGGAACACAAGCTCATATATTAGAAATACATCTTTAATTTGCCTATAATTGAGGCAAATAAATCTTTACTTTGCATATAATTGAGGCCTTGATTTAAAATTATCGCATGAGGGGATAACTTGTTTGAAAATGATTCTTTCAAAGCTGTGATGTCTTCTTATGTGATGAAGGGTAGGCGATTATCTTTATACATTATATTAGGAACTTGATTCTCTTGAATATGAGAAATATGTTGCTAGTCCTTTAGTGGGTGCATTTATTCTTGTACCCTAATTTATTTAGAAGAGGATTCCCCTAGAGGTTGGGAAGAAGACAAGGAGAATGACACATCTATTCTCTTGGATTCATCACTAGAGAGACCTGATTCAAAGACAACAGAAGAAGAGGAACATATTTATCTTGACAAAAAGAGTCTTACAAGTTTGTTGAAAATTATCTGGAAATCTTTCTTGCTAATTGGTGTTTGACTCTTCTTCAAAAAATCCTATTTGTGTATGATATACCTCATCAATTTCATCTTTTTCACCATTGTGAAGCTTACCATACTCATGTTCTTGGGTGAATGTTGGAATTGGATTCTCACTACACTTCAATGATTTATTTCTCTTGGGCAGAGTATTGAGAGAAGAAGGATGATTTCACTAGCTCATCATTCTTATGCATAATGATACACACATATTTCTCTTAGGTTTGATCAGTTTCATGCATAACTTGTAGCAGACAAGATTCTTCAACCAACTTAGTAGTTTTTTTATACAACTTGTCATCAACTCCCCACCTTCAATGAGTATTCTAGGATGATTCAGTTTAATCTCCTTGAAAGAAACATGTTCATCCAATATTATCTCATTTTGAGTTGGGCTATATCTAGTCCTTATTTGAATCAACGAATGAAGGGAAATAATGTTTCCATTGATGGAGTGTTTTACTCCATAACAAAGATCAAGCCATTGTTCTTCTGGACATCACTCAAAACTTATTCTTCTTGAACCTGACCAACTAGGTCTTGAAGTGGATGAGTCTCTATCTACTTTATTGGCATATTGGACTCATGAACAAAAGATTATGTGACCATGGGATCATGAGCTTACTGGAAAATAACATTATACTTATTACTTGCAAACCCTCCAAAGAGAGATTACCAATCTAAGGAAACAAGGGGGGATCATATCACAACTTTATTACAGAGTTTTTATGCAATAGGATCTTTCTCAAATTTGGGTGAAGAACATTAATTTGTATTTCCACACAAAAAATAAATATAAGAGGTTTTAACATGTCGGCTTCTAATCCAAACTTTATGATGATAAACATCATCAAAGACTTTCTCTTGTTGAGTAACATTTGTTTATTTGATTTTTATCTCCTCTAGTGTCTCAAACTTCATCTGCATGGCTTCTACAACATGTACCACCTCACAGTATATAATAGGGATTGATTACCCACCAATCATAACTTGCAACTTCAACATGTATTTCAACCACAAGACTGCCATTTCTTCATCATCATGTCATGAAAATTTATATAGGGAGACAAAATAGAGAAAGCTTTGAGTTTCTCATTGAGCCAAGATCCATTCACAATCTCTTTTGTCTCTTCACAGAGAAAATATTCATAAGAAGCTTCCAAAAATTGGTCTAGGATGAAAACTTAAAGTTGATGAATATTTTTAGAAGTTTAATTTTTTATTGGTGTCCAACTGGTTGCATGTTTGTGCTTCTATCTCTTCAAATTTTATTTACATGGATTTTGCAAATGGTAAGAATTTGTAGTTGTGGCTAGGATTTCATAGTATTTTGATTACTTTTTTAATTCTCAAGACATATTCTTTCATTAGTACAACCATCTCTTCTTCTTTGCATGCAATAAATTAATCAATAGGAAGGGAAAGGAACAATAAGGTCTTGAGTTTTTCATTAATCCATTTATAATTTGCAAGCTCCTTTTCAATAGTTGTTTCATATACCTACTTAGTGTCAAAGGAATTGAAGACACCATTATTTCCTATGCATTTTAATTTTCCTTTAGGCTGATATTGTCCCTTTTTTGATTCTATGAGGTGAAAATTTCCTTGAAGCTTTTAAAAGAGGAGCTTATATTGATGATCTTGTGAAGGGTGTAACTTTATATTATCAGTTGCTACAATACTATTTTTCAATTTATTTTTTAATGATTTGATATCAACATCATTATTGGTGCAATAATTTCATCAACCATTGATTTATTTGATTTATGATTATTTTCTTATTAGCATCTTATTTTTTCCACCAAATATATCTAACGTGGGCATACTCTTGTTTCAAATAGAATATTTTCATGGCATCAATGTTTGCAACAAAAAATCAAACATTGGGTAGCACTAGGAAAATTCATAATACCCAAGGATGGGCTATGTTCCATCATTTCTAGGTTTCATTTCAATGGAGTTTCCAATCTTCATTTGAAAGGGGAATATTCCATTTATATTTTATAAATTGAATGTAATGTTTGATTCCTAGTGGAGTCATAAAAAATTGTTGATTTTTTTTTATGTCACTTGTGTTTTTCTTTGTTTTACTGACTCATCCATTAGGAAGTGACATAATTTTACAATGGATTAATCATCATTGACAAGGTGATTTTTATCTACATCTAAGAGGGTTAGATCCCTTGTAGGATATGGGATTGTTTATGCACTTTAAACTGGGAAGCACAAAGCGAAAAAAAAAATGAATAGTGAAAGCTAAAAATGGAAAAGAATGGAGGAGGATGGAGGTAAAGGTGAGAAACCCATGACAGAATAAACTTAGAGGATCACATGAATACATCGGATTTAGATGAAGTGAATGGAAATTATTGCTTTAATGTGAAAAAAAATATGAGTATAAAATATAATAGAAATAAAAAGCTTTCTTGGAAGCACAAAGTCTCTTAAAAAATCATATTGGGTGCATTCGGTACAAAGTCCATCCATAGAGTTTTCAACACAAAGTATGGAAATGTCATTGGTTGCACACAAATATGAAGAGTATAATTTTAATGGCTTCTATATCTATGAACAGCAATACAAATTTCATTAATAAAGATTATTAAAAACCACAAAGCCAAAGAATGATCTCACTTGCTTTCTTGTATTCCATTTAATCAAATCTGAAAAAACACATAGCACATAGAAAGTTGTAGCCAACCCTTCACCAAGAGTTTCAAAGAAAGAAGAACCCCCCACATTATTTGGGTTATCTATTTTTGTACAAATTTACATCGACAAAGGAAATTGAAATGTCATCTTTTGCACTAACTCAACCTAGAGATTCTAACTAGAGTTTTCCCATATTTGATTTTATTATCTAGATTCTCTACAACATTAAATGTGATTATAAGTTTTCATTTGATAAAAATAAAAAAAATTAAACATAAAAAGTTTAATCAATGACTCTAAATACACAACTTGATTTTGACACTCTTTCTTGGTGTTGTTTCTTGATGCTCTTTTATGACTTTAAATACAATTAATTAATTTAATAAGAATTAATTATTTAATTAAGTCATTTAATTTCCCACTTAAGCCCATGATTGTCATATTAAAATTTTATTTCATTTAGAATTTCTTGTAGCATTGTTTTATCCATTGGGTGATGGAGTAAAATAGAGCATCATGAAATGTAGAACAATTTTATCAACAAAAATTTCCCTGAATGGGTAGTGAAATTTTGATGATAAAATTTTAATACAACATTGAGAAGGCCTACCTTCTTCCTATTGTGTTTATTTTTTAATTTCCAATCCCATATAACTTATGGTGTGTTTTCCTTTAGTATTTTTGAAAAGTAGTTAGAGTCTCTTCGATTTGTCAACTTCATTAATCATAAAAAGTAAAATAAAAAAATATTCTATAGCTTTTTTATATTACAAATGAAATAGAATTGCTCATCATCTAGATAAAGATTGATTTTTGTATGCAAGTAGTGAGAATTATATCATATTCTTTGCTTAATTTCATATGTGTGAACTAGCTTAGTTTTCCTTGTAAAATTTACTTTATTGGTAGATTAGAATCATGAGGCACCAAGCTACTATAGATCCCATGCTACTCTGCCTATCTTTATTTTTCATTTCTTAGCATGCAACTAAGAAGTGTAAATCAATGAAACAATGTATGCAAAGATAACATACATCAATGAACATAAACTAATATAAGAATGGAAGACATTAACATGCCAATATAATATATCCACTGAAGTAAATAAAGAAAGAGTATAGGGTTATGAATGCTTATGTTGGGTTGGCTTGTCAGCTCATCAATCTCCCATTTGGCTTAAGTGTAACTTTGTGAGAGATGATGTAGGTGAATATCAAGATGGAATGAATAAGACCAAATTATCCATAAGTGGGGACTGTAAAGACAAAGTGTACCTTACTAGTTTAACTTTTATTGATATCTTCAAAGACATGTAAACTAGCCTTCTTCAAGTGTAAGTTCCTAAAGACTGATTCCTCTTCTTCTTATAAAGGTGTATTTGCGAGAGTGAACATAGTGGATTGTATAATTTACTTATGAGAAATGATAAAAGGATCCATATAAATACAGATGAAAACACAAAAAGTCACTACTCAAACTTAGTATACATTGGTTCGACCAAAGTAATATGAAAAAAATGTCTAGGGGACATTGTACTACTTTGACTTGGCCAATGACATCAACCAAGAGGAAAATCACTATAGTATGTCATTGATGGGGCCAATGATGTCAGCTAGAATCAAGAAAATAACAAGAAGAGAATAAAGGGAGAACAAGAACAAGAGGGGGAAAATTAAGAAAAAAGATAAGATATGAATGAAGGCGAACATAACCTATGATCATCAGGAAATCTCTCACAAAGCACCACAAACTAACCCACGTCAATCCTAATGCACTACTTAGGATGTGTAGTCATGAAGATTGATACATTGACAAGTCTTTCAAGATAAATATTTTTTAAGTGAAAACTGAGGTTTATACATATGCCCCATTCGAAACTCATAATGCATCACAATAATGTACCATGAGGTGATACTTTGGGAAATAACACAACATAAAATAAAAGTAAGAGTTGTAATAAATTTAGTATAAATATGAGTTAAATGAAAGTAGATTAATAAGTATATATACCTTCACTTACCTAGTTGGATGATAAGAACTATAATGATAATGTACAGTGCCAAAAAAAATTGAATAAAAATATGGCATGCCAAAAACATAACATGTTGATATAAGGTTCCAAAGAGGTACTAAGATGGGTATAAAACAAGTATTTTTTTGATAAAAATATTTTATTAGTACCATAGAATTGCTATGTCCTTAAATATAACATATATTGGGATATGTGTAGCCACCATTTGGATTACATAACCCATTTCTTATCATATTAAATTTATCTATGATCTCATTTGGTTAGTTGAGTCAACCTATGGAGTAATCATAGCCTAAGTAAACTATAAATAAGAGGTAGAGATTAGTACTTGATTATCATATTGTGAATTCTATTCTTATTTTAAGGTTATTGAGGTTTCCCCCTTGAAGTGGCTTGTCATTTATTCATATATTCAACTCTATTTTAGTCGTATTGTGATATATTGCTGTTATTCTAATTTATTGGTGATTTAATTTCATTACAAGTGGTATCAAAGCTTTAATTTGGGCCATTGAGTAATCAAAACCCTAATTTTAGAGAATCACTTATATCTTACTATCTATAACAAATTTATCTACAAGTTTTTAAAAGGACTTGGAGGATCATTCAAGGACATCTCAATAAAAATTAGGTTTTGAAGATAATTTTTGAGTGAGTTATTACCAATTTAGTGTTTTTCATAAATTTGCTCTATAGGCTGTATTTTGAGGAATTTGTTTTGATTTCTTTACATTTTTGAAAAAATTAAAAAAATATAATTTGGGTATGTTATTTGTATTTTATAATTAGAGAATGATATTATTAAAAAAATGCTTGGTAAAAGTTGAGTCAAAGGTGACAATCAGGATCAACATTGTCAAGCCTTGTTAGGACAAGATTGCAAACTATGAGCCAAGGTAAGGGTGACAAAAATATGGTAAATTTCCTAACAAAGAAGAGATGGATTTAGAAGGGAGAGTTACTTGACTATTTATACCAATATTTTCTAAGATAGATCACAAAGTGAGCTAACTTGAGGATAATGTGCAAGGCATACGATTTAATATGCAAGGCATGGTGAAGAAAGATGATCTTGATGTGGTAAAAGGGGAATTCCATGTGGTAAAATGAGACATGTATGATGTGAAGTCTCAGTTTAAAATTATCAATGGGATACTAAACACTCTTGTGACTCATCTTCCACAGCCAAATAATCCTCTACCACTCTATTTGGGTTTTCCCAACTAGAACAATCAAAACTCAAATACTGGTTCAAAGAACATGATGCCAAAAGTGTAAATGCACAAGTTTTATGGTAAGGATCCACTCACTCGCATCAATAAAATGGAAAATTTATTTTATCTACAACATATCCCATGTACACAACATAAAAAAGGACATTTTTTCTAGTTTTTTAATGTTTATTGAAGAGTTATAGATACATTATTGCAATAATGTCTTAATAAATTACTTCAATCAGTTAACAAATTTATAACAAATAGGGTCTATCAAGGATTATATTCAACAATTCTAGAATCTATCCTTATGCCTAGATGACATTAACAAAGAAAACATGAATGACCTATTCTTGGGTGAGCTCAAGGATATCATCCAACTTGATGTTTGCATATTTAGTCCAAGTTCAATGTTTGAATCCATAGCATTAGCGTGTAAGGTAGAGGAAAGATTTTGGTCAAACAAAGTGTTTTCATTAATGGCTGAGAATGAAATCCCCCAACATAATCATTTTTTTAGCTTATAATATTATCCCCTTATAAAATTAAAAAGAAGCATGCAAAAGGGTCATGTTGTGTCTGTGATAGAAAGTGAATCAAAGGACATAAATGTGATGAGAATAAGTTTTACATTGAAGGTGCCAATGAAAATGAATAAAATGATACGACCTTAGGTGAGAGTGAGGAAGAGACAAAAGAGGACCTTAAATATTCCCAACCTACTATCTCATGTCATGAAATTCTGGGTATTGACACTCTTCAAACCCTTAAGGTTGTGGGTTTCCTCAAGAAATAAAGGTGATAATTTCAATAAACTTAGTGAGTACACAACTTCATCAACAGTAAGTTGGCTACTCATCTGAACTATTTCATTTATTTAACTCTAGTATTTCAGGCCATGATTGTAGATGGTGGCACAATCAAATTTTCTAGGAAATGACATAGTATTACTCTTTCTATGGGAGACTACAAGTTAGATTATCCTATGTTTATTATTACCATGGGTGGGGTAAACATTATTTTGTAGTCCAATGGCTCACAACTTTGAGCACAATGGAGATTTTTTTTATATCAACTATTCATGTGCTTTCATTTTGAAGGTAAGACATTTGAGTTACATGGATTATGAGTAAAATATCCATAATTGGTTAGTTCGCATAAGATGATGAAGATTCTTAAAAAAGGTGCTAAAGGATTTTTAGCTTGATTGTTTTTCATAGAATTTCAACCAACAAAGGTGTCTACACATCCTAATATACATATGTTTATTGATGCCCACCCAACTCTTTTTGGCACCATGACAAAAGGACTACCACAAAGAAGATAACATGATCATTCAATTTCATTGTTTTTGGGAAGTCAATCACCAAACATTAGACCATACATGTATCCATATGCCCAAAAGAGTGAATTAAAAAATATGGTATGTGAGATGTTGGAGGAGGGTATTATTTGACATAGACAAAGTGAATATTTATCCCCGGTGATCATGGTACATAATAAGGATTACACTTAGATGATGTGCTCAAACTACATAGAGCTTAACAAGCACACCATCAAAGACAAGTTCCTTATTCTAGTAATTGATTATTTGATAGGTCATTTATATGGTGATTTTTATTTTAAAAATTTATATCTTTGTTTTGGGTTCCATCAAATTCAGATTAAAGCTGAATATTTCCATAAAATAGCTTTCAAAACTCACAAAAGACCATTATGAGTTTTTGGTCATGTCTTTTGGTCTAAAAAATACACCATCTACATTTTAGAGTTTTTTGAATACCATTGTTAGTCATTTTTTGAGGAAATTTGTGTTGGTATTTTTGATGACATCCTAATATACAATAAAACTTAAGAAGAACATTTGCAACATGTGAAATAGGTACTGTTAGTTCTAGAGTAACACCAACATTATGTAAAACCTTCAAAATGTGATTTTGGAGTCCAACAGATAAAGTACTTGGGTCATATTATTTCACATGAAGGATTCAAAGTAGACCCTCATAAGATCAAAGCTATGATAGAGAGGCATGTGCCAAAAACCATCAAGAATCTCTGAACCTTTTTGGGGCTAATAGGGTACTATCACAACTTTATGAAAAGTTATGACATAATAAAATCACCACTCAAATTTTTTGGACTCCTTCCATTGGAAAAAAAAATATAAGGCCTTTGAGAAGCTTAAGGAGGATATGTGCATCACTCTAGTTTCAACTATCCTTGATTTTTCCAAAAAAATATTATTGAATGTGATGCATCAATTTATGGCATGGGGGTAGTACTCATACAGGAAATATGGCTCATTGCATTTGAGAGTTATTAACTCAAGGAAAACAATAGGCTAAATCCAATCTATGAGAAAGAGATGTTGCTTATTCTTCATGGAGCCAAGAAATGTAGACCTTATCTTATGGGTAGACATTTTAAAGTAAAGATTGATCATGATAGTCTAAAATATTTTTTAGAATAGTGATTGTCATCATAAGAACAATAAAAATGAGTGACTAAAATGTTGGGATATGACTTTGAAATCATCTATAGGAAAGGAAAAGAGAATGTTGTCCATGGGGGATGAATCCATTGAGGCATTGTTATGTACTTTGGTAGAAAGATTGGTTGGAAGAGACAAGATCATAATGGGAGAAAGATAGGGACACATAAGTTTTATTTTAGAATATCCAACATGGTTCTAGTGTTTCTAAAAACATTGAGTGGAGAGGGAACACATTATGGTATATAGATCAATTATACCTATGTAAGGATTCTATCCTCAAGAAAAATATCTTTAAAGAGCTTCATGCATCTCCAATAGGGGGCACTCAAAATTTTTGAAAGCTTATCATAGAATCAAGTAGGATTTATTTTAGGAAGGATTCAAGAGGGATATACATAAATTTTTGGCTGAGTGCATGGTGTGCCAACAGAACAAGGGTGAAATAATTAAGACATCATGTATTTTGTAGCATTTATCCATTCTTAGCCAAAAATGAGAGGAAGTTTCTATGGATTTCATTACAAGGTTTTCAAGGTTTGAAGGTAAAAATATCATCATGGTAATTGTGGATAGGCTCAAAAAATATGCTCATTTTTTCTCCTTTTCACAACCATTTACAGATGTATAATAGTTGCTTTTTTTTTGGATATAGTTCTAAAGCTGTAGAGTACTCCCTAAATCATTGTAAGTGATCATGATCCCATCTTTACCAATAATTTTTGGAATGATTTTTTCTCATGTTTCTATATTGAGTTGGCTCATAGCTCGTCATATAATCCTCAATTTGATGGGCAAATAAAGGTGGTCAACGATTGCCTATAAGGGTATCTCCATTTTTTTGCATAAGATAAATAATAATGGTGGGTTCATTGGTTACCCCTAATAGGATGGTAGATAACACTTTATTCCATACCTCTTCCAAAGTGTCTCCATTTAGGGCACTTTATGATTATTATCCCCCATCCATCACTTCATTATTAAGGATGTAGCATAAGGTTTGAGATATTGAAGAACACATTGAATATCAACATGGGGTACTAGCTAGACTAAAAGAAAATTTGGCACTGACACAAAATATAATGAAGCAACAAGAAGATCAAAGCTATAGTGAGAGGTATTTTTACATGGGTGATTGGGTCTTTGTGCACTTACAATTATATAATTAGATGAATCTAAAGCAATAGAAAAAGTATAAAAAGCTCTCTCTTAAGCAATATGGCCTTTATAAGATCTTCTTAGAAAATTAGTAGTGTTACATATAAGCTAGAGCTACCCCAATCCACTCACATATAACCTATTATTCTTATATCTTGCCTAAAGAAGGTAATTGGATAAAGAGTTTCTGCCTAGATTGAGTTGCCAAAAATGGATGAAGAAGGTCGAGTCATTATATAATCTAAGGAGATCCTTCATACATGCACTAAAAGGTTTAGAACATAAGAGATTAAGTAGCATTTGATCAAATAGAAGACTCTGAACCATGAAGATGCAATGTGGGAGGATGAATATTTCTTGTAACAACATCCAGAGTTGTTCAATGTTGAGGAAAATGTTGTTTTGAAGGGGAGGGGAATGTTATGCCCTTAACATATAACATGTGTAGCCAACTTGTTGCTCACATAACCCCTTCCTTATCATATTACATTTTTTTAAGATATCATTTGGTTAGTTAGGTTGGCCTATAAAGCAACCATAGCCTAAGTAGACTATTAATAAGAGTTAGTAATTAGTACTTGATCATCATATTATGAATTATGTTCTTATTGTAAGGTTGTGGAGGTTTATCCTCAAAGTTACTTATCTTATATTCATATATTCTACTTTATTTTAGTCATATTGTGATCTACTGCTATTATTCTACTTTATTGGTTAAGAATTTTCATTACTAAATTTCTCTACGGTGTCAAGATTCTATCACTTCTTCCTTTTCAATGATAGGAGTCAAAGAAACAAATATATGGCTAAAATACATAATTTTAAGGATATTTTTTGAATATTTTGAAAATTGAATTTTTTGGATTGAAAAAATATAAATAAGATATAGGTCCATTCATTTGGTACATTTCAATTTTTGAGAAATTGAGACCCCTTCTGGGGAAACGAGAGATGATTGCTAAGGATGTAGAGGATGGAATGTTGGACCCATCATATTGATCATCAATTTAGGTTTTATATTTAATTCTAGGATGGATGGATAGGGTGTATTAAGAAAAAATAATGTTGATGCAAATATATCTAGTGAAATTTTCTCCATTAAGTGCCAAAATGAAGAAAAAAATGTGTTTTTTAAGAAAGTGGATATGACAATGTAAGTGATTTTTATGAGAATTTATTAGGTTTTCATGAATATGTAACATCATTATCATAGCTATTGATGTTTTACAGGATAAAATTCAAAGCATGGCTGATGATGTCTTGTTAGATGACCAATGTAGTAGGTTTTTAGGGATCGTTGATGAACTATGACCATAAACAATCAATTTAGTAAGAAATCCATCAAACGGTTGATGGCATCATGTAAAAATCATTGATGAAGTAGGAAAAGTATTAAATGGATGATGACATCATGTCAAAATGGTTGATGTAGGACAAAATTAACAAATAGTTGATGATGTACTATCAAAAACGCTGATGTAGCTTTTTTACATTTTAGTTTCATTTTTATATTTTTTGTGTTTTTGTTGAAATTAGTTTCATGAGAGACTAATTGTGCTTTGTTGTTTGGAATTTTTTAGGACATAGTTGATTTTGACTATGGAAGACTATGGATGCAGTCAATCTTCCACATTTTTTGGTAAGATTATTAAATGAGGATAAACCTCAACCAATTAGTATGGGATTTAGTGGCATTATGGAAATATGTTGTTTGCCATTGGATGGAGATTGTTATACCCTAAATATAAAATATTGTGTGGTTATCTAGGGTTAAGGGAATTAGCTTGGATTTTACACAAAGGTGGTAAATTAACCTAATGAATAGGCCAATTAATAGAAAACTTAGATAAATAGTATTCTGAATTTATACAACTGAGATTGTTAAAAAAAGTAAAGTATAACTATTGATAGTTATTGTAATGAATTAGAAATAAATGATACTTCATTGGTTTTACTTTACATATGCAAGTCTAATCTAGAACATGTTAGAAGTGGACTAAAGTGTTATCCTAGAACAATAATCATATTCTATAAATATTCTCTTTGTGGCATCAAATGCTTGCATTAGATCTAGATAGGTGCATCAACATAGATGTCTAGACCTATTGTAGGTTTCCTTATGGAATAATGACTATATCTAGATGTGATCAACTAGATCCTTCTATATTTTCTATCACATTTCTTATGATATCCTTAGATCATGTGCAGGCTCTTTGTCAAATGATTAAATCCTAGTTCTTCACCTTTATCGTAACTGTGGGAAAAATGGGTTAGTGGGTTCATAGTGTTAAGCTGTCTCAAAGACCCCTATGTCAATTGGTGATTCCTACATATCCAATACTATGAAGAGGGCCTCAAATTTATATAGTTATCCCAAATATGTTGGCTTGTGTGTACACAAGGATGCAATGTGTGATAAACAAAGACATGAGATGACCTAGCTTGTAACTTATAAAATATTGCTCATGGGTTACTCCTTAAATGATTTAGACCTATGGAAATATTGCTCCTATGATTGATATAGAAATAAGGATGAATAGGGTAGGTTTTATCACTTGAATGCTTGACTGAGTGATTCTTGGTATATTGCCTTGTGAATTTTATGTGATTTATAGGTGTTTCTAGGTTAGGGATAAATGAGAGTTGATATTGTATATATACCAATCCATTTTAGAAATATCTCACATTAAATCACTTAATCTGACATTTAGGATACATTTATTTTACAAATATAGATGACTTTGGGGTACTGGACACTTTGTATGAAAAGTGAACACTTAGGTCGATGCAAGTGTTTGTCTAAAATGCAAGTGTATAGGGAACTAGAAAATAAGTATAGGTCTAGGACTGATAATGAAGGGTAATAATCGGGGTTAGAGATTTTTGCATAGTATAAAAGGCATGGTCATCAAAATAACAATTGTCAGACTAAGAGATAAGTAATTTAGACACAAAGATAGTGAACATGAGCCTTTTAGCAATGGGCATGCCTAGAACTAAAAGGTAAAACCATGATAGGTGTTTTACAAGTGTACAAGATTAAATTACTATATAAATTAGATTTTAGTATCTACATTTACCCCTTTTAATCTAGTAATTAAATTATTAGTTTAAAAGAAAGAAACACATAACTAGGTGTGTATAACATACCTTGCCTTTGTGTGAGCCCAACTTGAGTGTTTTTATGGTGACTGACCTACAATGAATAATATGTTATAGTATATAATTAGTGTATGATATATAAAATTTAAACATTTTGAAATATGCTTTAAAGTAAGAAGAACAAGGCTAAGAGTACAATTATGTGTTGATGCAACGATCTTACCTTTTACCAATTTGATTTGAAAGGATGCTTCATTATGAAGCATTAAATATGATATTAGGACAATTACAAACTTGTAAGTGCATGTATATAGAGATATTGGAGGACACATGCCCCATCCTTAGAGTAAGGGTGAGTTACAACACAACCATTGAGCTTGTTTCATCTCAACCATGCAACCCAAATATATGCATAATTTGGTGAGTGTGAGAAATTTAATTATGTCATATTGTATATTTGGTGAGGGTAGATGCTTTAATAAAATATAACCTATAATTATAATAAATTTAGATGATTTAATTAAATCTAACTTATAAGCTTGGTAAGATTAAACTATTTAATCAATTCAACCTTCCAAAGGTGAACCAACTACTATAGTAGATGGGTTCGATAACAATCCAAAATAACCCATAATAGTATTTGAAATTTGAAAATCAATTTGATTTTGAAATTTTAGGTTCCATTTGCATGTCATATGCGCCTTTTAGAACAAAATTACAAGATAGGTTAGTTTCTATGTTAGTATCCAAATACAAATGAAGTCATGAAACATAACACTTCAAGTTTGCTCCCTGAGGTGAGCTATAATCACTAATGTAAAGAAATCAATACATGAAGATGAATAATACATTCACCTTCCTTGAAGACTCCATATAATGATTGTTATGCAAATGCTTGCTCAGTTTATGGTTATAGGAGTCTTTATCAATGCATGTATTCAATCTGACAACATCTCCCCTTGTCTACTATGGCTTTGTTAATTTTGGATGAAGAATGGTGAAGCTTCTTCGCAATATTTTAACATTAATTTTTTGCACATAAAATCTTAATATAAAATGGTCATGGCCCTTGTATTTATAGCTTGATTGAAATGATATGGACCATCCATATTAAGATCAAGATGTGTGGTCCAAAATTAATTCAATTTTGAAGATCAATTAAAATAAATGTTGCAATTAATATTTGGAAGAATAGAGCAATTAATAGGTATGGTTTGCACCAATCAAATATTTATTGCATTGATTAGGCATGGTTTTCATTTTGACTTTGTGACCGCTTATTCCATGATGATGTCATTATTTATTGAATTTCTATTTTTAAAAATTATATATTAGCTAATTTGATATGGATTTTTAACTTGAGCATTTAAATGGATTTAATTAGTTACGTAAATCTGATTAGGCCATTTGTAATTCTTAGAATTTGATTAATTGCCAAGACTATTAATCAAAAATGTTAATTTTTAAGGTTATAATTTAACTTGAGATGAATTAGAATAAGGTAATGATAACGTATATGATAATGCCCCAATTAGGGATATATTGACGTGAATTAGGAATTGCATGTGATGTGTATGAATAAATTAAAACATTTTGGTGGTTTTGGTCTAAATTGTACATTATTGTAGGAAGTCATTTAGACTTAAAATTTTGACATGGCAATGGTAAGAATTAGATGTTTACATTTTTCCCCTGTTTGAGAAGATGTTACAAGACATTAGGTATAATAATGTATTTTCAAAAAAATAAAAAGTAATTAAGAAGAATTTGAAAAATTTGGTTGAAGAAATAAGCAGTGACCCATGATACACCCTTGAGCAGGCAAGTGGGGATGAAAGATAAGCATGGGCTCTCAAAAAGAGATTGAATAAATATAAATAAATTGTCCCCAAAAAAGGTAGTCCTGGTTGATAGAGAATAAGGTGCCCTAGTAGGGCATATTTGATCACTTGAGTTACGAAGTTATTCTAGTAGGGTAGATTTGATCGCTTATCAATCTAAAAGGCTTGCCCTAATAAGGTAGATTTTCATTTGGAGAAATGATAATTAGGCCTATGAATAAATGGTTGGGGGATAGTAGACAAGGAGATATCAATTGTAGCATTACCAATTTAGACTTTTCATGTTTGGATTTTTGATATAACACCAATATAGTATGCACCATGATATAAAAGACCATGCCGACTAACTTGTAACATGCATAAAGACTGACCATCGATCTGATAGACAAGTGAAAACATTACATTAGTGATAAAAACCATGATGGGAATGCTAGCATATACCAATGGATATACCCAAGTGCAATTGTGTAACATAAATCACCATGATGATGCCCCTTTAAACACTATGAAGTGAGTTGAGATGAAAACAAAAAAGGGAAACAAACATCATTTTAATGAAATATGTAAACACAATTTGAAAAATCAATAGATAGTGTTCAATTGCTTCATGAAATGCACTAAGAACATCAAAAAATACCCCAAACATAACCTGGGAGATGCATGAGATTGTCTCATGGGAAGATAATTTTTTTTTGATAGGTGGGCCTACAGGTAAAAGAATCAACATGTGTTTCAGTAGACAAGGTTGAAAAATAGGATAGAAGAAAATAAATCAAAAAATGAGTAAACAAGGTAAAAATGAACCTCTTGGGAAGAAAAATAGATCATAAATAGGTCAGGGGAAAAATTAATTTTTTTGACTATATATTCACCCATGGGGGGTAAAAATAATTCATTTTTACCCTTCAATATTACAATCTAGAGTTCTAACTTTATCACATGAGAGATACGTAAAAAAATGGCTAATATCCCCTACCATTGATACTTTGGAGAGTGCATTCAAGAGTACCAGTGACCACCAGGGAGTAGGGCATTGGTAGGTGAATTTTTTATTTTTTATTTGGTCATTAATTATATTTATTAGGCCTTAAAAGTAGGTGGAAAAATGGATTCACCAATCTCAAAGAGAGAAAAATAATGAAGTTGATAACATAAATGACATAAACTTCACATAAACAGTGATCTCACAATGAAATCACCAAAGAAAATGAAAATCATCAAAATGATGAAATCATATATATCACATGAATCACATAAATGGTGAAAATGTGGGTTAAATGGTGATTTCACCAATCAAATGGTGGTATCACTGGTCAAATGGTGAAATTTATAGTAATACACTAAAATTTCCCAACAAAACCCATAGCATGAAAAATGATGAAGTCACTAGAAACAACGAGGTCATCCTACCAAAAAGCTAGATTGACCCATGCAACAACAAAATTGTGACCCTGAAGAGAAAAATATGAAGTTAAACTGAAAAATGGTGAAGACGCTCTGTAAAATGATGAAGTCACCAAGGAAAATAAAAAGATTACCAAAAATGACAAATGGTGCAGGAAAAGTGGAAATTAGGATAGAAAAATAATTTTTTAAGTCCAAAATTAGAAGAAAATAGTAGATTGGTCAATTAGAATAAAAATTAATAAGTAATTAACTTGATTTTATTTGGTTTGTTCTATGTAGGAGCATGTAGGAGTCATTATGACATGTGAACGATAATTGTGGGTCCTATGCCAACTTAGGATTATGACATACGAGTTCATGGGGCTATTAAAGGTGGTAGATTTGTGGCACATAACCAGCATACTAGTGATTTGAGTAGATCATGCATATTTATCAACACTAGCAAAGTGCTGACATTCAAAGACATCTACTTTCCATCTACCTACTATAGAGGTTAATATGACTCTCGAGGATGTACATTAGATTTTATGGCTATTGATTTGGGGTCCATGGATCTATTAGATGCTAGAAGGTTAGATTATAGTTTTGGAGGATTTGATTGGAGTCATGGACTTGGTTATTTTTGAGGGGTATATTGATATTGACGTATTAGAGGACCTAATTTGGCCTCTAGTGGTAGTCCCAAGAGTACCACCACCTCCATCACAGGGCACAATGCCCTAGGAGGTACTAATTTTAATGGCTCTTATCAATGACCTCTTGTTACCTGATAAGAATAGTCGATACTTTCAGATTGGATTGATAGGCATGGTTTGAGATATGATAGATTAAACTACATGATTTGCATGGGTCCCTTTCATAGTGGCTCAAATATATAGAGACCTACACATGATTGCATATTGAAAAGGGTGAAACATTAGGCATAGTACTCTCCTCTAGGTCTGGGAATGGTAGCATATCAATATAGAGCAACCTACTGGATAAATATCTCATTGGTTACTTGAGGATATAATGGCCTATGGATGGGTTTAGTTAGGTACAAGTTACTACAAGTTACGAGGCCATTGAGGGGATTTATACTTTTAGAGGTGTGCCATAGATGAGATGGCAGATGGAGACTTTATCTAGTGGCCATACTTAGTGATGTAGTTTGGGTGGATGTTTTTTTTTAGTATATGTTGATGCCTTACTATGTCATGGGTTGTCATAAATTCATCGTAGAGAGATATAGGCTAGATCTCATACCATGGCAATTCGGCTTCCAATCAGACATGACAAATGGACCTCACTTTTTAACACACATTATAAGAGAGATTCAAGATTAGGGTATTCTAATACATATCCCCTAGGCCATTATAAATTTTGACATGGTAAAACTTATAGTGTGGACCTATACAATGGGGATGCATATGTCGATGTGATAGAAGTTTATATGACATGGTGGGTGGGTTTCTGACCTCTCAGATTGACTAGACCTCAGCCTCAATAGTTAGGGAAACACAAGAGGATCAAATAGATGAGGCATGGGCATCTAACATAGGTATAGGAATATGTACAAGGATAAGTTCCTATTGAGTAGGTTATACTATAGGCCATCCCTTTATAAAATTTTCAAACTCAAGTATAATGACCTACATAGCCAACTATGCAGTGTTTGAGACAACATGCTCTACCACTCTATTGGCTCAAAAATTTGTCAGAGGGACAAATTAGTTACTTTTATACAATAGTGTGGGAATTGAGTTCTTATGTTAGTCATAAATGAAAGACAAAGTTTCTCTCCTATTAGTAGGTGGAGCTAGATTTATTAAAATCAAAAAAAGGGAAAAGCAGGGGAAAAGCTATTCACAACTATTTACAACAAAATGCTTTTAATGGGGGGTTTCAAACTTTTAATTGGAAAGTAAATAAAGGAGATATAAAGGAAATGAAGGGAATAATGGGGAGAAAGGAAAAATGATAAATGAAAGGAGAATGGAAGAATGGGATTATTCTAGCTAGTTAAACACATAAGCTACTATGATAACCCTAAAAAAGATGAAGGACAAATCTGAATAGCTAAACACAAAGACTCACTAGAATAGTCTAAGATTTGAGGTATAATATAGGAAGCCTTTTTCATGAAAATGAGATAGGAAAGACATATACTAAACATACACCAGTGAGATTGGACAACCTTAAAAAGAAAGATATTTAATAATCCTCTATTTCCCAATAAAAATAGGCATAAAATATTATTCTTAATCTCACCAAGGATTCCCAATGACAAAGTTCCTAATTTAGATTCAAAAAAACTTTCCACACTTAATAACTTCACATTCATTGACTATCTAACAATAACATTCTAGAAATATGAAATAACAAGAATCAAAGTACATTGACATACTCATGCATATCATCATTCAAAAAATCTCATGGAATAAAATCCTGTAAATCATTTCTTTACTAATTCTTCTTGAGACTGTACATATAGATTCCTTCCTTCCACTTGCCAAATTTTTATTATAAAAAAACCAACTAGTATAAAGCCAACCTAAGCCCAGTTAAAGCTAACCCCTTACAAAGGAGCTCTATACTCCTATTTATAGGTTAAAATAGGTGTAATCACCCACAATCACCTCCATAACCACCTTTATGGTAAAAGGTTTATATTTTATAGTTACTTTATCTCAAATGAATTTAAAAAGATAAAACATAACCTTTTAAGTTATTAAAAAAAGTGAAGCAGAGAAATAGAAAGATAGAGACTTTTGGTGGTTATTGAGAAAAAGACAAGTCCTTTTGTTGATTAGGACTCTGTTCTAATGTTGTGACAATATTTGATTCCTCGATATTTTTCAAGTTTTATTTCTCCCTTGGGTATTCCATCTTAACATACACTATAATTATTTTTCCATCTTCCCTTGTTAGAGATTCCTTGTTATATGAACAATATCTCTAATTCAAGTACCATATTGAGCAAGTAAATTTTGAATGTTTTCCTAATCCATTTTTATCACCGTACTCTTCCTGACATGTTTAATGACCCCTTAGCACCATCACATGTATTAAATATAGAAGCCTCCACACACAAGCAGTCGTATTTTGTAATGCAAGCTTGATTGACTCTTCAGTACAAAGAACTATGCCTGTGTGTCCTCAAAATTCATAGGTGAATAACATGAATACCAATTCATACATGTGCAATTTATCCAAATTGTTGGGGATCAACCAACAAACTTGATTACTTTTATGTAAGCAATTAAACATGGAATTAAACCATAATTGAAAGCTACTAGAATTAGAAATAGCAAAGAATAAGAGATACAAGAAACCACCATGAAAACTTGTATTAAACTCTTCCAGAAGGAAATACAATGAAGAAGCTACACACTTTCTTCTCACACCTCTCAGATGTATAGATCTCTTTCCCTCAAGAGTTTACAATCAATTCCAACAACCTGGATTGATACACACATATACAATATGTCCTGTACTGTTCTCATACACTTACACAAGCATACAAGCTATGAAGATCTATCCCATTATATAAGATTAGGGATCATGAGCAATGCAATATCAACCATTAGATACACCTCCTAATCAAAGGCTCAAAACAATCCTGCTAAAGATAGAGACACAGACTTATAACTAACAACTAATCTAATCATGCAAACATTCTATTCTATCCACGAAAATAGATTCTAGACGCACAGGTGACTGACGTTGGTCCATGCCTGTTTGCCTATGACCAACATTGGCTGATCTATGACCGACGCTGGCAGCTACTGGTCGACTCCTTGCCATCATCGGCAACTGTGTAAATCCAACAACTTCAACATCTGCTCATCTAGTGAAGGTTTTTTCTCCACACCTTAACAATCTTCCACTTGGAGATAAACAGCTGCACCAGTACCTGTACAACAACATCTTCTAGATTTTTCATCTTCAAACTCAATCTTGAAGACCAACAAAAGTTGAATGAAGATTCAACTTCTCCTTTGTTATCAGCTTTGTTAACATATCAGCAAGGTTCTTATCTGTATAGATCTTTTCCAGCTTCAACTCACCATCCTCCAATACCTGTCTTATGAAGTGGTACCTAAGCTGTATATGTTTGGTTCTTGAATGAAAGGCTGAATTCTTAGCCAAATGAATTGCACTTTGACTATCACTATACAATCTTCAACTCTCTTGCTCCTTTCCTAACTCTTCCATGAACCATGTCATCCATATCATCTCTTTGCTAGCCTCTGTGACTGAAATATATTCTACCTCTGTAGTAGACAAGGCAACAACCTTATGTAACTTTGAAATCTAGCTAACCGCCATTCCACCAACAGTGAAAACATATCATGTGGTACTTCTCCTGCCATCTAAATCACCTGCCATATCCGAATCTACATAACCATGTAGGGAAGTGTTTGACCCACCATATCACAAATGCCTACTACTGGTCCCTCTTAGATATCTGAGAATCCACTGGACTACTTTCCAGTACTCCTTCCCTGGATTGGCCATATACTTACTGATAACTCCCACTGCTTGGGCAATATCCGATCTAGTACATACCATTGCATACATTAGGCTCCCAACTGTGGAAGCATATGGAACTCTACTCATGTACTCTACCTCATCATGTGAATTAGGACACTGTTCTTTACTCAATTTAAAGTGTCCAGCGATAGGTGTACTTATCAGTTTTGCATCCTGCATATTAAACCTCTCCAACACATTGTTCACATAATCCTCTTGAGACAAAATCAACCTGTGATTTTTCCTGTCCCTCTTAATACTCATGCCAAGGATTTTATTTGCTGCTCCTAAATCCTTCATGGCAAATGTGTGAGCTAATTTCACCTTAAGCTCAAAGATATCCTGCATGTGTGAACCTGCAACCAACATATCATCTACATACAACAACAAGATAATATATCTACCATTATCCAATCTCTTAAAATAAACACAATGGTCAGATTGACATCTACTAAAACCATGCTCAGTCATAAACCTGTCAAATTTCAAATACCATTGTCTAGGAGCTTGCTTGAGACCATACAAGCTTTTCTTCAATCTGCACACTAGCTTCTCCTTACCTTTGACCTCAAAACCCTCCAGCTGATCCATATATATTTCTTCATCCAAATCTCCATGAAAAAAAGCTGTCTTAACATCAAGCTGCTCAAGATGCAAATCCTCAATAGCAACTAAAAATAATACAGTGCGTATAGAAGTCATTTTAACTACAGGAAAAAAAATCTCACCAAAATCAATACCTATTTTCTGTGCAAATCCTTTCACTACCAACCTGGCCTTATATCTCATTTGTCCATTCTCACCTTCCTTCAACCTGTAGATCCATCTATTTCTCAATGTCTTCTTTCCTGCTGGCAACTCAACCAAATCCCATGTTTGGTTCTCTTTCAAGGAATCAATTTCCTTATTCATGCCTAGCTCCCACTATTTCTTGGAATCTACCTGTATTACTTCATCAAAACTCTCTGGTTCTCCACTATCAGTAAGCAATAAATAGAATAATGAAGGGGAATATCAAATTGGAGGTTTACTTACCCTTGCTGACCTCCTGATGGGCTTCTGAGACTCATTTTCTGCTTGTTTTCTGCCTAAATTCTCTGACAGTGACTGACCTCAGTCACCTCCAAGCCTGTAACTGACCGATGTCGATTCCATATGACCGACCTCGATTCCTTCCAGACTGACATTGGTCACTGTCTGACTGACATCGGTTCCTATATTGCTGACGTTGATTCCTTCTTGACCGATGTCGGTCTCTGTGTTTTCCTGTCTGTGATAATTCTTTCCCGCGAGCTCATTTTGGACCGTCACCTCGTCCAATTCTTCATGGCCCTGCTCAAAATTCTTCAGCTTCTTGAGTTGATCACTATACATCACTTTTTCATTGAAAACAACATCATGGCTCCTAATTATTTTGTTAGTTCCTAGATTCCAAAATCAGAATCCAAAATCATCAGAGCCATAACCAATAAATGTGCACCTCATAGACTTAACATCCAGCTTCTTTCTATTTTCCTTATCAACGTGCACAAAAGCTTCAGAACCAAAAACTCTTAGAAATGAAAGATCTACCTTTTTACCTATCCAAGCCTCTTCTATAATTCCACCATCCAGAGCTGTAGAGGGTCCTCTATTAATCAGGTAAACTACAGTATCCACAGCTTCTGCCCAAAACTATAAGGGCAAACCAACATGCAATCTCATACTCCGTGCACGCTCCAATATTGTTCTGTTCATCCTTTCAGCAACTCCATTTTGCTAAGGTGTCTTTGGAACCATCCTTTGCCTGCGTATTCCATTCATATAACATTAACTTCTGAACTTATAACTGCAATACTCACCACCATTGTCAGATCTAAGGCACTTCAATATCCTACCTATTTCATTTTCAACTAAAGCTTTCTAAATCTTAAAAGTGTCAAAAACATCAGATTTCTTCTTTATGCAATAGACTCATACCTTTCTTGTAGCATCATCAATGAAAGTAACATAATACTATGATCCTCCAATAGAAGCTACCTGAGTTGGTCCCCACACGTCTATGTGAACAAGCTCTAACTTGTGCTTCCTCTTTGTTGACCCAGTTTTAACAAACCTTACTCTCTTCTATTTTCAAAAAACACAATGCTCACTGAAAGCTTACCTTTTGACTTAAGAATTATCATTCCCTTCTCACTCATGTGGTCGGGCCTCTGGTGCCACAACTTTACATCCACATTTGAAGTAGATAATACAGAAGGAGAATAATCAGTAATACAATTACATAAATAGAGAGCACCTATTCTCTTACCTCTGACTAATACAAGTGCTCCCTTGGTAACCTTCCAAGATTCAGCTATGAGAGTTACTATACAACCCTCATCACCCAACTTTCCTACAGAAATTAGATTCCGCTTCAGGGCTGGGACATGCATGACATCTTTCAACACCCATGTGTTGCCATTCTACAATTTCAGCTGCACTTTTCCTTTGCCAACAATTTTACAAAGCTCATCATCCCCTAAATAAACTTTTCCAAAATCTCCCTGGATATAATCATTGAAAAATTCTCTATTTGGGGTAGCATGGAAAGAGGCCCCAAAATCTAAAACCCAAGATTCTATTTTATTATGCAAAGAAAGTGAAAGAGCATCTTGTGCAACAATACTTGAAATTTTTGCTTCTTCATTACCTTCATGCTGATTCTCTTCATTAACTTTCAACCAACAATCTTTCTTTGCATGTCCTCTCTTTCCACAATTCCAGCAGGTTATCTTTCTTTTTCCATTTTTGGATTTGGATCTATTGCTCATCTTTGACTTAGACCTTGATCTCCCATGCTTGCCCTTCTCTTTTTGCCTCCCCCTGCTTTCAAAACTTAAAGCATTACCTGATGATTCCCCTGTGCTTTTCCTATGAGTCTCTTCATTTAGGATTACACTAACAACATCATCCACTTTTAAAATATTTGAAGTAGATGCAGTATTACTAACTGCCATTACTAAGCTATGCCAACTTTCAAGCAAAGAGCATAAAATTCAAAGAGCTTTAATTTCATCATCAAAAACTATTTTGACTAAATTTAATTGATTTACAATTCCATGAAAATCATTAAGATGATTAGATACAGATCCACCTTCCTGCATTTGTAAATTAAATAACTGCTTCATAAGATATACCTTATTTGAAGCTGAGGGCTTTTCATATAAATTTGCTAAAGTGTCCATCAACTCTACCATTATTTTTGCCTTTGACAAGTTAGAAATAACAGAAGATCCCATACTCAATCTTATAGATCCAAGAGCCTTTCTATCAAGAACTTTCCATTCTTCATCTTCCATATCTATGGGCTTTCTATCAACCCCACCCAATGGTAAGTACAAATCTTTTTGATATAGATAATCCTCTATCTGCATTCTCCATAATTGGTAATTCTTGCCATTAAACTTCTCCATTCTCAGTTTGCTTTCTTCTACCATTGCTTCTCCCACTCAAATAAAAACCCCTGTGAGTGACCTGTAATCAACAAACACTAACTAGATCTGAAACACCTATTAGTCAACTTGAGCTCTGATACCACTTGTTGGGGATCAACCAACAAACTTGATTACTTTTATGTAAGCAGTTAAACACGGAATTAAACCAGAATTGAAAGCTACTAGAATCAGAAATAACAAAGAATAAGAGATACAAGAAACCACCCTAAAAACTTGTATTAAACTCTTCTAGAAGGAAATACAATGAATAAGCTACACACTTTCTTCTCACACCTCTCAGATGTACAGATATCTTTCCCTCAAGAGTTTACAATCAATTCCAACAACTTGGATTGATACACACATATACAATATGTCATGTACTGTTCTCATACACTTACACAAGCATACAAGCTATGAAGATCTATCCCATTATATAAGATTAGGGATCATGAGCAATGCAATATCAACCATTAGATACACCTCCTAATCAAAGGCTCAAAATAGTCCTGCTAAAGATAGAGACGCGAACTTACAACTAACAGCTAATCTAATCATGCAAACATTCTATTCTATCCACAAAAATAGATTCTGGATGCACAGGTGACTGACGTCGGTTCCTGCCTGTCTGCCTATGACTGACGTTGGCCGATTTATGACCGACGCCAACAACTACCGGTCGAATCCTTGCCATCGTTAGTGACTGTGTAAATCCAACAAATTTAGCATCCGCTCATCTGGTGAAGGTTTTAGCTCCACACCTTAACACAAATTTGTTTCCACTACAAGGAATTTCTCTTCTTTTATAATTATGTCATGTGCTTGATTTATTATTTGCTTAGGTTACTTGCCTTTTGCATTCTTACATATGTAAACTTTGACTGTGGGCTTCTCATCACCAGACTTATTGCATTGAGATGGAATTATCAAAATTTCATACACTCCATCAACTTGAATAGAAGTCTTATTGAGCTTATAATGAAGCATAATCCCTTCTAAGGCTTTTTGAAATGCCTTTACAAAATTGGAGTCTTTTACTTTAAATCTTTTTTAAAATTTAGATTGATTTGCAAATGAATTCACCCATGCAAATAAATCCACCCTCAATTCTTTCATTAACTATGGTGTTTTCATTTATGGCTCTTTCATCCACACCCTGTGCAGGCCACCATGAGCATTGAAAACTTTTATCAAATTCATAGAGAACTTGCCAAGTATCAATACTACCTCCAAAATAGATAAAACTATCCTTCCATACAAAACCACATGTTTACTTGCTTAAAATAACCTTCCAAAGCCCCAATTCCACAACTTTTATGGTCAAAACCACCTCCATATCCAATACCATGAGTTATATGCCGAAAGAACAATTTAAGAAGCAAAAACCAAGAGTTTTCTTGATAAAATTGCACTTATTCCAACCAATACCATGAATTAGAGTAAAAAACCACCTTATAGGGGTCAAAACCATGAATTTGGACAAAACCATATTAACAAACTTCATTAATGATAATTCCACAAATTTGTTGTGGGAAATTAATTTTTTAAAAAGGTGATAACACATATTTTTTTAATAAACCACCATTTAAGCCAAAATCCATGAATTTGAGTGGGAAAAAGTTTTTTGAAAAAGTTTAAGTAATACCATGTGTTTATCTTTTTGAAAACAAAAATTTTCACATATACCACACATTTGGGAGAAATGCACTTTGAAAAGACATGGTGGGTTATGTGGAGGGATAAGGGGGAAGTTTATGTGGCTTTTTAAAGCTTATAAAACACTTTATAGGATTTTGAAGTTCATAAAACACTTTTAGGATTATGAAGTTATAAAACATGATGTGGGTTTTTGAAGTTTATGAAACATAATGTGGGGTTTTAAACAACAAAATACATGTTTAAGAGCATTAAAAAGTCTGCACAATATTTATTTTAATTTAAGAATTTATATGGAAGGGGGAAAAGATATGATGAGATAGGAGACTTGGTGGTATTTGGAACCATTTTGAACACTTTATGAGTTAAAAAAAAGAAAAAACATGTTTAAGGATTATAAATGGCTTTCGAGTTTTTGAGGTGAATCTTACTCGTTAGTGAGTTTTAGAGGTACATTTTATAATGCAAGCTTCCTAAGAGGGTAATACATGTTTTAAGGTCTTTGAACTTAGGATCAATAAATTTTGATATGTTTTGGTGGTTTTTTTTTATGTTATGGGATTCAAAGGTGCTTTTTGCATATTATAGTATTTAAAGGTGATTTTTGCATAATGGAAAGCTTTTCACAATGTTCAGATCATTGTCAGGATTTATGACTCTACTCAACAAAGTAATAGAATTTGATGTGTGTCTGAATACTAATTATCAAAATCTGATGATGTGCTTGACATGGTACCAAAACCTACAAAATCCAAACTTAGGCAAATTTTGACTTCTTTCTTGATCTTTTGTTGACTCTACCCACTCTTGTACTGCACCATGAATACCTTAGAGAACACATAGGTATAAAAAACATATGAACCACCACCTTTATCCATCTTAAAAGTGCAAAATCAAACACCATTCAAAGCTGATCCAAAGTAGACCAAATACTATCATGAGAAGATATCTCACCTAAGTTTATGTCATATGAGTCATTACACACCTTGTGTCCACCCTAAGTGTTGACACATTATTAGACTTTTGTGATACAAGAAATGGTGAAGCCATCTTGTAGTATCTCATCCTTCATGAATCCTCCTTCATACATCCAAGGATGAGAACCTTGTATGTAGCATCATCTAGCATTAAGCATCCCATTATGACTATCATGTATTACTTTGTTTTCAAGTGTGGGAATTGGCTCCAAGGCATGATTTTCTCTTATCGAAAGAGTTATAGTTAAGAAATCATTAATATGCTCAACTTTGACACTCAAAACTTCCCAAAAAGTAAATCTCAATATGTGACTCAAGCTTTGTCTATTTGGATACGAAGTCAGTGTCCATTTTGCAAAAAAATTACCATCCATTTTATTAAAACACCTCTAATTACCTATAAAAGTGCAATTGGGGGTGTTGTTATGAAATGTAAAATTTCATGAAAACAACTGGATTTGACTATGGGACCACATTTCCTAAGGGAATACATGAGAAATTTAGAATATTAGATGACTGATACCTTCACTTTTTTGTGGATTCCTAAAAACTTTTATGTAGCTCACATTTGTACATCCTAATCCAACCAACTGATAGCCAGTTCACCACTCTCAATCATATGATAAATGAACATGTGCTACCAGGTCAAATCATCTGTTCTAAAGATTTTCATATCTAAATTTGACCAACTGATAAGTAGTTCATCCATCTCAATTGTATGAGAAATGAACATGCGTTGTTAGGCCAAATCTCTTTTAAGAAGATTTTATAGACCCTGATCTGACTAATTGATAGCCAGTTTCCCAATTCAATCATATGAGAAATGAACATGTGATACTAGTGTTGGGATAAATAACTAAAAGCACACAATTGATTACCAAGCAACTTAATATGTGGAAATAAACCAGAATACACAAGTAACTAGAATTCAAAAATAACACATGATATGAGAGACAATACACAACTTGTATTAAAACTCTTGTAGAAGGAAATACAACAAAGAAGGCTGCCACAGTTCTTCTTCCTTACACACCTCTAGGGCTCCCACACCTCTAGGGCATAAACAGTAAATCTTCCCTCAAAGCTCTCTCTCTTAGGTCCCAACACCCAACTCAAATATAGAGTTGGTGTTCACCTTACACCTGTGCTCCACGCACTCCACAAGTGCTCCATGCACTCCACAAGTACACACACGTACTCTAAGTAGATCCCACCTGATTCTGCTCCCTGTTGTGTTGCTGTCTTATCTGATCTTGCACACCTACAAATCAATCTGGTTCTGCACTCCTATGAACCTTGACCTGGCACACACATACACCTACAAATCAATGATCTTACTTACCCATGCAGATCTCCTATCGTAGCCATGCTCACCTGATGACCAAGATCATACATACATGAAGAACCCTGCTGATTCTCCAATCCAGCACCCACACTTGGTACTGTGGCACTAGGAGGAACACACCATTGCTCTCTTCTCTCTAAAGGAGCTTATTTACTCTCTTACTCTCTAGCACAAGTTTAAAATATAACTAATGAGTCTCTTAAATAGATCTCATGCAAACAATAATTAGACACCTAATTACAATAATTAGACCGCAGCTCTCAGTCTAAAAATAACTCTTGACATGCAAACACTTGGTTCGTTAGCTAACTGCCCATAATACACGTAGCTCAAACCACACAGGTGATCGACGTCGGTCCCTGTCTGCCTGGGGGTGCCGACGCCGGCCGACTTCTGACTGATGTCGGTTGCCTTCCTGTCTCCTCCCTGTCGACGTCGGTTGGCCTGATCGATGCCGGTGACAGTAACACTCCGAAACCCTTCGCAACCTCCTTCCCTGCTTGCATCAGTGAAGCTTTTAGCTCCACAACCTAACAACTAGGCCAAATCACCTATTCACTTGAAGATATTTATGAAAACCCTATTCCATTTGTCACTCTTACAAAACTTGTGATCACTCATGAAGTTACCATATAGAGATCATGGATACAAATATGTGCAGGCAGAAAGGTTAAAACATGGATAATGAAGGGAAACAAATAGACTATTGAATTTATTGAAAAACCACATGCACACACAAAAACAAAAATGGTAAAAGAAAATAAGCCAAAATTGGGAAAGCAAAACTATTTATAGGAAGTTGATGAAAATGAGAAGATTATACAAAACTATTCACTAGTTGCGAGAAGTACCTACCATTTTAGAATAATGGATTTGAATTATGAACTATGAAGACATTTATCATAAATAACCAAGTAGGTGGGAAGAGGAACTTATAGTTATCATTCACATAGGGATGATCATGAATGAACAAATCATCAATGTTTTTCTATTTTGAAATGAAATCATTATGAATTTTTTGATCTTCTGTGAGCACTTCTGATAAATACTAAACTTTTTCAATATTTTATTGGATGATTTCAAATGCATATGTGATAAATACAATATCTGAATTGGAGAGAAGTATGTCATATATATCTATTTTTGAGCTAGAACCACAATATGATTATCTTGTAGAATGAATGAGGTGTTGATATTATTTTCTGATTGCTTTTCACAGTAGAAATGAATTCATCACTGGATGAGTTATCATCATCATCTTCATCAATTTACTCTTCCTTGACAATTTCTATTTCACTTGTAATGATTATTAGGCACCATTCATTTCATTCCACATTAATGTCTTCTTTGACCTTAACCTTGGAGAGAAGTATGTCATATATCTATTTTGGAGAGAAGTATGTCATATATCTATTTTTGAGCTAGAACCACAATATGATTATCTTGTAGAATGAATGAGGTGTTGATATTATTTTCTGATTGCTTTTCACAGTAGAAATGAATTCATCACTAGATGAGTTATCATCATCATCTTCATCAATTTACTCTTCCTTGACAGTTTCCATTTCACTTGTAATGATTATTGGGCACCATTCATTTCATTCCACATTAATGTCTTCTTTGACCTTAACCTTGGCATAATTATTGAAATCCCCATTTCGTCACCTTAACCATTGAGTTTTTACGTTAGTCAAGAACATAGGACAAAGTCCCTCTTCTATTAGTATGTAGAGCTACCTTTATTGAAAGCCAAAAAAGGGAAAAGTAGGGGAAAATCTATTCACATCTATTTATAACAAAATGTTTTTTATGGAGTTTTTTTTACTTTTAACTAAAAACTACATAAAGGAGATAGAAAGGAAATGAAGGGAAAAATGGGGAGAAGGGAAAAATGAGAAAAGAAAAGAGAAAGGAATAATGGGATTATTATATCTAGTTAAACATAGAAGCTACTATGATAACCCTAGAAAAGATGAAGGACAACTTTGGATAACTAAACATAAAGACTCGTCAGAATAGTCCAAGATTTGAGGTATAGTAGAGGAATCCTTTTTCATAAAAATGAGATGGGAAAGACACATACTAAATATACATAGAGGATACATACACCAAGAAGATTGGATAACCTTACAAAGAAAGATATTCAACAACCCTGTATTTCTCAATAAAATAGGCATAAAATCCTATTATTAATCTCACCAAGGATTCCCAATGACAAAGTTCCTAATGTAGATTCAATAGAACTTTTTAGGCTTACTAACTTCATATTCATTGAATATCTAACAATAGCATTCTATCAAAATGAAAGAAAAAGAATCAAAGTGAATTGACATAATCATGCATATCATCATTCAAAAAATCTTATGAAATAAAGTCTTATAAATCATTTCTTTATTGATTCTTCATGAGACTGTACATAAATATTCCTTGCTTCTGCTTGGAAAATTTTTATTGTCAGAAAACCAACTAGTATAAAGCCAACATAAGCCTAGATGAAGCTAGCCCCTTATAAAGGAGCTCCATACTCCTATTTATAGGTTACAATAAGTGCAATCACCCACAACCACCTCCATAACCACCTTTATGGTAAAAGGTTTATATTTTATAGTTACTTTATCTCAAATGACTTTAAAAAGGTAAAACATAACCTTTTAAGTTATTATAAAAAGTGCAACATAGAAATAGAAAGACAAAAACTTTTGGTGGTTATTGAGAAAAAGACAAGTCCTTTTGCTGAATAGGACCCTGTTCTAATGCTGTGACAATATTTGATTCCTCGCGATTTGTCAAATTTTATTTCTCCCTCAAGAATTCCATCTTAACATACATTGTCATTCTTTTGCCATCTTCTTTTGTCAGAGATTCCCTATTGTATGAACAATATCTTTAATTCAATCACCTCATTGAACAAGCAAATTTTGAATGTTTTCCTAATCCATTTTTACACCATACTCTTCCTGAGGTGTCTAACGACCCCTTAACACCATCACATGTATTAAATTTGAGAGCCTCCACACACAAGGAATATTATCTTGTGATGCAATCTTGACTGAATCTTTAGTATAAATAAATATGCCTGTGTGTCCTCAAAATTTGTAGGTGTATGATTTGAATACCAATTCATACACATGCAACTGCTCCAAATTTGTTTCCACTATGTTGGTGCTTAATTTTTCACTATGGAATTAACACCATCAGCTAAGGAAAAACATAACATATAACTTGGTTGAGTATCCATATGGACTTACATGTGTTAGGGGGGTGGAGGAAATCCAAGAACAAACACACCTATTCTAATTCCACCTGTTAGGATCTTGCTCCTCAGAAAGAGCACAGTATGATTACCAAATATAAGCAATTGAATATGCGGAAATAACCAGAAACACAAGTAACTAGAATTCACCAATAGCTCAAAATATGAGAGACAATACACTATCTTGTATTAACACTATACAGAAAAGAATACAACAAAGAGCCACCACACTCTTTCACCTTACAGAGGTTCGCCACACCTCAAGTGTACAGTAATTCTTCTCACACACACTCTCCTACACAAAAAACGGTCCCAACAACCAACTCACACACAGAATTGGTGTTCACCTCACCAACCAGTCAGTAATAACCCTGCCGGTACACCAAGCACTCTATAGCACTTCAAGTTGATCTCTCATGAACCTGTAACCTGAAATTCAAAGACCAAACTTACATGTAGATCCCCAATGAGCTTGCAACAACCTGCAACTCACAGATCTTACAACTAGAAGGAACTCTTCCTTTCTATCTCATGCATAAACAATACATGCCAATGGGTCTATAAATAGATCCCTTACTTAAACAATAACTTAGACTCTTAATTTAGATAATTATCCTCGTAGCCCAAGACTCTAACTGGTCTTAACATGCAAAATCTTCGTTCACTTAACTAACTGTCTATGAAACGAACACTTCTGGAACACACAGGCAACCGACGTCGGTCCCTGCTTGTCCGGTTCTGCCGACGTCGGCCGACTTCCTACCGTCGCCGGTGGCCTTCTGCACTGGTCTCGACCGACGTCGGTCCTGCTGCCGACACCAGTGCTCCTGGATCTCAACAACCTTTTGTTCCACTATTTGCAAAGGGTTGAAGCTTTTAGCTCCACAACCTAACAATCTCCCACTTGGAGATAAACAGCTGCAACCTGTACCTGTCCCTGTACTCCATCTAGTTTGTTCCCTTGGCTTTGTATCCCTCCTCAAGATCACTCTTGAAGACCAACCACCACAAATCCTGTAGTGCAAAACCTGTCATCCAAATTACCTACCACATCCACATCTACAACCATGTAGAAAAAAGAACTTGACCCTGCATAGCATGTGCACCTGCTGCTGGTCCCACTGAACTGCCCTTCAATATTACTTTCCCAGATTGACTCCAAACTTGTGACAACTCCCACTGCTTGGAAAAACTCAAGTTTAGTACATACCATGCACTCAACCTCATTATGTGAATCAAGACACCTGTTCTATGAACTGTCTAACCATCGGCGTGCTAACCGGTCTCACACAATCATCCTGAAACAAAGTCAACAAGACCTCCATGTTTCTAGATCACACTCATGCCAAAGAATCTTGCTGCTCCCAGATTCTCCATGACATACACCTGAACTAGCTTTACCTTTAGTTTAGCAATACCTGTATATGTAACCCTGCAACAAGCCCATCATACAGAAAATAGGATAATGTAGCTAATATTATCCAACCTGGTAAAGAGAAACACAATGATCAAACCTCCATTGCCCTGCAGCTAATACAAGATCATATACCCTGATCTTCCATCTCACGTATCCATTTCCACTCTTCTTCATCCTTAACATCCATTCGTCTCTCAGTGCTTACTTCCAGCTGGAAACACTACCCAAAACACCTGTTTGGTTCTCCTCCAAGGAATCACATCCTCATCCATGCCAAGCTCCAACTGTTTCCTGGATCTACCTGTTCTGCTTCTTTAACAACTTCCTGGTTCTATACCATAAGTGAGCAACAAGTAGTGTAAAGAAGGGAAATGAAAAATTTAAGAACTTACTTACACCTTCAGTCCTCCATATGGGCGCTTGAGACTCCATGACAACTAGCTGTCCACCCAAAATTCGTCTCAGTGACCGATGCCGGTCACATCTCAGTCTACAGCCGACCGATGTCGATTCCCTACGACTGCCTCATTACCGACGTCAGTTTCCCCTGGCCGACGCCGGTCATCCTCTGCCCTGAGTCACTGACGTCGGGCTGCACATAGCCGACGTCGGTCTCTGTCTGGACACCGATGCCAGTTTTCCTATCGACGTCGGTCTCTGTGTTTTTCTTGTGAGACCTGACTTTTTCCTGCGAGCTCTTTTTGGATCAAACCCTTGTCCAAATCACCCTTGCTCTGCTCAAAATTCCTCTGCATCTTGTGCTGAACTCTGTCCGTCACTTTCTCCTTGAAAACCAAGGCTTTCCTGTTCTTGTCACTAACATCGGATTCCTCAAGAAACCTCACCTTCTTCTTCTACATGCAGAAACAATGATCCATGCCTTCCAAATCCGAAAGCATACTCTTTGACTCAAGAACCAGCATCTCCTTCTTATCTATGTGACCAAGCCTATTAAGCCACATCTCTGAATCTACAGCTGAAGTAGATAACCCAGAAAGAGAATCAGTAAAACAAGTAGATAGATAAAGCGTACCTACTTTCTTACCTCTAGCTACAACAAGTGTACCCTTGGTAACCTTCCAAAAGTCCGCTGTGAGAGTTACTGTGCAACCCTCATCACCCAAACTTCTAACAGAAATCAGATTCTACTTCAGAACTGGGACATGCATGACCTCCTTTAACACCCATGTGTCATTTGTCTGCAATTTCAGCTTCACTTTTCCTTTGCCAACAATCTGACAAGGATTACCATCCCCTACACAAATTTCTCCAAAGTCTCCCTGGACATACTCATGGAAAAATTCCCTATGTGGGGATGCATGAAAAGAGGCACCAGAATCTAAAACCCAAGATTCTACTTTATCCAAAGAACATACCAGAGCATCCTGTGCAACGTAATTCGCAACATCTGCTTCTTCTCCATGTTCTTCATGCTGATCTTCACCCGATCTGCAATCTCTCTTTAAGTGCCCTTGCTTTCCACATTTCCAGCAGGTTATTCTGCCATACCTGGACTTGGATCTCCTGCCTATCTTTGACCTTGATCTCCCACGCTCTATCTTCTCTCTTGGCCTTCCTCTTCCTTCAACACTCAAAGCATCTCCAGATGATTCACCTATGCTTTTCCTGCGTATCTCTTCATTCAAGATCACACTCACAACATCATCCACTTTTAAGATGTTTGAAGGAGACACAGTATTAGAAACTGCCATTACCAAACCTTCCCAACTTTCAGGTAATGAACACAAGATTAAGAGAGCTCTAATTTCATCATCAAATACAATATTGACTAAACTTAACTGGTTTACCAAACCATGGAAATCACTAAGATGGCTATGAACAGATCCACCTTCCAACATTTGCAAATTAAATAAACACTTCATAAGAAATACCTTATTAGAAGCCGAGGGTTTTTCATACAAATTTGCCAAAGATTTCATCAACTCCACCGTTGTCTTACACTGTGATAAGCTGAAAATCACAGATGATTCAAGACTCAATCTAATAGATCCCAGAGCCTTCCGATCAAGAACCTCCCATTCTTCATCTTTCATATCTGAGGGTTTGCTAGCAACCCCACCCAACGGTAAGTACAAATCTTTCTGACACAGATAGTCCTCAATCTGCATCCTCCATAATTGGTAGTTCTTGCCATTAAACTTTTCTATTCGTAGCTGACTGTTTTCTACCATTGCTCAACTCCCACTCAAACAGAAACCCTGTGAGTAACCTGTAATCAAAACACACTACCCAGATCTACACCAATCTGTTAGTATCCCGACCAAAAGCTCTGATACCACTTGTTAGGGGGGTGGAGGAAATCCAAGAACAAACACACCTGTTCTAATTCCACCTGTTAGGATCTTGCTCCTCAGAAAGAGCACAGTATGATTACCAAATATAAGCAATTGAATATACAGAAATAACCAGAAACACAAGTAACTAGAATTCACCAATAGCACAAAATATGAGAGACAATACACTATCTTGTATTAACACTATACAGAAAAGAATACAACAAAGAGCCGCCACACTCTTTCACCTTACAGAGGTTCGCCACACCTCAAGTGTACAGTAATTATTCTCACACACACTCTCCTACACAAAAAATGGTCCCAACAACCAACTCACACATAGAATTGGTGTTCACCTCACCAACCAGTCAGTAATAACCCTACCGGTACACCAAGCACTCTATAGCACTTCAAGTTGATCTCTCATGAACTTGTAACCTGCAATTCAAAGACCAAACTTACATGTAGATCCCCAATGAGCTTGCAATAACCTGCAACTCACAGATCTTACAACTAGAAGGAACTCTTCCTTTCTATCTCATGCATAAATAATACATGCCAATGGGTCTATAAATAGATCCCTTAAACAATAACTTAGACTCTTAATTTAGACAATTATCCTCACAACCCAAGACTCTAACTGGTCTTAACATGCAAACTCTTCGTTCACTTAACTAACTATCCGTGAAACGAACACTTCTGGAACACACAGGTGACCGACGTCGGTCCCTACTTGTCCGGTTCTGCCGACGTTGGCCGACTTCCTGCCGTCGTCGGTGGCCTTCTGCACTGGTCTCGACCGACGTCGGTCCTGCTGTCGACGCCGGTGCTCCTGGATCTCAGCAACCTTCTATTCCACTATTTGCAAAGGGTTGAAGCTTTTAGCTCCACAACCTAACAACATGGAATGTATAATAGGTCACATACACAACAACCATGTAGATTGCAGCCAATAACCATGCCTCAAAAAACCCACCACATGGACACGAGGCCAAGCTATAACAAAATATGTGGATGAAAGAGGTACCTATCAGAGAATTTCATGTTGAATACATGTTGACTAAGCATATGGGTGGCAGAGAGTGGAGATTAGTGTGAACATTGCACCATGCAATGTGCAAAGTGCTTAGGAAGCTCTAGGTCCTACAGAGAATACATAAAGGGAGGTCGGTGGAAACTCCAACATTGATTGCACTTTGACTAGGTTTAAAAAGGTGAAAAATGGTTGGTGAAGTTACGTGGGGGTATACAAAGAACATAGGTGCAAAAGGAAGACATTAAAAATAAAAAAGGTGCAAACTATTTTTCAAGACTCTAAAATTAGCTACAAAGCTAATGCATTGGGCACCTTAACAGGTTTCATGTTCCAAGTGAGAGATCCACATTAGATGTGGAAAGAAACATTGTAACGCAACTGCATTTAATGGGGTTATAGTCTACCAAGGTTTTGGCTATGAAAAAACAAAGAGCAAATGGCATTTGGGGTGTAGAAAGCTTGATGGAACCTACAACATTGACTACAATGTTCACTTTTTCAAATGAAACTGTTAAGTCTATAGAAGGAAGGACAAAATAAGAATGATAGGGCATAAAATCCAACATGCACTTTACACTTAGCAAATTTTAAAATGCAAAATGTTGCTCCACTTCTAGATCCCATGATAAGAAAGGGCAAGAAGAGATTCAAAACTTAAATGTACTTTGGCTGGTTTGCATATTGAGAAGTGCTAATGAAACTCCCAGGCCCGCTAGTGAAAGAAAAATTAAAATGCCCAGTTGGCATGACAAGTACACATGTAAGAAATGAGGCCAAGTAGTGACTGGTGGTGTAGTTTTTTGATGCTATTGCAACTAATTTGAAACAACTCAATGAAGTCTTTATTAGAGTGTGTTATTATCAAAAATGAAATGCTAGCTAGGTCTCATTGAACATTTGATAAGGAATCCAAAGTCCAACAAATATTTTCTTTATTGAAGGAATACAAGCTATGAATAAGGTTTTAAGGTAAATGTGTACCAAACATGGCTCTGCAGAATAATCCTTGCATCAAGAGGCATGGATGAGAGGATAATGAAAAGTAAAATAAGGCATTCCACTCAAAGAAGATGGGTGGCATCTAAGGGGATCGATTTGTTGCCTTCCATTCAAGTAATGGCCTTTGAGACCGATTGCTAGGGTTTTTGATCTGATGGGTTCAAGCTTTGCAAAATAGGTTTTTGAATAATGTTGATGAGACAGAGACCCCTTAATTGCCATTTGTGACTCATGAGGATATAAAATTTTGGGTTTGATCTAATGATGAATCCTATTGATACCCATCTTAGCATTTTTGTCAATGGTGATTTTGGTGATTTGAGTCACGAGGCACTAGACTATATGCATGCCTAGTTCACTATTGAAAGATGAGATTTGTGGTATGGAATCTAGTGGCTGTAATAAGAGTAACCCTGATGGCCTTTTGATGCATTGATTGAAAATCTTGGGTTTGAAGATGTCCATATTTGTATGGGTAGTGAATATTTTCATTGGTGAATGCTTTAAATTCATAAGTCATTGTGCATACAGAGAAATAATATTGAGTTGAAGTGAGTAATGGCCACAAGGAGAAAGTGTTGAGTTTCAGGTAAAATTCTCTATAAGGTGTTTTTTTAGAGCATAAATGGAGAATATTGAAAGAATTAATAAAATTGCAAATTTCAAAAAGGGTACAGATGAGAACCCCCCAAACCCCTAGGGTATCTTAATAGGAGGTACACCATACAACATGCAAATTCCTAAATTACACCAAAATATGGCATGAAAAGTGCTTGAAAAGCTTTGGATCTTGTAAAAAGGGCATAAAAAGAAGTGTGGTAGAAATAGGAGGCTGATGCACACTTTGTACCAACTTAAGGTGCAACATGCAAAGTGCTCATGCAATTTTGCATTCCATATAAGGGAAGAAGAGTGAAGTTTGGTAGAGATGGGAGTTTGACTTGAATTTTTCACCAACACAACATGCAAAGTGTGAAGTGAATCCCCATCTTCAGATCCCACAGGTTGCAAAGGGTATGTGACTGGTAAAACATCATGCAAATTTCACCATGCAAATTACAATTCGTGCAAATTACACCATGCAAATTACAATTCATGAAAATTGCACTTGTGCAAATTTGCATAAAAGGGATAGGATTCCCCCATAAGGTGAAAAGTGGAAATCATGAATTTATGCATTAAAAAATAAATATGGAAGAGACTAAAAAAAACCAAATTTGTAAAAAGGAAAATGTGAAGATTGAAAAGTGCAAAAGGGCAAATTTGCAAAAAATAAAAGTGCAAATTGTGACAATGTGAGTTCAGAGCCAAAAGTAAAAAGGTGAAATAAACCTAAGTTGTATTTTCATTTGCTTTGTTTGTCCAAGCTCCTTCATGAAAGGATGTTTCAAGTTTACAAGATCCAGGTGGTCCACTTCAAGGAATATCTCTCAAGCAGCCATGGATCCAGAATATTCCCATGAAATTATTGCAAGATCAAGTTATTCCATGGCATGCATAAGAGGAAGGGAAATTTTCTAAGAGGTTTTAGCTATGCTAATGAGTGGTCAAAGGTCATCTCTGGTCAGTTACACAAGAAGACAAAGTTTGTTTGGCCTTTCAACACAAAGATTCTCTTTTCATCTTATGTGAAATGCATCTCCAACCAAGAAATCAAGAAGTTTGTTGCAAATCTCCATCATTTTCTTCTAGAGGTAGTTAGGGGAATCATTTTCCTTGAAAATACATGAAGATTCTAGGTGTGGCAAAGGATTTTTTAAGCTGGGAGCATCTTGGTAGAACTTGGAGGGGTATTTTTCACTTTTAAAAATTGCAACTCTCATTCTCGAATTTGAAGGATTGAAAAATGTATAAATAGAGGGCTTCTCATCTATTATTGAGGTTGGTTGGCCATTGTGTTGGTCATAGTGTTGGTCCATGTTTTCCTTAGTATAGGCTCTTCACATTTTGGGATCACTACTATGTGTGTTTTGTCTCTCTTGCTAAGGTGGTTGTAGTTATACAACCATTAGCAAACTCTAAGAGCATCTCTATATGAATCCCTTACCCAACATGGAGCACATCCACCATGCTTGTCTCCATGGCAGCATTTTGAAACATTGGTGTATGTAAGATTTTTCTTTCAAGTTAATGAAAATGCATGTGGTTCTCTACCATTTTCTATTGATGAAGTGCAGTGATATGTCCTATAAATGCTATTGATAGGATATATTATTCTATTCTCATTACTAGTTGTCATCTTGGGTTTAGTATTGGATTATAAATCCATTTTTGCATTGTATTTGGAGTATGTTGCTAAATAAATTATTAGGGCAGCATAGGTTTATGGATTCAATAGGAAAAGGCAAATCCCTCCTTGTATTTCCATCAGCTTGCATTTGGGTTTTTTCTACATCTTTGCAATAGATGATGTCATGAATGTTGAAAAAATCCATGCTGACTGAAGGCCTCCATCAGACCATCCTACCATTTTTTATAACTATCAACTTGACCTACCCTATCCTACCCTACATATAACATGTCCTTTATATATCTAAAGTGTTATTTACCTATAGATGTATAAACATTATATATTTAGCATGTGTATACATTTTGTGCTTTAAATCCCAGTATTGTAATCTCTTATTCAGCCCCTGTGTTGTTGAATATTTTTTTCAGATGAAGGTTGTAATCAAATATTCATATCTATCTTTAGTAGCTTGTGTTTAGCCTAGAACATTTGCTCAATCTGTGTGACAACACTTCCTGGGTGGAGTGAGCAAGTTTGGTTGTGTTCTACTCAGATTTATGTCTCTTTGTGCTAATAATACCTATGGAGATTTAATTATAGAATCTCTCCATGTGAGTGAGCTACCCTGTAGGTCCTCTCACCTTAGTTTAGGTAGATCCAAAAGTAGTAGGAAGCTAGCCATACCCTCTGTAGGTGCCTCTTAGTCATTTTCTCTAGTCTGGTGTATTTTTGATGTCAAACCCTCCCCCAGCTATAATGACATTCTAGCGGGTTTCTTATAATTGTTTTCCATTTTATTCAAGTGTGTAAGTCAAAATTAGAGAGGTGTACAAATGGGAACTAACACTCTTCTGGTGCTGTTATGGAGGAACAATTCTTGTCGCCCGTGTTGTCACAGACTCTTGCAAAGAGATGTAAGTATTTCATATTGTGAAGTTCTTCACTGTTATTTACTACATTCAAACTATCTTAGCTATCAAATACTACACTTGGGGATGTGCCAATATTTGATATATTTGACAATTTTACTTCTGCTATATTTATTGCAAAAAGCTATCAATATTCCATGTTGGAAGGTGTCTTTTCCATTTTGAACATAATTATAGTAATTTTAGTGTCTTTGTGCCATTATTTCATCATTGAACTCAAAAAATTATCTTTTAAACATGTATAACAACTTGTTTATGAATTGTTATATTATAGAATTTTGGTTTTAGTGGTGGCTCCAATTTTATCACCTAGTTTCAAGGAAGATCAATTCCTATTTTGAATATTTTCATTTCAGCTTTGAGTGTTCTTTCTTGTTTGCAAATCTGGAAGGATTGAGATCATCCTTCAAAGGTGACTCATCCAAAAGGCTTGTCTCACCCCTAAGTTTGCATCAAAAAAGAGGGAGACAATTTTGGAGGCTTGTTAAAGGGAATAGTTTAACAACAAAACAATGTCCTAATTACCAAGATTCTGATAATCTTGAGATTTTTTTTGAACTCCCCATTGTTGAGGACTATCACAACTCTTATACTAATTCTAAAACACATAGTCCTATTTATTTTATAGCTCCATATCCACTAGTTGAATCCCTTCCTAAGATTGATCCACAAAGTCCACCTCATTCACCCCCTCACATCCTTTTGCCAGTTGCTCTTGAACCTCCAATTGAACCAATCAAGAGGCATAGGAACCTAAATAAGAATGCACGTCCTACATTTCATGTTCCTAAATTTGGGCCTATTAATTTTGATGAGATGGAAGGCTATCCTAATGAAGTCCCAAATGAAGTTAGGAGATGCCTCCGAAATTCCAAGGGAATAATGCAGTAAGCGGTGATCAACATTTGAGGGCCTTTCAAAAGATTATTGAATATTATGAGGTTGAGTACGAGAATGTGTGCATCAAGTTATTTGTGAACACACCAACAGAAGATGCTTGAGAATTGTTAATTCCCTTCCCCATGGATAAATCAATTCATGTGAAGAGATGCAAAATGTTATTAGAATTCAATATGGTGCTAGGATTGATCCAAGGTTTCTCTTGGATGAGTTTGGAAATATTAAGAAAAATCCTAATGAGTGTGTGTAGGAATTCAACACTTGATTCAACAAGACTATGATATAACTACCCAAAAGTATCAGGCCCAATGATATAATGTGCTTGATAAAGTATTGTGATACCTTTAATAAGAAGGCTACATACTTCTTATGGGACAAGGCTCCCACTAACCTGGGATTGATGTTCAATATGGCCATCCAAATTGAGAATAACATCAAGGCTATGGGAAAACCCATGAACAAGCGGGATGGTGTAAAATTAGTTAATTCAGAAAAGGCACAGTCCACTAAGACAACTAGCCTTGAAGAGACCATTAAATCTTTGGCCTTTACTATCATATAAATGTCATATAAGCTGGCTAGAGCTAAAAAAGGGGTCCCTCAGGCGTCTACCATTTATGAATGGGATCCAAATCTAAATCAAGTACACAGAGGGTCTATTTTCCAAAATTGAGATAATGATAGAGGGAAAAGGCCTACACATGAAGAAAGAAATTAGAATAGAAGGGATAGAAAGGAAGGTCTTGATCCTTTAAATGCCAAGGTGAATGCTACAAGTTGTGACATTGATATTTATTAGTGTGACAAGTGCTTCCTTCCACATACCCCATGTGATATGGCTAAATTGATTGATGAAGATGCATATGAACTTGAGTTTGTATCATTTGATGATGAGATCCTAATTTTTAATTGTCAAATCCCCCAAAGTGAGATGACTACCTCCATGGAATTGCTGAGTGCTACTATTGTTAATTAATTTTGGAGTGTCGTTAAAAAGATAAGTGTCCCAACTCCTGAGTTTTATTGTGACATTAATATGACACAATCATATGAATTACCCATCCATGATTTTTATTTATTATGTTCTATAATGATTAATAAATATGATGGGCGAATACCACCAGTTGAGGATAGGCAACTTCTAATTAATGCAACAATTGCTTAAAATAAAGAATATTACTTGAGAAGCAAATGTCAAGTTGTTGCTCCTTAGGATAATACCCCTACAAATCCCAAGGTAAGGGATGCTAATAAGGAGGTTAAGAAAATTGCAATAGTCCTTAAAGCTTCCAAACTGGTGCCCATTTCCCAATTTACTAAGCCATGAGGTGTTCCCATTAATAATAGAGTGCCCATCTTATCTAGTATCCCTAAGGGTGAAAATGAGGTTAAACAAAATCTACCCTTGAAAACTACTATTAAGAATGCAAATCCATCCTAGCCTACTCCACTTCAGACTTCAAGTGATTGTATCTTAGCTGAAGGTGTTGTTACCCTTCCACCAAATACTCCTCTTCCTTAGTATATCATATGTGATATGGCCCAAGTGTTGAGCCAACTAAAAATCATTGTGTCACTTGTTGAATTATTATGAATACCTAAACATAGGAAGAAGGCCTTTGAATATTTTGAATTTGGTGAGAAGTCAATTGAAAATGAATTTGAGTTACCCCAAACACCCCTAGAAAGTGATGAAGAATTGAAAGAGGTTGTTGAGCCTCCTCTGAAGGTCTATTTGGGGATTGTACTTGTAGAAAGTCAATTAAATGTTGTCCTATTTTACACTACTCTCCTAATCAATGGTCTAATTGTTCATAATTGTATGTTTTACTCTAGATATTCTTGTAATGTGATGCCCTTGGGTGTCCTAAATAAGGTAAAAGTTAAGATTACATCATCCTTTGGCAAGTGTTATGACATGGATTCATGATAAGTTCTAGTTGTTGGATAAGTTAAAGGATTGGTAGTGTAGTTGACAATGCATCTAGGCAAGTATTTGAATATATACATGGTGGTTGTGGACTACCCACCTAAGTGGGGGATGTTGTTGTCATGTAAATGGGCTACTGGTATGGGTGAAAGTGTTCAAATGGACCTTTCTTATGCCACCATTCCATTTAAGGTTAAGATGGTTAAAATTTATAGAGAGCCAAAGATGTTACATGTAATTGAAGATCCTAAATGTGCTATTAATGAATTATTATACACATATATTGAATTAGGAAACTTTGTTGGGAATGTTGATGCTAATGAACTTGTTCTTAATGTTGAGCCTGAAAAAAAAGGTGTAGTTTAAAAAATGTGTTTTGATGGGGCTTGCTCCAATCTTGGAAATGGAGTTAGGGTTGTGTTCTATGACCCTAATGGTAAATGGTAAATGTTTCATGTTTTCTTTTCAGCTTTATTTTGAGTGTACGAACAATGCTACTGAGTATGATGCATTCTTACTTGGTTTAAGGATTGCCCGTGAATATGGAATCAAATTTCTGATTGTTAAGGGTGATTTTGAGCTAGTGGTTAAGCAAGTTCATAGTGCTTATGCCACCAAACATAAAAGGTTGAAATAATATTAGAATGTTGATTAGGATTTGCTTGAATTAACTGATGTATTCAACATTTGCTATTATGATATAATTTTTAATGAAGAAACTGACAAACTTGCAGGGTTAGGTACTCAATTTGATATTGCAAATATGAACCCTCATTGTCAGTATCAAGTGGAGGTGCTTGCTCGACCTTCACTCCCAAATAATGTTCATCATTGGCAAGTGTTTGATGATAAGAAAAAATCAAGAGGTTTCTAAATTGTGAAGCTAAGTTCCATGATCAACTCATAGAATTGGAATCCATGGTTCAAGTTTGTGATAGGAAAGAAAACTTGTTTGGGAAAGACATTATTCAACTAAAGACAAACACTATTACTAGAGGATTGGTCAATTTTGAGGTGTCTTTTGATGGAGTTAATATAATTAAGTTGAGAGACTCATTCATTTCAAAAGACATAACTAGGTGCAACTTGGGTTCTCATGAGAACCCATGGAATGTTTGGCTAGGTACTCATTTAAGTGCAACTAAGAAGAAAACTTACATGCAACTGCTAAGGAAGTACCAAGATTGTTTAGTGTGGTCTATTCCAAGCTAAAAGTGTATAAAGAAGACTTGTTCTAGCATGTTATCTCATTACAACCTGATAGTAAACCTTTTAGGCAAAAACAAAGACCCATTAACCCCAATTTGGCCACCAAGATGTGGGAAGAGTTAAAGAAGCTAAGGGATGGTGGTATCATTTAGCCTATTAGGTATTTATCATGGGTTGAAAATTTGGTCCCTACAAGGAAGAAAAATGGTGATATTTGCTTATGTGTGGATTTTAAGAATTTAAACAAAGCCTATTTAAAAGGTAATTATCCCTCACCCAATATAGAGAACCTGCTACACAGTATTACTGGTTTAGAAATGTTATCCACATTAGATGGATTCTTAGGCTACAACTAGGTTGTGGTGAAGAAATTTGAGAGGTCCAAGACTGTGTTCAAAATGCCTTGGGACACTTATGTATATATGAGGATGCCTTTTGGGTTGATGAATGCTGGTGAAAAATTCTAGAAAACTATGAACATCACTTTTATAGGGATAATTAACCAATTTATTGATGTGCATCAAGATGATATTACTGTGTACTCTAAAAATAGAGAAAAAAATTTGGAGCATCTTAAAAAGGTGTTGATCAAATTTTAATAATTTGACATTTCACTTAATCCCAAGAAGTGCCACTTTAGAGTAAAAAAGGCCAAGTTATTGGGATATATAGTGTCCAAAGATGGTGTCATGATTGATCCTAAAAGGGTTGAAACCATTGACAAAGTGCCTATCTCATAGTCCAAGAAAAGAATTCAATCTTTCTTTAGATAGATTAACTTTATAAGGAGGTTTGTGTCTAATTTCGTAGAGATCACTCTACCTAATAGTTCCATGCTAAAGAAGGACCAGACCATGAAATGGGAGGAGAAGGCCATGCAAACATTCAGTGACATCAAGGGAGATTTAAAGTCTACCCCTATTTTGGCCAATCTTGAGTACACAAAGCCATTCTAGGTATTCTCTTTTGCATCATATAATACTATTACTGCTATCTTATTGTAAAAGAATGAAGATGGTCATGAGCAACCCATAAATTTATTTAGTACAGGTATGCAAGGTCTTAAACTGAACTATATTATTATGGAAAAATAATCATTCACTCTTTTGAAGGTTGTTAAAATGTTCAGGCTATATATTTTGAGTTCAAAGATTATTGCTTAAGTCCTGCACACCATGGTGAAAGAAATTTTAACTCAGATTGATGTATCCAGAAAGAGGTGTAGGTGGGTTAACAAGTTGCAAGAGTATGCCATGGATATATAGACCATCAAGTTAGTGAGAGGGATGGGTCTAGCCAAGCTTATGGTTGAGAGCAACATGCAAGTAATTGATGTAAACACTATTATTTTTGATGTTCATGATTCCTTGAGTCAATTTAATACATATCCATGGTATAAAGGCATTAATTACTACTTGTAAAATATGAATTGTGCCTTTGACTTGGATAAGATTCAAAGGATAACTCTCAAATTTGTCTCCTAAAAAATACCTCTTGATTGAAAATGGACTTGCATGGAAGAATCTAGATGGGGTTCTCCTAAGATGTGTGCTAGAAGAATAGACTAATATCCTGATTGAAGACTTCCATAATGGAGTGTGTGGTGGCCATTTTGCACCTAAAGTTATAGCTCATAAAATATTGAGAGCTGGTTATTGGTGGCCATCACTATTTAAGGATGTTACTCAGATAGTCAGATGGTGTGAGAAATGTTAGTGCTTTATTGGGAGGATGAAAGCTTTAGGTTCTCTTCCTTTATATCCTATGATGATTGAAGGTCTATTTAGACAATGGGGAATGTATTTCATTAGAAAAATCATTAATTTTTCAAGCACTGGGCATAGATGGACACTAGTTGTAACTAATTACTTTAAAAAATGGGTCGAAGCAATCCCTACAAAGAAAGTGACACACCAAGTAGTCATGGATTTTATGCTAAATCAAATTATTTTTAGATTTGGTATCCCTGTTAAGATAATTATTGATAATTCCATGAGCTTCAAAGCTAAACCTTTAGTGGCACTATGTAAAGAATACAAGATTAAATTGACCTATGCTTCCAAATACAACCCTTAGGGGAATGGGCAAGCTAAATCAAGTAACAAGAACTTGCTGAAGATCATCAAATAAACATTGGAAGCAAATAGGAAGAAGTGCGATGAACAACTAAAGTTTTATTAATGGGTTGATAGGATCATGCCTAAGATAGCTACATGTAGAAGCCCTTTTGAGCTTGTTTATGGAGCTTAAGTAGTTCTACCTATGAATTTATAATTTCCTACTTATCAGCTCATGTAACAACTAGGGGATGATGAGTAGATCCAAAATTATGAAAGTAGGCTAAACACAATTATCAAGATTGATGAAATTTAATGACAAGCTTGTTGGTTGAATATTTTGTCGATCAACGTACTGATAAACAAAATAGGTCTTATCAGCCAAAGTAGGAAGATTAGTCATCCAAATGTGTAGGTTTACCACATCAGATGGGGACTGATCTCTCCTCTCATCAAGGGGAGGTTCCCTATAGGTATGCTATATATATATATATATATATATATATATATATATAAACAGAAAATAATACTCAAGGGTAGGACAAACCATCCATCTCTCTTTCTTCAGAGATGATGCATGCAAATCAAAGGAAAAAATCAAGGGAAATAATAGACAACACTCCTCTTCTTTCATAAGTACTATTCGGCAAACCACAAGAATACTCCTAGTAGTAAATGCAAAATGTAGTAAAGGATGTAATAACCAACAAATCGAGATGCAACATAAAGTCTTCACCTGAATTGCTCAAGAGTAAGATACGAAGGACAATGAGGGCACAAAGTCGTCCCAAGGTCCTTTACATAGAAATGAAAAGAAAACACACTAAAGGCAATTATGGGGGCACAAAGTCTCTCCACATTTGACTCTTCAGGACACCTTCTTGACTACTGTCACTAATTCTGCTTGTTGAATTAAAGGAACAAAAGATATATTAAGGAAAAAGACATAAGAACAATTTCCTCAACAACAAAGATATTACAACACAAAGTCTAAAAAATCACTTGCTTTCTTATTCCAATAACAAAATATGATTAACAAACTAAGCTCAAAGTCTCAGAAGTGCCTTTCAATTTGGGCAGAGTTTCATTCTGATTGTCAAAAAGAGATCCATTTACAATAGAAGAGAGTCCCTTATATAGCCATTTCAAGGACTCAGGAATAGTAACACATCATGTTACGTTAGAATCTATTAAGAGGACAGGCTAGAACTTAGGGGAATTTTTACCCATTTGATTTTATCAATGCAGGGAAATAAGTCACATTTATTGAAAGTTTCCAACTTTCAATGTCCACTTGGCGATCTGATCTTACCTTCATCGTTCCTCCTTTTTTGGTTAATTGAATCAGGTCCTGGATTCTATTTGCTATTCTTTTCCTTCCTCACTTTCTGCTGGTCTTGGCCTTGAAGTTTGTGAACATTCTAGTCTGTAGGTTAAAAGGATGAATGGTTATTTTGTTGTCTTAAATTTGACGTTTGCGTGCCCGCCACTATGTTTTCAACGGTTAGTTCACTGTGTTGAATTTGACGTCTTCAAGAGCATCACCCTTGGTCCTCTTTCAACTCTCTATTTGGCACTTTTTGGATTGGACTTTCCCTTTTGGGCTTTAAGAAATGATCCCTGAATGGCCTTCGGGTTTCTTGTTTTACATCCTTCCTGAAGGGAGGTGACCCTTCAACTTCAGGAAGTGCCCTTTAAGTAGGCAGTCGAGAGTCCCCCGCAAGGGTACTTGCCCTTTAGGGTCCTTCAGTGGTCCTTCAAAAATTTCCATGGATAATTCCTGTGGGTATTTTCCCTGGCCTTTTCTTTGGGAAAATTCTCACGGACAATTCTCGCGGACAAATTGTCCGCAGAAATTTCCCGCAAACAAAAATCCCACAAAAATTATTTCATTTGCCAAATATGTGAATTCCTTTATGTTTCATGCTTCCGTAACTTCTCAAAATTCTTTTGGACTTTTTGTCTGAAAGAATTGTACCTTAGACTTTGCCTTAGTCTTTTTGAAAATGACCCTTTCGAAGGGTATTTTTGTTGACCAAGTGCCCTTCGCAAGGGTACTTGTCATTCGGGAGGCCCTTTGAACTTTGGCGATGAACCAACTGTTGAACCATTCAATTAAACCAAGGCTTTGAACCACTTGTTGAACCTAGGCTATGAACCAAAATGGTTCAAGCCGATGAACCCTTTGTTTGAACCAATCGTTGAACCAATTTGTTGAACCAATTGGTTGAACCAAGATTTGAACCAAAATGGTTCAAGCCGATGGTTCAACTGAATGAACCAAGCTGATGAAACACTCCATTGAACCAAGATGTTGAACCTTTTCATTGAACCAAGACGTTGAACCAATTTGTTGAACCAAGTTTTGGTTCAATGGTTCAAACAAAGCCTTAAATTGACTGACGAACCATTTGATTGAACCAAAGGATGAATGAAAGTGTTGAAACAAAGTGGATGAATCAAATGAGTGAAACAAAGCATTGAATTGCTTGATTGAACCTGCCTTTGAACTATTTGATGTTGAACCAAAGGATGAACCAAACATTGAACCTAGTGCTGATGCTTGCCGATGGAGATTTTTGTTTGAACCAAGGCACTGAACCAATCCTGAAAATGACCAAGTGTAAGAAACTAATTATTTTGGTTGAACCCACCTACAGAAGCCTTTAAACCTATATAAATGAACCTACCTACAGAGTTCGTAGAAATCAAGTCTGTAGAAATCATCCTGTAAAGCCCATTGAACTTGGCCTGCAGAGTCCATAGATTTTCTCTTCCTATTGAGTCCGTAGATTCAAGCCTATAGATTCCATAGATTTAAGCCTGCAGAGTCCGTAGATTCAAGCCTATAGACTCTATAGATTCAAGCTTGCAAAGTCTGTAGATTTTTGAGAAGCTTGAAAAATGAAGAATTTGAATGCCCAGGACAAATTTTGAAAAGGGTTTTTCCTCCATTAGTTTCAATGATTATGTACTATTCTTGATGCAATTCCCAGGGCACTTTGTACCAACATTAAAGAGTTTTTCCTTTCTTATTAATAATATTTTTGTCTGTAAGACCAAAATAGTTCAAATGTTATCCCAAAAATGAGTGATATTTTTGAGGGACAACAAAGCTCATGAAAGACACCTCAAGCTCAAGGAGAAGCTGAAGAAAATATTTGATGGAAAGGTCACTCCAAGAACTTTCCAAGTAGGTGATATGGTTCTGCTTTGGGAAAATAGGCATAAGGAGAAAGGAAAGCATGGCAAGTTTGATGTCTTGTGGAATGGTCCCTATTCCATTAATTATAGGATTGGGGAGTATACTTTCTTCTTGAGAGATGTGGATGGTGAAATACTAGAGCTGCCAGTCAATGATAAGCATCTAAATCACTTCTTTGAATGAGTCTATAATCTATGTACCATATTGTAAAGTGTATAGGTTTGTTCTTCTATTATGTCGTTGTTTTGTTGCCCCTTTGATATGGGCCTTGTTTGTATAGTTTTATTTCATGTTTATCATGTGTTAGTTTCTAGATCCTCTTGATCTATTTTTGTTAGTCTACCTTATTTTATTAAGCCTTCATGGATGTTTTATGATTTCATTAAGTGTTAACTCCATATCATAATGTATTGGCACCTGGTCTTATTTTATAGGGTTATTTGCACACCTATAGGGGGTGTACATCCCTAATTGAGATCCAGTGTTGGTGTTTAATTTTGCACCATGGAATTAGCACCATTAGTTGAGGAACAACACAACATATAAGATGGTTGAGCAGCCATGTGGACTTACATGGAATGTAAAACATGTCACATACACAACAACCGCATAGATTATAACCAAAAACCACACCTCAATAAACCCACCACATGGACATAAGGCCAAGATATAACAAAATACATGGATTCAAGAGGTACCTGGTAGAGAATTTCATGTTTATTGTAGGTTGACTAAGCATGTGGGTGGTGGAAAGTGGAGATTAGTGTGCAATTTTCACCATGTAACATACAAAGCATTTGGGAAACTTTGGGTCCCATGTGTTGTCCCCAAAAATAGACTTCTCATTTTTTGGGACAACATGTGAACTATTTTGGTTCCTCAGACCAAAATAATCTCTTCCCTTCTCAAAATTTATTCTAAGCATTCAAATTCCTCATTTTTCAAGCTTCTCAAAAATCTATGGACTCTGCAGGCTTGAATCTATGGACTCTACAGGCTTGAATCTATGGACTCTACAGCCTTGAATCTATGGACTCTATAGGAAGAAAATCTATGGACTCTACAGGAATAAAATCTATGGACTCTTCAAGCCAAGTTCTATTGGCTTCATAAGTTGATTTCTATGGACTTTGCAGGAAAAAAGCAAGCTCTCAACACTCAGGCGATTTCAAAGTTGGTTCAATGACAAGGCTCAACCAAAAGAGTTCTTCAGCAAGCTTCTAAGCAAGGATTGAACCATTGAACCGTTGAACCTTGAACCATTTTGGTTCAATGAGTTTAATGGGTTCAAGGGTTCAACATCAGCAGCAAGAGTTAAGCACATTTGTCAAGGTTCAAAGTTCAACCGCTTCAAGGTTCAACGGCTTCAAAACACTTATCAAAGAGAAGAAGGATTGAACCATTGAACCATTGAACCACTTTGGTTCAAAGGTTCAATGGGTTCAATGGTTCAACAGGTTCAATGACCAAATGGTTCAACACATTTGGTTTAAAAAGATCAAAAGGACTTAGCCAAATAAAAAGAATGAATTGATTGAACCATTGAACCTTGAACCAAAGGGTTTAATGAGTTCACAGGTTAAAAGGTTCAACCAGTACAATGAAGATAAAAGAGCTTAGAAAGAATAAGGAAGTGACAGACTAATGGTTTAATAGGTTCAAAGGCTTCTACAGGCAGGTTCAATCAAAAGAACAAGTTTCTGAGGCTTGAACCATTGAACCGTTGAACCATTAAACAACTTTGGTTCAAAAGTTCAACAGGCTCAAGGTTCAACAGGTTCAATGGGTTCAACGAGGCTTGTTTCAAAGAATCTTGGTTCAAGCAGTCAATAGAAATAAGGGAATGAACAATTGAACCATTGAACCAAAGTTGGTTCAATCGGTCAGTTCAAGTGACAAGTTCAAAGGAGTGCCCCAAGCGTCAAAGACACAAGTGCCCTTATGGAGGGCATTTGTATGGCAAAAGTGACTAAGGAAATGAAAAACTTGATAGAACTTAGCGTATGCTGCCAAGTGTCATCTTCCGAGCTTCATTTCACTTTGTTTCTAAGAGCAATGGATGCTGCCACGTGTCACAATTTGAAATTCACATAAAATTGACTAAGGCAAATTTCCAAGGGACAAACAACCCTTGCAAAGGACACTCAGAAGCTGAAGTGAACTATTGCAAAATCTTGAAAGGCTAATTCAGAGCTCAAACAACCCTTGCAGAGGGCAGAAAGGGGGCAAATGGACCAATTCAAAGGCCAAAAGAGCAAATGGATTTCCTTCAGAAAAGTTCCCCTGACAAAATAGACAAAGTGAATTCCGTCAAGAAAATGAATAAGGCAAAGGACAAAGCAAAATCCTCTAGACAATTTGTCTGAAGGAATTTGCCCAAAAAACAAAGCAAAGCCCAGTGGAAAGAAAAGGCAAGGAAGATTTCCTTCAGACAAATTGCCCGAAGGAATTCCTTCAGACATTTTGTCCAAAGGAAATAAAGGATAAATCCCGTCGAAAGAAAGAAGCCAGAAGGCCATTCGAAGACCACCCAAAGGGTAGATACCCTTGTGGGGGGCTCTTCTCAACCCAAAGTAGACCATTTCTCAAGGCCCCGAAGGGCAGGTCCCCTTTGAGAAAGATCAAACGACAAAGCCGAAGGAATTGCTGAGGAAAGTGATGTGCCCACAGATGTCAAAGTCACAATAATGAAATAATCATTGATCCTTATAGGTTTAAGCACGAACCCAAATGCATTCAAAGGCTTTAAGGCCAAGGCCAAAAGGAAGAATTGCTAAGAGAAATGTAAAGAGTAGGAACGACCAGAAACATTTGTGCATCAGATATGTTTCTAGAAGTAGACTGCCAGGTGGATATTGAAAGATGTAAAATTTCAATAGCGTGAGCCATTTTTTAGCATTGAGAAAAGCAAATGGGTAAATGCCCTTAAATTCCAGCATGTCTTCTTAACAAAATTCAATGCAACATGATGTGTTACTATTCCCAAGTCCTTCTTGAAGAGGCTATATAAGGGACTCTCTTGTTATTGTGGATCTATCTCTCTCTGATTATCAGAAACAAAACTCTGCCTAAATTGAAAGGCATTACTGAGACTTGGAGCTCAGATTGTTGATCATATTTTGTTATTGGAATAAAAAAGCAAGTGACTTTTCAGACTTTGTGTTGTGATATCTTTGTTGTTGGAGAAACTATTCTTATGTCTTTTTCCTTAATATATTTTCTGTTCCTTTAATTCAATAAGCAAAATTAGTGAAAGTAGTCAGGAAGGCATCCTGAAGCCAACTGTGGAGAGACTTTGTGCCCCCACAATTGCCTTTAGTGTGGAGAGACTGGTTACTACGACCTTGGTTACATTTTGCAATTACTACCAGGAAGATTCTTGTGGTTTGTTGAATAGTACTTCTGAAAGAAGATGAGTGCTTTCTATCATTATCCCTAAGATTTTTCCTTTGATTTGCATGCATCATCTCTAAAAAAAGAAAGATGGATGATTTATCCTACCCTTGAGTATATATATATATATATATATATATATATATATATATATATATATAGGGAACCTCCCCTTGATGAGAGGAGAGATTAGTCCCCTTTTGATGTGGTAAAGCTACACATTTGGCCAACCAATCTTCCTACTTTGGATTATTAGACCTATTTTGTTTATCAGTATGTCGATCGAAAAAATATTCAACCAATAGTTTTTGGCAACTCCGTAGAGGATATAGTTATGTGCATTTTGAAACCTCAAGTTTCAGATGAAATTAGTCTCTACCATTATCCATTATAGACTCCATTCTATTTCTATGTTTTAACCATTATTATTATAACCTTACCATTCACCTCCACACTAACTGGGAAAAAATGTGCAATTTAAAGCCTCAAGCTTCAAACTAAAGCAAGGTCAATTCTTTTCCATTTTTGTTTCACAATCTGGCAAATTCAAGGTATACACGAAGCCGAAGGGCTTAATGTATTTTTGACCATGTATTCGAGTTGGTACAACAAAGTAATTTTGATCCGTATCCTTCACCATCTCACCTCCAATGAACCAAGAGCTTTCCTCCTACTAAAGTCAGATTTCCATTGCCAAATGAAGTATCCACTTCTGCTATTAATAAAGCTTTGCCAATAATTACCCCTCTGAGATTTGTTATTCCTCCTATTCATAGTCATATAATGGTAGTTCAAGGCCCCTAGGGTAATTCTTTTGGTCCTCTCAATCTTACTCCACCTCTACATGAGCTTCCACGTAGTTCAAGGAAGAATTTCCTCAAATTCTATGGTGATGAAAAAGTTCATTCTGATGAACAAATTTCAGCCTTCAGCATAGCCTGTGGCATAATTGAGTAGAATTTGAAGATGTAGCAGTCAGGTTATTTGTAAAAACATTACAAAGTGCTGCTGTAGATTGGTTTTATCATCTACAGGCTCGGTCAGTAACTTATTGGAATACCCTCAAAGCTATGTTTGAAGCTAGATTCAAACATGTAGAAGATGCACATGCACTTTTGGCTCAACTTACACAGATGAAGAAAGAACCTCATGAACCAATGAGGGACTTCATAGCTAAGTTCGACAAACTAAGGAATAAAATTTCTATAATTGCTCGACCTACAACCAAGAATCTCAAATGCTTCTTCATTAATTCTCAGTTACCTAAAGTAAGTTTTCTTTTGAGACATGCTGGTCAAATAGATCTCGCTATATCTCAACATTTGGCCACTGAGGTAGAAGATGATCTCATCTTAGTAGAGAAGATAAGAAGATATTCAAATAGAAATAGACCTTCATCATCTTCTGAATATTCATCTACAGGCACCACAGATCCAATGTTGTAGAAGTTGGCAAATGAGTTGCTTGCTCTCAAAAAGCAAATGGCACAAGAAATATCTTCTGCTCTTTCATACAGAGATATGCCAAGAAGGACATTTATAAATGAGTCATATTAGGGCAATGCTGCCAGGAATCAAGGGCAAGAAAATCATCTTCTTCCCCCATAAGGGAAACTTGCCATGGAATCTCCTCCAACCAATTTAGCAATGGGATATCTTGAAGCAGAATTAGAGTTCTCTTTCTAGCCTGAATTGAGTGAAGAAAATGATGCTAATTTCCTTGTAGAAAATCAAGAAAAATTAGCTGGCGACTCCCACATTGGTTTCCTAAACTACCAGGATGAATCCAGAAGCAAAGGAGAAGCTTTTGATGAGTCATATGCAGTGTTTAGCATGTCTAAGAACTAATCAATTTAGCAAGCTGATAAAGGGAAGATAGAGGAGCAACCTCAACCAACAATTACAATTGCTAAGCATGGAACCACTCTGCCTTTTCAGTCAAAGGATCTGGTGATCACCTAAAAGGAAAGTACATCAATTTCACCTTCACATTCTACTTTAATTTCATAGACCAACCCTCCTCCCATCCCTCCTAAAACTCAGAAGGTTGAAATACCTTCCTCTGTACCTAGCTCAATTCAGCCATTTGACATAATTGATCATGTCAAAAAGACAAAAATACAAATGTCTGAATTTGAATATTTGTAGTCTAATCCTGATCAATTGGATAAGTTGGTATAATGTGTCAAGAACCAAACTGTCTCTATAGGACAAGAAGCTAAAAAAGTAACTCTTGATTCTCCAAAGAACATGCCCATTCTGAATAATCTTGTCATTACTCCTCTAGCTGCCCCTAGGAAAATAAAACCTATGTTTCCCTATTAATAAATGGTCACAAGCTAAGTAATTATATTATAGACTCAGGCGCATTTGACAATGTCATGCCTATTAAAGTAGCTGAATCTCTTAGCCTCACACTGACCAAGACATTTGGGAGATGTCTCTCCATGGAAAACAAGTAAGTACCATTGTTGGGGCAAATCAAAGATGCCCAATTTGCATTCGCAATGTTTTTAGACAAAAGAATCAAGATGAATGTCTTGGTGGATGACGTCCCAACATCCTATGGCATTTTGCTTAGATGAAATTTCTGTAAGGATGTGGGAGGAAAACTAAGCATGGACCTATCTAAGGCAAGAATCCCTATCAAAAGCATAATGCAGAGGCTGCTTCTTGAAATGGAATCAAAATATGTGGTCACCCAAACATCAGCCCCTGAAGCTCAAACTCTTTTTGAATCCTCAGGTATGGGTAACTACTTTCTATCTATAGACGAAGTGCATGAAACATCTGACTTGAAAGTGTCAACCTAGAAATTAGTTCAACTAGAATAGTAGAAGAACTAGTAGGTTGCAATATAAGTGAAGAAGGACCTTCTCTCTCTAATGAAGGAAAGTCTAAAGAAAAATCAGTATCTGATGAGGTATAGACTCTGGAATTTGATAACAACTATTCCTCTATCGATTTAGGAGCTGAGATTGTGTTGATATATCCTCAAAGAGATATGTTTCCTTCATCTTACAAATTAAAATTTAACAACACTAACAATACAACTAGATATAAATTTCTGTTGCTTGGATTGAAGGCTGCTCAAGACAAAAGCATCAAGTTTCTTCATGCCAATGGAGATGCTAAATTAGTGGTTTGTCAAGTGAGAAACTTATACCAAACCAAGAATGAAAGATTACACCACTATCGCAACTTGGTTTGGGACTAAATTGAAAGCTTTGATACTTTCAACGTTTCTGCCATACCCAAGGAATCTAATGATAGAGTTGATGCACTTACAGTTTTAAGAACTCTTTTAGTTCTCCACTCAGATTTCAAAGAAGACAAGTACACTATTGAGCTAGTCTATAGACCAAGTGTTACTGACAATATTGATCATTGGCAAGTATTCAATGATGATCATCAAATTATTGCCTTCTTGAAATGAAAAGACAATTTTGAACAACTATGTTTTGAAGGCAGTGAATCTCAGAAGTATGAATCAGCCTCTGAATCTAGTTGAGATATAAATGAAGAATTCTTATAGCTGAAAGGAAATAAAATTCCCAAAGGCTTGGTTTCTCTTGAAAAACTATTTGACAAGCATGATAGATTCATCAAACAATAGTAAATAGATTCAAGTTTCTCTCAGGGATTCGATCAAGTAAATATGACTATTAAAGAAAATCCCAAGATGGTTAACATTGGTAAGTGCTGCACCCCTGAAGAAAGATTCAAGTTCACCACTTTACTTCATCAATATATGGATGTCTTAGCATATTCTTATGATGACCTGAAGTCTCTCAGACCTGATGAAATCTACCATGACATTCTTCTCAAGGCTGACTCAATGCCCTATAAGCAAAAATCTAGAGAGTACAATCCAAAAATATCAGGTACTATTCTATCTGAGATACAAAAAATGTTAAATGCTAGAATCATCTTTCCAATCCATCATTCCACATGGATTGCAAACATAATGCCTATAAGGAATAAGAGTGGAAAAATTTGCATTTATGTATATTTCAATAATCTAAATCAGTCATCTTTGAAAGATAATTACTCTTTGCCAATTATGGATCAAGTGCTTCAAACAGTGACAGATTAAGAGATGTTATCAATGCTAAATGGCTTTTTAGGATATAATCAAGTTGAAGTTGGTGAAGCAGACCAACACAAGACTACATTCACCACACTTTGGGGTATATTTGCATATAGAAGAATGCCTTTTGGCTTGATAAATGTTGGTGCCACCTTTTAGAGAGCAATGGACCTAGATTTCAAAGATGAGATGGGTAAATTCATAGTGGCATACCTTGATGACTTAACCATCTTTTCAAAGCATTGTTCTGATCATGTACGCCACTTACACTAAGTGCTGGAGCGCTATTGCCAGAATGGTATTTCTTTGAACCCCAAGAAGTCTATTTTTGGAGTAACAGAGGGGAAACTCTTTGGACACATTGTGTCTAAAGAAGGCATAAAGATTGACTCAGACATAGTCAAGTCTATTCAAGAGCTTAATTTGCCTACAAGTAAAAATACTATTCACTATTTCTTTGGAAAGGTGAATTTCTTACGGAGGTTCATCCTCAAATTTACTGAGAAGACTAGACACATTGTGAACATGATGAAAGAGAAGACCACCAGCTGGACTAAAGAAGGCAAGTCAGTATTTTAGGATATCAAGACTGCCATTGCTCACGCCCCTACCTTGGTTTGTTTAGGTTATAACAAAGACTTCATCATATACAACTATGCTTCTGAACACACGCTTTCAACAATTCTTGTTCAACAGGACAAGGAAGGTATGTAATCTCTTATATCTTTCATGAGTTTCCCTCTCAAAACCCATGAGATGAAGTATTTAAACATAGATAAGTATGCTTATATAGTGGTGAAAGCAGTTAAACATTTCCGCTTTTATATCCTGAATTCACACACTACTGCCTTAATTTCTGACACCACAGTCAAGTCCATATTTACTTAGTAGGAGTTTGGCATAAAAAGAGGCAATTGGATTTCAAAGATCCAAGATTTTGATCTAGACATCAAGCCAACAAAGTTGGTAAGGGGAAAAGGCCTATGCTAATTTATTGCTGACAATGAGCCAGAAGATACACATCATGTAGAAGCTAAAGTGGAAGACACACCAATAGTCCTTTTTGTCTCTACTACCAATGAGTGGTATTTAGGTATTGCTCATTTCCTTACTTATGGTGAATTTCTTGCTCATTTGTCTTATAAATAAAGGAGGACTATCAAGTTGAAAGCTGCCAATTTTGTCCTTTGGAACAACGGCTTGTAGAAGAGAAGCATAGATGGAGTATTCCTTTGCTATGTAGAGAAAGAGCAACAAAGCCAACTTTTGAAATCCTTCCACAATCTATCCTGTGGAGGACATTTTTTTTCTCTTATAACTGCTCACAAGATTCTGCAAGCCAGGTATTACTGGCCATCTCTTTTCTAAGATGCATATAAGTGGGTGAAAAAATGTGAACTTTGCCAGCAATTTGTTGGAAGACCCAAGTTAGCTGCCCTACCTCTCAAGCCAGTGATCATAGAAGAACCTTTCTAGAAATGGGGGATTGATTTTATTAGGAATATAAACCCATCTTCAAGCACTAGACATGATTATATCATTACAATAACTGACTATTTCACTAAGTGGGTAGAAGCAATCCTAACTAAGCATGTTACTTCAGAAGTCGTATGCAATTTCCTCAAGGAGAATATCATTTCCAGGTTTTGAGTTCCAACCAAAATTGTTACTAACAATACAACTTGTTTCACGTCCTAGGAGATTACACAAATTTGTTTCCATTATGGAATTACACTCTTCCATTCTTTTGATTATTTTCCACAAGGGAATGGACAAGCTAAATCAGGCAGTAAGAACCTGGTAACTATCATCAAGAAGCTAGCAGATGATAATCAAAGAACATGACATAAAGCATTGGTTGATGTTCTATGGGCAGATAGAATCACACCAAAGAGGGCAATTGGTATGTCTCCTTTTCAACTTCTTTATGGTATCAATGCTGAAATACCAATCACCTTAGAATTGCCAGCCTTGAAGTTGGCAAAGGCAATTGAAGATCAGACATATGAAAGCTGTCTTGATAAGAGAATCATGTGCCTGACTAATTTGGATGAACAGAGAACCATGGTGGTGGATCAAAATGCTGCTCATCAAAGTCTGGTAAAGAAACTCTTTGACCAAAAGGCCAAAAATCATGATTTCTAGATTGGGGATCAAGTCTTACTGTGGGACAAAAGGAGAGAACCAAAAGGGATGCATGGAAAGTTTGACTCCTTTTAGAGAGGCCCATTTATAATTCATCAACACAATGGTGAAAATAGCTTTCTACTAAAATATCAAGATGGCACACTCTTTTCTCTACCTCACAATGGGCAGCATCTAAAACACTTCAACTCTTGAAGTATCAGATCATTACATCTGTACATATGTATATTTGTATAGTTTTTAATTCTATTTTGTTTTGTTTGTTTCCATTTTTGATGCCTTCTATTTCTAGGTAACATGACTCTATAGCCCAATGGTACACATGAAGGCATTGGAGATTCTAGATTCTACTCCCTTCAATTCTTTTTTACAATTGATAGAAGTTCCCCAACTGGAGCCAACTGTTGTCCCAAAAAATAGACTTCTCATTTTTTTAGACATGTGAACTATTTTGGTTCCTCAGACCAAAATAATCTCTTCCCTTCTCGAAATTTATTCTAAGCATTCAAATTCCTCATTTTTCAAGCTTCTCAAAAATCTACAGACTCTACAGGCTTAAATCTATGGACTCTACAGGCTTGAATCTACGAACTCTGCAGGCTTGAATCTATGGACTTTGTAGGAAGAAAATCTATGGACTTTACAGGAAGAAAATCTATGGACTCTTCAAGCCAAGTTCTATGAGCTTCACAGGTTGATTTCTACGAACTCTACAGGAAAGAAGCAAGCTCTCAACACTTAGGCAATTTCAAAGTTGGTTTAATGACAAGGCTCAACCAAAAGAGTTCATCAGCAAGCTTCTAAGCAAGGATTGAACCATTGAACCATTGAACCTTGAACCATTTTGGTTCAATGAGTTAAATGGGTTCAAGGGTTCAACATCAGCAACAAGAGTCAAGTGCATTTGTCAAGGTTCAAAGTTCAACCACTTCAAGGTTTAACGGCTTCAAAACACTTATCAAAGAGTAGAAGGCTTGAACCGTTGAACCATTAAACTACTTTGGTTCAAAGGTTCAATGGGTTCAATGGTTCAACAGGTTCAACGACCAAATAGTTCAATGCGTTTGGTTTAAAAAGATCGAAAGGACTTAGCCAAATAAAAAAAATGAACTGATTGAACCATTGAACCTTGAACCAAAAGGTTTAATGAGTTCACAGGTTCAAAGGTTCAACCAGTACAATGAAGATCAAAGAGTTTAGAAAGAACAAGGAAGTGATATACTAATGGTTCAATAGGTTCAAAGGCTTCTACAGGCAGGTTTAATCAAAAGAACAAGTTTTTGAGGCTTGAACCATTGAACCACTTTAGTTCAAAGGTTTAATAGGTTTAAGGTTCAACAGGTTCAACGAGTTCAATGAGGCTTGTTTCAACGAATCTTGGTTCAAGGGGTCAATAGAAATAAGGGAATGAACCATTGAACCAAAGTTGGTTCAATTGATCGGTTCAAGTGACAAGTTCAAAGGAGTGCCCCAAGCATCAAAGACACAAGTGCCCTTGTGGAAGGCATTTCTATGGCAAAAATGACTACGGAAATGAAAAACCTGACAGAACTCAGTGAATGCTACCAAGTGTTGTCTTTTAAGCCTCATTTCATTTTGTTTCTAAGAGCAGTAGATGCTACCATGTGTCCCAATTTGAAATTCACATAAAATCGACTAAGGCAAATTTCCAAGGGATAAACAACCCTTGCAAAGGACGCTCAGAAGCTAAAGTGGATAGTTGCAAAAGCTTGAAAGGCTAATTCAGAGCTCAAACAACCCTTGTGGAGGGAAAAAAGGGGTCAAATGGACCAATTCAAAGGCCAAAAGAGCAAAGGGATTTCCTTCAAAAAAGTTCCCTCAGCAAAACAGACAAAGTGAATTCCTTCAGGAAAATGAACAAGGCAAAGGACAAAGTGAAATCCTCCAGACAATTTGTCCAAAGGAATTCGCCTGAAAAACAAAGCAAAGCCTGGCGGAAAGACAAGGCAAGGAATATTTCTTTCAGACAAATTGCTCGAAGGAATTCCTTCAGACATTTTGTCTGAAGGAAATAAAGAATAAAGCCCGCTGGAAGAAAGAAGCCCGAAGGCCATCCAAAGACTGCCCGAAGGGCAGATACCCTTGCGAGGGGATCTTCCTGACCCAAAACAAACTGTTTCTCAAGGCCCCGAAGGGCAGGTCCCCTCTGAGAAAGATCAAATGACAAAGTCAAAGGAATTGTTGAGGAAAGTGACGTGCCCATGGACGTCAAAGTCACAACAATGAAATAGCTGTTGATCCTTGCAGGTTTAAGCGTGGACCCAAATGCATTCAAAGGCTTTAAGGCCAAGGCCAAAAAGAAGAACCACTAAGAAAAATGTAAAGAGTAGGAATGACCAAAAACATTTGCGCATCAGATATGTTTCTAGAAGTAGACTGCTAAGTGGATATTGAAAGATGCAAACTTTCAATAGCGTGACCCGTTTCTTTGCATTAAGAAAAGCAAATGGGTAAATGCCCTTAAATTCTAGCATGTCTTCTTAACAAAATTCAATGCAACATGATGTGTTACTATTCCCAAGTCCTTCTTGAAGAGGCTATATAAGGGACTCTCTTGTTATTTTGAATCTATCTCTCTTTGATTATCAGAAACAAAACTCTACCTAAATTGAAAGGCATTGCTGAGACTTGGAGCTCAGATTGTTGATCATATTTTGTTATTGGAATAATAAAGCAAGTGACTTTTAGACTTTGTGCTGTGATATCTTTGTTGTTGGGAAAACTGTTTTTATGTCTTTTTCCTTAATATATTTTCTATTCCTTTAATTCAATAAGCAGAATTAGTGAAAGTAGTCAAGAAGGCGTCTTGAAGCCAACTGTGGAGAGACTTTGTGCCCGCACAATTGTCTTTAGTGTGTTTTCTTTTTGTTTCTATGTAAAGGACCTTGGGATGACTTTGTGCCCTCATTTTTCTTCATATCCCACTCTTGGGAAATTCAGGTGGAGACTTTGTGCTACATCTCAATTTTTTGGTTACTACGACCTTGGTTACATTTTGCAATTACTACCAGGAAGATTCTTGTGGTTTTTTGAATAGTACTTCTGAAAGAAGAGGAGTTCTTTTTGTCATTATCCCTAAGATTTTTCCTTTGATTTTCATCCATCATCTCTGAAAAAAGAGAGATGGATGATTTATCCTACCCTTGAGTATTATTTTCTGTATATATATATATATATATATATATATATATATATACACACACACACACACAAAACTCCCCTTGATGAGAGGAGAGATTAGTCGCCTTTTGATGTGGTAAACCTACACATTTGGCTGACCAATATTCCTACTTTAGATGATCAGACCTATTTTATTTATCAGTACGCTGATCGACAAAATATTCAACCAACAATTTTTGGCAACTCCGCTGGGGATATAGTTATGTGCATTCTAAAACCTCAAGTTTCAGATGAAATTAGTCTCTACCATTATCCATTATAGACTCCATTCCATTTATATATTTTACCCATTATAATTATAACCTTACCATTCACCTCTACACTAACCGGAAAAGAACGCGCAGTTTAAAGCCTCAAGCTTCAAACTAAAGCAAGGTCAATTCTTTTCCATTTTTGTTTCACAATTTGGCAGATTCAAGGTATACACGAAGCTAAAGGGCTAAAGGTATTGTTGACCCTATATTTGAGTTGATACAACAAAGTAATTTTGATCCGTTTCCTTCACCATCTCGCCTTCAATGAATCAAGAGATTTCCTCCTACTAAAGTCAGATCTCCATTGCCAAACAAAGTATCCACTTCTACTATTGATAAAGCTTTGCCAATAATTACCCCTCTGAGATTTGTTATTCCTCCTTTTCATAGTCATATAATGGCAGTTCAAGGCCCCTGGGGTAATTCTTTTAGTCTTCTCAATCTTACTCCACCTCTACATGAGCTTCTATGCAGTTCAAGAAAGAATTTTTCTAAATTCTATGGTGATGGGAAAGTTCATCTTGATGAACACATTATAGCCTTCAGCATAGCCTAGGCGTAATTGGAGTATAATTTGAAGATGTAGCAGTTAGGATATTTATAGAAACATTATAAGGTGGTACTGTAGATTAGTTTTATCATTTACAGGTTCAGTCAGTAACTGATTGGAATACCCTCAAAGCTAATATTGAAGCCAGATTCAAACTTGTAAAAGATGCACATGCACTTCTGGCTCAACTTACATAGATGAAGAAAGAACCTCATGAACCAATGAGGGACTTCATAGCCAAGTTTTACAAACTAAGGAATAGAATTCTTATAATTGCTCGACCTACAGCTGAGAATCTCAAATGCTTCTTCATTAATTCTCAGTTACTTGAAGTAAGTTTTTTTTTGAGACGTGCTGGTCAAATAGATCTTGCTGCAGATCAAGATTTGGCCATTGAGGTAGAAGATGATATCATCTTAGTAGGGAAGATAAGAAGAGATCCAAATAGAAATAGACCATCATCTTCTGAATATTCATCTATAGACACCACAGATTCAATGGTGCAGAAGTTGGCAAATGATTTGCTTGCTCTCAAAAAGCAAATGGCATAAGAATGTCTTCTACTCTTTCATATAGAGATATGCCAAGAAAGACATTTCCAAATCAGTCATATCAGGGCAATGCTACTAAGAATCAAGGGAAACAAAATCATCTTCCTCCCCCATAAGGGAAACTTGCCCTAAAAGCTCCTCCAACCAATTCAACAATGGGATATCTTGAGGCAGAATCAGAGTTCTCTTTCCGGCCTGAATTGAGTAAAAAAATGACGTTGATTTCCTTGTAGAAAATCAAGAAGAATTAGCTGGCGACTCTCACATTGATTTCCTGAACTACCAGGATGAACCCAAAAGCAAAGGAGAAGATTTTGATGGATCATATGCAATGTTTACCAGATCCAAGAACCAATCAGTCCAACAAGCTAATAAAGGGAAGATAGAGGAGCAATCTCAACCAATAATTACAATTTTTAAGCGTGGAACCACTCTGCCTTTCCAGTCAAAGGATTTGGTGATCACCCAAAAGACAAGTACATCAATTTCACCTTCACCTTTGACTTTAATTTTACAAACTAGCCCTCCTCCCATCCCTCCTAAAACTTAGAAGGTTGAAATACCTTCCTCTGTACCTAGCTCAATTTAGCCATTTGACATAATCGATCATGTCAAAAAGACAAAAATATAAATGTCTGAATTTGAATATTTGTAGTCTAATCCTGATTAATTGGATAAGTTGGTCTAATGTGTTAAGAACCAAACTATCCGTGTAAGACAAGAAGCTAAAAAAGTAACTCTTGATTCCCTAAAGAACATGCCCATTCTGAATAATCTTGTCATTACTCCTCTAGTTGCCCCTGGGAAAATAAAACCTTTCTATGTTTCCATATTAATAAATGGTCACAAGCTAAGTAATTGTATTATAAACTCAGGCGATCTGACAATGTCATGCCTACTAAATTAGCTGAATCTCTTGGCCTCATACTGACCAAGACATTTGGGATATGTCTTTCCATAGAAAATAATCAAGTACCATTGCTGGGGCAAATCAAAGATTCCCAATTTGTATTCGCAACATTTCCAGACAAGAGAATCAAGATGAATGTCTTGGTGGTTGACGTCCCAACATCCTATGGCAATTTGCTTGGATGAAATTTTTGCAAAGATGTGGTAGGAGAACTAAGCATGGACCTGTCTAAGGCGAGAATCCCTGTCAAAGGCGTAATGCAGAGGCTGCTTCTTGAAAAAGAATCAAAATATGTGATCACCCAAACATCAACCCCTTAAGCTTAAATTCTTTTTGAATCATCAGGTATGGGTTACTACTTTCTATCTATAGACAAAGTGCATGAAACATCTGACTTGAAAGTGTCAACCCAAAAATTAGTTCAACTAGAATAGTAGAAGAACTAATAGATTGTAATACAAATGAAGAAGGACCCTCCCTCTCTAATGAAGGAAAGTCTAAATAAAAATAAGTATCTGATGAGGTATGGACTATGAAATTCGATGGTAGTTATTCCTCTACCAGTTTAGGAGCTAGGATTATGTTGATATCTCCTCAAGGAGATATGTTTCCTTCATCTTATAAATTAAAATTTAGCAACACTAACAATACAATTGAATATAAATCTCTGTTGCTTGGATTGAAGGCTGCTCAAGACAAAAGCATCAAGTTTCTTCATGCCAAAGGGGATGCTAAATTAGTGGTTTGTCAAGTGAAAAACTTAAACCAAACTAAGAATGAAAGATTAAGCCACTATAGCAACCTGGTTTGGGACCAAATTGAAAGTTTTGATGCTTTCAACATTTTTGCCATACCCAGGGAATCTAATGACAGAGCTGAGGCACTTGCCATTTCAAGAAATCTTTTAGTTCCCCACTTAGATTTCAAAGAAGATAAGTATACTATTGAGCTAGTCTATAGACCAAGTGTTCCTGACAATGCTGATCATTGGCAAGTATTCGATGATGATCATCAAATCATTGCCTTCCTGAAATGAAAAGACAATTTTAAATAACTATGTTTTGAAGGCAGTGAATCTCAAAAGTATAAATCAGCCTCTGAATCTAGTTGAGATATAAATGAAGAATTCTTACAGCTGAAAGGAAATAAAATTCCAAAAGGCCTAGTTTTTTTTGAGAAACTATTTGACAAGCATGATAGATTCATCAAACAACAACAAACAGATTCAAGTTTCTCTCAGGGATTCGATCAAGTAAATCTGACTACTAAAGAAAATCTTAAGATGGTTAACATTGGTAAGTGTTGTACCCCTGAAGAAAGATTCAAGTTCACCACTTTACTCCATCAATATATGGATGTCTTAGCATATTCTTATAATGACCTAAAGTCTCTTAGACCTGATGAAATCTGCGATGACATTCCTCTCAAGGCTGACTCAATGCCCTATAAGCAAAAATCCAGAGAGTATAATCCAAAAATATCAGGTACTATTTTGTTTGACATAAAAAAAATGTTAAATGCTAGAATCATCTTCCTAATCTATCATTCTACATGGATTGCAAACATAGTGCCTGTAAGGAACAAGAGTGGTGAAATTTGCATTTGTGTAGATTTGAGGAATCTGAATCAGTCATCTTTGAAAGATAATTACCCTTTGCCAATTATGGATCAAGTGCTTCAAATAGTGACAGGTTTAGAGATGTTATTAATGCTAGATGGCTTCTTAAGATATAATCAACTTGAAGTTGGTGAAGCAGACCAACACAAGACTACATTCACCACACCTTGGGGTACATTTGCATATAGAAGAATGCCTTTTGGCTTGATAAATGCTGGTGCCACCTTTCAAAGAGCAATGGACCTGACTTTCAAAGATGAGATGGGTAAATTCATAGTGGTATACCTTGATGACTTAACCATCTTTTCAAAGCATCGTTTTGATCATGTACACCACTTACAACAAGTGCTAGAGCGCTATTGCTAGAATGGTATTTCCTTAAACCCCAAGAAGTCTATTTTTGGAGTAATAGAGGGGAAACTCCTTGGACACATTGTGTCTAAAGAAGGCATAAAGATTGACTCAGATAGAGTCAAGTATATTCAAGAGCTTAATTTGCTTAGAAGTAAAAATGTTGTTCACTCTTTCTTCGAAAAAGTGAATTTCTTATGGAGGTTCATCCCCAAATTTGCTGAGAAGACTAGACACATTGTGAACATGATGAAAGGGAAGACCAAATTTAGTTGGACTAAAGAAGGCAAGTTAGCATTTTAGAATATCAATACTACCATTGCCCATGCCCCTACCTTGGTTTGTGCAAATTATAACAAAGATTTCATCATATATAACTATGCTTCTGAGCACATGCTTTCAACAATTCTTGTTCAATAGGACAAGGAAGGTATGGAATCTCCTATTTTTTTCATGAGTTGCCCTCTCAAAACCCATGAGATGAAGTATTCAAATGTAGAGAAGCACGCTTATGTGGTGGTGAAAGCAGTCAAATATTTTCGCTTCTATATCCTGAATTCACACACTACTACCTTAGTTCCTGACACCACATTCAAGTCCATATTAACTCAGTAGGAGTTTGGCCCAAAAAGAGGTGATTAGATTGCAAATATCTAAGAGTTCAATCTAGACATCAAGCTAACAAAGCCAGTAAGGGGAAAAGGCCTATGCCAATTAATTGCTGACAATGAGCTAGAAGATGCACAACATGTAGAAGCTGAAGTGGGAGACACACCAATAGTCCTTTTTGTCTCCACTACCAATGAGTGGTATTTAGGTATTGCTCATTTCCTTACTTATGGTGAATGTCCTACTCATTTGTCTTATAAAGAAAGGAGGACTATCAAGTTGAAAGCTGCCAATTTTATCCTTTGGGACAATGGCTTGTACAAGAGAAGCATAGATGGAGTATTCCTTCACTGTGAGACAAAGAGCAACAAAGCCAACTTTTTAAATTCTTCCATAGTCTCACCTTTGGAGGACATTTTTTTGCTCTTTTAACTACTCACAAGATTTTATGAGCCAGGTATTATTGGCCAACTCTTTTCCAAAATGCATATAAGTGGGTGAGAAAATGTGAACTTTGCCAGCAATTTGTTGGAAGACCCAAATTAACTGCCCTACCTCTCAAGCCAGTGATCATAAAAGAACCTTTTCAGCAATGGGGGATTGATTTTATTGAGACTATAAACCCATATTCAAGCACTGGACATGATTATGTCATTACAATAATTGAATATTTCACCAAGTGGGTAAAAGCAATCCCAACTAAGCATGCTACTTCAAAAGTTGTATGCAATTTCCTCAAGGAGAATATCATTTCTAGTTTTGGAGTTCTAACCCAAATTGTTACTAACTATGCAGTTTGTTTCACCTCCTAGGAGATTACACAATTCTATTTCCATTATGGAATTACACTCTCCTATTCATTTGATTATTTTCTATAAAGGAATGGACAAGCTGAATCAAGAAATAAGAAATTGGTAACTATCATCAAGAGCTAGCAGATGACAATCAAAGGACATGGCATAAAGCATTGGTTGATGCTCTATGGTCAGATAGAATCACACCAAAGAGGGCAATTGGTATGTCTCCTTTTCAACTTCTTTATGGTATCAATGCTGAAATACCAATCACCTTAGAATAGCCAGCCTTGAAATTGGCAAAGGCAATTGAAGATTAGACATATGAAATCTCTCTTAATAAGAGAATCATGTGCCTAACTGAGTTGGATGAATAGAGAACCATGGTTGTAGACTGAATTTCTACTCATCAAAGTATGGTAAAGAAACTCTTTGACCAAAAGGCCAAAAATCATGATTTCCAGATTGGGCATCAAGTCCTGCTATGGGACAAAAGGAGAGAATCAAAAGGAATGCATGGAAAGTTTGACTCCCTTTGGAGAGGACCATTTATAATTCATCAACACAATGGTGAAAACAACTTTATACTAAAATATCAAGATGACACACTCTTTTCTTTGCCTCACAATGGGCATCATCTGAAACACTTCAACTCTTGAAGTATCAGATCATTACATCTATACATATGTATTTTTGTATAGTTTTTAATTCTATTTTGTTTTGTTTGTTTCCATTTTTGATGCCTTCTATTTCTAGGTAACATGACTCCGTAGCCAAATGGTACACATGAAGACACTGGAGATTCTAGATTCTACTCCCTTCAATTCTTTTTTATAATTGATAGAAGTTCCCCAACTGGAGCCAGCTGTTGTCCCCAAAAATAGACTTCTCATTTTTTGAGACAACATGTGAACTCTTTTGGTTGCTTAGACCAAAATAATCTCTTCCCTTCTTAAAATTTATTCTAAGCATTCAAATTCTTCATTTTTCAAGCTTATTATAAATCTACGGACTCTATAGGCTTTAATCTATGGACTCTATAGGCTTGAATCTATGGACTCTGCAGGCTTGAATCTATGGACTCTACAGGAAGAAAATCTACAGACTCTTCAAGCCAAGGTCTACGGGCTTCAGAGGTTGATTTCTACAGACTTTGAAGGAAAAAAGCAAGCTCTCAACACTTAGGCGATTTCAAAGTTGGTTCAATGACAAGGCTCAACCAAAAGAGTTCATCGGCAAGATTCTAAGCAAGGATTGAACCATTGGACCATTGAACCTTAAACCATTTCTGTTCAATGAGTTCAATGGGTTCAAGGGTTCAACATCAGCAGCAATAGTTAAGCACATTTGTCAAGGTTCAAAGTTCAACCACTTCAAGGTTCAACGGCTTCAAAACACTTATCAAAGAGAAGAAGGCTTGAACCATTGAACCATTGAACCACTTTGGTTCAAAGGTTCAATGGGTTCAATGGTTCAACAGGTTCAACAACCAAATGGTTCAACGCGTTTGGTTCAAAAAGATCAAAAGGACTTATCCAAATAAAAAGAATGAACTGATTGAACCATTGAACCTTGAACCAAAGGGTTTAACGAGTTCATAGGTTCAAAGGTTCAACCAGTACAATGAAGATCAAAGAGCCTAGAAAGAACAAGGAAGTGATGGACTAATGGTTCAATAGGTTCAAAGGCTTCTACAGGCAGGTTGAATCAAAAGAACAAGTTTCTGAGGCTTGAACCATTGAACCGTTGAACCATTGAACCACTTTGGTTGAAAGGTTCAATGGGTTTAAAGTTCACCAGGTTCAACGAGGCTTGTTTCAAAGAATCTTGGTTCAAGTGGTCAATAGAAACAAGGGAATGAACCATTGAACCATTGAACTAAAGTTGGTTCAATCAGTCAGTTCAAGTGACAAGTTCAAAGGAGTGCCCCAAGTGTCAAAGACACAAGTGCCCTTACGAAGGGCATTTTCATGGCAAAAGTGACTAAGGAAACAAAAACCCTGACAGAACTCAGTGGATGCTACCAAGTGTCATCTTCTGAGCCTCATTTCACTTTGTTTTGAAGAGCAGCAGATGCTACCACATGTCACAATTTGAAATTCACATAAAATCAACTAAGGCAAATTTGTAAGGGACAAACAGCCCTTGTGGAGGACACTCAAAAGCTAAAGTGAACCATTACAAATGCCTGAAAGGCTAATTCAGAACTCAAACAACCCTTGCAAAGGGCAGAAAGGGGGCAAATGGACCAATTCAAAGGCCAAAAGAGCAAAGGGATTTCCTTTAGAAAAGTTCCCCCAGTAAAATAGACAAAGTGAATTCCTTCGAGAAAATGAATAGGGCAAAGGACAAAGTGAAATCCTCCAGACAATTTGTTTGAAGGAATTTTCCTAAAAAACAAAGCAAAGCCCAGCGAAAAGACAAGGCAAGGAAGATTTCCTTCAGAAAAATTTACTGAAGGAATTCCTTCAGACATTTTGTCTAAAGGAAATAAAGGATAAAGCTCACTAGAAAAAAGAAGCCCAAAGGCCATCCGAAGACTGCCTGAAGGGTAGATACCCTTGTGGGGGGCTCTTCTCGACCCAAAGTGGACCATTTCTCAAGGCCCTGAAGGGTAGGTCCCCTCTGAGAAAGATCAAATGACAAAGCCAAAGGAATTGCTAAGGAAAGTGATGTGCCCATGGATGTCAAAGTCGTAATAATGAAATTGCCATTGATCCTTGTAGCTTTAAGCACGAACCCAAATGCATTCAAATTCTTTAAGGCCAAGGCCAAAAGGAAGAACTGCTAAGAGAAATGTAAAGAGTAGGAACGAATAGAAAAATTTGTGCATCAGATATGTTTCTAGAAGTAAACTGCCAGGTGGATATTGAAAGATGCAAACTTTTAATAGCGTGACCCATTTCTTGGAATTGAGAAAAGCAAATGGGTAAATGCCCCTAAATTCCAGCATGTCTTCTTAAAAAAATTCAATGCAACATGATGTGTTACTATTCCCAAGTCCTTCTTGAAGAGGCTATATAAGGGACTCTCTTCTTATTGTGGATCTATCTCTCTCTTTGATTATCAGAAACAAAACTCTGCCCAAATTGAAAGGCATTACTGAGACTTGGAGCTTAGATTGTTGATCATATTTTGTTATTGGAATAAGAAAGCAAGTGACTTTTTAGACTTTGTGCTGTGATATCTTTATTTTTGGGGAAACTATTCTTATTTCTTTTTCCTTAATATATATTTTGTTCCTTTAATTCAATAAGTAGATTTAGTGAAAGTAGTCAAGAAGGCATCTTGAAGCCAACTGTGGAGAGACTTTGTGCCCCCACAATTGCCTTTAGTGTGTTTTCTTTTTGTTTCTATGTAAAGGACCTTGGGATGACTTTGTGCCTTCATTGTTCTTCATATCCCACTCTTGGGAAATTTAGGTGGAGACTTTGTGCTACATCTCAATTTGCTGGTTACTACGACCTTGGTTACATTTTGCAATTACTACTAGGAAGATTCTTGTGGTTTGCTGAATAGTACTTCTGAAAGAAGAGTGCTTTCTATCATTATCCCTAAGATTTCTCCTTTGATTTGCATGCATCATCTCTGAGAAAAGAGAAATGGATGATTTATCCTACCCTTGAGTATCATTTCTTGTATATATATATAGATAGGGAACCTCCCCTTGATGAGAGGAGAGATTAGTCCCATTTTGATGTGGTAAACCTACACATTTGGCCGACCAATCTTCCTACTTTAGATGATCAGACCTATTTTGTTTATCAGTATGCTGATCAACAAAATATTCAACCAACACCATGAAGAAGTCATAAAGGGAGATCGATAGAAATTCTAACATTGACCACACTTTGACCAGGTTTAAAAAGGTGAAAAATGGTTGGTGAAGTTTTACAGAGGTATACAAGGAACATAGATGCAAAAGGAAGACATTAAAAATAAAAAAGGTACAAACTATTTTTCAAGACCCTAAAATATGATAGAAAGCTAATGCATTGGGCATCTTAGTTGGATGTGGAAATAAACATTGAAATACAATTGCATTTAATGGGGTTGATGTTTACCAAGGTTTGGGTTGTGAAAAATGAAAGAGAAAATGGAATTTGGGGTATAGAAATTCTGATGGAACCCACATCACTGATTGTAGTGTTGAATTTTATAAATGACACCTCTAAGTTCATGGAAGGAAGGACAAAACAAGCACCGTGGGGGGTAGAATCCAACACATAATTTGCACTTAGCAAAGTGAAAAATGCAAAATTTTTCTCCACTTATATATTCCACAATAGGAAAGGGCAAGCAGAGATTCAAAACTTAAATGCACTTTGGTTGGTTTGCATATTGAAAAGTGCTAATAAAGCTCCTAGGCCCACTAGTAAGATAAAAATTAAAATGCCTAGTTGGCATGACAAGTATGCATTCAAGTAATGAGGTCAAGTAGTGACTTGTGGTGTATTTGTTTGTTGTTATTAAAACTAATGTGAAACAACTCAATAAAGTCTTCATTGAAGTCTATTTCCACCAAAAATGAAATGCTAGCTAGGGCTCAATAAACATTTGATAAGGAGTCCAAATTCCAACAAATATTTGATTTACTAAAGGAATATAATCTCTAAACAAAGTTTTAAGGTAAATGTGTACCAAACATGGCTCTAAAGAATAGATCCACATGGTAAGAGGTGTGGATGAGAGGATTATGAAAAGTAAAATATGGCAACCCACTCAAAGAAGATGGGTGACATCTAAGGGGATCGATCTGTTACCTCTTATTCAAGCAATGACCTTTGATAAGAGTTGTTAGGGTTTTTGTATTGATGGGTTCAAGCTTTGAAAAATAGGTTTTTGAATAATGTCAATGACACAAAGACCCCTTGCTTGCCATCTATGACTCATGAGGATAGTAGATTTTTGGTTTGATCTAATGATGAATCCTATCGATACCCATCTTAGCATTTTTGTCAATGGTGATTTCAATGATTTGAGTCATGAGGCACTAGATTGCATGTATGCCTAGATCACTATTGGAAGATGAGATTTGTGGTATGGAATCTAGTGGCTTCAATGAGAGTAACCTTGATGGCCTTTTGATGCATTGATTAAAAATTTTGGGTTTGAAAATGTCCATATTTATATGGGCAGTTAACATTTTCATTGGTGAATGCTTTAAACTTATAACTCATTATGCATGCAAAAAAATAATTTTGAGTTGAAGCAAGTAGTGGCAACAAGGAGAAAGGGTTGATTTTTAGGTAAAATTCTCTATAAGGTGTTTTACTGGAGCAAAAATGGAGAATATTGAAAGAATCAAGAAAATTATGAATTTCAAAAAGGGTGAAAATGAGACCCCCAAAACCTCTAGGGTATCTTAATAGGAGGTGTACCATGCAAAATGCAAATTACTAAATTGCACCAAAATGCACTGTGTAAAGTGCTTGAAAAGCTCTGGATCCCACAAAAAAGGCATAAAAATGAGTGTGGTGAAAATTGGAGGCTAATGCGCTCTTTGCACCAACTCAAGGTGTAACATGCAAAGTGATCCTATAGTTTTGCATTTCATGAAAGGGAAGAGGAGTGAATTTTGGTGTAGCTGGGAGGCTAACTTGCATTTTGCACCAACACAATGTGCAAAGTGTGAAGTGTATCCCCATCTCTAGATCTTGTGGGATGCAAATGGAGATGTGAGTGGGAAAAGTAACATGCAAATTGCACCATGCAAATTGTACTTTGTACAAACTACACTTTGTGCAAACTACACTTTATGCAAACTACACGTCATGCAAACTACATTTGTGCAAATTTTCTTAAAAAGGGCTAGGATTCCCCCAGAAGGTAAAAAGTGAAAATATTGCATTTATGCATTAAAAAAGAAATATAGCGGAAACTAAAAAATACAAATTTATAAAAAGGCAAATTTGAAGATTGAAAAATGCAAAAGGGCAAATTTGCAAAAAGTAGAAGTGCAAAATATGACAATGCAAGTTTGGAGCCAAAAAGTAAAAAGGTGAAATAAACCTAAGTTTTATTTTTATTTGATTTATTTTTCCAAGATCCTCCATGAAAGGATATTGTAGGTTTTCAAGATCCAAGTGGTCCACTCCAAGGAAGATCTCTCAAGCAACCATGGATCCAAAATATTCCCATGAAATCATTATAAAAGTAGGTTATTCCATGATATGCATAAGAGGAAGGGTAGTTGTCCAGGTGGTTATAAATATGATAATGAGTGGTCAAATGGAATCTCCAATTAGTTTCACAAGAAGATAAAGTTTGTTTGGCCTTCCACCATGAAGATTCTCTTTCCAGATCATGTGAAATGCATCTCTAGCCAAGAAATCAAGAAGTTTGTTACAAATATCCATCATTTTCTTGTAGAGGTAGTTAGGTGAATATTTTTCCTTTCAAATACATGAATATTCTAGGTGTGGAAAAAGATTTTTCCAAGTTGGGAGCATCTTGGTAGAACTTGGAGGGGTATTTTGCACTTTTGCCAATTGCAACTCTCATTCCTAGATTTGAAGGATTGAAAAATGTATAAATAGAGGGTTTCTCCTCTATTCTTGAGGTTGGTTGGTAATTATGTTGGTCTTTATTTTACTTAGTATAGGGTATTCACATTTTGGGATCACTACTATGTGTGTTTTGTCTCTCTTGCTAAGGTGGTTGCAGGTGAACAACCATTAACAAGCTCTGAGAGCATCTCTATATGACTCCCCTACCCAACATGGAACAAATCCACCATAATTATCCACATGGAATCATTTTGAAACATTGGTGTATGTAAGATTTTTATTTCAAGTTAATGAAAATGCATGTGGTAATCTATCATTTTTTGTTGATTAATTATAATGATATGTCTTGCAAATGATGTTGATAGGATATTTTATTCTATGCTCATTACTGGTTGTCATCTTGGGTTTAGTATAAGATTATAAATCCCTTTCTCCATTGTATTTTGTGTATGTTGTTGAATAACTTGTTAGGGAACCCTAGGTTTATGGATTCAATATGAAAAGGCAAATCCCTCCTTGTAGTTCATTATCTTGTATTTGATTTTTTTCTACATCTTTGCAATGGATTATGTCATGAATGTTGAAAGAATCCCTATTAGCTGAAGACCTCCATCACACTACCCTCCCCTTTTTATAACTATCAACTTGACCTACCCTATCCTACCCTACATAGAACACACCCTTTGCATATCTAAAGTGTTATTTGCTTGCAGATGCATAAAAATTATATATGTATCATGTGTCTATGTTTTGTGCTTTAAAGCCAAGCATTGAAATCTCTTATTCAACAATTGTATTATTGAAGATTCTTTTTGAATGAAGGTTACAGTCACATATTCATATTTATCTTTAGTAGCTTATGTTTGGCCTAGAACATTTACTTCTTTCATGTGGTAACCCTTCTTGGGTTGAGTGAGCAAGTTTGGTTGTGTTTTAGTTAGATTTGTGTCTCTTTGTGCCAATAATCCCCATGGAGATTAAATTGTAGAATCTATCCATGTGAGCGAGCTACCTCATAGGTCTTTTCACATTGGTTTAGGTAGAGCTAAAAGTATCAAGGAGCTGACCATACCCTCTATAGGTGGCTCTCAGTTATTTTTTGTAGTCTGGTCTATTTTTGATTCTAAACCCTCCCCTGACTACAACAACATTCTAGCAGGTTTTTGATCATTATTTGCTTTTTTCCTCAAGTGTGCAAGGCCAAATTAGAGAGGTGTATAATTGGGAACTAACACACTAAAAGGAATTTCTCATCTTATTTTATCATTATGTCATGTGCTTGATTTATCATTTGCTTAGGTTATTTGTCTTTTGCATTCTTACATATGTAAACTTTGACTTTGGGCTTCTCACCATCAGACTTATTGCATTTAGATGGAATTATCAAATTTTCATACACTCCATCAACTTGAATAAAAGTCTTATTGAGCTTATTGTGAAGCATAATCCCTTCCAAGGCCTTTTTTAAATGCCTTTACAAAATTGGAGTCTTTTCCCTTAAAGCTTTCTTGAAATTTAGATTGATCTACAAATGAATTCACCCACACAAATAAATCCACCCTCCATTATTTCATTAACTATGTTGTTTTCACTTATGGATTTTTCATCCATTCCTTGTGCAGGACACCATTAACATTAGAAACTTCTATCAAATTCATAGATAACTTGTCGAGTATCAATGCACCTCTAAAATAGCCAAAACTATCCTTCCATGCAAAACCATGGGTTTACCTACTTAAAACAACCTTCCAAAACCCCAAACCTACAAATTTTATGGTCAAAATCATCCCATATCCAATATCATGAGTTATATGCTGAAAAAAAGTTTCAAGAAGCAAAAACCAAGAGTTTTCTTGGTAAGACCCACTTATTCCAACCAATACCATGAATTAGAGTCAAAAACCACCTTCTAGGGGTCAAAACCATGAATTTGGGCACAACCATCTTAAAAGACTTCGTTAATGATAATTCCACAAATTTGTGGTGGGAAATAAACTTATAAAAAAGGTGATAACACATATTTTTTAATAAACCACCATTTAAGCCGAAATCCATGAATTTGAGTGGGAAAAAGTTTTTTGAAAAACTTTAAGTAATACCAAGTGTTTATCTTTTTGAAAACAAAAGTTTTTACAACATATACCATGCATTTGGGATAAATTCACTTTGGAAAGACATGATGGGTTATGTGGAGGGATAAGGGGGTAAGTTTATGCAGTTTTTTAAAGCTTATGAAACACTTTGTGAGATTTTGAAGTTCATCAAACACTTTTAGGATTTTGAAGTTTATAAAACATGATGCAAGTTTTTTAAATTTATGAAACATAATGTGAGGTTTTAAACAATAGAATACATGTTTAAGAGCATTAAAAACCCTATATAGTATTTATTTTAATTTAAGCCTCTATGTGGAAAGGAAAAAGATATGGCGAGCTAGGTAACTTGGTAGTATTTTAAACCATTTAAAACACTTTACAGGTTTAAAAGAAATCAAAAACATGTTTAAGGATTATAAAAGGCCTTCAGGTTTTTGAGGTGAATCTTACCTGCTAGTGAGTTTGAGAGGTGCATTTTATAATGTAGGCTTATAAGAGGGTAATACATGTTTCAAGATCTTTGAAATTTAGCTTAATAAATTTTGATGGGTTTTTTTTTTTTATGTTGTAGGATTCAAAGGTGATTTTTGCATATTATGGGTTTTAAAGGTGATTTTTTGATAATGGAAGGCTTTTCACAATGTTTAGATCAATGTCAAGATTTATGACTCTACTCAACAAGGTAATAGAATTGTCAAAATATGACGATGTGTCTGACATGATACCAAAACCTACCAAAACTAGACTTAGGAAAATTTTGTCTTCTTTCTTGATCTTTTGTTGACCTGCCCACTCTTGTACTACATCATGGATACCTTAGAGCACACATAGGTATACAAAACATATGAACCACCACCTTTAGCCATGTCAAAAGTGTAAAATCAAAAACCACTCAAAGTTAATCTAAAGTAGACCAAATACAATCATGAGAAGATATCTCACCCAACTTTATGTCATAAGAATCATTACACACCTTGTGTCTACCCTAAGTGCTAACATGTTTTTATGCTTTTGTGATGCAAGAAATGGTGAAGCCATCTTGTAGTATCTCATCCTTTGTGAATCCTCCTTCATACATCTAAAGATGAGAACCTTGTATGAAACATCATCCAACATCAAGCGTCTCATTATGATTATCATGTATAACTTTATTTTCAAGTTTGGGACTTGGATCCAAGGCATGATCTTCTCTTTCCGAAAGAGGTATAGTCAAGAGATCATAAAGTTGTCAAATTTGTCACTCAAAACTTCCCAAAAAGTAGATTCCAATATGTAACTCAAGATTTGTCTATTGGGATATGGAGTTGGTGTCCATTTTATAAGAAAATTACCATCCATGTTATTAAAACACCTCCAATTACTTGTGAGATAAAAATTGGGGGTGTTGTCATAAAATGTAAAATTTCATGACAACAAACTCATAGGCACTCATGATGGAGATGTATATGGGGATGGAGAGGGATTATAAGATCCTTAAATAGATACAAAGATGGCTGAGGTGGCAGGTGGGGAATTGGGACATGGTATAGGGATTAAAGAGGCTAGAGCCTCTGGCATAGGTATGGGAGAGGCTGGGCCCTCCAAATCAAGCATGAATATTGATATTAGTACAAGTACATGAGAGGCTAGGCCCTTCAATTTAGGGATGGACATTGATATAGGTACAGGGGTGGTTGGGCCCTCTAGTTCAAGGATATCTATAGAAGATCAATGACTTATTGATAGGATGTAGAGTGAGATTTAGAATGGTTGTTAGAGATTTTAGGCCTATAATAGAATGTGGATGGGATATGAGTTGAGTTAGCCATAACCTAGGGTGAGACCACTAGGATATAGGGGATTATCATAGCCTAAGATTCAAATATTATTGCATGGAGAGGGTAGGTAACTCAACTAGCAAGGGTTCAAGCTTAGTTTTTATAGGTTAAAGCATAATTAACAACATGAGATGCATAAATTTTGATGGTTATAGGTGAGTGAGATATATCTTGAGTCGACTGAGATAAGACTATTGATTAGGTTTAAAGGCTTTGTGTGGAGTTGGATGAGGCTTAACAACTTGCATCAGGTGGGGATACATCATGAACATTGGTTGATGTTATTGTGACCAAGGATGATGAACTTCATGTGAAGGATGATGTCCTATGTGTGAAAGATGAGATAATTTATTATCATAGTTTTTACAAGTCAGAAGTTTTCATGGTCTAGAGGGCACCCACTTACAAGGAGTATTCAAATAGCTAGTGAGCTAGTATGACCTCCAAGTCTTAACATACTATTGATTTAGAGTGTTTAGTGGCACAACCAATGCCACAATGGGTAGTGATTGGGACACCACCACCACAACCACCACCATCACCAACACCTAGTATATGAAAAAGCTTTGATCAGAGTCCCCCTATAGACGGGGCAAGCCAGAGCTGATTTTTTATCTTGTAGCTCCATATTTTTGTCATTGTATATGAGATGTACATATTATCTTGATGTGTAAAATCATTTATTTTGATATATATATATATATATATATATATATATATATATATATATATATATATATATATATATACACATACATTGTATATATATTATATATGACATTCATTTTGTCTCATGCATTTTGGCTCATGGATTATTGTATATAGACTCTTAATATTCTTTTGTGATGCTCTTTACTTTTGTACTGCTATGATGTTAGATGTTTATTAGAACATAGATATTGATGTATATTTATTTTCCATGATTCTATTATCTATTGTATTGCTAGTTCATGTTGCACTTGTGTTTATCTCATGGATGTGCATGTAGTATGACTAGATGGTATATGCCTACTTCAAGTGATGCATGCCCTTAGGTAGAATATGAATCCTATGTGTATGGTATGTTAGTGTGATCATGTATTAGATAAGCTTTGTTGTGTATGATCTTGAGCACTTGGTTTTATTTAATTTTGTAAATGAAATTATGTATCATAAATATGAATAACTTATAATAACATTGTATGTCATATTTCTCATGGACCTGTTCAAAAGTGAATATTTACAATTTAAAATAATGATAAAATATCAAAACGTAAGTTGAAAATAAAAACACATCTAAAAAAAAAAAACAAAAAACAAAAAAATATAAGATGTAAAACCAATTAAATATAAGATATTAAATATCCAGACGTGAATGTGAAATATAATATACCAAACACAACAAACAATAAAAAAAGGTTCAAAAACAAATTGTAACCAACTTAAAATCAAGATATGAAAAATCAAGACTTAAGTGGAAATAAGACTAAATCAAACACAAAATATCAAGAAAATAAATAAATAATATAAACAAAAAAATGAAATAAACAAACAAACAATAGAAATAAACACTCAAATAATATAAATAATCTAAATACAAAAGTAAATGACTCAAGCCCAAATTAAGGAAAGACTCAAGCATTTTAACAAATTATACTTAAACACTATAAACAAGTAAACATAGAATTGAGATATAAAATATCAAGACTTAAGTGTAATATAAAATGCATTAAACACAATCAAATCATTAAAACAAACACTATTAAACAACATAAAAAAAGAAACAAAACTAAAAAAATAACATTAACAATATAGATAGACAAAATAAATTATTTAAAACTTTTAGGACTTAGTGAATGTAAATTATATGTTGTTAAAGAGATAATAATAATAAATCAGGGTAGAAATATGCAATAAATACAACCATTGATTTATTATAGAATTGACTAACTTTTACCTTTATAAAAATAACAATAAATAATACAAGAACTTAGCTAGAAAATGATTGAAATAGATGATCTGGAGGCTAAAAAATGAGGCAGATATTGGTCTAAGTGTCACAAATAGGATCCAGGTGTCACAACCCCTCTTATACTATAAGGCCCTAATTAGAAAATCGAGCTATGTAATGCTAGTGTCCTTATTTTAATGGTAGTGTCTTCTGTACTGGACTGTCTTGAGCTTCTGGGTGCACTTGTGTCTATATTTGTGAGGTTTGTTCTTGCATGTATGAGTTATGAAACCCTTTATATGGCCTATTTTGAATAATTTTATGAACAAACCCCAATCCTCTATGTTGTTAGGGCATCATGTTGATAAAAGTTGAATAGTGTTTGTTAGTGGAGTAGGCTAGAAATCCTCAACACCCCACTATGAAGAGAGTTGCCTACATACCAATACTACAAAAAGGGATCGACCTTGATGTAGTTTTCCCAACCTATGTACTAGTGTAAGTGTAAGGGAAGCTAGTATGATAGTTGAATTGAATGCTTTGAATGTGATTAACAATAGAAATCTAAGCAATCTGAACTTAGAAATGCTGAAGATGGTAATATACAAAAGTAGGGAAAAATAAGGATTGATAACCTTAATTATGCACAACTTCTTTTAAGTTTGTATATGTAATTTACATCTGACTTCTATCTAGTGTTTATAGGGATCAAAGTCATGTATTTATACTATTTTGGTGCTTGTGAATGTGCTAAAAGTGGTCCATCATGACCCTAAGAGGTCTAATATTTGAAAATATATTGATTTGTGAAAAGAGAAGGGAAATGATAATAAAATCATTATTGGGACCCTAACACCATGTGGCGTTATTGTCCCTATTATGACACTAGTGTCCAAGTGGTAAAACACTAGGCATGAGGACTAGGATGTAAGAATGAAGGTTTGGGATTACTTTGGGGATGACTAGGGATGTTTGTGGCCCGAACGAAGTATATTTAAGTGTGAAAATAGGCTCTAGGATAGGTTTAGGGCTAAGCTAGGGAAATATGGTCTCAAGTAGCACTCTTAGCACTCAAGTGTCACTTTTAGTTGATTATATCCCCCTTTTTATTCTATAAATATAGTAAAGTAAAATGACTAGGAAAAAGGAAAAATAAGTATACCTAGACTTACCTAAGATGTGAATATTGTGAAGTTGGGTCTAAGTATGTGAAGCATGTTTCAATGCATGCCTTCCAAGTGAAATGTGCATAAATCAATCCTTATTTAAGAAATATCAAAATCAAAGACAAAGCTGAGTAAAAAAGTAAGTTGAGTAAAACTGAGTAATAAGATAAGACAAAGGAAAGGAATGAATACACTTCACTGGGTACATGAACCAATGCATTAACCTAGTGACAACCTATGTGTGTGAATGTATATAGTGATCAATCTATGAATATCTTGGATTGAGTTGATGGCTTTCTCAATCTTCATATGTGTGTGGCTCAAGAACTGAATCCAATTTTGACTCCATCATTGCCCAACCCTACTTGGTGGATCATGGCCTATGAATAACTTGGATTGGACTAATGGTGTGTTTAACCCTCTCATGTAGGTGGATCAAGAAATCAAGTAGACTATGAATCCATCATTGCCTACCCATGTGTAGTAGATGCATATAAAACTAAAATTGCACACTGTAAAGAAAATATCTAACTAGAAGTGTTAGTTCTATAGCTAATCAGGTATATTAGGTTACTCTAGGCCACTCAAGAATGCCAACCACTATAGACAAAGTAAGGCATGAAACTAGTTTGTAACCTAGAATATGATGTTAGATGTATACAATGTAGATAATGATATTATTTATCATTCAATTTAATTAACTAGTGTGTAAGTGAGCAAATGGAAACAATGTGCCATACACATGCCCCCAAATCTAATATTTGAGCATATGGATTCTAGATTGAGTTGTAATAATTTGTATTTGAGTATCTAAAGTGTAAATGGGAATGGTCATGTCGTGCATTATTCCCATAATCTATAGAAACTGATATGAATTTGAGCTAAGCTAAGTAAAACTAATAAATCTATAACTAAACCTATGCAAACCTAGACTATACCTATTGTACTTTTTTGGACAATCTCAAATTTTCTCAAATTGAGGATATTGGACAATAGCACCATGTCTTAGATACCAACACCATGTGGCACTAGTGTCACAATTGAAGAGATAATGTCCATTTTCTGTAATTTTTGTGCAACTATACTGGCCTTTGTGTCACTATTTCCCACTATGTTTACCTAAATTTGATTTCTATAATCTAAGTTTGTGTGATGAAAAATGTACTATGAGTGAATTATGGGATCTTAATATCTATGAAAAACCCCTATGAATTCCTCTCTTTTAAGGGGAGTTATTGAACCTATTCAAGAACTATTCTCAAAATAAAAAGCTCTACAAGATGTGTGTTAGTCAAAACATTTGTGATATCTATGTAATAATATAATATAATGTACATAAATAACATCAAAATGTAAAATAATTTGAGCATAGGTTTGTAATGTGCGATGTATGTTATGTCTAGAATTCATAAGGTTGTCAAGATAGATATAATAATGTATGTAATAATAAATATGAGAAATAACTGAGTAGCTACCTATGGGGATGGGGTATGATGTCCATATCGACACCCAAGTAGGAAGGGGAGATACATGAGGTTCCTCATGGCATCTAAAATTGGAATGTGTGATAATAAAGTGTCAAGTGTCATGGCCATGATGCATAAAAGAAAGCATACATACCATACATATGAGGCATGTAAAGTAGGTCAAGGGTCCACAATATAAGTTACACAAACATATGTCACTAAATATAATAAATCAAGAAATACAAGGACATGTTCAAATGTCCACATACACAAATAACAAGTAAGTTGGCTTAGACTCACATAGAAAGACATATTAAAATGTCTACATACACAATTGGGAAGGCACACAAAAGGACATCAAAACATGTCTAAAGCATAAATACTATGAAAGAAAGTGGCATAGAGCCAAACAAAAATGGAATATTCAAATGCCCTAGAATATAAGAAGCATGGAGATACAATACATTCTAAACTATGAAAGCTAGAAAGGAAAGTATGCATGACTATGTAATATAAATTTTTGTAAGAGTTAAGATGTACATATATTGAGTCTAAAGTAGTAGTATCCAATTTTTTTGGAGTGAGTGTAGCATGATCAATATCAAGATATAAAAATGCTAAATTTGTGATGTAGAGTTATAAAGATGTAACTTGGTAATCAAAAATGTGTATATAGTGCCCCAAATGGTAGAATGTGTCAAATGAAGAACTCGTGTACCTATGTATATGCCCCTAATGGGTAGATAATAATAAATATAGATCGGTGTAGTGGGCATGAGTCTTGTAAGCAATGTGTAAGCACTAAACAAGAACAAGTGAAGCATGTATGTATGATAAAATTGACTATACTAAGGTAACTAGCATATGCAATGTTTAGAAAATATAAGAAGTGTAAACATGATAATGCATACAATTTATAATTTTGTGTTTTATGATTAAATATTTCAATATTTTTTATTTTTAAAATATTATAATGCTTTCGTATTTTATAGATATAAGCTATGTATAAGCAACATGAAAATGAAATTATATACATGGAACATGAGAGAAGGAAATTATGTACAATAAGGAAGGAACAATACTAACTGATGAGTCTCATGGGAGAATCACTATCAATGTGTCTTGTGTCAAATAAAGGAATTGTGATTGTGCATGCTATATGGAAAGGAAATTATGGTTTTAAAACCTTGTATAATGAGTGATCCATATCTATCCCTACTTGTGAAGTGGTGCTATGAATCCGTGAAACTGATTGTGGTGTCCTATGAATTATAAGGGTCTTAGGACCCATCTAGTAGAATATGTTATGGATGACATATGTTCCCTATGATAATAACCCTATAAAATAAATAATACAAATTTTAGAAGAAAGCGAGTAGAGGGAGGTCCTCTATAATCTACAACATATCTTTGACAGATGGATCTCTCTAATAATGGTCTATGTGGGAGAGTATGCATATGTGGAAACACTTTAGGAGTAGACCTTGCCTAAAATGGTGGCTCAACTAAATTATGTGGTGTTATAATGGGAAATATGCTTAGATATGAAACTATAAACTATGCTATAACTGGTAATTATGTTATAACTGGTAACTATGTTATAACTGGTAACTCTGATGTAACTGCCTATGGGACAAGTAGAGGATACTCATATGAAAGACCATCAATTATGATCACTTGATTTACATGTATATATTTTAGGCATTTATGCATGGTGTATGGGGTGGCTCATAACTCTTGTATTTATGGCCTACTCAGTAACATGTCAAATATGCCTACACTAGGTACTACTAAGAATCTAGTGGCCACATGTACTAGTCCAACCTATAGTGTAAGTACAATCTCCCTAATGGAGCTCTAAACATGTCCACTAAAACTATTGCTAATTGTGTCTATAGGAGATATATTATTATTTGAATATCCAAAATGTTATAGAAGTGTGATAGTGCATATATTAATACTCAACCTATTGTCAACCATAATACTCTAAATAAGACAATGATCTATGTAGGGTTGTACAAAGAGTGCATATAAATTTGAATCATCACCAATAATATCCTACTTTAATAAGGTGTTTTTTGGCCTAGTTAGAAATGTAATATGGTATACATCAATAATATTATGTAGTGGGTGTGCCTCCTCTTTAGTAGTGTGATATGATGATAGTGGTGGATGTGCCTGATACGTGTAGTGAACACCTAAAGTGCCCCTTGACTTATTTGTTGTATGATTTAAAAATGGATTTGATAATATTTTCAATGCCTTAGCTTCCATTTTTTGAAATTTTTGTGCCTTTGTGGGTGTGATCATATCAATAATGTTGGCTTTTATCAAATCCTATATCTTACATTTCAAGCTAATACATCTATTTGTTGTATGGCCTGGTACCCCGTGATATTCAAAGAATGCATTATAATCATAGTTATTGGGAAGAGGCCAAGTCATATCAACCTATTTTATGATGGGGAGAAATATGAAATTGTATTATACGAGCTACTATAAAACATGTGCTGGTGATTTTAGAAGGTTGTTAAAAACTATATGTCAAAGAGTTGACCAAATTAGGTGAGGAGATGGATTTAAAGCTGTGTTAACTATGACCTTTGGATCACTCTTGGTTTCAGTGGCCCTTACATTTTATGGAGGCTTATTATAACTCTTAGTAGTTTATTCTAATCCATTTTTATATTTTATTTTGCCCATAGAGAGAAGCTTGACTTCTCTTTATTTCACTATGTGGCATAACTCTATGAATGTTGGAAACTTTTTAAACAAGATAGTTTCACGTAATACTAATAGTATGCTCTACTTGAAGATTTATTGAATCTCTTTATCTAATATGTCTTATATCATAAGATGTATTCATTAATAGGCTCATTTTATTTATGTTTCAATTGTGCAACTTGAGCATATGCGATCTTATCACTGATGTTTATTAAGAAGTGTGATAAAAAAATATATGTCAATGGATTTAATGCAATGATAGACTAATTCAATAGACCATAAAACCATTGTAAGGAATCATCCTTTAGACTATAGGGAAAAAACTTAGTGAGTAGAAAATCATTGGACACATAGTCCAAACATGTTATGTGAAAATCTCAAATATGGTGCTTTGGGTCACCCTTACCATCATGCAATGTAAGCTTAGGTGCCACGAATCTGAATGGTAAAGGAGTTGTCACTATGTGATATGACAAATGTGTATGTAAAATAAAATGAGAATCCAAGGCATGTGATGGCCTAGTGGCTCCCTACTCAAGATGTATAACCTTAGCCTATAAATTATGAACCTCTTACATAAGGGATTGTATGTATGGAGTGGAAGAACTAGCCATAAGAGGTGTAGCTATCACTAAATGTTGTTGAGTTAAAATTGGTTATTATGTTAGTTGAGTTAGCTCTAATTTACATGTAATAATGTGATTATCTAGGGGAGTAAAAGATTGATCATTATTTTATATGCTATTTATTTTCATTATGGCTTTATAAATCTATGCATTATCATGGGGTTGTTCAAGAAGTCTATATCTAAATCTCTGTAGAATCTCATCCTTATTGACAATTAGGTTTTCATTATTAAGTAGGGGAGAGTGTCCTGATTCCCACCTTGTGTATCATCTTGATCTTGATTATATTTATCATCTTTGGATGCATTATCATTTAAATCCACATAATCAGGGTGTGAAGGATCAATGATGAGAGTTACAACTGGTCACTTGTCTATGGTATAAGCTTGAATAGAAGGAGTCTATATATGCTCAATAGGGTTGCTACTAAGCCTAGCATTTATTCTTAATGGAAGAGAAATAGATTTTTGAGATGACATATAGTAAACAAAGTGAAATAGGGATGCTAAAATAAAATATATGAAATCTAAAAATCTTAGCACAATCAATGAAAATAAGAAAAAGAAGGATACAAACCCTAGTAGCATCTAAGTTTAGGATTTGAATAGTATATGAAGTTAGGTTACCAAATGTTTTAACCTTTTAGGACTTAGTGAATGCAAATCCTATGTTGTTAAATAGTTGAGAATACTAAATCAAGGTAGAAATGCACAATAAATATATCCATTGATTTGTTATATAATTGACTAACTTTGACCTTTGTAAAAATAACAATAAATAATGCATGAAATTAGCTAAAAAATGATTGAAATGAATGACTTGGAGGCTAAAAATTGAGGTAGAGACCAGTCTGAGTGTCACAAATATGATAGATGTGTAAAAACCCCTCTTGAACATTATCACCCTAATTTGACAACAATACCATGTGGCACTAGTGTCCTTATTTTAGTGGTAGTGTCATCTGTGTAAGATCGTTCTGAGCTTCTGGATGCACTTGTGTCTGGATATTTGAGGTATTTTCCTATGTGCATGATTTTTGAAACCATTATATGGATTGTTTTGACTGATTTTATGAGAAAAAATTAACCCTCATATTGCTAGGGCATCTGATTGATACAATATGAAAAGTGTGTTTGTTAGTGGGTTAGGTTGGACATCCTCAACACCCCATTGTGAAGAGAGTTGCCTACATATCAATACTCTAAAGAGGGATAAGGCTCAACATATTTCTCCCCACCCAAGTGTTGGTGCAAATGCAAGTGAAGATAGTATGATAGTTGACTTGAGTGCTTTGAATGTGATTGAGATTGGAAATATGAGTAATGTGAGCTTAGGAATGTTGTAGATGGTAGTATGCAGAGTAGGGTAAAATATGTTGAGCCTTATCCCTCTTTAGAGTATTGATACCTTAATTATCCATAAATTGTTTTGAGTTTGCATATGTAATTTGAATTTGATTTTCATCAAGTGGTTAGAGGGATAAAAGTCATGCATTGATACTATTCTGGTGCTTGTGCAGGTGATAAAAGTGGTCTAGGCCGACCCTAGGAGGTATAATATTTGAAAATATATCCATTTGTGAAAAGAGGAGGGAAAGGATAGTAGCACCATTATTAGGATCCTAGTGCCATGTGGTACTACTGTCCTTATTATGGCACTAGTGTCCAAGTGGCATAAAACTAATCACAAAGGGATAAGATGCAAGAATGAAGGTCTATGACTAATTTAGAAATGACTAGGGAAGCCTATGGCCTACACAAAGGCCAAATAAGTGTGAAAATAGGTCTAGGATAGGTCTAAGGTTAAACTAGGGATAGGTGGTATCAAATATCATTCTTATAACTCAAGTGTTACTTTTAGATCATTACACAAAAAACAAAATAAAGAAATAATATAAACAAGATAAGCAAAAATTGTAAACCACTTAAAATCAAAATATAAATAATCGAGACTCAAGTGTTAATAAGATGTACCAGATCCAAACAAACAAAAGTAATTGAAATACAAAAGTAAACAAACTCAAGCCCAAGTTAAGGCAAGACTCAAGTATAAAATAATTGTACTTAAACACACAACACTCAAAATAAATAAGAAATAAAATCAAATAATTGAAACATACAAAACACAATGTGAATAAGATAAAGAACTCAATGCAATTAATCAACAATTATGTGTGTGTAAATGAGGTGTTACACTTTGGATATTATGCCCCTAGGCTAAATGGATAATGAATTAGTTTCAGTAATAGGGGGAATAGAAGAAGAGGAAGGAGGTGGCCGAGTTGAATCTAAATGCCCAAATGCAAGTGAACACTACCTACATAGTCCTATTAACTTTAGGTCAAATGTAGTTCTTCTAGGGATATGGGATAAAAGAAAAGTGATTAAAAATATACAAATGATGATAGATAATAAATAGGAAAAGGCTATACTCATAAAATTATGAGAGTGTTCAAACAACTGAAATAGAAGGTATCCTACAAAAAATGCACAATGCCCATTACTTAGGTAATGATTACACATAAAATGAAAAGAGTAGAAGAGAAAATGAGCGTTCATTAGTGCATCAATTTCAAATGCATAATGCCCTCAAATGTGTCTCAAAAAATGGTGAGAGCATAATGAATGGAAATGAAGAGTGTTAATTAGTACATCAAATTCAAATGTATAATACTCATAAAAGTGAATTGAAAAATAAAGAGAGAGTTATGAATAATAAGACTGGTTGAGCTGACACAAGATGCCTTATATATCCAAGCATTGTCTACATAGTTTGTGTAGGCCTCAGGGTAGTGTAGTTCTCCCAGAAATGGGAGGATAATGGTATGGTAATGGTAAAGTGGATCTAAAATGAAGCAGGATAGATAAGAGGTTCCATCCCAAATTTTTTTGGGGCATTATATCTTGTGTGAAAATTCTAAGCCATTTTTCATGATTTTGTGATTTTAAGATTTTCTAGGATTTTTTCAATGTTTTTGGGTTTTTGGGAATAAGGAAAGCAAGGTAATATGTTCAAATATACAAAAAACTATCTATAAAAGGACACTTGTCCTCAGGTAGAGGCTCAAACAACAACTAAAATGACTACAATAATAGTCCATCACAAACCAATAAAAAAATTTGAGGCATATGAAAAGATCACACAAAAAAAAGTTAGGAATAAAAACAACATACAAAGGGGAAATAAATGAGGAGAAGCAATTAAAAGAAGTTTAAAAGGAACTGTCAAGTAGGTAACACCCTTGTTGACATACCCTAAAACACTTGTTTGTGAAGAATTTGTTGATGGTAATCATTATTAAAGTACCTTAGAAAAATAGTTGTTGAATCTGCTTGTAATACCTATTCATAATCAAGATCATGATTAGTAATAGGAATGAAACATGAAATGAATAAAGAATGGCCCAAAGAACAATACATTAGGAGGAATAAGAATGGTCGAGGGAATGACAATGTAAAATAAATAAGAATGGCTTAGGGGACAGTATGGTAAAATAACAAAGGTGAAAATTATGCCCCCAAGTGAAGGCTCCTATAGATAATGGTTCATTTTTTAGTCAAGCATACTATCACTTCAAGTGCATTATGTTTATGGGTTCTTTGAGATCTTGACCATCTGGTGTAACTAGTCTATATTTTCTAGAACCATAATTTAAAACCACAATAAAGGGACCAATCCCATTGGATTCAAATTTATCATTCTTCTTGCATTCAACATTGGTATTCTTTTGATTCTCTTATAACACCAAATCACCAATTTCAAAATTTTAAGGGAGAATACACTTGTTATAATTGTGATGAAGTTGAATTTGGTATGCTCTCAAATTATCTAATGCAACTTGTCATTTTTCATCCAAGAACTCCATATCTTATAATCTAGCCACTATTTTATTCATCATCAATGATATGTTGTAGATAAATGCATAGAGAGGGAAATTTTATCTTGATAGGAATAATGGCCTCACAGCCAAAAACCAGGGAATAACTATTAACACTTGTAGGTGTGTAGGTACTAATATGGAAAGCCCATAAGGCTTAAAATAATTTTAGATGCCAATCACATCCAACATAATTGATAATATTTGTTAAGATTTTAATAATAGTCTTGTTGGATGCTTCAACTTGGTCATTACCTTGAGGGTAAAAGGTCATGGAATTTTTATGTTTAATTTAAAATTTAGAATATAGGGCCTTAACATATTTATTTTTGAATGGGCCACCATTATTAGTGACAATGGTGGAGGGAGTGCCATAGCGGTAGATGAGATGGCAATGATTGAACTTGGTAATCTACTTGTTGGTTATATATAAGGGGAATGGCTTTAATCCACTTAGTAAAGTAACATGTGGTAGTTAGAAGGTGCTTGTGGACATTTGATGAAATAGGTTTCACTTTTCCTATGAGATCAAGTCCCTAAGTAGAAAATGACCATGGTGTTATGATCCACTAGAGTGGAAAATAATAAGCATCTATCAAATCATTATGTCATTGACAAGCATCACACTTATTCACATGTCTACAAGCATCTATTTCTATGATGGGCTAGTAATACCTGGTTTGAAGGAGTTTTTTAGCAAGGAATAAACCACTGGTGTGGGCCCCATAAGTTCCTTTATGCAAAAACTTCAATGTTAATTGGGATTCTCCCAAAGATAAATAATAAGTAACTTTCCTTCATAACCCATATGATAGAGTGTATTTCTAATTAATGTATATCATGTGGTCTTATGGATGAAGGATTTATGATGGTTGAGTGATAGGTTTGGGGGAATAATATGGTCATAAAGGTATTAATAAAGGTTTTGGTACTAAGGGATATCAAGACCAAAAATATCACATATCATTCTGAATCTATATGTTCATGAGCTGGTTGAATCAGGTTCTCGATAAAAAATTGATTCTCTTTAACACTATCTACCACTACTAGAATGGATCCAATAGTTGCCATTGCATTAATTGATTGGCTATTAACCCTTAGTATCTACTTGAACTGAAGAGATGCAAAATGTGACTTGAGCTTATCTACCATATTCTTGTAAGGTACAAGCTTTTCATCTTTTATTTGGTATTAGTATTTTGCCTAGTTAATGATTAATAAAGAATCCCCATATACCATTGACTACTGAATGTTCTATTGTACAGTGAGACAAAGTCTAGCTGTGAGGGATTTATACTCAACCTTTTTGTTTTTACAATATAAAATAATGTAGAATGCCTTGGGAATGAGATCCTTTTATGATATAATAAACAATATACCAGCCCCAAATCCATAGGATGTGTATGAGCCATCAAAATAAATTGGCCACTGTTTGGACTCAATAGTAGTTTCTTCTAGAGTCAAAATGGACTTGTCTAGGAAGTCAAAGTTGAGTGGTTGCATATCCAATAGAGGAGCTTCAAAAAGTTTGTCTATGATAACTTGTCCATTTATAGACTTTTGATTTTGATATTCAATCTGAAATTTCTCATCATCATTACCCACTTGGCCATATGACCTATTAAAGTTGTCTTAGATAATCAATATTTGAGTGGATCAACTTTGGCAATAATAATAGTCTTGTTGTTTAATATATAGTGACACAAATTTTGGGTAGTAAACACTATAGCTAAACAATATTTCTTAATTGGTGAGTAATTATTCTCATAAGTAACAAGCATCCAGCTTAGATAAAAGACAAAATGTTCTTTACCTTGACTATCATGCTAGGATAAGAGTGCCCCCCAATGCATGTTCTATCACTGATAAGTAAAGAATCAAAGGTTATCTTGGTGCAGACAACATCAAAATTGGTGGATTAGCCAAGTAGGTCTTCAAATATTTGAAGTCTTGACAACAACTTGTATCCCACTGAAATGTAACACATTTATTCAAACCACTCAACTAAAATGTGACCATACCCCAAGCCATCCACAAAATGTGCAAAGCCTTTGGAGAAAATGACTAAGTCACCTAGCTCTGGTGACACTAAGGATTATAAGGGATCCCATTGAAGGAATGTGAAGTTGATTTATAATCTTTTGTAAAGGAGACTTCCTTTTCTCACTCAAAGACAATCAAGGACCTAGATGGACTCCTACGTGCTGAATGTGTCAATGATATAGGTTTGCTGGCACCTAATCATGTTTTGCCTAGAAAAAAATTCCTTGATATGAACAATTTAAAATATTTGGATACTTCAAGTTCTTTTAGGAAATTTAAGGATTCCTTAGAGCTCCCAATAGTAAGCTTGCCTCCCCAGTCAAAAGATTAGGCCCTTCTAGACTGTAGCCAATCCTCTATAGAGGAAGAGGATATTTTTAATTCTCTCAAAGCTCTCTTAGAGGTTAAACTTGGTTGGAAAAAGTATCCAAACTATAATTCCCCTTTATTTTAAATGTTTAGGTAAGATCCATGGAAAAAGGATGAATTGGGGAGGGTCAATCACTAGGTTTGGGGGCATGGTTCTAGCATAGGAAATTAAGACTTGGTAAAGGGAAGTGGAGTTAGGTAATGAAAGAAAGAGAAGAGGAAGACAATTGAATCTCAAAAAGAGACTATAGATGATGGAAGAGGAGATATCCAAGGGGAATCAAAGCACCCTTATAGAGGGAAATTATCTTAACTCTCAATGATTCTATGAATCTCATTTCTATCCAAGGTTGGCTCTTTTCAAGTTTGGGTGTCTATTTGGATATTTTTTAGATGGTATGGGCTTTCCCTCTTACTAGGTGTTGATTAGTTTATTCTCCTTATTTATACCTAGGTTTCTAACAAGAATTTATAGGCTGATATCTATCTAAACCATTGCTTAAAGCCTCAGTGCCTCTTTTCTATCCAAGTTCATCTTTCATTCAAAATTTTTGGTGGCTAGATCTTGATCATGACCATTTTTCCAAGTGTAATTATAGTGAGTGTTTTAGATTGTGTGTATTACATTGATCCAATCCTTGCAACACCAATATTCTAATTCTCTTATTTGGATTTTCCTTTTTTGGTCATGATATTTGTACATTGTGGTAGCTCAACTGCCATCTAGTCTACTCATGTGGAGGTTTGATATGGAAATCACACCTCAGGTGTATAGTCCATTTTCATTTAACGATTGACTTTATTTACTGAGTTATCATTCCTCAAGGTTCCCTTGTCATGATTACTTCCTTTGATGTTCAATTATTTTACCCATGTCTAATTTATTTTAAGTTTAATATTTGGTACCCTTGGTATTTGTTGTGCTCTTTCTCACCTATGATCACTTTCAAGCTTGTCAATTTCATTGACTTAGAAACCATGGAGTCAGATGAGGACTCTCTGATGATTGAGAATGGTAGAGATGTAGGCTTTGAGCTAGATTCCCAAAAGGGGAAAAGATTAAAATGGGAACTGGGAAGATCAAACCTAAATCTTTCTCTAAAATTAAAAACAATAATCCACTGGTTTGGGGAATTTTATATAAAGGGGGATTTAATAAATTCATGTTAAATATTGTTGGTCAGGTTCATGTACTATTTAGAGAGTTGGTGATTGCTTAGAAATTGAGGTCAGTAGTTATGAGGGGTATGTGCACATATGTTTCTGAAGATTCCATCACTTAGTCTATAAGATTAATTGTGAATAGACTAAAATACTACAAGGATGAGTGGGTCACCAAGTTATTCAATTCACTTGACAAAGCCAAAGAGGTGACTAAGATTTTTAGGTGCACTAACCTCTTAGAGGCATGGCTAGAGGTGTGAAAACAAATTATGATGTATCTAACTCTAGAATCCAAGTTTAGTCTTGTTCATTCACACCACTTTATGCTCTTAAATATTTTTAAGGGTATATACAAAACTTGCCTTCCATTATTCATTCTACACTCATTGGAGGACTAAGTGTTGGCATTCCAATGCAATAATATAGTATTCATTGCTCATCAATTTCTAATTCTAATGTTGTTCAAGGGTGCTTCTCATGTGAGGGATAAGGAGGTGGATTTCTTTTTTGGAGCTCACTCATCCTCAAGGAAAGGGAAGAAAAGAATAAGGATTTAGTGATTAGATGTTGAACCTATGTATATGAAAAAGGGGAAGAATGTAGAGTCAAAGAAGAAATTGATTATAGATCCTATAGAATCTGAGGAATTAGTAAAAGACATTGGTGAAGGGTAAAAATTTGGTGACTTCATTTGCTCTGGGTTCCCCAGAGATTCTTATTCCTAGGGTATTACTCTGTTAGAGGTTGGTTCTGTAAAGGATAGGTTGAGGTACCTAGATCTCAGTCTTTAGACCAAGATTTTTAAACTTAGGACTTTAAGGAGATAACTAAATGAGATCATATAGGTTCTATTTACTAATATGGGTTTAACAAATAGAGTTGATATTATTATTGATACAAGTAATCTATAAATAAAGATGTTGGGTGACACTAGGGAACCTCTAGTCCTTGGTGCCTCTGGGTAGTGGCCTGAGGTTGTTGATTCTCTCTTGGTGACCCTTAAATGTTCTCTCACTCCTTTTGTAAGGGGTCAAAATTTTGTTGGTAAGGAAGACCCAAGTTCTAAGACACATGGGAAATCTAGGAAGAGTTCCCCTTAGGCTATTTGGTGGGAATTCTACTAGATTTAACCTCTTATTTTGGTTGTCATGGTGTGCTTGTTTCAGCTAGTTTTATTTTGTGGTTGTTTATTGGGTGTCTATATTTTTTGTTTTATTTGACCACCTGGTTCTATAGTTGGGCTATTGAGTTTGTGACTCTTGATGGATCCTTTAGTTTTTTATTTTAGAGACTTGGGCCTCTTATTTTGTCCCGATATGGTTTCCACACTAGATCAAGGTGGTTTTACTCTTAGTCAAAATGATTTAGATAGATATATTTGTGATATATTGATATATAATGTTTTAATTTTTGAGTTATTTCATTTGAGACACATAGGTGGTGGTTTTTTATTGAGGCCACACATCATGAGATAATAGATCTCGTGCTTCCTCAACATGTTATGACAACTATGTTGGATCTAATAACACCATCTATATAGGCTCTTATTAGATAATTTACTCTCATTGAAGAGGTTGCATGAGAGATAAAATGGCAGGGATAGGACCCATGTCCTTCTACATCCACTATAGTTCATATGGGGGAGATGTTATCTTATTACAACAAGTGATAATGACACAATAAGAGCTTTTAATGGAGTAGATCGCACACATAATGGATACAAAACTAGGCATGGCTAGGGAGTGTGCTCTTGAATCACACATTTTAGATTTATTGAGGTAGTTAACCATGATAGAGGGAGAGGCTTGAAAATTATGCTTGAGAAATGAATCCTTGGCTCGAACCCTTAGAGAGGCTGAATCACAACATAATGTATCCCCTCTCCTATATGATTTGTGTGTGTCTATGTATGAGAACGTGCATATGAAAAGAATGAAAGGTAAAATTAAAAAAAATAACATTTGAATTAATTAGGTTGAAATATCTAACAGACAAGAGATGTGTAAATAATGTGAATAAGATTGTAAAAGACATCAAATGCAAGTACATAAAAATAATATAACACAAACATAAGTAAGAATGATGTGTGAAAATTCTTATAAAACATTTAGACGTAAGTCGATATAAAGAACCTAAGGAAAACATAAGATGTGTAAAAAGGAAAGTAAATAAATGAGTAAGAAATAAATCAATTCTTCTAATATAATTTATTATAAAATAACATGATTATTAGAGATAAAAATACAATGACCAAGATGGTGTGGATGTGAAGACGATGGTAATTTTTGAGGAAGGCTTAGTTGTATTCTACAAGGTCTTGACATGCAACACATAAACTAAAATTGGAGTGGCATAAAAATGAGAGATATGAGTCAAACCTAAAGCACAAATATAGATAAAGGGAGATAAAGAAGAAGGAGGTGGTTAACTAGAAATAATATCCATCAAGGGGATATTGTATGAGATAGTAAAAATAAGGAGGGAAATTGACACAAGGGTGATGTGAAAATACTTAAAGGAGATAAGACACTCTAATCAAGTGGGTAAGACTAAGAGTTTTTGACAAGGACCTAGAAAAATCCACCCAGCAGGCATAAATATAGGGATAAAAAGTGAAGTAGACATATTCCCATGAAGGCTCTATGAAAGCAAATGTAAATGTGCCTACTTTTACACAATGCATTCCTAATTCTTGAGGACAAAAATAAATCCATTAGAGACTATAAGGATCAGGTAATTACAGGGAAAGGCATGTGTTTCTAAGGATATATATGATGACTCTTACTCTAGTCTAATGGTCTTCCACACTTCAATGGACCTTGAGATCTACATTATGGAGTTTGAGTTTTAAATATGATAGGGGGAATGATAATTATTTGATCACATATTTTGGTGTGATTTGAATTTTGATAATTTTTTTTGCCTTTTGGATTTTCCTTTTAATTTTTTTTCTTACTATGATATTTTGGCTTTTTATTTTTTTATATTTTTTTCCTCTATATGATTCAAAAGGCCAATAATGTGTGTATAAATTGACTAATACAAAAGAGTTTACACCTAACCACTAAAAATGAGAACTTATAAACCTATTTACCTTATTTTTGATTTAAAAAATGAATGTTGTATAATATGTATACAACTTGACATATCTTTTTATATTGTAGTATATGAAATTTAAGCATAAATTTGAATGTAAATCAAAATTTATTTAAATGTAAATAAAATTGATAAGTGGCATATAATAAAAATAGTAAGTTCAACTAACAACAAGATAATTAAATTTTTTGTTTTCTAGTTGACTATATCTAATATTTGATAATGATAAACAAGAAAATACAAGATTGTGACAACTCATAATCATAAATATAATATAAAGATGTTTCTAGATAGGGTTTCACTCCCTAGACAATAATTTAGGTCAGTTATGTCCATTGACTATAGACTTGCTTGCATTGAGTGTGAAAAAATTATGACATATTTGCCTTTTGTGACTATGTCTATTGAAAGGGTTGAGATATTGTGATTCTAATTTTTCCACATGAAATTCATTTTTTTCTTTCTCTTTGCCTTGGAAACCTAGGGTACTTATGAGAGATATAAACTTGTAAAAAGGGAGGGGAAATGTAATTGGCTAAGCTGACCTCAATCACCCACTTTGATTATTTACTGATGCCTTTGTATCTAGATACTCTAAGGATGGAATAAAGACACAAGTAGTTCTCCCAATTAGAGTGATTTTACAATTTTACTTATTGAATATATGCATGCAACTATAAATTTGGCTTTGATACTTGAAAATATTAGCTCTTGACTTGTTTTGAAATGCTTCAAACTTGGTTTGTGATTGATCCTAGTGAATGATCTTAAATTTTTGAAGAATAGGGCATATTTTATTAATGTATAATAATGTATAAGTGCTCAATAAAAAGTGCCCAATTAGGAATAATGAATGACATTTGATTATTATTTATAGTGATTTTTTTTGATAGTTTCTTTTTAGCCAACCTTACTAACATGCATGAAAACCCAAATGAATATTTTGAAACTTAGAAGCTAGCTATTAATTAGCATGAGATGAGGATACTCTAGGTGGCCAGGTCTATTACAATGAATTTGTTTGCCTAGAGTAGATCTACCCCAGAGAATCAGGGACAACTATCTTAAGATGGAAACTAGTCTCTGAGTGATGTAGAGAGGTTTGAGCATTGACTTCAAGTTTTTGAGTAGTAGTGATAAAAAACTAAGGGGTCAAGCCCTCATATAGATATATGGATTAGAGGAATGATAAATAAGAGTCATGTATTTGAACGTAAGTTAGGTGGTTTAATATATGTAAAAAATTAACATTGTCAAGTACATGTGACTAAATTTAGGTATCTACAATACCAAGACACTTAGATACTCCTAGACCTACACTTTAGAGGAGAGTGAAATATTATATGCAACTTAAGTGTGACTCAAGTGAAAGATAAGGAAGGGAAATTTGAGGACCATGATGGATATGTAAAAATTTAAACTGATACAATGAGGATATTTTATTCGCTGGCCACAAAAGGGAATGTTATGATTTAGAAAATACTCATAATGAAGGGGTTTGGAATCACATGTGAATGTAGATTAAATCACATAATAAATTAATGGTGATGAGTATACAACCATTAAGAGAGGTGATATGTAGGAAGAAAGTAGTAATTTCACTAGGTATATCCTATAATAGGTCTACTACAATCATTGATAGAGATAAAACCCAAGTGGGAAGAGATATAGACAAGGTAAACCCAAGAAGGGAAAAGTTAAATTACCAAAGGATAAAAAAGGACACAATGGAAAAATAAACCCAAGAGAGAGAATATATTTTAAGAATGAAAATTTTCCCAACAATCCCAAAGGATGCATTAGAAAAATCAATCACATAAGGTATTTAACCCTAAAAATCTAGATTGGGGTTATCTAGGGTTAAAGGGGATATAGATAGACTAAAGTACAAGGGTGATAAACTATATTTATAAAAGAATAATTAGATGCTAAACTCAAATATAACATATGCTAAATTTATTAAACTAAGATAGGTTAAAAATAATAAGTATCACTAAGTTATATATATAAATGACAAATAAGTAATGTACTTAGCTAATTCTGATGCTAACACAGTTTTAGATCTAGAAAAAGTTGGAAGCAAATTGGAAGAGGCTTTTAGAATAGTCACCAAATTCTAATTTGAGTACATTTGGATCAGTACGTATGGATATATAGACACTAGCATCAACTTGGGACAATTGTATTGATGCTATTATCTAAACCTATCAAAGATGTCCTATATATAATACTTGTTAGAAAGGATGCAACCAACTGGATGTTTCTAGGTTTATCTTTGCCTTTTATCTAGTGCATTAGGATTTGGGTCATGGATTGTTGCTCCTCATGAAATTTTAAAACCATAATTATTCATCTTCATAGTGATCTTGGGTAAAGTGGGTTAGTAGGAAAAATGTGTCAAGTTGATCTCAAAGATACCTCTATCAATGAATGCTATTTACATAGCCAACAATTTAAAAAAGGTCTCAGACTGAAACTCCTCTACATATTGGTTTGTGTGTGAATCATGAAATATGTGGAAAGTAGGTAAAATAATGACCTAGTTTATAACTTGGAAAATATAGCTCTTAGGATATTACTTCAGTACTTCAAACCTATGTATGTGTTGTCCCTATGACCGATATGAAAATAGGAGAAAATATAGAATATTTGATTTATCAAGAGCTTGCTTAAATACTTTGAATGCTAGGTTTGAAATGAATGACTATTGATCTTATATTTATATCAATCCATTTAGAGAAATAACTTACATTAAATCACTTAGGCCAACCATAAGGATATGTTTTATTTTTAAATTAGATGACTTTAAGGCATTGGACACTTGCATCAGAGTAGGACATGTGTTAGAGTAGGACACCTACATCTACATAGGTGTTTCTACATGATGTTAGTATCTAGGGAACATGAAAGTACGTGTAGACTCAAAAATTTTAGAGGTGGAAGATAAATAGGTTTTAAATATTATGGGTAAGATAAAAGGTCTGGGTCATCAACATAAGACTAGTCAAAACCAGAGATAGGCCAAGGGGTACAAGATAGATAAGATATGAGACTTCTGAAAGTGAGACTGTCCAAAACTAAGAGGAACAACCAAGGTCTAAGTTTTCCAATTGTACAGGACTGAGGTGCTATATAATCCATAAATATCATCTACATTTGTCCCCTATTTAATTAAGTGATAAAATCTTTGGTTTAAAGGAGAATAAATACATACCTAGGTGTATATAACACACCTTGCCTTTGTTTGAGTCCAACTTGAGTGCTTTGCTAGTGATTGACATACAACCATTACATGTTATAGTATATAGATAGTGAATATAATCTAAACTTAAAAGTATTGAAAAGATTGAAATTTAAAGAGAAAGGTTTAAGAGTACACCTATGTATCAATGTAACCTCCTTGCCTATTGGCAAATTGATTTGAAAATATATATCATTGTAAGGATTTGAAATAAAGATTATGACATATAAATAAATCTAGAAAGTGCATATATCTAAGGAGATAAAGAGATATTGGAAGACACATTCCCCCAACTTTGAAGAAGAGGTGAGTTGCCACCTAACAATTGAGATTAGCTCAACCATACAACCCAATCATACTTATAACTTGGTGAGAATGAATGAAAAAAGTCAACTCATACTATCAAATTGGTAAGGCTGGATGATATAATAAAGTCCAACCTAAAAACTTGGAAATATCAAGTGATTTAATCACCTCAACCATACCAAAAGTGAACCAATGACTGTAGTAGATTTAATCAGTATAGTCCATAAAAGTACAACCTAGGGGGTGATAACAGTCCTTGAGAGTGTTTTGAAATATGAAATTGAATTAGATTTTGTAATAATAGGTACATATTACATAATATATGCACCTTAAATATGTCTCATGCTAAAACCATGTATATTAATGGTACCAATGTATAGAATTCAACCACAATTATGAATTTGAATTATATAATTGTGTACTTTAGTCAAATTTGAAACTATATAAGCGTGGAGAACATGATTCCAAGGCATGCCCCCACTATATATGGAGAAATATGAAAATTAAAATAAGTGCCAATGTGGATGACATGTTTCTAAAACATACCCCACTAAATTTTGGTGTGTCACATACTAAATATGTGTGGATAACATGCTTTCAAATCATGCCCCCACCGAATCTAAGAACTGTGAATGCATGGAAGCCATGCCTATATGACATTCCCTTATTGAATATGACTTTTTTTTCAAATATGGAGAACATGATTCTATGACATACCCCCACTAATATTCCCCCCTTCGAGGTGATGAAAGAATAGAAACTGGTAATTACCTCACCTCAAAAGGATAAGACAACTATAATCTATGAATGTAACCATGTAACATATATAGGAACATGCCTAGGTAAATGTAGCATTGAAGTTCATAAGATAATGTGATAACATAAAGGAATAAGATGCATGATAAATATCATGGCAATGTCTAGATATTAATAATACAAGCTCAACAATTAAATCAAACACACACACAAGAGCACTTAAAATCAAGTCAAAATGCAAGGCTCCAAGGAGACTAAAAATAATAGGCATGTTAAAATGCCATACAATCTAAGGGACATGACTTAGTCAAGTGTCCATAAAAGTAATAATGACATATTTAAATGTCCATACAACAAACAATGACATATTTTAATGTTAAATAAAGCATACATACGCACAGGGGGCTATAAATAAAGGAGCATATTCAAATGATTGAATAAGAAAGATAATAATAAAGAAAAACACTCAAGGAAGTGCATAAAGGAAAGCATAAATAACCAACATAAACATATTAGTGGCCCATTGATCTAATGTGTTAGCAAAAAATGTCAAGTGCATACCATATCAAGTACCTTGTGAAAGATATAATCATGGATAAAGGCATGTGTAAGTACGTATAAACTCAAACATGATAATGAAAAGCGATTCTCAAACCATATAAACTATGAATATCATGATCATATAGGTGTATGCTCTCAATGTCAACTTGACATGTTTAAAGGAAATGCCTAACATCTAAAATAGGAATAGATTATGTATTTGTGTATCCCTATATCAAACTCAAATAAAAGTGTGAAACATGTGCGTGTAGTAGTAATTGATATGCCATCCATCAACATGTAACTAACACATAAATGTTGAGGAGTCAATAAAGTATGTAGATGCCAGAAATAGTTTTTAAATTTTTGAATATTTTTTGATTTTTTGGAATTTTTGGAATATGTGAAGAGACTACCCTATGATCTCATCCAATGGGTGGTCATAAGTATCTCCTAAATCAAAACTTGGTGCAAGGAATTTTTGTTACAATAAAGGAACATGTGTAGGTGTAATATATATCACTATAGTGTTTACTTTGTGTATGTATAATAGGAATCTATGGCCATGAAATAGAAATAAAATGAGTAGGGGTTTGTGGAACCCATCTCTGTGTGCTCTATAGTTTCTTTGGAATAAAAATAATAGAAACATATTTAGGTTCTCTGGATGTCTAAATATGGTGTGTAATAGAAGATGGGGATTTCATGGAATCCATTATATGTCACTGATGTAATGATCTCTCAAGTATTGGCCACCTAGTAAAGGGGATTGCCTATTGCTTACCATTTTTCAATGGATTAACCTTAGTAGGTTTGATAGTTAGTTGACTAGGTATAATTTTTTCTTATTTAAGAGGATGCTCATATGGGATTATAGAAATTATAATTACCTAATTAGAATGAATTGATTTAACACACCCATGCACTGTATAATATACTCCTTGAAGTGTATGGAAAGGTCTTCTCAATAACATATCAAATATTCTCATGGAAGGTATAATTGAAAAGGTAGTAATCAAATGTGTGAGACTGATTTGTAAAGGTAGGTCAATCTTGATAAGGACCTTCTAGGAGGTCCCATTAAATGCTCTAATTGATCTAGTATAAGGATGAAAATCATGATGGGTATAACCCAAATGAGTAAATAATGTCATGGTTTAAACAATTTTTTCTTCCACCATTATAAATCATAACATTATGTATATCAAGGAATGCTCAAATGAATAAAGAATAAATATTAGAGTCAACATCCTTGATCTTAGTATTATCAAAAGTAGTATAGGGTCTTTGAACCATATTAGGTATATGTCATATATAAGTACCAATAATCCCATCTAATGGGTTACCATAATGTGATGGAGGTGGATGTGCATTATATGCCATTTGCACTTATGGTTCATTCTTAGAATGGTATTGTAAAATATTTTTAAATATTTTTTATTTTTAGTGATCACAAGGTTGTGAACCTAATTCCTTTGGAGGATCATCAAATGTAATATTTTGGTCATAAATAAGGTCTTGGATCTTATGCTTCAAAGTAAAACATCTATTCGTAGAATGTACTAGTCCTTAGTAATAATCACAATAAGCATATGCATCATATCTTTTAGGTAGAGGTCTATTCATATCAACCTCTACAAGATGAGGGTAAAATATAAGATGACACTCCACTAGATGCAAAAGTAATCAGGTGGAATACTTAGGTAAGCATGTAAATTATCTCTTTGGTGTATTATATTAGACAAGACGATTAGGATACTATGAAATTATGTTAATTATGTTGGTTGTTTGCTTTTTAGGTTCAAGACATTTTACCTTATAACTTATTTTGATTGTAAACTTGGTATTGGATGTAGATGCAGTTGGTGTGTTTGATACATACTTGAGTTTATTAAATGAAAAAAGATTTATTTCATGGTCCTGTATAACATGGTATCAGTCATCAAAATATTTAAACTTATTGAAAACAATGGGCTCATGTAAAATAACAAGCAAACTTTACTTAAATATGTCTTTCAACTCCTTATCTACCATAGGATGAATCATTTTAGACAACATTGTCTTGTACCTCAAGACATTCATTGATAGGTTCATTTATTCCTTGTTTGATTTTGGAAATTTGAGCATAATAAGCCTTTTCAAGAATATTGATGGAAAAGTGTGCCAAAAACTGATCTATAAGAGGTTTGAATGTTTTCACAGATTTGAGAGGTAAATCATAGAACCACCTCAAAGCATAGTCTTTGAGGCTTCTTGGGAATAATTTGGTCAAAATTTTATTATTGAAAGCACAGTCAAGGCATAACACATAAAATAATTGAAGATGTTATTTAGGATCAACCTTGACATCATAAAATGTGAATTTAGGTGCAACAAAACTAGTTAAAGGGTAAAAATATATCTCAAGTGCAAGAGGGTTATGTAACACATCTTGGGAATCAATAACATGAGGAGACTTTAAAGCATTTTAGTCAATGTTTGTAACCTTATCCTCCAAGGAATTTATAACTTAAATGAGTGTTTGATCCATGGACCCATTGGGATTTAGATTAGAAAGTTGAGTAGTCACCAAAGGGGATGTAATCATGGTTTGATTAGGTATATAAATAAGTATTTGAGTTGAAACATTTATTATACCCAATGGTAGATGTAGCAATAGTAGTTCAAAAAAATATCCCATGCCCCCATTAGAAATATTAGGTTGTAAATTATTTAGGGGGAGGGTTTTTGGTATATGGGTATGACCCATAATTCTAATAAGATGATCAATAAATGGACTTGTTTGGTCATCTATGCTTTTTTACGATCTTAGTTTATAAAATAGTTTTTAGGATTTCATGAAGATCTTCAAGGTTTCGATAAAAACACTCATGAAATAATGTAATTACTTTCACTCTTCATTATTTATTTGTTCATGTGCATTGGTTTCATTAGAATCATGATTTCATTATCATAATATTCTTCTATGATAAGCTTATCAATATGTTTTTCATTCGTAACATTGGTATCATCATGATCCATATGATTAGATCGCTTATTGGTTTGAGACATCTTAGGTAGTGGGAGGGGAAGATCAATGTGTTCAATAGGCACACTTCCCAATCTAAGGCCATGCCTAGGTTACATGAAAAATAATATAATCATGGAATGAAAAAGGACAGTAATCTACAACACTAGCTAACTGAAGACCTTAAGAATTAGATTGGGGTTAATTAAGGTTAAAGGGGATAGAGGTAGACTAAAGTACAAGGGTGATAAACTATCTCTATAGTAGTCTAATTAGATTCTAAACTCAGATATAACATATGCCAAATTCATTAAATTAAGATAGGGTAAAAATAGTAAGTAAAACTATGCCAAATATGGAAATGGCAAAGTAATGTACTTAACTAGTTATGATGCTAACATAGTTTTGTATCTAGAATAGGTAGGAAGTAGACTGGAAAAGGGTTCTAGAAAAGTTACCAAATTTTGATTTAAATGCCTCTAGAAAAATAGACACTAGTGTCAACCTGGGATGGTTACATCAATGCTATTATCTGAACTTGATGCATATGTTCTATACATAATACCTATTTGAAATGGATGTGATCACCTAAAAGCTTTTGGGTTTGTCTTCACCTTTGATGTGGTACATTCAGATTTGGGTCATGGACTATTGTTCTTCATGAAATTGTAAAACTCTAGTTCTTCATCTTCATAGTGACCTTGGAGAAAAATAGGTTGGTGGGCACATGGTGTCAATTTGACCCAAAAGACCCATTTATCAATGAATTATACCTACATAGACAATAATACAAAGAGGGCATTAGACTGATGTAATTCTCACCTACATGTTGGCTTGTGTGTGAATCATGAAATATGTGGAAAACAAGTACAAAAATGACATAGCTTGTAACTTGGAAAATATAGCACTTAGGTTGTTTCTTTAATAATTCATACTTATGTATGTTTGTCCCTATGGTTGATATGAAAATAAGAGAAAATAAGGAAGCTTTGCTTTATTGAGTGATTGATTGAATGCATTGATAAGTTACCTTAAGTATTTTCTAGGTGTATATTAGGTGAGGAATGAATGAGGGTTAATCTTGTATTTATATCAATCCCTTTAGACAAATAACTTGCATTAAAGCACTTAGGCTGATCATTAAGATATGTTTCATTTGTAATTTAACTAACTTTAGGGAACTAGACACTTGCATCAGAGTAGGACACCTACGTCATCACATGTGTCTTTTTGGGATGTTAGTGTTTAGGGAACATGAAAGTAGGTACAAACTTAGAAATTACATAGATGGAAGATAAGCAAGTTTTAAGTATTCTAGGAAAGATATAAGGTCTGGGTTATCAACACAAGACTAGTCGGACCAAGAGATAGGCCAAGGGGCAAAAGATAGAATAGATGCAAGGCTTTAGAAAGAGGGAAAGGTCCAAAACTAAGAGGAACAACCAAGGTATGAGTTTGACATGTGTACAAGACTGAGGTGTTATATAATCCATAAATATTGTCTATTGAGGGAAAGAGATAAGTGAGATAAACCCAAGTGGGGAAAAATGAAAAATAAATTACAAAAGGATAAAAAATAATGCAATGGCCAAATAAACTCAAGAGGGAAAAGATATACAAATAAGGAAAAATTATCAAGGGATCACAATGGATGCAATGGAAAAATAAACCCAAGAGGGAGAAGTGATATGTGAATTAAAAATATAGTAAAATGAATAACATGTTACATGAAAATTAAAGAGAGAGAAATTATAAATACTAAAGATAATGATATAATTTTCAAAACATGATAAAAATGAGAAAACATATATGATACAATATATAACTACTCACAAATGTGTTAGAATATCATTACACACATCATTAACAACATCATAAATATAACACTATAATTGATAATAGGCTTTTACCATGGTCACTTATACTCTCTCCAAGATCCGTGCAAGTAGCATATTATGAATGGATTTAATAAAGAAAGTAGATATGGTAAAATTAGAGGGATATCGATCCTATAGATATGGATAATATATACAGGGAAGAAAATGTTGTAACTAAAGATGGGTTTATGGCTATAGGGGAAGATGTTTCTCCATTATATGAAAATGATGTAATGACTTTAATGTAGCTTGGTGCTCTAGCCTTTGAAAATAATAGATATGCTAATGACATGCTAAACACTTATCTGTAGAGTGGGAAGAGCACTCATGCCAAAGATAATAGTGCTCCCATTTCTTAGGGACATATGTAGTAATTATAATTGGAGGCTATCTATCTAGATGGGGAGATGAAGGTGGTGACTAGAGATGAAACATCTCTAAGTGTTATTGATTAGCTTGACAGTCTACCATAAAATGAGTATAAGTACCATGAAAGTAACAAAAGTGCCTAGGTGGGGAAGGCAAACATCACTATCTACTATCCATTAAAGGGCCTTGTTATTAAAAAATTAATTGATCAAAATATCTCATGTGATATACAATTATAGAATATATTCCCATGGGCCTTATGGGTGGGTGTAGGGTAATAAGAGATAAAAGTGGCTTAAAGTGCCAATTTTTTCTTCTTCTGAAAATAATAATATTTGGAATTTTAGGGAAAGATGGAAAAATAATTTTATAATAACATAAAAAGATAAATAGTGTAATTTTGAATGTAGTTTATAAATATATAATTTTTGTTAATCCTTGAATGAGAAAAGTATGCAAAATTGATGCATTTATGATAATGACAACAATTTTTTATGAAAAAATAACTAAATTACATGTGTATGGACACACTTTTTTAGAGTAAATGAATGATTTTTTATGAAATTACATATATGGATAGAAAAAATGTCTAAGGTTGTTGAGAGTATTTTTTAATTAATATACATTTTCTATTTGGTTTTACAAGTCAATAAAGCTACAAAATTGAAAGCGCAAGTGTATAAACACAAATTTTGACCTTAACTTTATAAAAATCATTTTTTTCAAAACATATCCAAAAATGTGTTGATTGTTGAGATATAAGTTTTACAAAAATTGACCAATGGTTAAAAAGTTATTAAATTATTTGTAACAATATATGCATGAACTATAATGAGGTATGTTATGTAGAAATTAAATCATAATTAAAAATAAAGATTTGTGATTAAAAAATTATATATTAAAAAATTATGTTCTCCCACCTATAATCTTATATAATTTAAATAAAAAATATTCCTATTCAAATGTGTTCACGAAGATGGAAAAAACATATAAGTTTAGTAAAATTCATGTTGGTTGGTCTAGACAGGTTTTTGGACTAAGTTCATATTTTCCAAGCCTAAAACCAAGTTAGTTTTGGAGAGAAATATGTGAAATTGAAAATTTTAGTTATTAAAATCACGTACACCCTTTATAAAGGGCACACACCCTTTATATAAAGGTGTGTGCCCTTCCTAAAGGGAACACACCATTTATAGAAGGGAGTACACCCTTTATAAAGGGTGTGCACCCTTTATAGAAGGGTGTATGCCCTTTCAAAAATAGAAAATAAATTTAATATATTTGGTCATTGTCAATTACTATTAGAAAGGGTGTGTGTGGTATTCAAAAGGGGACATTCCCTTAGTAGTTACTTAAAAATTTCATACAAATTCTTATCTCCATGAATTTTACTCCACATTTTTTCATTTTAAAAGATTTTATTTGGTTTTTACCATTGATAGTCTCCAAATTCATCATTTACTTTGTCTGAATTATTATAAATTCATTAATTTTTATTTGATTTTTATCCTACTTAGACTTAAAAGTGTAATGATAGATCATGGGGTCAGGTAGCTGCCATAACACACTGATGAAGGGGAAAATAAATGAAGAAGTTGAAGTCAAGAGAGAAATGAAATAAAAAGACAAATAAATAGGAGAGAATAAGAGCTTCTAGACAAGGTGAAGGTACTTATTCCACACAATGTAATGTTTCAATTGAGAATAAGATGTCCATATGCATGGAATTCAATTTAAAAACATTTTTAGGTGAAATGAGAGTTAATCAATCCTTGTTGAATGATGAAAATCAATATGTATAACATGTAAAATGAATTTGTATTGAGTGATGACACATGTGGAGAAAAAAATATAATGAAACATTGATCCATAATGGTTTTTTTTAGCATTATGAAAATGAACATATCGTAATGACCCCGATTGAACTCGCTTCAAATAAATAGGAATTTAATTCTCCTATGGAGTCTAATTTTAGCATAGACTTGAATATCCCTTGTATGGTTGTTCAGTGCTAACATCATTAAATTTAAGAAATAATGTAGCTTTTGTGCCCATCCCTCTAACAATAATACAACAAACACCAAAGTATTTGATTGAAATAGATGAGAAAATACTATAACCTATACAAGGTAAAATGTCAAAATGTACAATTAAAATTCATACTTAACTTGCATGGGACTATGCATTTGAGAAGAAAACCCATACAAAATGATGTTAATTATTTGTTCAATTCATGAAATGAAAAACTGTGCCATGTGATGTATAATTCAAGGTTAAGAACAAGTAACCCATAAGGAAGAAATAATGCAATAGTAAAGAATATAAATAATGAATTTAATGCAATAGGTAAGAAAACTTGAAACAAAGATAGTAGTGTGGTAATATGATTAATAACAAAGTATACAATGAGTAAGAAAACATATAGAGTCTGATTTATTAGTCAAACAAGTACAACCATGTGTTTTAATGGTTATTTTTATTTAATAATGAAACATAATAAACCACTAAACTATTGAGATTGATTTAGATCTAAAAAATATATATAATATAAATGTAAAATATATAAACTAAAATGAAATATAAATAGTAACTTTATAGGAAATGTGTAAACTCAACTTGGATCTGACTTATGTTGACTATGTAGGTAGATCGTTGATGTAAAACTAGTTTGAAAGATATGTGGACCATGTTGAACTTGAAAATAGAATTTTGTGATGTACTAGGACATGGTCATACTAAGGCAGACAAGGGTGCACTGGGGCCTTGTCTACTAATTGTGGCCATATCTATGTTGCTTATGCAAAATATTTTCCTATTTGAGTACCTGTTACTATTAAAGGTGCAAAATTGACTATTTATAGGTGTTGGTGTGATGTGAATAAGTACATGTAATGTGAAACCTTAATTCTTACACAAATCAAATAGAGATCAGATACTAAAATGGGGAATCGAGCAAGGGGAATAACTGAGCTATATTTAGAAATATTCATGGAATTTGAGTGCTACATACATATCCTCAAAGGGCCTTATGCCAATGTACTTCTTCCTTTTAGAATTAATATGTGAATATTAACATTTTATATATGGATGCAACTAGTAAATTAAGTTGAATACTTAAAAATTTGACCTACAATAAAATAACTTCAAACTTGGACTATGATTGTGAGGATATATCAAAACTTGAATTGGAAATATTAGTGTCATTTTGCTCAATGTGCAATATAATTTCCAATTATTTTCTAGATGTGCATTTAATAGCCTTGATGTTTTTAAATAGTGGTAGATTTGGAATATTTTTGTTAATTTACCTTGATAAAAGTGTGAGAGGGCCAATATGAAATGTATCTAATTTAAAAATTGACCATTGGAGTGTGAGAGACAAGGTTGAGTTGCAACCCTAACTGACATAGTGTATTTTTCTCTCAAAATGTTGGATACTATTAGAACTTAGCTGACAATAATTTGGAAGTAAAATAGAGATATCTAAAATATGTTTCACTAGTTTCAATATAGTGGGTAGAATAGTTGAAGTCTCTCATAGATATTGTATGTTATCATAATGATGAATATGTCAAGTAAGGTAAGGATGTCAACATTAAATATTGTCAAACACTTGATTATTAAATTTTTCAGTGTCTACATCACCCCCCTTTATTCTAATAATATAGTGATATGAAATTACTAGAGTAAATGATATTTTAATCTAAGTGTGCATACACACTTTATATATTGATGTGAAGCTTGATTGTGCAAGGTGATTCAATTTAAAACATATAATAATTCCCACTAACAATAGTTACTTTCCATATTTTAAAATTGAAAATTTGAAACTTGAAATTCATAATTTGAAAAGAGATAAAGGAAAGACTACACCTAAAAGAGTGTGTGAAAATTTAATTGCCTTTTAACTTGAAAGTGGATAAGTGTGTGCCTCTTTGTTGAGGCATTTGGAGAAATTTTGAACATGCAGTGAATTGAGGGTGATCAAGTATCACTATTAAAAAAATAATGAAAGCTATTTAGTTTGAAAGTTTGTATACACCAAACTCTCATACAAATGTATAGATTACTCTTATAGGATAATTAAAGGTGTAGAACCACCAAACTTGGCTTGCTATAATGCAACCATAGACATTGAGTGTCACTAGACTCAAACATGGTAGGATAAGGGGTATAACCATCAATTATGGCTCACTAAAGTTAAACCATAGAAGTTGAGTGTGACTAAACTCTAACATGGCCCACTTGAAAAATGAGGCAAATCACACTGCTATAGATAGATCTAGATTCTATTTGAAATTTTTTTACCTTTGAAACTTTGAAACTTTGAAAGAGTAAACTTTGAAAAATTTTCACATCAAAACATGAACATGAATGAATATCATGCCCCAATTATCTTTATTATAATGATATATAATTAAAATTATACTTATAAATGTAATCATTTTACATAAGCCCATGCATATGCATCAAGTGTATGTGGATTTGTATGAAGTAACTATAGTAATGAGTGAATATGCATGCCACAATCCTAAATAATCTAATTTTTTTGAATCATATTGTAATTATGAAAACTATATATTATCATAAATCTAAAATTTGTTGCTCATGAGGACTTGAATGCTAAAGTCAAGCCTATTGTGATAGCCCCTTTTGAGATGAGAGAGATAGCCTAAAAGTCACTGATCTCAAAATAGAACTATATGATATTTGAAATATATAATCATGTAGCAGCACATGAACATTTAAATTACATTACAGTATAATATTGAATATAACATTGAATTGCACATGAAACATTTACTAAATAGATATAGCATTAAAGCACATAAGCAACATGTGCATGATATGTATGATAACACAAGAGTAAAAGTAAAAAATAAAAGTAATGTATGATAAGAATCATGAAACCATAGTAATAAGCAATGAATATAAAATTAATGTAATGTAATATCATACAATTTTTATAAAATGCCACACATAAGGCCTAGATGCCATATACAAGGGACATGCAAATGTCATATAAACATATAAGGATAAGGCCAAATGTAATTGGTATGAGGATAACATAATATAGAACATGTATATGTTTCACACTCAATGATAATGGTCACACACAATAAGCAAGTAAGTCATAACTTATCATGTAGTAAAGTAATAACATTGAAAAGAAACATAAAGCAAATGAGACTATTCTACATCAACCATATGTATGAATGCCATTGTTATAAAATAACATATCCATGTAACATTATTTAAAGTTTGAGTGGTTAACAAAACATTTGTATGCTATATATCTCAACATGGTATAAAGTCTATGGATAAATGCAATCAATTGAAATGTTCATAGAGGATGATGAGATGCTCCTAACTTAGCAAGGCTGTTGGGTAAAAATGAAAGCTCAACATCAAAGAACCATACACAATATGTCTTGTAGCACACTCATACAACTTGTTAAAAACATTGTGTATTGTAAAATAAAATATCCTATCTACTTAACATGAAATAAATAACATATATAAAGGAGTAAATTAATAACATAAGAAAATGTTGATGAGGTTTCAATTTTTAATTTTTTGAACTTTTGAAATATATGATTTTTTAAATTTTTACCATAATTTTTTTTGAAATATTTGAACTTAAAATATTTGAAAATTATTAATAATCAAGGATTAAAAAAAATGAGAAATGAGAAGTATCCAAACAATCCGCAACAAGGTGCTAAAGCATAGTGTGACAAGAATGAAGGCATATGATATGCCTCAAATGTATATGTAAATGAGTCACAGTAATAAAACACAAATGATATATATATATATATATATATATATATATATATATATATATATATATATATATGAGTCACAGTAATAAAACACAAATGATTCATATATATATATATATATATATATATATATATATATATATATATATATATATATATATATATATATATATATATATATATATATATATATGAATGCAAATTCCTCCAATGGGCAAGATACTATGTAGTAGTAGGTAAATATGAGCATGTAAGTGCAAAAAAAGCCATAACATGATAAATATGAAATAGTAAGAAAGTGAACTATCATAAAAAATGTGCATTGAAAGCATTATAAGATAGTTATTTTGGATTGTTTGAATTAGTTTACAATCAAGAGGGAAAATACCCAAAGTGAAGATAAATCCAAGGGTAAGAGGAATGAATGGAATTAGGGATAAAGTAAGTAGCAATATAGTCAAAACAAAGAAGTTATGCATAAATAATTATTCAAGAGAATTGGTCCAATTAGTGGATTGAGAAGAAGTAGGAGGTTGTATATAAACAAATATATCATTAAGATAATACACATATGTATACCCAATTGTATGGTATGAAGGAGTGAATTTATATGAAGATGAAGTGCCAACTATAGATGCTTATGAATCTAAATAAAAATCATATGCTGCATTATAATCATATGAATCACTACTCATATACCCATGTAAACCTATATTCTCATGTGTAATAGGAGAAGATGTAACTACATGTACCTATGGTGAAGTACTGTTAATACATTTTGGTGCCTTAGGATATGAAGACTTATTTTTAGGTGTCATTTTATACTTAGGATAATGTAACATGCTCTTTGGAACTAACTAATTATGCTCATGTGTAGATGGAGAAACTAGTTTTGTAATATGATTTTGAATAGTTTTGTCAACTATTTCATTACCATGTTGCTGAATGTATGTGCTAACCAACTATTTTTTAGGGGGAGTAAACATCATTGGTTTCAAAAGATATTCATATTAGATTCCTTGAATTTTTACCACCTGATTATCATGAATAAATTTTACACATTTATGCACTATAGAAGGTACTAAGATATTTTTTTTATCCAAGGACATCCTAATAGCATATAAAACACCTCTATGTTTGGAAGAGATAATAATAGGGAGGGGAATATGAGAGTTCCCACTTGTAAATGTAGTATTATATGCCCAAGAGTATCTTGTGTATGACCATCAAATGATTTGATAAATTTAAAAGTTTCTTGTAAATATTACTCTATATAACCAAGAGAGTAGAAGAGTTTTATGGTGTATGAATTTTCAATTGATCCATTATATATCATAACACTATGTATGGATTTGTTTTTAACATATACTCGAATAAAGAGTGCATGTCTATTTGAATCATCACTAGCAAATTTGCTTATCATCAAATGTAATCAGAGGACATGATACTTGGTTGCTTGTAACATTACCGATGATGCTATCAAATGGATGCCGATATGTAGAAGGAGGAGGATGAGCATTATATGTATAATGTAATTCATAATTATCCTTGTTATTTTTTTCTTCATGATTTGGAAAAGGATCTTGGTATATTTTGATATTTTAATTGTCATTTTATTATGGCTTAGCCTCTTCAATAGGTTTTTCAATATCAATAGTATTATCATCAATGGGATCTTGAATAGTATGCTTGATTTTGAAACATCTATTTGTGGAATGTCCACTACATCAATGGTAGTCACAATATGCATTAATATTATAAATTTTAGATTATGGTTTAAACATGTCTAATTCCATTGGTGGAGGAAAAGAGATGAGATTTCATTCAAGCATATTTTACAAAAAAACATGAGGAGGTGATGGTAAACTTGAGAATTTACTCCTTAGTGGAGATTTTAATTGAAGATTTTGTGTTGGTTGTGAGATAACATTAATTATAATTTTAGATTAATTCTTTTTTTATTTGATAAGGTAAAACCAAATTTTATAGGGACCTGGAACCACAAAAGTGAGATACAAAAGTTTAAATAGGCCCTTCACGGCCAAACAAGTAAAAAGAAAAATTATAGACTAGAGTGAAATAAAATAGAAACAAAGGAAACAAAATTATGTAGAGGGAACCTCCTAGGTGTCTTTAGCAATAGAACTATCCGTTGCTAGAATGTTGGGTTTTTCTTTTGAGACCTTAGCTCAGGTGTGATTCTTGGAGTTTTCAATGGGTTCCCTGGGAAAAATCATCTTAGGATGCTTCCTAATTTTCACTTGTAAGGGGGTTTGATTTGGGGGGAACCCCATAGGGGAATTAGGGGGGATTCAAGACCTTGGGGGATTTGAAAGCAAGGGATTGGGGAGGGGGCTAGGTAGAATGCACAAAATATTGAACAGTGGCATCCACCACTCGATGAAGTTCATTCTAGTCTTATATTAACTTTGTCAAGCCAAATCCTACCTATTGAACCTTTGTATTGAAATTTTCTAGAATTTGTTTATTTTTCTCAAATTCCTTAGTTATAATGGCCTTACCCTTCTAGTCTAAGGTGGTGGGAGTCTTGATTTTGATGGGTTTGGGCTTGGGAATGAACAAAAACTTAAGTGGTAGGTCGTCAGGTGGAGATTTGGATAGACTAATTTGGGGAGACTATTTAGGAGGGGGTGGGATCCCTCTGTAAGATCCTCCTCTGGGGAGTCCACCTCAGAGGAAGATCCTCTTAGGATTTTAGATTCATTCTTGATTTCATTAGTTTTGCTATTATAATTTGGATTGCTTTGAAACTTAACGTTCAAAGCATGAGGAGTGTTCGAAGTATATTTGAGCTTGTTGAAAGTAAGTAATTTGACCTCATGATCTTTGACTCTATAGCATAGTTCACCAAAATATTTGAACTTATCAAACATAATTGACTCTTGGAGTGGAGACATAAATTTTTGAGTAAATATATCTTAGAGCTCATTAGATATTATTATCCATTTGCTTTATAATTTTTATAGCATATTCTTATATGTTATAACATATTTATCGATTGTTTCAATGGACCCTTGTTTGAGCTTTAAAATTTAAGCATTACACAAAATTTAGACTTTGAGGTTATGATATCTTGATTTTGATAGTTCATTGCACATAAGCACATGATGTTCCAATATATTTGGGACCATTATTATGGTATGGAGTCCATAATTTTATTGGAGTTCTAACATTTGACTTCAGATAATTGAGGTACAACTTACTCACATCATTACAATAACACACATGATCTAGTTAACAATAAGGTTAAATGTTTCATCTAAATTAATTTTAATAAATGGACTCTATTCCCAAAGACCCATGTATCATGAGGAATGAATTTATAAACTTATAACTCCTTAAGTGCTAGTTGGAATAGTAATTCAATAATTTGAACGTAAGATATTGTAATCCTCCCAATAAATCATGTTTCCCCTAAAAGGGATAAATAAGGTAGGATCAAGGCATTGGTTAAAACCCTAAATTACCTATTAGATTTGCATGAAAACTAAAAAATTAATAATACACAAATTTCAAGGAATACTTAACATACCATTGAGGATCAACTAAAGAAGAATATAGCTAAGCAAGCACCCAGAGTAGGGTTTCATTAAGACATGTTTACTTAACCCTTGTGATCCACACAATCATTTTAACACAATTTACTCAATGTTAGGTTAACAAAGTCACCACTTAGTTTCTCTCAAATAACTTAAGACTTAATGACAAATTACAATATTAACCAGAGTCAATGGACTATTGAAGTTATAGAACAATAATACTTTTCAAAATTCAACCTCAACCCATTAGAAATGAGTTAAAGGTATTACCACTAGTTTATCCTTCAAGAAGATTTTATAAGAGTAATAACATGAAGATAACATCATCCAAAATAATATCCATAGGATAATTTATAGGAAAGAACACACAAATGGTTATCTCTTTACCATAGCTTGAGACTTAGTCCTACATAAGATTTCAAAATTAAAAAGATTATAATTATGAAGAGTGACATTCATATCAACTCTTTAGATATGGGAAAAATCATAATATTACTCATTTCATAAAGTATATTTAGAAATAAATTGGTTGAAACTTTCAAGAGTTACCTCCTATTTAGGCTAAGGATAAAAATAAGGGTTTCAATATCATACATGCATAAAACCTTACAAACCTCCTCAATTGTTCACAATATTTTGAAAATCAAGATAAAAAATCATGAAATTTATGAGGACATATAACCATAAGATCATGTTACTAGAATCCTTTAGAGGGAATCATACCATCCCAAGTGTCCATGATATGAGATTAGAGTTACTACCTTAGGCCTAGAATTAATTCCTTGGAAAATATATTGGTCATGCAATTTTAAACTATGAAGTTTCAAGGAATCCACTAAATAATTTCCTTAAGAATCCAACATAACTTCATTAAACTTATCATAAGAAACAAGAGTAGAATACCCTATCTTGGAAGGCATGAGGGTGATGAATCAAAATAATACTCACACACTATTAAACTTAAAAAGTTTATTACCTTCTTACTTATGTATTAAATATAATATATTAATCACAACCATGATTAACATGAAACACTCAATAAATCAAAAAATGCATTAAGGATTACCCAATTTATAAAATTAATCATATGTCTACTAATCTTAATTCATAATGTTTTCTAAGAATCATACAATGCCTCATAAATCATTGGAATCAAAATATTTAAATGAAAATAAACACAACCAATACAAATAATTTGAAGAGTCTCATGCAATCTTACTTTATTGCACAACTACAGTCATTAGATAATTTATATTAAATGCATGCTACAATATTATAGCTCTACCCAATATGTAATGATTCAAATACAATACCCTTCAAAAACTTCTGTACTCAAGATTACCCAATATAATTTCTCCACTAACCATTTTTTATAATAGATAGTAACATGCTCATCATAACTTAAGGCAAATGTAAGAATACATTTATGCACAAAAGGTACATAACTAGAAAATCTAGTATATGGAGTCATCTAACACATTCAAGTATTGATTAACAGGATCCATCATATACCTTGATGTAAAATACCATTATTTAATATATATATATATTTTTGTATTAGGATGAACATGGTATACAATAAAATAACCTAAATCTTAAATCATCATTTTTTCAAATAAAGTGAAGAGTCAATAGAACATTTAATTTATCTAGTATTGCCCAACTAGGGTTAAAAAACAATGTTAATAAAGCCAACAACTCAAAAACAAAAAGTAATATAATTCAATATTGTAAAGATGGATTAAAAATTTAATTGTATTTCCAAAAGCAAGTTATCTATGTTTGACAAAGTATGCAACACAATCACCAGTTGTACTAGTGTGATAGGTTTCTTGATATCACTTACAACCTTAGAATGAAAACTTAACATAATGAATAATATTGTTTTTCAAAAGAAATACCAAAGATACCTATACAAGGGGTATATTACAACATAAAAAATTCGATTATAAAAAATCCAAGTGCCACAAGAATTAATGGCACTGCTATAAAGTATAAGCAATGACCCTAATTTTTAGAATAACCATCTTGAACCAAGTACAATAGAGAAAAAACATTTAAACATGACAATACAAGTATATCAATTAGAGATATACTTTATGAACATTTGAAACCTAAAAAAAATATTTTCCTAAAACAACTCACCACCTGCACTAAGGCATTGATTGCATCGAGATAAGTTAGCAGAAAGCTGACAATGTTAATCCCTTATGAGTAAGCATTCTAACAACATTAGAGATATAAACAAGTAAAGTAAGTTCCAAAAAGTGATTAACATGATAAAAAGGGGTTTTAATAAAACCTTCCCAATGTTTATAATATAAAATTGAACTTATATCATAATGTCTCATTCTATTTCATAAATGTGATTACCATATGTGAGTATGCAACCCCAAGAAGATCCATTAAAATATAACCAAATAAATAACCTTACTTCAGAATTGAGTTAGAACAATAAGTGGACTATAAATGAGTGATAACTCTCATACATATTTTGATTAAGAAACATCTAACCACAATCTAACATTTCAACCAAGGAAGAATGATACACACCTTTCCACAATGCCAACAACATAAAAATTTTACTAACAAGATCACATGGGGGAAAACACTTGAAATATTCTATTTTTTATTCCTCAAGAGTTAAACATCTAGGCAAAAAGGATATTTAGTCATGTTATTACTAAGTGTTGTCTATATTTATTCAACATGGAAAAATCTAATAAAAATAGTAGATTTTATGAACAATTGCACTAGATCGTAACATTCTAAAAAAGGCAAACTATATCATGCACAATATAATATACTAACCACCCTAATACCATTTATTAATTAACACAAATATGCACTTAGTAAAATAAGGTAGTTTTAACATCAAGAAACCATTTAAAGCACACATGGATTTTAACACAATGGAGGTCTTCCCAATAAAATACAATGAGTCACCACAAGAAAGTCATAAGGAACAATGCCTTAAGGATAGACAAGTCGAAGAGTTAAAATAATCATTATTTATTTTCATGAGTTGATACATCTAAATATTTGGTCTGATATAGTCTATCATTGAATAAAAATAGGATGAGTAAAAATTTATTGTATACAATGCTTAAATTGATAGAATATCCATATATCATTAGCATGCCACCATAAAGTCCAAATGGGCAGTACCACATAATAATATAATATCAAATGCCACCCTTATTTTACCTTTAGAGTCCAAAATTGAATAATAACAATAGTGACAAAGAGGTGGGAGATAAAACTCAATAAACCCAAAAAATTGATAGAGAAGGATTGCAAAATAACTTATCCGTTTATATTATCATCACGTAGTCTAAATACAATCTTTTACTAATACTCTGACTGGAGTCACCTTTTAAGATATAAGTAACCAATCATCACGAGATAAAAAAATCATATGCCTAAGATTAAGCATGTTCACAATATGAATAACATCCTGATGTTCAACAAAACCCATTTACAACCATATAATATCCAAAAGGAGATGTTAATCCATGTAAGGAGGAACACACGTCATAGATGTAGGACATAAGGTTTGATCCTTTTCAAATAACCAAAATGCATTAATAAAATCAAAATTATATATAAAATGATGATAAATGTAGTCAATATTATACCATTTTATCCATGTAAGGTCATTCTTTCATAATAGGAGATTAAGCAACACAAAGATCATTACACTACCAATTCTTATTTATGGTTAATTCATTAGCCACAATATAAGGAGTACTCTAATATATCGATGGACCATAAAAGTGTCCTAGTTTTGAAATAAATTAAGGTATATCCTCATATATGTACACCTAAGTATATGTATATGGGTTTATACCTTGAATAGGGTATTGAATCTATATAAAGTTTTCCATACTTGTTATAATAACAAATGCACAAAATATTAACAAAGAGGGAAAGATAACATGCATGTAACTAGAGATCATGATCCACCTTCCCAATTTATTCCTTAATTTATTTTTATCCCCAAACTCCCTTTCCTTTTCCTTATCTAAATTTCATTCCAGCACATCACATGTTTTGGAAACATACCCAAACCATCATATAAACTAGTCCATGATCCCACAACTACCAAGTAAATCAATGCATTTAAAAATGGATTATAAAAATAGCTTCTAAAACTATAAAAAAACAAATAATATAGAAATTTGAGGGTGGGAAACCATAAATTTATTCTTTCTTTTCATTCTTACTTTCTACCCCATGGCTCAAGGTTAACAAATGAAAAATGGGAAATGAACTCTTCAAATTTAATCCTATCATTTCATCAAAATGATTTATAATAATCCAAATAAAATTAAAATTCCAAACCATAATGTGATGTGCCTGTGGCCCCATCATGAGTCAAATGGAACCCATTTACACCATGCAATGTAAGCTAGATAAAATAATCATCATGTCCTTAGCTTTATAATATAACATGCTAAGGCCACTCAAGGCTTAAGTCATAGTAATAATCATTAATCCCACTTTTATTTAAAAACACAACATGATGAAAAATTATGATTCTTTAGAACATTTTCATGTAATTAATGTCTAATATACTAGAAGATTGGCTTATTCAGAACATACATACTCATAAAAGCATAGAAAAATATGACAAGTACATGTCGGTCAAAGTGAGTAATAAACACATTAAAATGATTTTATTACTTATATCCTCTCATTCTTTCCATATATAATTGTGGGCTAAGATGGGGATATGACATCCTCAATCCTTTAAAAAGGAATTATCTCATTTCCTAAGAAAATAACTATAGGTAACTAGTCCTTAGCCCCCAAACACACATACCCTTAGCACAATGAATATGCCATACATAACTGAAGAATTCAATAGATTTAAGTTTGTGTAATCTAAATTTGGACCAAAAATTTGAGAAATGGAACAAAATATGTTATTAGTTCCACTTCTTTTAGATGGGTATCATCACATAGACCTGTAAAATTATTGCAATGGTTACAAAAACTGAAACTAACTAAATTTTTATTAGAATTTATAGGTTTAGTGTGGAATTTTAATTATATTTTCTATGCCTTGAACATAAAATAATTATACATCCATCATGGAATGCCAACACATTTTAGTAACATTTGTTTCCATGGTTACCTTCCTTCCAAATTTCTATCCATGAGTTAGTGCAGCGTCAGACACCAACCACACTAGACATATGAGAATCCATTTGAGGGAATCACATGTAGTCATTAGGTTATTACATATACTCCCCACAACTTTATGATATCATGATGGTCTAGGGAAACCAATACCATCATCAATTATCAACCAATTGAGGGTATTTACCCATATTCTCATCAAGTTTTGAGGAGGGTACCTAGGATTTTCATACTACTTGATCAAGACATCATATTTCCCCTTCTGAGCATAAAACCAATACAAGATATTTATCATGCTAAAATTAAATTAGAATCCATTACTATAAAATATTAATTTAAGACATAAGTAAGAGATTACCTTCTTAATAGTATGTTTGCACTTACCAGTGCCAACCAACACTTGATACACATCAAATACCTAAATTTCAATAAGTAGGACCTTGTCAATCCTACATAAGAGTCTAACATGAGGGAACAAGTTGTGATTCATGAATAACTAATCTCAAATTTTGTTTGTAGCTCAACTGCCAAAATTGTAATGACACAAAAAATTGATTAGGCCAATATTATCGCAAAAGAGTAGTAATAGTCTTATTTATTTTCAAATTTTTAGTTTTAAAAATAGACATTAGTGCATCTAAACCAATATAGAGCATAATTTACAACAATAAACCTTACCATAAGAGTGCTATACTATCTCAATTATTTTTAAAACTTGATTTTTTGCCAAAAGTCAAGCCATAAATCAGATCATCATACTTAATTCACGAAAGAAAGCAATGACTATCCTTATCAAATCAATAGGGAAATCTAGCATATAAACCAATATGTTTGAGGTTAGATATTCCCTAAGAAAACAAATGTATAATAGGCAATACCAAGTTCATTTCATTTCAAAGATACCAATTGTAGTCTAAGAAAGTGATAATTTTATACCAATAACTTAATATTGTACCTCAGCCAAGGAACACACACAACCATTAGTTTAACCAATAATGAAACACAATTTTTAAATTATAAGAACAACCTCATATCCTCTCACCATAATGAGGGGATTTTTATTTTCTAAAATTTCCCATGCATTCAAGGAAATACACCAATTTAGTGCAACCATTATTAAGAAGACAAATTCACATGCTCAGGGATATTCATGATTAGTAAAGACTCCAAATATGTCCTAAAAGTCAATATTTATTTCTATTATATACATATTTAAGAAAATATAGACTTTCATGGTTTAATATGTAGAATCAATAAACAATCATAATGGTTGTTATAACCTAGTTATGTCAAAGGATAATAATAGTAATATAAATTTGTGAACCTACTTGCCAAAGATCATGGAATAAGGCATGCCAACATTATTTCACATAATTTTTAATTAGCACAAGGGTAAAAAAAATGACAAGCCTTAATCTACTTATTCAAATGATCATGGGATGCATGACCATGCGAGGTGATAATGCACTAGAAAATCTCATGTATTCATTTAGAAATAATTTTGGTCCATTAAAACCAAAAAACTTATTCTATATGAAATAAATATTTTCCAAGGATTGATGATATGGAAACACCTTGTGCCAAGAATATTTTTTTCCAATATAATCAAACAATTATTATTTCTTTAAACCAATAAAAGGTAATATCAACCTTTCACATATCATGTAGACATGACTCATCAAGATGATCATAGGTAGGGACTCTTAAACTTCATTGACTTACATAAAAAAGTCAAAAAAATTCATCTAAATTGGCCCTTCAAGTGCGCATCATTCCTTGGACCTCCTAAAGATCATAGTTTCCAAGTACCTTATGATGACCTTACCATACAAGCTATCGATAGGTAATAGTTACGTGCCCTTTATTCTAAGATAAATTTTACTCACATCTTTCCTAATGACCCACCTATATAAGTAAATGTGAGACAAGTGATGATTTAACTATTATAATAATTCATTTTATGAAAGGGAATGACTTAACCAAGGCCATAGGTGAGTATCATAATATTATTAATAAATTTTAATATATTCCTAACATCTCTGAGATACGAAATGGAATACTGTCCTATTTGGTTATTGAGAGGTAGAAAGTCCATTGAAGATATACAACATGGTTAAACTAAAAAATGATCCAAGCTTACCTTAAATTACAAGTCAATTTAGTTTTAATACCTTCTTCAAGATATATTTAGAGTTGAAGATCTGATACCACTATCATAACCCCAAAATTTGAACTACAAAATTTTAAATTTGAGGTTATGATATATTGATTCCGATAGTTTGTTGTACACAAGAGCATGAGGTTAAAATATGTGATATTCCTTATATTTATTCTAATGTAAAAAATAAGTTTTCCAATATCATGCATGCATAAAAACTTATATACTTCCTCAAATGTTCATAACATTTGACAAGTAAGATAACAAGTCATGAAATTTATAAGGGCTTATAACCATAAGATATTATGATTATAAAAATTTATAATAAATAATAACATCCAAATAAACCATGATATTATATTATGGTTAATATATAATACTCCCATATGAAATTATAGGAGCTTATAATTCATCTCTACCCATCATGGTTTGCGTGTAATGACTATGTAAAGTTTGCATTATTTTTCCTCTTGAGATCAACAAGTTTCTATTAAGGGATACATTTATATGCATTAAATTTTTGAGTTAGATGGATTATGGAGGTTATATTAAGGTATTTATTGTGTTTATATGTCTAAACATTCATGATTATGAATTCAATTTGTTGATTGGGTGCACAGTTTAAACATTATTTTGTTAAACTTACCAAATTTTGCTCTCTAAAGAAAGTTTTGGATGTGAGATAAAATATGATACCATTTATTAATTTTCATGATTAAAATATAATAATTTATTTAATGTGTATATAAATTATATGTGAAGTGTCAAGAGCTTATGGTTTGTCTCTACCCCTTATAGTTTGTGTGCAATGGTTGCACAAAATTTGAATTATTACCCCCCTTAAGAATGACAAATTTATCTTAAGAGATGCACCTACCCATGTGAAATTTTAGAGTTTATGGTCAAGAATATGATGTAATAAGTCCATTATTTCATTTATATTCCCATATATATGTTATTGTGATGTTAGTTCATCGATTGGGCATGTAGTTAAAATATTGTGTATTATACCGACCAAGTTTTGCTCCCTAGAGAAATTTTTGGCTATGAAAGAAAAATTGTCTCCATTTATTACTCATATATTGAAATACAATCCTAAAATTAATTATTACAACACTCATAATTTTAACTTAAATCTCTTAAAACTTGTCTCTAACCCTCGTAGTTACGTGTAATGGCTATGTAAAGTTCATATTATTTTTTCCCTTAAAAATGATGAGTTTATCTTCAAGTATGCATTGAAATATGTGAAAATTTAGAGTAAGATATATATATATATATATATATATATATATATATATATATATATATATATATATATATATATATATATATATATATATATATATATATATATATATATATATATATATATATATATATATTTGGGGGGGGGGTTGGTGAAAAATTCCATTATTACATTATATCCCCATCCATATGTGATCACAAAACTAGTTCATCGATTGGGCACAAGGTTCAAAAGTTATACATTTTATTGACCAACATTTGCTCCCCAAAAAATGTGTGAGATAAAAAATGTTATAATTTATTATTAATAATGAGTGGAATATAATAGTTTATGGGATTATTATATGAGTTTTTCATGCAACTATAGGATATTATGATTCATATCTACCCCTTATGGTTTGCATACAATGGCTATAAAAATTTAACAAATTTTTTCTCCTTAAGAATGACAAGTTTATATTAAGGGATCTATCTATATGCATGAAATTTTCAAGCATACTGATGATGGAGGGAAAAATAATGCTATTATTTCATTTATATACCATGACTATGAATTTGGTTCATCGATTGGGCTCACATTTTAAAAGTTGTGCATTATACTAAGCAACATTTTATCCATAAAGTAAGTTTAGGCCATGAGAGAACATTATTACATTTATTGATCATTAATATTGGAATATAATAATATATGGGATATTTATAAGACTCAAAATTAAAAGTTTAGGAGCTCATGGTTTATCTTTATCCCTCAGGATTTGTGTGGAATGGTTGCATAAATTTTGTATTGTTTTCCCCTTAGAAATGAATAGTTTCTCTTGAGGGATGAAACTGATGGCATGTAAGTTTATAATGTGGGGGATTTTTTATGTTGGAATAATTTCATTCTTTCATTTATACACCTATTTATATGTGACTATAAATTTGTTTCATTGATTTGGTGGGTAGTTCAAAAGTTATCCCTTATATTGACCAACTTTTGTTAGCTAAATCAAGTTTTGGTTATGAGATAAAATGTGATACCATTTATTATTCATAATAAGTTTAGGATAATAATATAAATAATTATTATATGACTTATACCTACAAATTTAAGAGCTCAAGTTTGTCTCTACCCCTCACTATTTGTGTGCAACCACTGTGCAGAGTTTATACTATTTTTCCCCTTAAAAATGACAAGTTTATTTAAAGGGATGTGTCCAACTGCATTCAAGTTTTGAGTGTTGGGGATGAATGTGGAAAATTTGACCGTAAATTTGGTTCATTGATTTGGCATGTAATTTAAAATTTGTAGGTTATACTAACTAACTTTTGTTCCCTAAATCAAGCTTTGATTGTGAGAAAAAAAATGCCACTATTTATTCCTCATCATAAGTGGAAAATAATCATATATTCAATGTATATGTGAATTGTGTGTGAAATTTATGACTTATGGTTTGTCTCTACCCTTAACGGTTTGCATGCAATGGCTGCATAAATTTCATATTAGTTTTCCCCTTAAGATCAATTTTTTTATCTTAAGGTATGCATCCATCCACATGAAATTTTGAAGTATGGGGGATGAAAAATGGTTAAATAAGGCCATTATTTCATTTATACACCTATCCAAATGTGACCACAAATTCCATTTATCAATTTGGGTACGTGGGTCAAAATTTCTACATTATAATGACCAATTTTTACTCCCTAAAACATGCTTTGGATACTATAGAAAACATGTTGCCATTTATTCCTCATTATGAGTGGAAGATAAATTTCATGGGAATGATTATAGGACACCTGTGTATAATTTTATGAGCTTATAGTTAATCTCTACTCCTCACAACTTGTGTGTTATGGCTACATAAAGTTTGTAATGTTTTACCCATTAAAAACAAAAGGTTTCTCTCAATGGATGCATCTGTCCACTTGTAAGTTTGAATGGAAAACCCATAAATGGTGTATAAAGGAAATTATTACATTAATATTACCATCCATATGTGACCATGAATCCAATTCATCAATTGGGTGCATGATTTAAAATTTATGTGCTATACTGACCAACTTTTGTTCCATAAAACAAGTTTTAGTTGCACAAGAAAAAGTGTTTCCATTTACTTGAAATCATAAGTGGAATATAATAATTTATAGTATTATTATATGACTCTAGTTTGAAACTAAAATATCTTATGGTTTGTCTCTACCCATCATAGTTTGTGTGAAATTACTACTTAAAATTCATACTATTTTTCCCCTTAAGAAAGACACTTGTTTCTATTGAGGGATACATTTGACCACATGAAAATTTAGACTATCAGGGATGGTGGAGGGTGGATTAAGGTAATTATTGTGTTTTTACAACCATCCAAATGTGATGAGGAATTTATTTCTTCATTTGGGAGTGTGGTTCATAAGTTGTGTATTATACTGATTGATGTTTGCTTCCTAAAACAAGTTTTGGCTATGAGATAAAACATTCCACCATTTATTCCTCATCATGAGTGGAAGAGAATAATATAAGGGATGATTATGTGAATCTATCATAAAAATTTAAGAGCTTATGGTTCATCTCTACCTATCATGCTTTGCGTGCAACGGTTGCCCAAATTTTGTACTATTTTTCTCAAAAATAATAAGTTTCTCTTGAGGGATTAATTTGACCACATGAAAGTTTCGAGTGCAAGGGATAATGGATGGTGAAATAATACTATTATTATGTTTATGTACCTATTTTTATGTGACCAAAAATCTATTAAATTTATTTTTTGCATGATTCAAAAGTTGTGAGTTATATTGACCAATTTTTTCTCTCTAAATCAAGTGTTGGATATGAAAGAAAAATTTCTCTCATTTATTCCTCATCACCAGTGGAAGAAAATACTATAGAGGATGATTAGAGGACTCCTACATAAAATTTTGAGAGATTAAGGTTTGTTTTTACCCCTTACAGGTTTGTATTTAATGTTTAGACAAATTTTGCACTATTTTTCTCCTCAAGAATGACAAGTTTATCTTAAGAGATGCATCCAGCGATTGCAAGTTTTGAATGTGGGGACCAATGGAGAGTGGCATTATATTGATCAAATTTTACTCTATAAAAAATGTTTTGAATACTATAGAAAACATTATACCATTTATTCCTCATCATGAGTGGAAAATAAATTTCATGGGAATGATTATAGGACACCCATATATAATTTTATGAGCTTATAGTTAATATCTACTCTTCACAAATTGTGTGTTATGGCTACGCAAAGTTTGTAATGTTTTACTTATAAAAAACAAAAGGTTTATCTCAATGGATGCATATGTCCACTTGTAAGTTTGAATAGACAACTCATAAATATGGTGTATGAAGGAAATTATTACATTGATATTACCATCCATACATGACCATGAATCCGATTCAAAAATTGGGTGCACGATTTAAAATTTACGTGTTATACTGACCAACTTTTGCTCCATAAAACAAGTTTTAGGTGCATAATAAAATGTGTTTAAATTTAATTGAAATCATGAGTGGAATATAATACTTTATAATATTATTATATGACTCTAATGGGAAACTAAAATATCTTATGGTTTGTAACTAGCCATCATAGTTTGTGTGAAATTTTTACATAAAGTTTGTACTATTTTTACCATTAAGAATGACACTTATTTCTATTGAGGGATTAATTTGACCACACAAAAAGTTAGAGTGTCAAGGATGATGGAGTACTGATTAAGGTAATTATTGTGTTTGTGCAACCATCCAGAATTTAGTTTTTCATTTGGCTGTGCAGTTCATAAGTTGTGTATTATACTAATTGATGTTTGCTTCCTAAAGCAAATTTTGGATATGAGATAGAAAATTCCACCATTTATTCCTCATGATGAGTGGAAAATAATAATATAAGGGATAATTATGTGAATCTATCATGCAAATTTAAGAGCATATGGTTCATCTCTACTTATCATGGTTTGCGTGTAATGGTTGCAAAAAATTCATACTATATTTCTCCTTAAGAATAATAAGTTTCTCTTGAGGGATTCATTTGAACACATGAAATTTTTGAGTATGGGGGATGATGGATGGTGGAATAATACTATTATTTTATTTATGAACCTATTTTTATTTGACCAAAAATTTATTAAATTTATTTTGTGCATGATTCAAAAGTTGTGAGTTATATTGACCAATTTTTTCTCTCTAAATCAAGTCTTGGCTATGAAAGAAAATGTTCTATCATTTCTTCCTCATCACGAGTGGAAGAAAATAATATAGAGGATGGTTAGAGGACTCCTGCATGAAATTTTAAGAGCTTAAGGTTTGTTTTTACCCCTCACAGTTTGTGTGTAATGGTTAGACAAAGTTTGCACTATTTTTCTCCTCAAGAATGACAAGTTTCTCTAAAGATATGCATCCAACCATTGTAAGTTTTGAATGTGGGGACCAATTAAGAGTGACATTATACTTAAAAACTTTTAATTCCTAAAACATGTTTTTGATACTATAAAAAACATGTTGCTATTTATTCCTCATCATGAGTGGAACATAAATTTCATGGGAATGATTATAGGACACCCATGTATAATTTTAGGAGCTTATAGTTGATCTCTACTCCTCACAATTTGTGTGTTATGGATACACAAATTTTGTAATGTTTTACCCATTAAAAATAAAAACTTTCTCTCAATGGATGTATCTATCCACTTGTAAGTTTGAATGGAAAACACATAAATGGTGTATGAAGGAAATTATTACATTGATATTACCATCCATACATGATCATGAATCTAATTCATCAATTGGGTGCACAATTTAAAATTTATGTGCTATATTGACCAAATTTTGTTCCATAAAACATGTTTTAGTTGCACAATTTAAAATTTATGTGCTATATTGACCAAATTTTGTTCCATAAAACATGTTTTAGTTGCACAATTAAATGTGTTACCATTTTATTGAAATTATGAGTGGAATATAATACTTTATAGTATTATTGTATGACTCTAGTGTGAAACTCAAATATATTTTAGTTTGTCTCTAGCCATCATAGTTTGTGTGAAATTGCTACATAAAGTTCATACTATTTTCCCCCTTAAGAATCACACTTTTTTCTATTGAGGGATACATTTGACCACATGAAAATTTATAGTGTTAGGGATGATGGATGGTATATTAAGGAAATTATTGTGTTTATACAACCATCCAAATATAACCAGGAATTTTATTCTTCATTTGGGCATGCGGTTCATAAGTTGCATATTATACCAATTCATGTTTGCTTCCTAAAACAAGTTTTGGCTATGAGATAAAACATTACACCATTTATTCCTCATCATGAGTGGAAGAGAATAATGTAAGGGATGATTATGTGAATATATCATGACAATTTATGAGCTTATGGTTTATTTCCACCTATCATGGTTTGCATGCAATGATTGCAAAAATTTTGTACTATTTTTCTCCTTAAAAATAATAAGTTTCTCTTAAGGGATTCATTTGATCACATAAAAGTTTTGAGTTCAAGGGATGATGAATGGTGGAATAATACTATTATTGTGTTTGTGTACCTATTTTTATGTGACCAAAAATCTATTAAATTTATTTTGTGTGTGATTCAAAATTTGTGAGTTATATTGACCAATTTTTTCTCTCTAAATCAATTGTTGGCTATGAAAGAAAATTTTCTATCATTTCTTCCTCATCATGAGTGGAATAAATACTATAGAGGATGATTAGATGACTCCTACATGAAATTTTCAGATCTTAAGGTTTGTTTTTACACCTCACAGTTTGTGTGTAATGGCTGGACAAAGTTTTCACTATTTTTATCTTCAAGAATGACAAATTTCTCTTAAGAGATGCATCCGACCATTGCAAGTTTTGAATGTGGGGACCAATAAAGAGTGACATTATACTAACAAACTTTTAATCCCTAAAACATGTTTTGGAAACTATAAAAAACATGATACCATTTATTCCTCATCATGAGTGGAAGATAAATTTCATGGGAATGATTATAGGAAACCCATGTATAATTTAATGAGCTTATAGTTAATCTCTACTCACAATTTGTGTGTTATGGATACACAAAGTTTGTAATGTTTAACCCATTAAAAACAAAAGGTTTCTCTCAATGGATGCATCTATCCACTTGTAAGTTTGAATGGACAACCCATAAATGGTGTATGAAGGAAATTATTATATTGATATTACCATCCATAAATGACCGTGAATCCAATCCATCAATTGGGTGCACAGTTTAAAATTTAAGTGTTATACTGACCAAATTTTGTTATAAAACAAGTTTTAGTTATGAAATTAAATGTCTTTCCATTTACTTGAAATCATGAGTGGAATATAATACTTTATAGTATTAATATATGACTATAGTGTGAAACTAAAATATCTTTTGGTTTGTCTCTAGCCATCATAGTTTGTGTGAAATTCCTACATAAAGTTCGTACTATTTTTTCCCTTAAGAATGACACTTGTTTCTATTGAGGGATGTGTTTGACCACATGAAAAAATAGATTGTCAAGGATGATGGAGGGTGGATTAAAGCAATTATTGTGTTTGTACAACCATCCAAATGTGACCTAAAATTTAGTTCTTCATTTTGGCATGTGGTTCAAAATTGTGTATTATAATGATTAAAATTTGCTTCCTAAAAGAAGTTTTTGCTATGAGATAAAACATTCCACCATTTATTACTCATCATGAGTGGAAGAGAATAATATAAGGGATGATTATGTGAATCTATCATGCAAATTTAGGAGTTGATGGTTCATTTCTACCTATCATGGTTTACGTGTAATGATTGTACAAATTTTGTACTATTTTTTTCCTTAAAAATAATAAGTTTCTCTTGAGGGATTAATTTGACCACATGAAAGTTTTGAGTGCAGGGGATGATGGATGGTGGAATAATACTATTATTATGTTCATGTACTTATTTTTATGTGACCAAAAATCTATTAAATTTATTTTGTGAGTGATTCAAAAGTTGTGAGTTATATTGACCAATTTTTCCTCTCTAAATCGAGTGTTGGCTATGAAAGAAAATGTTCTATCATTTCTTCCTCATCATGAGTGAAATAAAATACTATAGAGGATGATTAAAGGACTCCTACATGAATTTTTGAGAACTTAATCTTTGTTTTTATTCCTCATAGTTTACATGTAATGGTTAGACAAATTTTGCACTATTTTTCTCCTTAATAATGACAAGTTTCTCTTAAGAGATGCATCCGAACATTGCAAGTTTTAAATGTGGGGACCAATGAAGAGTGACATTATACTAACCAAATTTTACTCCCTAAAAAATGTTTTGGATACTATATAAAAAATGCTACCATTTATTCCTCATCATGAGTGGAAGATAAATTTCATGGGAATGATTATAGGACACACGTTTATAATTTTATGAGCTTATAGTTAATCTCTACTCCTCACAATTTGTGTGTTATGGCTATACAAAGTTTGTAATGTTTTACCCATTAAAAACCAAAGGTTTCTCTCAATGGATGCATCTTTCTACTTGTAAGTTTGAATTGACAACCCATAAATGGTGTATGAAGGAAATTATTACATTGATATTACCATCCATACGTGACCATGAATCTAATCTATTAATTAGGTGCACAATTTAAAATTTACGTGTTATACTGACCAACTTTTATTCCATAAAACAAGTTTTAGTTACACAATTAAATGTGTTACCAGTTACTTTAAATCACGAGTGGAATATAATACTTTATATTATTATTATATGAGTCTAGTGTGAAACTAAAATATCTTATGGTTTGTATCTATCCATCATAGTTTGTGTGAAATTGCTACATAAAGTTTGTACTATTTCCCCCCTTAAGAATGACACTTGTTTCTATTGAGGGATGTGTTTAACCACATAAAAATTTAGAGTTTCAAGGATGTTGGAGGGTGGATTAAGGCCATTATTATTTTTGTGCAACCCTTAAAATGTGACTAGGAATTATGTTCTTCATTTGGGCATGTAGTTCATAAGTTGTGTATTATACTGATTGATGTTTGCTTCCTAAAATAAGTTTTGGATATGAGATAAAACATTCCACAATTTATTATTTATCATGAGTGTAAGATAATAATATAAGGGATGATTATGTGAATATATCATGAAAATTTAGGAGCTTATGGTTCATCTCTACCTATCATGGTTTGCGTGCAATGGTTGTATAAATTTCATACTATATTTCTCCTTAAAAATAATAAGTTTCTCTTGAGAGATTCATTTGAACACATGAAAATTTTGAGTATGGGGGATGATTGATGGTGGAATAATACTATTATTTTATTTATGAACTTATTTTTATTTGACCAAAAATTTATTAAATTTATTTTGTACGTGATTCAAAAGTTGTGAGTTATATTGACCAATTTTTTCTCTCTAAATCAAGTGTTGGATATGAAATAAAATATTATATCATTTATTACTCATCATGAGTGTAAGGAAATACTATAGAGGATTATTATAGGACTCATACATGAAATTTTGAAATCTTAAGGTTTGTTTATTCCCCTCACAGTTTGTGTGTAATGGCTAGATAAAGTTTGCACTATTTTTCTCCTTAAGAACAATAAGTTTCTCTACAGAGATGCATCTGACCATTGTAAGTTTTAAATTTGGGGGGAAATAAAGAGTGAAATAAGTCCATTATTTCATTTATACACCCATTTGGATGTGACTAAAAATTTATTTGATCAATTTGGTGTGTGCTTTAAAATTCATGCGTTGTATTGACCAACTTTTGCTCCCTAAATGATGTTTTGGTTGTGATATAAAACATGCCACCATTTACTTATTATCATGAGTGGAATAAAATTCTATAGGGGATGATTATAGGACTCACTTGTGAAATCTCAAAATCTTATGGTTTGTCTATATGGTTTTAAATTGTGTGCCAAAGTTCATTGTATATTTTGTATATTGTTAGTTTTCAAGATACATGTCATAAGAAGCATAAAAAACATCTTCTCAAGTTGATCCAAGTATGCCATAATTATATATATATTTTAAAACATACTTTATTTATAAAAAACATGAAAGCTAAACATTATTTATTCATTTTTTGGTACAACCATGCCATGTATAATTATTCATTAAAGAATAATTCTAAGAGGTATAATGTATAACAAAAACAACAACAAATAATTTAGACATATAAAAATTAAATCTCAATACAAAAATTATGACGTTGTATGGTCCATATAAAAATTATGTCTAGCATGTACATGTATCCAATATATGCCATAATAACATAAAAATAGGCCATATCAACATACAATATAGACCATATGGGCATAAAAATGGGCCATATCATCATAAAAAGAGGGCATAATCATACAAAAGTTTTCATATCAATATACAAAATAAATTACATCTAAAACTACCCCTAACACTACAACTAGCTCTCTTACTACTCAGTGCCTCCAAATAAATTGCAACTCATCGCCCTAGATGTAGAACTAGTGGTGTTGTATGTCTCATTACAAGGAGGCACTCTTCTCTCATATTATGAAAGATCACATGTATGTGACATGACATTTGAAAATAGGTGAAATTACACAACATAAAAATTAAAAATAATGCATTAAAATGATGTATAGAAAATGATAGACTTTCAAAGAACAAAATTTTGTATCAAGGTAAATGTGGAATCACCCCATGCCACCTCAAGAGCTACCTAGTCTACATGACCTCAAATATATTAGTGATGGAAAATCATATGGAGCATAAATATAGGGTTATATATGTGCATACAAATATAAATATGACATAGAGTATCATTACTTGAAGTTAAAAAAGTATAGTTTTTCTATGTGTTCTAACCAATATCAATCTCTAATTTAAGTGGTGCTGGGGAAATACTGGGTCTTGGGACACATTTTTAGCATCAATCATAGGTTGTAGTGATCCAAGTGGGGTGCCCATAACATTTCCAATCATATATACAATAAAAAAGGAAAGAGGTCAATTATGAATCAATTAAAAGTAAACTTATTTTAATATAAATTTAAATTATTCCTTTTGAACAAAGAAAGAGAATAACAAACATACATGTGTGTATGGAAATGTAATGCTAATTATAGCTTTATCAATAGATTACTATAGTATATATGAGTTATAAATAATTACTACCATCATCTATATAAACAAAAAAATGAAAAAGAAAATTAACGTAAATCAATTAAATTTAAACCTGTTTAAGTTAGATTTAAATTATTCTTTCTACATAAAGGGAAAGAGTGAGTGAGGGACATAAAGAGAGAAAAATAGTGATAATAGATAGAGAAACATTCTCTCTTTCTCTCCCCCCATCTCTCTCAAGAAGAGATGGAAATGCCAAATAAGAAAACACATTAAAACTATGGTGTAAACAAAATATTAAAACAATATAACAACTTAACAATTTACTTTCACAACCTTAGTGTAGAGTACTATGGTTCTAATGAGACAACCTTAAAAATAAAATCCAATCTAGATGGGGTACCCATAGGATTAGTCATCATTTATACAAGTAATGAATGAAAAAATTTAATATGAATAAATTAAGTAAACATATTAAGATAAAATTAATAGTACTTTAGATACATAAATAATTTATAATTAATTACTTTTGTGAATCCATTTGGTGAACAAATAAGTCCTAAATATCTATCTGTGTGCTATATTGACGTGTTGAAGCAATTATAGATGGTATATGTTATTGTGTAGTGTCATATACAAATGTGTATATAATCTATATAGGTGTGCCTATTATATTTTTAGATGTAACACTTGTATGTCCAACCTGAACATGTAGTTTGTACTTCCTCCCATGTGAAATAATGTATAAGAATTGTAGGGTGCCCACTAGATGTGCCATTGCATGACACACTGATAATAAGAGGGACGCTACTAGATATGCCACCATCTTTAGTCCCTATAGTCATTAGTGCATGCATCCCATGGTCTGTCATGCTCAATGTGAGACTACTATTTGGCTCAAGGGTGTCCATGTGTGTACAATGATGCAAAATTTTGGGAATGACAATATTTATTATATTTTATTTATCTAAGGGGTAATTTTAGTGGTTTTCATCTGGTTTGGCATCAAGTCTATTAAATGAAAAACTTACCTCCCCAAACTTTGGATGCCTTCATTTAAAAATTATTTATGATTTATTAGAGAATAAACTCAGAATAAATATATCTCAAAAAATACAATGGAACCTCATTATTATTACACAAAGGATCATCAAAAACCATCCACTACCTATCCCATTTTTAAAAACATCTGCATGAATACACCAATCAATGTGAATGTGTTTGCAACTCATTGGTGGTTTGTTGGTTTCAGGCATATGAAACAAATCACATAATTTGTTTTTTTTTCTTTCTATTTTTATTTTTAATATCCTTATATGACAACTTATCAAAATAATAATATTTCAATATCTCTCTTTGATGTAGCATTGCATCAAGATGGGAAGTGACATTTCCCACTTCATTGTAAATAGCCTTCAATATATCAACAAGCCAATTATGCGATCTATTTTTTGAAGAGTCACACAAACCATTAATGATAATTTATAAGTTTCACCATTTTAAATTATATGTTGATATAATTATCCTTATTTTTTGTGAAGTTAAATTGTTGGGGGTTTTCATCAGGGTTTTGTTATGGGTTTTCTTTAAGAAATGGACCTATCAAATCAAGAATATAAAATTATAAAAAATATTTATATTAGGTATTATGAAATTTTTAATTTTAATTTGAATGCCCCATTGCTTTGTGATTGTTATAAAAAATACATGACAAAAAATATCATGAAAAGCCCTAAGCATTCCCTAAGGAAGAAAATAACATACATGGGACTATGATACAATTGTGAATGCTTGGAGGATATTCTTAGAGAATATTTTATGAGTCAAAGCATGCATGCCATTTTATTTTATCTCCTCAATGCCTTCCAATCATGATAAATGCAAAAAGTCAAATAAAAATGTGGGCCTATGAATTTTTAAACTTTTATGGGCTTTCAAATGACATACACCCTTTGTAATGGAAAGGGTGCACACTAGTTGAGGCACTAAAGAGTGAATCTATTTTAAATTAGAAGGGGTGTACACACTTTATAATTGGAAAAAGTGTGATCCCTTTGAATTATAAATGACATATGCCTTTTAGGGTTGGTAACGACCCAGTTTGAATTTTGGTTCATTTTTATTTTAAAAAGGGCATGTGTGCCATTTTCAAAATGGTGCTTTTCTTTTGTAAGTAAAGATTTTTTTTTCAAAAATGGCCCATTTTCATTCCCATATTTGTGCATCTTCTCTTATGCCATGTAAAATATTGAGGTGGTTGATGAATTCCCAAATATTTCACCAAATGATTCTGTAGTAGTGGGCGTGGTATTGAAGCCAAAATCTCATATGGAATAGTAGTCTCCATAGTAGGAGACCTAATAAAAGGGATAAAGTTTATGTGAGAATCATTATATAATCCACTAAGAATATTATAAAGAAATGAAACACCATCATGCATGCTAAATTAAGAAAAAGTAGTGACGTTGATATTAGAGTTGAAAGATGCTTGTTTTGTGATTTAAAAAGGGAGGTTTGGTTATGTAAGTTTTTCACATGCTCTGCATGGGAATAATTAAAAAAGTAGGGATTATATAACATATAACTATCATGTTGAGGTATGTTCCTATTGTTTCATTGAGACACTAATGTTATCATTGATGTCAAAGGTAATTAAGTGTCATTGATGTACCAGAGGTGATTTTGTGAAGATGCATGGTAAGTGATCATGATGGCTCAAGCATGGTCTAGTAGGTCCTTAAGTTATGCATAAGGTCTTGGAACAATGTTGTGATATGACTAGCTTATGAGTAGTGTTGTTTTGTATTGATATGAGAGATCATTAGAAAGAGAGTGTTTATTGTGTTGAAGTGATTATTGTGATAAGGTAATTGTTGATCAAGTTCATAAGAAGCAAGTCGTATTGGATAAGGTGTATTATGAAGCCTAGTCTTGTCTTGGTGAAGGCATGAATAATGAAGCTTGGTGAAGTGAGTGAGCTCAGGTAAGTGATAATATGTTTGAAACTATGTAAAAATGTATACAATGTGGATAATATTTTAGAGGATGTTTCAAGGTTAGTTCATGGCTTATTCATTTGCATGAAGAGAACTAGTGGTTGGTTATTGACATGCGGTTGATTATTTGAGCTTGATAGTGTGGATTTGAATGATCCAATGGAATGTATTGTGAAGATGTATGAGTAATTTTTAGTTTCATTTATTTGGTAAAGGCATTTAGGGATCCATAATTTTAGAAGAGATAAGTTGAAGACAAATAATGTATTTTGTCTTTATGTCTTATGTGATCAAGAAGGCTAGTTCAGTATTAGGTAGTGACCTATATGGTTTAAGAAGACTTAGTAAAAGGAGAATGATGGGAAATGTTTTGGATCCTATGTTATATTCTTGAAGGTGAGTATTAAGCTTCATAATGTGTCTTGAAGATCTAAAAGTGGTATAGTGCCTAGTAGGTCTGTTTGATAGGCTAGTTCTTAACCATGGATATGGATTGTAGAGGCATGATGGTGGTGATATGGATGTGTATGAGATTAAAGTTGTGAAATACAATTTTATAGCATGAGATAAATATGTAGATTCAATCACATGACTCTCAGAGTGAGCCAAAGGGGTAAGTTATTCATTAGTGGTCTTCTCATAGACCTTGTCTTAAGACCCTAGGTGGCATGATGAGCCATCATGATTAGGTTTGGAGGCTTGTTAGCTAATTTGAGCATGGTTTGAGGTATATTTTTATTTCAAGTGTGATGGTGAATTTTTAGGTTTTGAGTTGAATAATAAATCATAAAAGTGGATTTGAGGTCTCTTGAGTGCTAGAATGAGGTGTTGTAGACTTGATAAGGATTTTCTCATGCTTGTTGGCACATGTGACTATTGTATGTGAAGTTGAGATCTTAGGGTTAGGTTTAAAAGGTTAATATTAATGATTTACAAGCATTAGGAATTTATTTTAGGGGCAAGTCTTTATGAATAAATGTTAAGAATGGAAATCAATCTAAAACCCTCATAGTGACCTGATATGGAAGATCTTGATGGAAATGGATCAGAATGGATTGGATGACCTAGTTTTATGTTTGGATCATGGAGTGGAATATTTTAGGTACTTAAATGTGGAATTAGTTTATTGGTGAGTAAGTGTACCCCACAAAAAAGTACTTGTTTCTCAAAAATTTGGTATAGCCAATAAGGTTGACTAAGTCAAAGTTACACAATGGATGTAGGTTGAATATTGAGACTTATATATTATTCCCATGGTGTTTTATAATTATTTTATAGACCTTAAATATTCTAAACTGATCATGAAATTTGACCTATCACTAAAAATGCCTATTGAGGAAGACAATGAGAAAAACATGCATAAGTGGGAATGAGATTAGGGATGTGCTGCCATGGATTAAGAATGGATAAAATTATATAGGTTTTTTTAATAAATACTTATAAAACATGTAAAAATTTAATATAATATTTGAAAATGGGTATATATATCAAAAATATTGCTCTCAAACTAACTTACTTTCACATAATGAGGTCTGTGTACAGTAAAGCCATGTGATTAGTCTGTAAGACCAATATTGATATTGGAAACTAATATATTTGTTGTAATATGTTTTTGGATATTTAAATACATTTTCAGTCCATAAAAGTGTCCAAACAGGTACTGAAATTCATAATCATCATGACTAGTCTTCAAAATAGATTGGCAGTTCTGAGTATGCAAGATGGAGTGATGAGTTTGAGATGTTATTTCATGATTTAATGTATATAGTGAAAATTTTGATGTTTTTTTTGATATATATTACCTATAAATTATTTATTTAAGGTTTATAGTTAGTATAATAATTTGAAATATGGAAGCCAAAATGGCTTTTCTGGTTGAGCAAGAATTGTGAAAGAGAAGGTTAACAAATTGGTCTGCAAGACTAATAGTTGACACTAGAACTTGTGATATTATATTGGATTATGTTATAAAGTTAAAATAGGATATATTAATATGAATGAATTTATTCAAGTGTCCTTAAAATATATTATAAAAAATTCATCAAGACTATGTTTTTAGGGATTATGGCAATTTTCTTGTGTTAGTTAGATTGATGTTATGAGTCGTTATGTCCAGTTTATAAGTGTTTAAATAACATGGTGATGTTATATATATTACATGATATATTATAAATTCATATTTATTATTTTAAAGTGCATATACTAATGTTTGTGGTCAAATTTCTAATGACTAGGTTCTGAGTAAATTGGCAGTTCTAAGTAAGATTTTTGATGAGGTGTTCCTGAGTCTTTAGAATCTGATAAAAGTTATCTAATAAATTTTTTGATGAACCTAGGGTAATTAATTTTACATTAATATATATTTTTTTCCTATAATGTGTTTCTATAGGTTTTATGAGCTTCATCTTTTCAGACAGTGTTTTTAAGGTAATTAGGCCTAATAGGTCTTTAAGGCCTAATTGTGCTTTCAAGGTGTAAGTAAAGGATTTGTGACCTATTGAGAATATAATAGGTAATTTGAGATTTATAGTTAAGTTTTTAAAATTTTTGAGTTCATTCTTAAGATCCATATAGGATATAAAGGTTCAAGTTCTTCTATAGAGAGGATAGACCTAATGCATTAGGTCTCTATTAGACCTAAAAGAAGAATGAGGTCTAAATATATTTATCTAACCTAATGGTGATAATATTTTGACTAATTCCTATGTGTAACATGTACTAAGACATTTTTTTATTTAAACTAATTTATTAGTGTCTTTCTCAACCAAAAGTGTGAGTGATTTAGTGATTGGTATAAGAATAAGGTCTAATAGGCCTATTTGAGATGATAAGAGGAATTGTTGTATAAACGAATGAGATTGGAGATTTATGAGAAAAATAAGGTATTGTATAACATAATAAGAGGGGGTATAAACTATGATGAACATATAACCAATTTCATGCATGTGGATTTAAAGGTTAATTAACCTAATAAGCCTAGTAAAAGGCATATTGAGCAAGGAAGCCTAGAAGGCTGTTTGAGAGATAAAAGAGTGTGAAGATAAAATGAAGGTGATCATCATAATTTGAGTGAGAAATAGGTGTAAAAAGGTGATCAAAGGTTTTAGGTGTCTGAGTTGGTGCTGAGTTACTTAGGGGGTTGGTGCCTCCTTGTAGGTTGGTGCTTTCTAAAGGCCTAGTTGAGTTGGTGCTTGACTAGTGAGGGGTTGGTGCTCCTTGTGGGGTTGGTGCCTCACTAAATATTGATTAATTGATTATAGGACCATATTCCAAGCTATATTTTAGTGGGTTTTATCCCCCATGAGGGTTTTACACATATATCTTGTGTTCAAATGTTGTATGCTTATGTGGATGCTTGTTTATTCATTGGTTGATGTATGTGTTTGAATGAATGTTTCATGAATGATAAGTGAAATTGAATGATTTTTTTAAGGGAAATGATTCAGCCCCCTCCTTAGTAGATGTGATTCCAAAATTTGGTATTAGATTATGTCCTTTGAGAGGCCTAATATCCTAAAGGTGATCCTAAGAAGCACAATCTTGAACTATGATGATGATAGTGTTTATCATGATTGTAATGATGGTCTACCAAAGAATAATGGTACTAGCAGAGCTGACTGAGAAGAAGAATGAAAAGATGAATCATGATCAAATATTAAACTAAGGTGAGTTATGTGTTACTATAGGACATAATTCAAATTTTAAAGAATGTCAAAATTTATTTGCTAGCTCAGAAGGATTATGTAGAAGACAAGTCAAAGGTCAAACCTAAGTTGACAATCAAGTCTAGAAGGACATTAAAGACATGTTGAGAGAAAGGTACATGTCCAAGTGTCTCATATATACTTTATTGATGTTATTTTGAGCTCTTAACATGTATGGAATAGGTTAAGGCATCAAGGTGGCTTACAAAACCTTATTCTAGGCCTTATAAGAAGGTATGTGCAGGTATCTTGGTGAAGTAAGCCTAAAAGTTGTGTTGCATTGTATGGGCTTAAGAGTCTAGTGTAGAAGCTATTAGAAGTAGTACTTCTAACAAATATTTGAGGATGTTTTTGCACATATATGAAGCATTAGAGAAACTCCTCTATCTGTAGATGTATGAGGTTACAATCAAAAGATTCATCATGAGAAGATATCTGTGGTGCAAAGTACAAAGTTACTAAAGATGGTTAGTCATCAAGTGTTTTTGAGAGAAAGCATCAACTTAGGGGGAACTTTATGTTATTTTTTGATATTCAAGTCTAAGGTTTAGAAATTAGTCTATTAGAGGTGTGATTGTAAGAGATGGATTACAAAGTTTTTGTATGATGACTTGATCAAACCAAGTCACATTCATGGTAGTGTTTGAATATCTCATGGATATAAGAGGAGCCAATCATGCTCCAAGAGTAGGTGCTTATGCTAAGAATATCTATAGAAATCATGAAGAAATTTTAGTTACGGATTGGTTTTTAAGACCAATGTGTTCATGAAGAGAGTTGGTTGTGAGCTTGGTTTGTGTTGAGGTTTGGAATTGGTTTCAAGATCTTGTTGAAGGTGGTTGACTATGTAATAATGTGAGTTTCCTGTATACATAGTGAATTTGGGTTAAAATTTTTGAGTGATGCTATGAGGGAATCAAGTATAAGAATAAAGGGGGAGCTTTTTATATATTCACATTGTTCATTTCTATGTTTGAAATATCTAAAGATGTATCTGAGTGTATGAAGGCCTATAATGATTTATGCATAAGCTTAAGGGGAACATGGTTGGGTACTTCTATGAGTAGAGTTCATGTTTGGTTGATCAAAGGAAGATTGATCTTGTTAGGGGAGAAAACATGTTTTAGGTCAAAGGATCAGATGGTAGTATTTTTAGAGATAACCCTTTTTCATCAATGTCAAAGGGGGATAAAGACTAGTTTGGGGGAGATGAGAATGATCTACTTTGTTAGAGTGTTTGCCATCAATGACAAAGGGGGGGATTGTTGAGGTATGTTCATATTATTGTGTTGATATATTGATGCCAAAGGTAATTAAGTGTCATTGATGTCCCAGAGGAGATATTGTGAAGATGTATGGTAAGTGATCATGATGGCTTAAGCATGGTCTAGTAGGTCCTTAAGTTCTGTATAAGGTCTTGGCACAATGTTGTGATATGAATAGCTTATGAGTAGTGTTTTTTTGTATTTATATGAGAGAAAATCAGAAAGAGAGTGTTGATTGTGTTGAAGTACTTAATATGATAATGTCATTATTGACCAACTTTATAAGAAGAAAGTCTTTGTGGATAAGGTGTATTATGAATCCTAGTCTTGTCTTGGTGAAGGTATGAATAGTGAAGTTTGGTCAAGTGAGTGAGCTCAAGTAAGTGAGAATATGTTTGACACTATTTAAACATTTATACAAGGTGGATAAGATTTTATAGGAGCTTTCAAAGTCATTTCATGGCTTATTCATTTGCATGAAGAGAACTAGTGGTGGGCCATTGACATGAGGTTGATTATTTGAGCTTGTTAGTGTGGCTTTAAATGATCCAATGGAGTGTATTTTGAATATGTATGAGGAATTATTATTTTCATGTATTTTTTAAAGGTCTTTAGGGATCCATAAGTTTATAAGAGATAATTTGAAGACAACCAATATCTTTTATCTTCATGTCTTGTGTGATCAAGAAGGCTAGTTTAGTCTTGGGTAGTGACCTATATAGTTTAAAGGAGACTCGGTCAAAGGAGAATGATGGGATATGTTTTGGATTTTATCTTAGATGATTGGATGTGAGTATTAATCTTCAAAAGGTGTTTTTAAGATCTCATAGTGGTATAGTGCCCAGTAGGTCCATTTGATAGACTTTTTCTTAAGTATGGATATAGATTATAGAGGCATGATGGTGGTGATATGGATGTCTATTAGATTTAAGTTGTGAAAAATAGTGTTAGATCATGATATAAAGATGTATAGTCAATCACATGACTCTCAGAGTGATCTAAATTGGTAAGTTCTTCATTAGTGGTATTCTCATGGACCTTGTCTTAAGACCCTAGGTGGCATGATGAGGCATCATGATTAGGTTTGGAGGCTTGGAAGCTCATGTGAGAATGTTTTGAGATATAACATGTTGTTTCAAGTGTGATGGAAAATTTTTAAGTCTTGATTTGGATAAGAAAGCATAAAAAGTGGATTTGAGGTCTCTTAAGTGCTAGAATGAGGTGTTATAGACTTGAGAAGGATTTTCTCATGTTTTTTGGCATGTGTGACTATTGAATGGGAAGCTGAGATCTTATATGGATATGGAAAAGTGTTATATAAATTATTTCCAAGCATTAGGAATTGGTTTTAGGGGTAGAGATTTATGAACAAATGTTAATAATGGAAACCAGTCTAAAACCCTCCTAAAACCCTCATAGTGACATGATATGGAAGATATTGATGGAATTGGATCAGGATGGATTGGATGAGATATTTTTATGTTTTTATCATGGAGTGGAATCTTCCAGGTACCTCTAGGTGGTATTGGTTTGTCTAGTGAGTAAGTGGGCCCCATAAAAAATTACTTGTTTCTCAAAAATTAGGTATAGTAGGTAGGGTTGACTGAGTCAAAGTTGCACAATTGATGAAGGTTAAATATTGAGACTTATATAATATGATAATTATGTTTATAATTAGGTTTCAGACCTTAAATATTCTAAACTAATCATGAAAGTTGACCTATTGTTAAAAAGGCCCAGGGAGGAAGATAGTGAGAAAAATAGGCATAAGTGGGAATGAGATTAGGGATGTGTTTCCATAGATTAGGAATGGATAAAATTGTGTATATTTGTTTCTAAATACATATAAAACATTTAAATATTTAATATAAGTTCTTAAAATAATTTTATATATCAAAAATATTGCTCTTAAACTGACTTGTCTAACATAGTGAGGTCTATGTAAAGTACATCCATGAGATTGGTCTGTAAGACCAATATTTCTATTGGAACACATAATATATTTGATGTTATATGTTATAAGGATGTTTTGGGATAATATAAATTCATTGGAATCCATAAAAGTGTCCACACAGGTACTAAAATTCATAATCATCATGATTGGTCTTCAAGACAGATTGGTCGTTCTGAGTATGCAAGATGGAGTGATGAGTTTGAGATGTTATATAATGAGTTAATGCATATATTTAATATTTTTATACTTATTAGTATATATATTACATATAAATGATTTATATAAGGTTTATAGTTAGTATAATAAGTTGAAATATGGAAGCCAAAATGGCTTGTCTAGGTGAGCAAGAATTGTGAAAGAGAAGGTTAACAAATTGGTCTGCAAGACCAATAGTTGACACTAGAAATTGTGATATTTATTTTTAATGATGTTATATAGGTAACATAATATATATTAATGTGCATAAATTTCTTGGAAGTGTCCTTACATGATCTAAAAACAACATTCATCAGGACTTTGTTTTTAGGGATTATTGCAATTTTTTGTGTGTTAGTAAGATTGATGTTCTTGAGTCATTATGCCTAGTTTGTAAGTGTTTCAAGAATATGGTGATTTTATATATATGAAATAATATATTATACATTCATATGTATTTTTTTAAAGTACTTATATTGATGTTTGAGGTTAAGGTGCTAACGACTAGGTTTTGAGCAAATTGGTAATTCTAAGTGAGCTTTTTGATGAGGTGTTCCTAAGTCTTTGGAGCCTAATATAAGTTGTTTAATGGAATTTTTGATGAAATTGAGTTAATTAATTTTACATCCATATTTTTTTTTCCTATAATGTGTTTCTATAGGTTGAATGAGCTTCATCTTTGAAGACAATGTTTTTAAGGTAATTAGGCCTAATAGGTCTTTAAGGCCTAATTGTGCTTTCAAGGTGTGAACAAAGGATTTATGAATTATTGAGAATAAATGAGGTCATTTTAGGTTTATATTTAAGTGTTTAAAATGTTTTATTTAATTGGTAAGAGTCATCTGGGTTGTATAGGTTCAAGTTATTCTATGGAGAGGATAAACCTAATGCATTAGGTCTTTATTAGGCCTAAAAGAAGAATGAGGTCTAAATATGTTTGGCCAACATAATGGTGATATTATTTTGATTTAGTCATATATGTAACATTTTTTAATAATTTTTTTTTATTTACCCTTATGGATTAGTGTCTTGGTTGACCAAGAGTGTGAGTGATCTAGTGATTGGTATAAGAATAAGATCTAATAGGCCTATTTGAGATGACAAGAGGAATTGTTGTATAAATGAATGCGATAGGATATTTTTGAGAAAACTAAGGTATTTTAAACCATAAAAATAGGGGAGAGAGAATATCATGAACATATGACTGAGTTTTTTCATTTAGATGTCAAGGTCAATTGACCTAATAAGCCTAGTAAGAGGAATATTGAGCGAGGAAACCTAGAAGGCTGTTTGAGAGAGATAGAAGAGTATGAAGAGAAAATTAAGGTGATAATCATGATTTGAGTGAGAAAAATGTGTAAAAATGTGATTATAGGTTCTAGGTGGTTGAGTTGGTGTTGATTCACCTAGGGGGTTGGTGTCTCCTTGGAAGTTGGTGCTTGCTAAAGGCCTAATTGAGTTGGTGCTTGACTAGTGAGGGGTTGGTGCTCTTTATGGGGTTGGCGCCAAAATAAATATTGATTAATTTATTATATGATTATATTAAAATATATGTTTCATTATGTTTTATCCCCCATGAGGGTTTACCACATATCTCTTGTGTTCATATGTTGTATACTTATGTAGATGCTTGTTTATGCATTGGTTGATGTATGTGTTTGAATGAATACTTCATGAATGATAAGTGAAATTGAATGATTGTTTTAAGGGAAATTATTCACTCCCACATATCATTATTTATGATTAAAACACATCATATTTAGGAGTGGCAATATCCACATGTAAGGATTTGACCACGATGTCACTATGAGAGGAAGTGTTAGTAAGAGGTAGTTTTGGAAATCTTATGATTACAGGGATTTTTTCAATTTATATCTTGTAAAAATGGAGTCACAAAGTGAAAGGTAATTTATATATGGTGTGAGGGTGAAGATTAAAAGTTTTGATTTTGAGGTTGATCTCATTAGGTTCATTATCATCGAAATCGATAAGGTTTTATTGTGCATTCCCTAGAAGCTTGATGTGGAAATTATAACCTTTTAATGAGTTGAAAGGTAGTTAAAATGTTGATATTAATGAAAATGGATACTTTTTATCTCTTAAATGAAAATTATTTTGAGAAAACCATGTTTTTGAGATTGTTCAAAATTTAAATGATTGGTATCACCTTGAACTTTATAGATAGCTCCTAAATAGGGGAACTTGACACATCATTACGAGAAAAAGCTTTGGCCATCATATGATAAGTCCAAGGATTATAGTAATAAGGAAATTTGAATATTATAACCTTCAATATAACTATTCTAGGAGGTGCCATGATAGGAAGACAAATGGACCCCATGGGTGACATTTATCTTCAATCATATCCTTGTAGGTGTTACAAGTTTTATTAATGTATATTGTTGATTATATAAGGGAATTGATAAATTATGAAAAGGAAATAAAAGCACCCAAATATTAATCAATAAGGTATATTTTTACTTGGACATCACCATTTTGGATAATGATAAAAATGGGAGGGTCATCTACACAAAGTAGAATTTTGTCAAGAATCATAGATTGGATTAGAAATTTGAGAGATAGAGCTTGGTTGGTTCTTCGATCAAATTAGATATACAAATATGCATTTTTTAATGATACTTTCATAAAAATTGTCCAAGGTACCTTCTTTCCCATAGGGGTGGTTAAGGATTATTCATTTTGAAGAGGGTTTCCATTAAGAGATTTTGATGTTTAGAAGAGATACACAAGATCTCAAGGAAAAGAATCTAGATAGAAAGGTTAGATATTGAAATAATGGGATACAGTTCCTCAAATATGTATTTTATTATATGTAAATGGGAAATAAAATTCTTGATGATATTATATTTGGCCTCGAGTGGGGATAAATATGACATTTTATTTTTTGGCTTCTATTTGATGTCATCTTCTAAGTCAAAGTCATAATGAAACTCATACAAATTAATTAATAGGATCTATGAAGTTTAATCAATCACACAAAATGTTATAATTATGATTGATGACATTACATAGGTACATGTAAATTTTTAACATCATCATCCTGACTGATGACATCAATTTTTTTTTGGTTTTTTGATTCTAATGTTTTTATGGGAGAGGATACAAAAACTTGACCTATAGGATAAGTCCGCATAATTTTGTAGGTGGATGTAGAATTTTTTTGAGTTTTAGGTCAAGGATTAATATAATAAATAATTAAATTCATACCATGGATGTTAAATATTCTTCCCTCATGGTTTACCAAATTAGGACTATAAATAATTTATATAACATTCTCTACCGAACTAAATTTTAAGGTTTGGGGGAAATTATTGTTATCTTGGGGATTTTTGTAGTCATTTCCTTAGGATTGATTCAAAATTGGCTTGGTTGAGTGCATCATTATTTATACTATTTGACATATTTTCCAGTTCTTAATAGTATTTTCTTTTCATAACATCACGGTCAAAATTATTTTTAAATAATAAACCATATTCTAAGGTTGAAATGGAATGAAAATTATCATGTGAATGATCCCAATTGACATGAAACCATAATATTTTGGGTATCATACCATTAAGATTTTGGTCATGAAGGATAAATATATTTAGTTTGAGGCTTAGGAAGTCATATTTTAAGATTGTCAATGATTAGAGGTTGATAAATTTCATTTTTGGAAAGAGGAGGTGGTTTAAAAGGGATTCCTGCATTTGGTTAGGAAAGAGTCACATTTTGAAAACTACTAGGCATGATTGCATGGATAATACTATCCATTTTAAAATTATTATCATAGGTATCATTAAAACCATCATTAGTAGCATGTTTTTTTTGTTTAGTTTCATAAACATTTATATGTTTATTTTGGGTTAAGGAATTTCAAATTTTCTCATGAGACAATCCCACCTTTTAGCTTGATTGAAGGCTTATTCTAATGTGCTAGGAGATAAGTACCCAATTTTTAATTTTATTTTGGGTTATAAGGAAGTTTTAAATATATTAAAGGGGATTTATTCAATCATATTGTTGTTTAGTCTAAGATATCGATCTTAGATGCACCTATTGGGTTAGATGCACTAAGTAGGCTTAGGGAATAACTAAGGGACTTGTGCCCTCTCATTTTAGGATTTATACTGAGACAATTCAATGAATGAGATATAGGTATAGGGCTCCATTAAATATCTTGCTTGGAATATATCTCTAATATGTGCATTGCTACCACTAGAAGTCCAATACCAATTTTCTCACTAACTTAGAGAACTTCTACACTTATAGCTAGACCATTGAAACATATTGAATTTCAGAGCTCTAATTTGCTTCACATCACTATTTATAAAGAAGGGGAATGATCACTTGTTGAAAAATAAACATCAAAAGAGAGGGAGGGAAAGGTAGAAAGAAAGTCTTCTAATTAAAGAGTAAACACAAATGCTTCCAGGACCAAAATGTGCCTAGCTATAGTTGTATCACTATATACTAAGTTTCAGGATGGATCAGGATTAAATCACATAGGGAGAGAGTCTAAGGAGAAAGGGTAAATGCTTAATTATAATATTATTTTAATGAATAAAATACAAATAGGTCTGTGGTTGATTACACATAGATCCTCATAAGATTCAAATAAAGCAAAAAGAATCAAATAACCAAACTAAAATAGTGGAAGCACATCCTAGTTAATATATAAAATATATATAAATTAAAAAATTATAGTCTATTATAAGCACAATAATTGAGATGGGGGGGGGTGAATCATTTTTTAAATTTTTTGTTTCAATTATACTCAATCAATCATGAACTATGAAAGTAACATAGTGATCTAGCAAAGAATAAAGAGCCATTTAGATGAGCATGAAACAAGATAACACATATATAAGTGGGAAATAATAAAGGGGAAGAAAAATGCTATGATATATAAAATTGGACAATAGTCATATAAAACAAAAGACCAAATTCAGTTGAGCACCAACCCCAATAAAGCTAAGTACCCACTTGACTAGGCTTTAATAAGCACCTACTTGTAAGTAAGTATAAAACTCCCTAAGTGACTTAACATGAATTCAAAAATCTTAAAATTTTGATAAAATTAATATGTATACTCTTCCATTATGGTATATTACTCATTTTAAAATGTCCTTCTACTCAACTATGCAATATTTTATTCACTTGTTTTGCATAGGCCTATACTCCCTTGTATATATACTAGTCTCATGGTCACACACCACTTGGTAAAAAACATACCTTCAACCTATTAGATAGGCCAAAAAATAGGTCTTAAAACATATTATGGACATGGTTTGATCATAATTTGAACCCCTTTTGGTCTGTAACAACTCAATTAGGCCTTACTCCTCCTTTAGGTCTCATGGAGACCTAATTACATTAGGTTTGTTATTTTAAATCCAAAACTTTATCTTCTTGGGCCCAAATGGATTTATAAAATAATTAAAAAAATTAAAACACTTAGCCAATGAACTCTTATAACCTCTTCCATTCTTTATTAGATATACGTTCTTCATTCATACCATGAAAGTTATTTTAGGAAAAACTGTCTTATTAGACCTATGTACTTCAAAAAGTCTATCTTATAATAATTAAGCTTAAACACCCCTAAGATACTCAATTATGAAAAATGAAACATGTGAAAATATTTTTTGTGACCTCAAGTTCATCATCAAATGCTTGGAACATCTTCACTTAAGAGATAAAGGCTCAAGAACATCTATGCAACTCACTTCCTTAGAACTGTCAATTCAATTCAAAAACTAGTCGTGATGAATTATATCTCTAATACCTATGTGGAAAATTATCATGAATCATAATGTATAAAAATGGTTATATTATATCTCTAAGCCATCCTAAGATATAAAGGTCATATGGTCTAATGGCAAATATTGGTCTAACAGACCAATTTCTTGACCCTATGTTTCATAGTCCTATTTGAACCAGACATGCCATTTTATGAGACATTTTCACCGTATACAATGACCTCAAAATATTATTAAAAAAATTATAATGAATTAAAATTCATAAATAAAAATTTCATGCACTTTATTACATCAATCTATTATGCACATACCCTCAAATCTATCTCTTCATCTCTGCCTGGGTTTTACACTATTCACAACATTAGGTCTATCTACGAAAGGCTTACTTGGATGACCAAATTAGAAAAATATAAGGATATAACCTATATATAAATGATCATGGACATGTAAAATGATTTTTTATATTCTTCTACCATCTATTTACCTTTCTTGACCAATTCAAATTTTGGGAGCTACAATAACTTCTTGACAAATAGGCATGTATCTATAATTTTCTCTCTCATTTGAATAACCACCACCACTTGGAGGTACTTGAGAGATTTGGATACATTATCCAATATCTTTTATAGGAATTTGAATCCATTATAATCTATTTTTAATAAAATGTCTCATATCAGGTCCTTATTAGAGTTTTAGGGAGGTTTAACATAGGTTTTGTTGTTAATGATTGTTCATCAAAGGACTACCACTTGAATACAAAACTAATGCTTGGAGATATTATCTAGGACCCTTACCCATCTCTCCATAATATCTTAGACTCTCATGTAGAGGTTAACAATGCTAATGAATGTGTGAAAGTGTTTCTTGGGTTTGAGACCTCATTCTGTGAGCTCGTGAAGCCTAAAACAATGATTCATGCACTTTTACTTAAAATATTGACCTCAAACTTTTTTATCATATAAAAAACAACTTATCTCACCTCTTTCCATACTCACATGTGCATACTTGAATTTGAATCTAATCTTCATACCTCACTAGGCCAGGCATGGTCTAAGATTAGTCTAGGTGCAGACTTAGACTGAAGGTCCTATCCATATAAGAACACCCTAAAAATTTCATGAATGATTATATAACTTATTAAAATTCTTAAACAATTACATACAACCTTCACATGCATGTGCTCATTCAATTTACCATGCACATAGCTGTTCATATTAGGACTAGGCTTCTTATTCACTTGACATCAATGACCTATACCTTCCATGCATATATAAGACATTAGTTACCTTCAAATTCTCTCTTTCTCTTTATCTCATGAAAACACTCTCTCATTCACCTTGTCACATCACACACTACCAACTATCCTTAATCACCTTTAACATCAACCTTTAAAAGATGCACCTTTGACATCAATGACAATACTCAACAATCTCACCCTTTGTCATTGATGGTAACCAATCTTAAAAACTTCTCTCAATAGGTTATTTCTTCCTCATTCTAAAATTTCTCCTCATTTGTCATTAATGACAAAGAGATACCTACAACTTCTTGGATAACACCTCTTACAACCAAAAAACTCAACACATAGGATTATGAGTCAATGAAGTATCATACAAACATGCTCCCCCTATCTCCATGTATACATTCTTGGCACTACTCACCTGATCTTCGAGATAATGAACCAACTGATTAGCTCCCCTTAAGCACTTGACTTCATTAATGACTGCTAGGGGTAGGAATTACACCCAATTACTATCTTATATGTTCAAATGTTGTCTTTGGAATTGGCTTGGTTAGAATATTTGAAATATAATCCTTAGTAGATACATACTCAAGCTTGACATTTAATTCACTTACCTTTTCTCTTAGGAAATAATACCTAATGGGAATGTTCTTAGTTATTGAATTCATGATAGGATTATTTGAGATGTTTATGGCACTAGTATTATCACAATAGATAGGACCAAGACTATCATACTCCATTTTGTAGTCTTTTAAGGTCTGCCTCATCCATAAGACTTGATTACAACATGAAGATGCTGCAATGTATTGAAAATGGCCCTTTACAGGTAAGAGCAGAAGGCTCAAATCAAATTTATCAGTCAACTTCACATGATTTATTAATCAAATGTATTAAAAAATATATACAAAGTCTTTTAATAATACTCCCTAATAATAACTTAGTTATTTTGACAATTAACAATAACTAACTCCCCTAACACTAATTTAGGATTGGTTATTCTAACAGCCAATATTCCTTCATTATTTAACTCTAATACAATAAATACATGATTTGCATATAAATTACTTATAATAATATATATTGTATTATTACACACATATTTATGTTCACACTAGATTTTCTCAACATTCCCTCACTTAGTGTGAACATAGGGATGAGAAACTCGAATGTTAGTTTCAACTGATAATGCATTTAATTACATAAAATAAAAACTTTTTGTTATTGAAAATTTCCTTTAGGACTTTTTTGATGACTCATGATTCAAGTATAATGACACACACAACTTTCAACAAAGAATTGAGAAAATGACCAAAGACGCAAAACAATAAAAACATAAAAAACTAGATACTAGACTATTGATGAAAAATTCAAGACTTAAAAAATACACACAAATAAAACTATTAAGAACATATCTTAAAATAATCATAAAATTTAAAAAACACAAAACTACAAATAATATTATAGAATTATAATAATCTAAAAACTACACACATATAACTAAAACTTATAACTTTAATACTTAAAAACAAATTAAAAACTTATTGAACAAATCTTAACACATTAAATTTTATAAATTCTAAATGAATAAATAATTAAAACTTAAAATGATGCACTTAATAAAATATAAACTAAATACTGATTCAGATTCAGGAGATGAAAATGATGAGCAGGATGTGGGGGATTCAGCTAAACATGTTTAGGAGGACCCCAAGCCGAGTCCAAGAAGCCCTACACTCATCCACCTGATTTATTCCAAAGGGAAATGGATCTTGGGGTCCAATTTCAAGGCATAGATTGAAGACTCCCTCCAAAAGCTATATATGAAAATTTCCATCCAAAAACTGCTCTGTGGTGAAATTACTGAGGAGTTCAAGAAGCTCAAAGGATTCCTATATCTGGATATGGTAGGAACTAGTGAAGGTATAGATTGCCCAATTCATACCCCAAAAGGTAAATCTAAATAGCATGGAAAATATGAGGAAGCTACTTGAGATCCTAAGGAAGAAAAAGGGGATTTTCATTCCTCTAACCTTAAGAGGAAGAGATAGGATGATGGCAAGGAACATTATGTTGGGAGTCAGACTAGGAGAAGAAACAATAAAATTGCTAATACTGAGACCAAATAGTTGGTCTTTTAATTTGAATTGGATTAGTTTGTTCATCTTTGTTTTCTTTTTGGATTTTTAGTTGATAGTTGATAGTTGTTTGGTAGAAGGTGGGTTTAGCCATTGGGTTTCTCTTTTTGTACTGTTGTTTTCACTTGATTATCTTTCAATTGTTAGTTGTAAAGGGTTTGGGCCCCTTCAACCCAGATTTTTAACCAATCTAATAAAAAAAATATAAACTAAATACAAATGAAAAATCAAATCCCAAAAAACTAAACTAATAAAAGACAAAAAAAAATGAATAAACACCAAACATAAAATGGATGCTAAAAACCAAATACCAAAAGATAAATATGAACAATAAGATTGTTATCTTCCTTCACAAATGGAGGAGGAAAGATTGATAGAAGTTGGAATGCTTAGAGTGATCCAATGAAGGTTGATATGCTATCATTCAAAGCTATTTACTTTGCTATCACTATGAACTAGTCTATAGTTGTGTTGAGGGGGATCTAGAGGCTTGAAGCTACCCTATGCCATAGATGAATTCATTCCAAACTAGATTATCTTGAGTGGATGAGGGAGGTAGTGATGGGGTTTGGAAAAAACCAAGTAAGAGATGTATCAAGCTTGACAAAGAGACTAAGCTTGCATTCTACCTCTTTTTGAATCTTGCCAAGGTTAAGCTCATAAGTTAAGGCTAAAATCAGATCACAAGTCATTGTATCATGCTATAGGTGTCTTCAAGAACTCATGAATGGAAGATCACCAAGGAACCAAGAGCTCTAATTTGACTTTTCTTTATTTATTCATAAAGGAAATGTGCAAAAGAGTTGAGTTGGTGTGCAAAAGCTCCAAACAAGATTTGCAAGTCTGAGCATGGGATGTGTTGATTATGATTCGAGCCACTAATAAATTTCAAACCCTCATGTACAATTTGTATGGTGATTTGAGATTTGAAATCCAACCAAACAAATTCTTCTCTTGATGTAAATTTATGGTAAAACACACACACACACACACACACACACACACACACACACACACACACACACACACACATGCTCAGTGTTGATTATGATCCAAGCCACTAATAAATTTCAAACCCTCATGTACAATTTGTATGGTGATTTTATTTTTGAAATCCAACCAAATAAATGTTTCTCTTGATGTAAATTTATGGTATAATACATACATACACATATATAATTTTTTAGATATTTGTAAGCAACTCCAAAAATAAAACACACATGAAAACACCAAAAGCTATTATATATATATATATATATATATACATATATATATATATATATATATATATATATATATATACATATATATATACATATATATATACATATATATATATATACATATATATACATATATATATATATACATATATATATATATACATATATATATATATACATATATATATATATATATATATATATATATATATATACATATATACATACATATATATATACATACATATATATATATATATACATATATATATATATATACATATACATATATATATATACATATATATGTATACATATATATATATATATATATACATATATATATACATATATATATATATATATATATATATATATATATATATATATATATATCTTTTTTTTTGATTTTATAGAATGCAAACAATGGACAAAGTGGGTGAGCATACAATGGAGAGAATGGATAAAGTGGAAGCTTTAAATAAAGATAGTGCATATATCTTTATCCATTCTCTCCATTGTATGCTCACCCACTTTGTCCATTGTTTGCATTCTATAAAATCAAAAAAAAAGATATATATATATATATATGTATATATATATATGTATATATATATATATATATATGTATACATATATATGTATATATATATATGTATATGTATATATATATATATATATATATATATATATATATATATATATATATATATAGTTATATATATATATACATATATATACATATATATATATATATATATATATATATATATATATATATATATATATATATATATATATATATATATATATATCTTTTTTTTTGATTTTATAGAATGCAAACAATGGACAAAGTGGGTGAGCATACAATGGAGAGAATGGATAAAGTGGAAGCTTTAAATAAAGATAGTGCATATATATATGTGTGTGTGTGTGTGTGTGTGTGTATAATTTTATAGAATGCAAACAATGGACAAAGTGGGTGAGCATACAATGGAGAGAATGGATAAAGTGGAAGCTTTAAAGAAAGATAGTGCAGGTGGATGGTGGAACCAGCAAAGGTGCACATGGTCTTCACTGCAATTGGTTGGAAATGTTCATGTAAGGGTAAATAGACAAACAAGAGTTGTTTCACATGACCTATACTATAAAATCTCTTAAAAATCCATTTTGATGCAAAACTACAATAGGTGGAAGGTATAGAGATGTTTAGGATGGTCCTGCTCTGATACCAAATATTGAAAATGGCCCATTATAGGTGAGAACTGAAGGCTCAAATAAAATTTATCAATCAACTTCAAATTATTTATTAATAAAATGTATTAAAATATATATACAAAGTCTTTTAATAATGCTCCCTAACAATAACTTAGTTGTTATAATAACCAACAACAACTAAATCCCCTAACACTAATTTAGGATTGGTTGTTCTAACAACCAATATTCCTTCATTATTTAACTCTAATACAATATATATGTGATTTTAATATCAAATCACTTATAATAATATATTATATTATTACAAACATATTTATGTTCACAATAAAACTATGTTCACACTAGATTTTCTCAACACAATATACTTAGCCTCATAAGTAGATAATGCCACTGATGGCTACTTCTTGATTATCCATGATACTAGGCACTCTCCTAAGATGAAATATCCTCCACTAGTGCTCTTATTATCATCTAGACTCCATGCCCAATCTATATCTGTATAGGCTGTCAAGCTAAATTCCTTGCTCCTTGGGTATCATGTCCCAAAATCCATAGTCGCCTTGAGATACCTAAGTATTCTTTTGACTGCTTGTAAATGATTTTCCTTTGGGTTTTATTTAAATCTTCACACAATAATTATTTCTTGCATAATATCATGTCTAGAGGCAATAGTGAATTGAAAACTTCCAATCATTGACCTGTATGATGTCTGATTGACCTTTGGAGATTCATCTTCCTTGCTTAACTTACACCCTACGATCATAGGTGTGATAATTGCATTGAAATCTTCCATCTCGAATTTCTTCAACATCTATCTTATGTACTTAGCTTGTGAAATGAATATACCTCTTTTTTATTGAGTTATTTGTAATCAAAGGAAGAATGATAGTTATCCTAGCATAGACATATCAAAATCCTTCTTCATTACATCTATAAAGGCCTTAGTCATACTCTCACTATTTACACCAAATATGATGACATCCAAATAGACAACCACTATCAATTGATGATCATTTTCTATCTTTATATAGATTACTATCTATAAATCCTCTCTTGAATCCTTGGTCCCTATCCAGTCTAGCATATCAAGTTCTATGAGATTGATTTAGACCATAAAGATCCTTTTTAAATTTACATATATAGTCTTTATTACTTAATAATGATAAACCCTCAATTTGTTACATGTACACCTCTTCCAAGTTCCCATTCAAAAAAGCTGACTTGATATCCATCTGATACAACTTGAACCCTTTGAATCTTGCATATGCTAGAAATAATATAATAGCCTCTAATCTTGCTACTGGAGTAAAGGTCTCCTCAAAATCTACCCCTTCAACTTGTGCATACCCATTTCATACCAATCTATCCTTGTTCCTAGTGACTTCCCCATCTTCATTCAACTTATTCCTAAACACCCATTTTATGCCAATAAAATTCTTATCTTTAGGCCTAGGAACTAGTTCCCAAGTTTTATTATTTTCAATTTGATCTAATTCCTCATTCATAACACATACAAAACTTGTCTTTTCTTGATTATAAAAGGTTTTTAGGTTCAATATCAGATAATAGAGTAACATTATATTGATTTAGGTTAATTACCATCTTTCTCCTTGTTTGCATACCTATATCCTTGTTACCAATGATTTGTGATTTAGGATAGTCTCTCTAAATCTGTCTTGAAGGACCTTTTGAATGTTGTCTTTCCTTAACTTCTTATTCTTCCTCATATATATATATATATATATATATTTTCTTCTTTATTATTGAAGTCCAAATTATTTGATGCATCTTTTTACTAAGAGTGCGAATTCTTAGAACTAATCTCATCAATCTTCACATTGGTGTTTTCCACTATCTTTTCTAACTCCTTATTAAAACATCTATAGGTTGAGATTACATATGTGTATCCCAAGAATATTCATTCATCATACCTTGAATAAAAATTATCTAAGTCTTAATTATCTCTTTTGATGAATCATTTTCTTCCAAACATTCTAAAGTGTTCCACATTAGTAGGTCTACCTTTCCATAGTTAATAGGGGGTTTTATCTCCATTAATACTTATATGTCCTCTAATCAAAATATATACTAAAGTGATCATTTCCTCTCTCCATTATCCATCAATTAAACTTGATTTATTTAGCATAGTCCTTTCCATTTTGTTGAGGTGTCCTAGTTGCTAAGAACTGTCTCCTTATCCCATGGATCTTACAGAAGTCATCAAATTCATTGGACAAGAATTCTCCTCCTCTATCATATCTTAGGAATTTCATCTTTCCATTCTTTAAATTCTTAACTATAGCCTTGAATTCCTTGAAATTATCAATAGATTCTAACTTTTCTTTCAAGAATGCTACCTAAGTGATTTTTGTGTAGTCATCTATGACTAACATGAGATAACTATCTCCTTGAATGCTTTGGATTCTTGTAGGTCCATAGAGATTAGTGTGTATTAACTCTAAAGGTATTATAGTATAATTCTCCTTAGATTTTAACCTTCTTCTAGTTTTCTTACAATGTTGAAATGCCTTGCAAAGTGTGTTTTAAGTTTGGTGATTTTAAACATATTCTTCACAGACTTATTAGATCTTATCTTGACTAGATTATCAAAGTTTAGGTGACCTAACCTTATGTACCATATCCAACATTCATCCATATTTCTCTTAAATCATCTCTCCTTCTTGATCTCATTTAATACATTTAGATTGTTCTCAATCCTCTTAGCATTGGCAATTATCCTTCCTAATTTGCCTCTCCTTATATCATACCCTCTATCATGAAAGGTCAGTGCGTGTCCTTAGTAACAAATTTGACTTACACTAAGAAATTTATGTGTCAAGCCTTCTATATAAAACACATTCTTTATCTTGGTCTTCCCATTGTCCAAACTCAAGATACCCTTACTAACAATATTGGCAGTAGTGTTATCTCCAAATCTTATTGTCCCTGTAACATTCTTTTTCAATGAAATGAGATTGTTCTTGTCCCCTATCATGTGGCTTGAGAAACCACTATTTATATACCATTTCATGCCTTCATCTTGGATGTGAAAGGTAGTCTAAGCTATCATATATTCTTCTCCTTTAGTATTTTTTCCTCCTTCACCTTGTCCACAGGGTATAAATTATTGACCCACTTTTCAATGGTATGACCATATAACCTTTTGTCTTAACTGATCTTCCTCATATGACTCATATTGTAATCCATTGAAATATGTCCTCTTTGATCACAATTATAACACAAAATTGTGCTTCTACTATTGAAATGAGCATTCATCCTATTCCTCCATGAGTAATTGATTCTCGCATGATGTATACAATCCATAGCTCTATGTCCATATTAATTGCATGAGAAATAGTAACCATTAAAAGGATTCACATACCTTGTCTATCTGATGTTGAATGATGTACCTATATCTTTATTGTCTATTCAAGGACTCACATTCTCCTTGAATTTTTAATGATCAATTTGAGTCTCAAATTTGAGAGTTTATGCATAGGTATTTAATCTATTAGTACCATCACTTCTTGATAGTCCATTGTCCTTTGAGGTTTGGCTTTCTTTGTTTTCCTTTTGGTCTTGTATGAAACCAATACCTATCTTGTCATGTGGATATCTCTAACTATTAAAAATATCATGAAATTTAATTCTCTTTCAAATTTATTATGTTTCTTCAATTTTATTATTGATTGATCTAATTCTACCTTCAAGGACTCCATTTCTATTCTAACTTGGTGCACTCTTCCTCATTGGTATTAAGACTTGTAGTGACAATCTCAATATGAGTTTCCAACTATTTGATGATCTCCTCATGTTCACTGGTGTTGTTACTTAGTCTCTCTTAAAAGAGATTGATTTATTCCTCATAACTCTTAATCAATGATCTTAGTTTTTGATTCTTCCTTCTTTAGAAATTCAACTCCTCTAGAGCACACACCAATTATGCCTCAAGGTTCACTTTAACCTCTTCTTCATCTGATTCTTAATCTTCCATAAGATTTTTCCCTTTAGAATAATGTTCATTGTCTATTTATATGTCCATGAATATAATTTCATTACTATCATGATCATTTCTATCATTATCAGTATCAGATATACTTGTGTCACTTATATCAAAGGAGTCACTATCTACTTTGGTGTAAAAACTTTGATTATCCTTGAATGAGCTTTTCTTGCCTTCATACTTCCTAAAACTCTTTTTTTATCTATTATTTTCATCATGCTCTCTATTATGATTATTATTATCTTTGTTAGGGAACTTGGATGCGAGGTGACCAATATTACCATAATTAAAGCACTTAAATGGAAACTTGCCCTTATACTTCCCTGATCCTTTCTTTAGTTTTTTTACAAACATGGCTTCTATCTTATCATCATCAATATCTATATCAACATCATCCTTGACATTTTTACCTTGTGAAATTTTCTTATCTTTGATTGTAGCTTCCTTTTTGGAAGGTTTTCCATCACATGTTCTCATTTCATAGGCAGTCAGGATGCCATGAAGCTCATCCATCTGTAGTATATTGAGATCTTTGATCTCCTTTACAATAGAGACTTTTAAATTGAACTTAGATGTTATGGATATTAATATATTTTGTACCATTTTTGATTATTTCAACTTATATCCTAGACCTATGATTACATTTACCACTTCATCTACTCTTAACATATAAGATGTAATGTTTTCATCCTCCTTCATTCTCAGACTTGCAAACTACCTTCAGTGGGGTTTATAATTTTTCCAACTTGAATCTGGTATCTCCTTCATATATGGTTTGACATTTTTCTCAAATCCCTTTGGTTGTATCACACTTCATGAATTTTCAAAATTTTGCCTATGAAAGACCACATAGGATGTCATTAATTGCCTTAGAGTTATTTTCACTTGCCTTCTTGCCTACTACATTAGTTGGTGGTGTAAGAGGTGGAGTGAATCCATCAATAATATATTTACATATGTCATAGACCAAAGACATTATATAGGTATTCATTTTGACTCTCTAAAATGCATAGTTAGTCCCACTGAAGAGAGGATCCTTATTGGTTGAGAAACCTCTTTGTACTTGATGACTAGACAAGCTTGTGCTTCTAGGATCTCCTTTAAGCTATTAGGCCTACTTAAAAGGACCAAAACATGATACTAATTATTGGAAAAACAATCACTAGGGGGGTGAATCAATGTTTAAAATTTTTCTTTCAATTATACTCAATCATTTATGAACTATGAAAGCAACATAGTGATCTAGTAAATCATAAAGAACCATTAAGATGAGCACGAAATAAGATAACACATATATGAGAGGGAAACCCTCAAGGGGATGAAAAAACACTATTTTATATAAAAATTGACTATATTCCTATTAAAATATACCAAATTTAGTTGAGCACCAACTCAACTTGGAGTACCAACCCCAATAGAGTCAAGCACCCACTTGACTACGCTTTAACAAGCACCTATTTGAAAGGAAGTGCCAACTCTCTAAGTGACTCAGCACTAACTCAGCTACCTCAAAATTTTGATCACATTAACATATATGCTATTTTATTATGGTATATAACTCATTTTAGGACCTCCTTCTTCTCAACTATGTAAGATTTTATTCACTTATTTTACAAACATCAAATAGGCCTAAACTGCCTTGTATATATACTAATCTCATGGTCACACACCACTTGGTCAACCACATACCTTAAAAATATTATATCATACACATAATAGGTCTTATAACATCTTATGAACATGGTTCAATAATAATTTTAACCCTTTTTTGTCTACAACAATTCAATTAGGCCTTAATCCTCTTTTAGGTCTCATAGAGACCTAATTACATTAGGTATGTCCTTTTAAAGCCAAAAATTGATCTTATTGGGCCCATATGTATTTCTAAAATAATTGAAAAAAATTCAAACAATTATCCAATGAATTATTCTAACCTCTTCCGTGATTTATTATATCTGCATTCTTTGTTCATACCATGAAAGCTCTTTTAGGATAAACTGCCCTATTAGGCCTATGTACTTCAAAAAAGTTTATCTTAAAATAATGAAGCTTAAACACCATTAATATACTCAAATATGAAAAATGAAACATGTAAATATATTCCTCATGACCTCAGGGTCATCACCAAATGATTGAAACATCTTTACTCAAGAGATAAAGGCTCAAGAATATCTCTACAACTCGCTTACTTAGAACTGCCAATTCACCTCAAAAACTAGTCATGATGGATTAGATCTCTAATTCTTGTGTAGACACTTTTCATGAATATTGATGCACATAAATAGTTATATGATATCTCCATACCATCCTTAGATATAAAATTCATATAGTCTAATGGTAAATATTGGTCTTGTACACCAAAATCTTGACCCTATGTTTCACAGTCCTATTTGAACCATACATGCCATTTTGTGAGCAACATTTCACCACATAAACTGAACTAAAAAGATTATTCAAAGAATGATCATGACTTAAAAGTTATAAATAATTTTTTCATGCACTTTATTGCATTAATATATTATGCACAGACCCTCAAATCTATCTCTTCATTTCTACTTGGGTTTTACACTATTCACACCATTAGGTCTATCTAGGATTGGCTTACTTGAATGACCAAATAAGGAACACTTAAGGGATATAACATATTCATAAGTCATCATGGAAATTTAAAATGACTCTCTATATTCTTCTATTATATATTTTATTTTCTTGACTAATTCAACATTTGAGAGCTATAATAACTTCTTGACAAATAGGCCTATATCTATACATTTTCTCTCTAATATGACTAACCAACACCACTTGGAGGTACTTGTGAGAGTTGAATATATGATAAAATATATTGTCTAGGAATTATAATCCATACTGAGTTGTTTTAAACAAAATATTTCATATCAATTTCTTATTAGAGTTTTAAGGAGGTTTAACATAGGTTTTGGTGTTAACGATTGTTCATTGAGGACTGTCACTTGAATCCAAAAATAATTCTTTTGAGATCTTATGTAAGACCCTTAACCATCTCTACTTAATATATTAGACTCTCATGTAGAGGTTACACATGCAAAGTAATGTCTAAAAGTTCTTCTCGAGTTTAAGACCTCATTCTATGAGTTCAAGAAGGCCTAACACAGTGATTCATGCACTTCTCCTTCAAATCTTAACATAAAAATTTGGGATCATACCCAATTTTTTTTATCTCACCTCTTTCCATGATCACATGTTCATGCTTGCATTAAAATATAATATTCATACCTCATTAGGTTAGGTAGGGTATAAGAGTGGTCTAGGTGTAGACTTAGACTAAAGGTCCTATCCATATAATCTCACCTTAAAACTATAATGAATGATTCTATACCTTATTCACATGATCAAAAAATTCCATAAAACCTTCACATGCCTATGTTCATTCAATTTACCATGCACATATCTCTTCTTATCATGACTAGGCTTCCTATGCACTTGACATCAATGACTTGTACCTTATATGTAGACATTAGACATTATTTGCCTTCAAATTATCTCTTTATATTTATCTCATGATAACACTCTATCATGACAATAGTCTTTCATGCACCTTGTCACATCACACACTACCAACTATCCTTAGTCACCTTTGACATCAATGACAATACTCAACATAGTCTTGTAACATTATTGTCAATCTATTAAATAAGAAAGAAAGTGGAAGACCATCAAGGCAACCAAACACATTTACATATAAAATCAATTTTGTGTTATTCTAACAATGTTTGTTTTCAAATAGAGTCAAACCTTATAATATACTAAGTAGTAGTATATATAAAAGGGAGAGATGGGTCTTGCCTCCAGGAGGCATGAGATCCTACTTTTTGCCATCATGGCTTGAAATAGTAAAAAAAAATTATGTCAAAAGATTCCTATTTCCAAAATAGATAAGACATAATGGAACTCCATGGCTCACTAAGGAGCCTTAAGGAGAGGTTTGATGTGGACCACATCCTAATAGTTATAAAAGGATTTGTTGAGAAACTCATGATTAGTCAATGAGGTCAAACTTGTATAAGTTGACAAAATACTCATAGAGAAATGTCTTTACTGGAGTTATTATGTGTAGGAAGTGTGGGAAGAACCCACCTAATATACCTGTATGGAAATATGAATGACTGAGGGACTAGCCACAAGGTACTTTACCAATGTATTTGACTACTTAGTCATTTAAAAAAATAAAAAATGTCTTTCTATAATGTTTTTGGGGATGACCTTCATGTCTTACAATTTTGTACTAAATCCAGAGGAAGTGTCCAAGTCATTTATCTTAGGATTATGAAACTTGTCAATTTACCACTCGATCAATACTTGTAGACCTTTCCTTTAGTATATGGACTAAAATTAATCCAAATGCCAAGTAATATTTATAATGAAACAAATGTCTTTATAGTGCTCTCTAGACCCATATTCATGCATTGAATCTGCTTTGTCCCATGTTTGCTTTACTTGAATCATGACACTTGGCTTGTCCTCACTCTTTTGATAGGTTTGAAATCAACACTTTGTACCACAATCCCATTCTAGTAGAGAGTGATTGAGATGCTAACATATGGCATGATCTAACTCTTTTTCTTAGTTTCTTAGCTTTGATGCATGTGCCTCTAGGACATTGGCTATAGTTTCGTGAGATGTTGATATGTGGCATAATCATATTAATTTGGGGGATTTGTGTGCTATGTATTATATTTTACTATGTCTATAGGCCTAAAATGAGTGGAATGTTTCCACACAAATGACCCTCACTTCTCCAGAGGGTCTTCGATCTTTGACTATGTAACTAGCCATTGGTATACTTGACAAGTCACAAGTGAGCAAGATTATGCCATGTGGCATGATCTCACTTATTTGGAGGGTCACCTATCTTCAAAATATGTGCTCACTCCTATTATCTATGGATGAGTAGGATTATGACATGTGGCATGGTATCACTTTTCTAGGTGATCAGAGAAGATTGTGAATTAGATGAGTGGGATGCTACCATATTGACAATCTTTGCTTGTCTAGGTATTTAGGGAATTTTAAAACTTGGGCCTACTCCTATTAGTCACAAATGAGTGATATTATATGGCACAATTTCACTTATCTAGATTCTCAGGACTTGGTTATTTCAATATTTTTATCTTGAGAAATGAGATGGAGACATATGGCTCAATTTCATTAATTTAAATGCTCATAGGGTCCTTGTCTTATAAATATTTGAGTTAATAGAAGAAAATAACTAAGATGAGGACACATGGCATAATCCTAGTTTTTTGGGTGTTCAAGTGAAAATGAATTATAACCTTTGCCTCATAAGCCATATAAAAGCGAGGTGAAGGCACATGTCCCAATCTTATGAACTTGGGTACTTGCTGAAGAAAAAAAATTGGTCACTTGAAAAATCCTTTGAGAGGAATACTGGTGCCAACACATATAATTATCTTGGAGCTTGGGACTTAGCCATTGAAATTTGAACTACATGGACTTAGCCACTCTTAAATTTGACAATTACTCTAGGTACAAAAGAGATGTGTGATGGCAGTCTGTGCAAGGAAACTTAATATATGGATTAAGTATTAATTTCATTCATGATGTAGGGGATAATTTTGGGGTGGATCACATAATCTTTGGTAAGGTTGTTGTATAAAGCCAAAATAATCTTGAGAAGAACAAACAATCTTTGGCAAATATCAAGTTAGCTCAGTTAGTCCATAAATCCAAATCTAAATTTGATGTATGTCATATTATTAAAATCTAAACATATGCATAAAATATATTCAATAAACATGTCCATTTAAACCTTTAGACTAAGGTATCAATAGAACCTTGGACTTAAGATGATGACTTCTAGCTTAAACTTGGATTGATTCATTTTACAACAAGGCATAGACATGGAATTTGAGCTCAAAGTGGGTCCTCATTTGAAATTTTTAAAAAGGGTCATGTTGGTCACAAAAATATTATGCCCAAATTTATAATACAAAGGCTTCCATCTCTTGATGAAACCATGGGCTGATTCATGATTATATTTCTTGCAATTGATGAACTTACCATATTTATCCTCAAGTAAGTCATGATATTAGAATTATTGAAACAATGAATTAAGTAATCCTTATAAATAAATGATAGAGATAAGCTTGAGTTAATTATACCATTCTAAAGAATTAGCTATAAGGGTTTTGATAAGTAGTTTGGTAGCTACATAGGTGTTAATCTTGAGCCAATTTTATAAAGGTTTCCATAGGATTTAATATGTAAGGTTGGATCAATATATCTATCATAAGTGATGGTTGGGATAACTTCCTTGATATCCATGGCTGCAATATGAGGTCCTAAGAGTTCATTTTAGATATTTTTGATGACTTTGTTGCGAATGGGTGGTTTTGGGATTGGGTTACATAGATCATACCTAAGGGTAAGAGGGTGGGAGTAGGGAGGACATTGATTTGGCATTCCCAATTGAATTTGTTAAGATTAATCGGGCATTCGAAAAACATGATTTTTCATTTGTGTGAACAGATTATAAATATATTTTTTCATATGCACCATTTGGTCCAAGACCTTTAATATCATTTGAACTAGATTGATTATAAATTTTTGGGTTGATTGGGATGGTTAAGTTTCATGTTGGGTAGAGTGGGAGAGTAGCGCTAGATGTTGGTAATAGCATTTTAGCCAATGCTATAATTGGGGCACTAAAATTATCACTAACCATAGTCATTACTAAGTTGGGGATGGTGGATGAGGAATGGTTAGAAGAAGTCATGGATTGAATATCCTCAAAGCTTGTAGAAGAATCAAATCCAATAAGAATCTTAAGGAAAACATAAACCATAAGAGCATGAACTATTTCTTGGGATTTCACTATGTGTTCAAGATGTTCTTGTAAGACAATTTTACTTTTGGGATTATATTCATTATAGTATTTTTCTTCACCCTTATAATGATATTCCTCATGGGTATATTTCTAGACTTAGATCTTAAGTTGACCATGGGGTTGATATTTTTGCATTTTTTCTTGTTTATATTGGCCATGGACATATTATAATTTTTGGAGGGATTTTATTAAGAGAAATAAAAACTTTAGGCAAAAATATTTTAAAAATTTCTAGTGTTATTCATGGACATGGAACTAGGATTATTGTTATTGAATATTTGATAATTGGAAAACTACTAGTCCAATCCATTGCAAACATTGAAAATTCCATTATATAAAAGGGATGATAACAGTAATGAATGATAAAGGAAATTTTTTATGAACAAGGTATGTTTTGAATATTGAGAAAGATAAGAAGTTAGGAAAAGAGAGAACATAAAAAATACCCAACATAGTGGTGGATTAATATTTACATCGGGTTCACTAGAATGTATGTAGGGAAAATATAGTTGAAAATATAAGGATCATCTAATATAAAAAAAGTTATAATATCATACTATTTATAGCACACATATAATATGATATTCCATAAAGTGGCACAAGGCTATAGATAAAAATTGCACATAATGAAGTGAATATTACAAGGATACTATTAGGAGATCTATTTAAGGAACTAAATAACAAAGAATTACCTAGATATAATATGTAAAAGGGATAATCAAATGAGAGATACATTAGGTCATAACCAAGATATATCTAATTTAAGGTTTGTAATAATGAGGTTTAAATAAAGGAAAAAAACACATGCAAAGATAACATACACCAACAAGTATAAGCTAATCTAAGAACATAAGACAATAACATACCAATATTATATATGCACCAAAGTAAATAAATAAATTGTATATAGTTAAGAATAATTAACTTAGGTTGACTTGTTGGTTCATTAATCTCCCCCAACTCAAATGGTACTTTGTGAGAGATGTTGTAGATGAAGTTCAATTTGGAAAGAATAAGACCTAAGTAACCCTAGTTGGGGAATCTAAAACTAGGTGTACCTTACTAGTTCAAATTATCCTCTTAGGATCCTCAAATACCATGTGAAAACTAGCCTTCATAATGTGTAAGCTCATAAGGCCCAATTCCTTTTATTATTAATAAGGTGGATTTAAAAGTGTGAGTAGAGTGGATTGAATTTATTTCATATGAGGAATAATAAAGGGGATTTATATAAATATGAATCAAAATTAGAAAAATCACCACTAAAACTTATTCAACCCATCGACTTGATCGAAGTAGTATGAAAAAATTTCTAGTATACATAATACTACTTTAGTCTGGTGATTGATGGTGAAGAAGAGGAAAATCATTACATATTCATTGGTTAGATGGTGATGTTGGATAGAAATATGTAAGCATGAAGAAGAAGAGTGGAAAAGGAGACCAACAACATGAAAATGATAGGCAAGTAGATGATAGGATATGAATTAATGGAGATATATTAGATGATCATTAAGGAATCTCTTAAAAATTTCTATGAACTAATCCAACCCAATTATGATGCATTCCTTAGGATGTGCATTTAGGGAAATCGATGTGCTGATGGGTCGTGCAAGAGAAATTATCACTTAGTGAAAAATTAGAGAATATATATATATATATATATATATATATATATATATATATATATTCTCTAGTTTATATAACATGTTTACTTCATTTATATTATGATTTTTTATATTTTGATGGGTTCCTTGAGTATGTAGTGATAAGTTGTAAAAATATGAAAGGAAAAAGGGAACACCATATGGCCACAACCATTACTAATGCAAGAGAATATAGGTGCACAAGTAGTGTTGTGTCACCCAAAAAGAACTAATAGTGTGTTCACATGAAATCAATTTTAATTGGTAGTGTGAAGATGACCTTAATAGACCCATAGAGGTAAATGACATGTTAATTGTCTCCTAGAACATAGAAATGACCATTATTAATCATTGAAATAGAATTATATATCTATGATAAGATAAGTAGATAGACAAAATATGCAAAAATGGTGAGGTTACCATATAAAATTTATCGATTCTTTAAAAATGGGTTACATGATGTAGATATTAGATTTATAATACAAATTTAAAATACCTGTTACCATGCTGGATGTAACCACTCAAATCCAAATAACTTATACTAACATATTGAAATAAACCACTATGTAATTAATGTTATACATCAATCACTTTCTAATCTAATGCTATGCAAACATGAAACTGAGTATTTTATAAAGAGATGAATGCCTTACATATAAAATAAATAAATAAAATAGAACCACTTGGATCAAATGAAATAATAAACCCCCTTGATTTGAATGGATATATAATACAATCTAGAGCATATGACTATGAATTCATCCAATTGTATTTGATGCACTAAAAATTAACACATTATACATTGTGGGATTGATCAACCAATATCGCTTCACACAAAAGCCCACTACCACACGAGTTGTGATATTAATGATGAAAATAATGATAGCATGTTTATACCCTCTAACCATTATGTACCCACATTACAATATAAAAATAATAAAGGTTTGCTCAATTACATCAATCTACATAAAGCTTTACATAAAAACTCATCCTATGACTATCTAGTACTATGTATGGCACATATATATTGATGTCCAAAAATGTTGAACTCTATCTCTTCCAAATTTTACAATCATAAAAAACTAATGGAAGGCCAATAAAATCTCTTACCCTATCATACAAGAGATGATAAGTACCAAAAATGAAAAACTAAAACACACAACCGGGTCTACTTCTCTTTAGGGATATCAAAGAAATGAAAACAAAAAATGGATATTAAAAAAAATCCAAATAAAAATTTATAATATAGCATAACCCTATCATTTAGTTAGCAACTCACTCAAGATGGGTGAATCTTAGTGCACTCAAAGTATATAGTCAGGGCCATCTACACCATATGTCTCAGCCATGTAGGATGCTTCTTAGTCAGATGATATGTTAGAATAACTAGAATAACTAGAGTAACTATAAGAAACTCCACTAGAGTGATCAATGTAATGTTATTAAACCTTATTTATATCTCTAAAGGGTTGCTTTCAATAAAGGGCACACATTAGCATAGTGATATATATCACCACAATTATAGCATTTTGGCTTTTTTACTAGAATTAAATTATGAAGAAGAGTGACTTGAGTAAACATGATACTGAAAATAATCCTTATGCTAATGTTTATATTTTTATGACTTCAGAGAATGCTTGAAATAATTCCTTGGAGAATGCTTTGGAAAATGTTTCCAAAAATACTTTGTTTGCTCATGTATTTTATCTATTTTACATTTCCATGCTTTGTGAAATAAACATATTCTATAAGCTTACCAATATTATTCTTAGCAAATTATCACTCATGTTAAGAAAGTAACTCACATATGGAATCAAATGTTACATTATTGATTTTCTCACTGAGTTGAAACATTCTAAAAAAAATGTATAGGCTGAATTGAGTCCATCCAAAGTGATGGAAATGAGCATATCATCATCAGCTATTTTCCCGCATGTAGTATTGTATTTTTATTTCACATTTCATCCTAAAAATTAATTAAAATACATATTCATCATCATTAACCTTATTATTTAACAAATACATTAGGAGGTCAATCTTCTTATATGCTAGTTTTTTATCATACAAGTATTTGAGTACTTTTCATGCTTTTCAAATGTCAGTTTTAATATATTTTATGTAAATGATGACTTGTGAAGAATAATAAATTTTATCGTGCAATTTAAAACTTAACATTTTTTTTTCAAGAAATTTACTAGTTTCAATAGGAGGTGTAGTTTGTTTTTCAACTAATTCCCAAAGATCGTAAAAAGCTAGTGTATTCTCCATATTCATGCTATAATTCCTTATAGTTTTTGGGTGTTAATATTCTTACTTTAGATATGAGGTTTATTATTTTAGTGATGATGAAACACATAAAAAATCAATAAATAAATAAGAATAACACTAAGGGGTTTGCCTTTACTAACTTGTAGATTTATTATGCAATATTTTCTACTTCAAATATATCCTTATGAATCCACAAAAATATATTAATAGCCATTGCTTAGTGTTGATACTTAGACATTTAAGATTTTACATGTTTTCTTGACTATTTTAATTACAATACATGTTACTTGGATAGATAATATATATTTAAAAATATTTTATTTTAAAGCAAAATAATTTTTTAACAAAAGTATGCACTTAAGGGGATTTGATCAATGAACCTCCATCTCTTCTATGCTTTAACAAAATTATTGTTACCACCCCTCTTATGTATGCTTAAAGAACATAAATGTAACACTTTATATATATTATTGGTCTTGTAAAGAGGTTTAGATTAAAAAAATGAAAGATGAGTGTTTTTAAACATAAGACCTCTTTTTTCAAACACCATTCCCTTAACCAACTTGCCCAAGCACTTGGGTGAAACCTGGAATGTAAAAAAATATATGTATACTTGGTTTTGACTATGTAGGAAAATAAATTAAAGAAAATATTTCAGTGAAATATTTTAGCTAGCAATTCCACTTTTCAACAAACAAATTTTATCAAAAATAAAGGGACCCATGCCTTTTTCAGCCCAAAATATGATAATAGTTAAATTTTATCAACCTTTATCAAAATTTCAATGCCCAATACTCTTAAAAATAATTTAGAAGTTATTTTTCAATCCTACACATTATGTCATGTAGATCTATAATGCTATCCAAAATTTTTTCAATGGTTTTCAACATCCTTTATTAGTATGAGCTTCAGTTACAACACCACTTCAATGTGTAATTTTTTTAAAATATTTTTAGTCATACCTCAATACAAAATTCAGTGCTTTTGGTTAAATTTTTAGTGACTGAGGGAGAATATTTAGCTTCTTTAAATTCCATTTATAACAGTGCAAAGGAAAATTTATTTTCTTCAAGGTTTTCCAACACTACAATGATTTGACAAAAACAACAATGCTCCAAGATAGAGAATGAAACTCCAAGCAAGGAAATAATGTCAAAACATAAGTTTCAATACTTAAAAATTGATCACGTCTCACATCATTCATGTTTTACTTGATTTTAATTTACTCAAAGACTTCTAATAAAAAATAAAATAAAACAAAGGAAATGGCTTGTTCTTCAAGAAAAGTAAAACTTCAAAAACTTTACTAAAAATTTAAAATATCCACATTCACATGTTTTCATGGGTCTTCCATCTCTCTCTTCACAAATCAATCACCACCATAGGCTATAATACCACTGATAGGAAAAGCATAAAACCAAAATATACAAAAAATTGTAAGGTTACCATATAATTTTTTTTTTGATTCTTTAAAAATGAGTTACATGATGTATATATTAACTTGCCAATATCAAGTTACAAAACCTGTTACAACATGAGGTTTAACCACCCAAACCCAAATAAAATCCACTAACATAGTAAATTAACCCACCAAGTAATTAATGTTATACATTAATTAATTTCTAATCAAATGCTATGTAAAATATGAAAAATGATGTCTCGTAAAAAGATGCATGCCCGGTATACAAAATAAAGTAATTAATAAACAAAACAAAACCACTTGGATTAAATGACCTAAAAAAACCCATTAATCCAAATGGATATAAAACATGATCCAAAGCATATGAAAGTGAATTCATCTAATTATCTCTATCACACCTATAAACTATCACATTATACATCATGGTACTGATTAACCGATGCCACTCAACACATAATCCAATTACCCCACAAGTTATGACATGAATGATGAAAATCCTATTAGCATGCTCATCCCATTTGAGCATTTTATACCCATATTGTAGTATAAAAACAATCAAGGTTTTCTCAACTAAATCAATCTACATAAGGCTTCACACATTATGAAAATATATCTTGATTCCCAACAATGCCAACCTGTCCCTTTAAACTCATACAATCATTGAAAACTAATTAAAGGATGATACAGTCTCTTCAAATGATTGAAGGACAATACAATCTCTTCTCTCCCTATTAAATGAGAGGTGAGAATTATTTATAATGAAAAAATATATCCAAACAACCTGGTATGCTCCCCATCGATGATATCAAATAAACGAAGACAAAAAATGTATAGAAATTTAAAAAATTCAAGAAAAAATTGTTAATGTAGCAGAACCATATATTTGAGTTAGTAGATCACTCAAGATGGGTGAATTTATATGTACATAAAATATGTAGTCAAGTCCATCTAGACCATATGTCTCAGTCATGTAGGATGCTTCTTAGTTAGATGATGTGTCATAATAACTAGAGTAACTAAAAGAAGCTCCACTAGAGCAAGCAATGTAATGTGCTTTGCCCTTATTTCTATGTTTGGAGAGTTACTTTCGAGAATGGAACACATCTTCATAGTGACCTATACCACCACAATTATAACATTTTTGATCTTTTAAACTAGACTTGGAAGATTAGGAAGAATTACTTGAGTAACCATGAGACTGAAAAGAATGATTATTCTTATGTTTTGAGGACTTTGGAGAATGATTCAAAAAATGTTTCTAAAAATGTTTTGTTTGCTCATGTATTTTTTATATTTTTTATGTCATTACTTTTGTGAAATAAACATCTCTTGTAGGTTTACTACTCTTCTTCTTGGTCAATTATCATTCATGTTAAGTAACTCATATATAGAATCAAATGTTGCATTATTGATTTTGTCACCAAGTTGTAACATTTCTAAAAAAATGTATAGGTTGAATTAAGTCCATTCAAAGTGATGGTAATGAACATATCATCATCTATATTCCCGCATGTAGTAATATAATATTATTTTAAAATTTTCATCCTATAAATGTATTTAGATACATCTTCATTATGATTAAACTTATCATTTAACAACCACATTAGGAGATCAATCTTCTTATACATTGGTTGTTTGTCATATAGGTATTTAAGTGCTTTCCGTTATTTCTCAGTGTCAGTTTTAATAGAATCTATGTGAATGATGAATTGTGTAGAACAAGATGATTTTATCATTGTAAGTGCACACTTATAATGCTTTTTAAATTAAAGTAATTTACCAATTTTAGTAGAATGTGTAGTTTGTTTTTCAACTCGTTTCTAAAGATCATAAAAAACTAATGTATTCTCCATATTCAAACTCCATTCCTTATAATTTTTGGGAATTAATATTCATACTTTAGAGATGATGCTTATGATTTCAGTTATTATGACACACAAAAATAATACAAAAAATAAATAAGAATAATACCAAGAATTTGCCTTTAACCTCTAGTAGATTCATGATACAATGCTTGTTACTTCAAATATATCCTTAGGATTCCATAAACATACCTTAATAGCCATTGTTTGGTGTTGATCCTGAAACATGTAGGATTTTACATGTTTTCTTGACTATTTTACTTACAATACATGTTACTTGAAAAGAGAATATATAATTGTAATATTATTTTTTATAGGAAAAATAATCCTTTAGCAAAAATATGCACTTGAATGGATTTGAGTAATGAACCTCCCTCTCTTCTATACTTCAACAAAAATTTTGTTACCACCCTTCTTATGTATGATTTAAGAACATAATTGTAGCACTTTCTATATATTATTTTTATTGTAAAGAGGTTTAGCTAAAGAAATTAAAGATGAGTGGTTGTGAACACAAGACTACTTCTTTCAAATACCATTCCATTAACCAACTTGCCCAATCAGTTGGTGAAAACTAAATTTAAAAAAACTAATATATATGTTTGGTTTTGACTATGTAGGAAAATAAAATAAAGTAAAATGTAGTAATGAAGGATTTTACCTGACAATGCCACTTTCCAACAAATAAAATTTACCAAAAATAAAGGAACCCATGCTTTTTTCAACTTAGAATAGGAAAATAATTAAATTTTATAAACATTTATCAAACTTTCAATGTCCAAAACTCTTAAAAGTACTTCAAAATTTATTTTTAGATCTCATACATCATGAAATGCATATTTGGAACATTATCTAGGAGATTTTTAATGGTTTCAACATCCTTTGCTAGTATGAGCACTAGTTTCAATGCCACATCAACCTGTAATATATTTGTAAGACTTTTAATCACCCCCAACACAAATTTTAATGTTTCTAGTTGGCTTTATAATCTCAAGGAGAATATTTAACCTCTTTAACACCTTTTTATAATAATTCAAATAAATTTCTAAATTTTCCAAGCTTTTCAAACACCCTGGCTAAATCGAAACATACTTTAAAAAAAAATACAATGCTTTGACAAAAAAATAGTGCTCGAAGATAAAAAGTGGCACTCCAAGCAAGACAAATTATGTCAAAACACAAATATAAATACTTCAAATTTGATCATGTCTCATAGGAATCATGATTTATTTGATTTTAATTTGCTTAGAGTATTCCAAGTAAAATAAAATAAAATAAAGGAAATTACTTATTCGTAAAAAAAATTCAAAAAAATTGCCAAAAATTTAAAATATTCACATTCATGTGTTTCACAAGTCTTTCATATCTCTCTCCTCATGAATCAATGACCACCATTAGTTCCAATGCCACTGATGATACAAACATACATACACAATATGTGGAAAATGGTAAGGTTACCAATTTTATTGATTCTTAAAAAATGGATTACATGATGTATATATTAACTTGCCAATAAAAAGTTATAAAACCCATTACCACATGGGATTTAACCACCCAAACCCAATTAACTTCCACTAACATATTAAATTAACCGAATAAGTAATTAATGTTATACAATAATTACTTTCTTATCTAATGTTATGTAAAACATGAAAGGGGATGTTTTGTAAATATATGCATTCCCCATATACAAAATAAAGTAACTAATAAACAAAACAAAATGACTTGGATAAAATGACCAAAAAATCTCATGTTGAAGCCATTAGTTAATTCATGTCTTTATTTACTATTATGAAATTTCCATTCTACATTAATTAATGGTTTCACCTGTGATGTTTTGCAGAAGCTAGGTAATGGGATATAAAAACTTGAATGATCGATTCGAGCATTTCCAAGATCTATGGAAATTTGAAGAGTCACCTCATGAAAAAAAATGGAAAATGATGATTGAGGTGGGTAACTTATAGAGTTAAAGAATGAGAGGGAATAACTCCAATATTGGGAAGTGTGTGTAAGAGCAGTGAAAATATATAACCACTAAACCCATTTTAGGACTATGTTGTATGGGGTTCATCTTCATGTTTGTATTGTAATAAAAAATCAAGTATGGTGTGTGTGTTTCAATTTATATAATATTTTCATTTTAATGGAGTAAAGAGAGAATGTGGTTTCCTAAAGTTAAGTGTGTTGTGTGAAGCCTATGTCTATTGTTGGAAAGAGTGAGTCTAGGCTAGGGAGTAAAGCAACTATTGATTCCCCCTCTTCCCCATTATTTTTTTCATCAATTACCCTAGTTGTTACAACATGACCTTGTTAGCATGTCCCTAGCTCATCCAACACCCCCTTGTGATCATGTGTCTAGGACCACATTGTACCTTAGTGGACACCCATGTGATAAATTAACCTCAATATTACATCATTTCTTAACTTACCTCTCTACTATTTTATAAGAGAAATTAAAATTTATTTTATGGATAAAAATAACAAGTTTCAAAATTCCACCCTCCTCTTTTTATGTGTAAAATCAATGAGGATTCAAACCATGGGCCAAAGTGCATATCTAAAGTAAATACAAGCCATTTTTAAACTGAGTTTAATTATGTATTTATCGGGTTTGAAACGAAGATTTGGATCCCTTTATGGTTTGTTTTTATTTTCATTTTGGGGAATATTTCTAATTTTTATGTATGAACTTTCTACAAATATTTTTGGGGTTTTTCTTTACATATTCTAGGTTTCTATTTGAAATATTATGCATAGTCAATTTTTTGTTTTATTTTGTTGCTTCTATGTTTTAGGGAAAATATTTTTGTGTGTATGGGGTAAACATGATGGATGTCAGGTTGAGCTTGGGGACTTTGGGAAGGATGTTTGTTGGCTCTCCTACCTACAAAAGCATAATTTTGGGCTTAGGTTTTGCCTTCCAAGTTAACTCTCTCCTAATTTTTTGTGTTTTAGTCAACCCAATAAAAAATAAAAGGTTTTAGGCCTTAAAGATTGCACATAGTGTACAGATTAAGTTGTAAATAGTAGTTCAAATGCATTATGTCAGGGGTATAGTGTACTAGCCCTTGAACCTTAATTTTTGAATTAGTTTTTAAGACCTTTTAGGGTAGACTGGATCTTTAATTAAAAATAGAAATGCATGTATTTTATAAAGTAATATACTTTAAATATTTGTTTCTTGAAAAAAAAAAAAAAAAAGTCTTCAACTTTTAAGACACTCTAGTAGGCCTACGAGGCCATTTAGTACCCAAAAGCTTTACGTGATAAATCATTTTTGGATTTTAGGATCAAAATTAAATAATTAACACTTGTATATATTTAATTTTTAGAAAATATATACTAAAGTCAAAAAAATCGCTTCAGATTGTAGGAGGCCATTAATACCTTATGTGAACCTTCAAACCTTCCAAGTATTTTTATTCATTTTCCTTCATCTAAGATGCTTTACCAACACTCTAAAATCCCTAAAAAAGATTCAAGATCATATCTTCATCCTTGATACATCTAAATATTAGAAAAACTAATTTTACCTATGTAATATTTAATATTTGAGACAAAGGGCAATAAAGTAAAAATGCAAACTTAGAGCTATCCAAAACAAAAATAATAGATATAAAACCAAACAATACTAACCTTAAATGTAAAATGATTTCTTCTAATCTATCAAAATAAACCTAGGCCAAGCCATGAAAGTAAGAGGGCTTCCATGGAAAAGGAAGCCTCTTGTAAGAGATAAGTTAAATGAGGAGGCATGGGCTAACCTCTTGCTCTCCCAACATGTTCCTCCCCATTTGTACATTAACAAAATGCATGTTTTAAGGTGAGATTAGGCACTTAAAAGATAACCTTAAGGTTTTAGGTGAGTTATTATGGGTTTTAGTAAATGGATGGTTGAGATTGATTTTAACATAAGGTTAAGATATACTTCTCATGTGATTTGTTTAATATTTTTATATATTATTTTAATTTATAATATCTACTTACTCGTATGTCATATAGTTGAATTTTGAGTTGTGCATTAGTTTAATGAAATTAAAATGACATGAGGGTGATAAATAACATGTCAACATTAAAACATAAATAAGATCACCTTATTTACCCCTTTTGACCCCATTTGTAACTTATATTATATTAATTAAATATTATTAAATCTTCAGAACCATTAACATAAAGATTTCCTATGCTTCCCATTGGAAAATTATTTTTTACTATGAAAAATGAGGGATTCAACAATAGTGAAGGGAAAGTAGTCCCTCTTCTATTTTATGTGGAGGTTCACTTTATTTAAACTAGGGAAAACATGCAAGGAATATTTATAGTATTCATAAGAATTTTTTTATATGTGGGATATGTTTAACCCTAATTTAGATAAGAGGCTATACTAGTTGGGTAAAAGGGTTAAGGATATAGAAATGATAGGGCATAAGGGTGAATATTATATCTACATGAGGCTAATTAATGTGCTAAATTTAAATTTATCATATACTAAATTTATAAAACTAAGATATGCTATTAATGGAAAGTAAAACTATACTAGATATACATATGACATAAAAGAGAGTACTTAACCATTTCTTATGCTAATAAAGTGTTAGATGTGGTATAGGTAAGAAGCTAACAAGAATATAATTTTGGATCAATCGTTAGATTCTAGATTTGGTGCCTTTGGGTCTTTGGATAGTTATGTCAGCCTGGGATAATTATGTCGACACTAGTATCTAATCTTGACACTAGTGTCTTGTAAAAAATATGCACTCAAGTAGGATGTGGCCATCTAGATGATTCTAGGTTTGGATTTGCCTTTGATTTAGTTAATTTAGATTTAGGTCATAGACTGTCACTCCTAGTGAAATGGAAAAAACCTAGCTTTACATCTTCAATGTGACCTTGGGGAAAAATGGGTTAGTGGGCACATAATGTTGAGCTAACCCAGAATAACCCTACTATCAAAAAGTGATACCTACATAGCCAATATTCCAAAAGAGTGCCTCAGATTCATGTAGTTATCCCCTACATGTTGGCTTGTGCATGAATCATGCAATGTGTAAAGCAAGTACAATAGTGACCTAGCTTGTAACTTGGAAAATATGACCTTATGACTACCCTTTTATTACTTCAGACCTATATTTGGGTTATTCCTCTGACTAATATTAGAATAGGGTAGAATATGAAATATTTTGGTAACTTGAGTGCTTATTTATTGCTCTTTTGGTTTGACTGCTAGGTTTCATAGGTGGCAAATGAATGAGGGTTGATATTATATTTATACCAATATTATCAGAAGATAACTCACATTAATCACTTAAGTTGACCATTTTAATACATTTAATTTAAAAATTAGATGACTTTAGGGCACTGGACACTTGCATCAGGCTAGGATAGTAACATTCATGCTACTATTTGACCTAGCTATTAGTGTTTAGGGAGGAGAGCAGGCATAGGCTTAGAAATTATAAAGTTATAAAATAAGTATATTTTAAGCATTATGGGCAGTATGCTTTTTTGGAGTTGGGTTTGAGTGATTTGTTGGTGATTGACCTAAAATTGAGAGCATAGTACACTATATAATCAGTGCATATAATTTGGGTTAAAAGTAATTTAAATATATTGAAATTAAAAAAGCAAGGTTTAAGAATACACGTGTGGATGTAACCACCTTGCCTATTGGCAAATTATTTTTTCAAAAGATGTATCATTGTAAGGATTTGAAACTAAGATTAGGATAAATATATATAATTATTTAAAGTTCCTAAATCCAAGGACATATATATATATATATATATATATATATATATATATATATATATATATATATATAGAGAGAGAGAGAGAGAGAGAGAGAGAGAGAGAGAGAGAGATGCCACCAACTTTGGAGTAAAAGTGAATTGCCGCCTAGTAGTTGAGATTAACTCAACAATGTGTAACCTTATGATACTTGTAACTTGTTGAGTTTGAATTATCAAGTCCAAAGTGAAAACTTGGAAATATTGAGTGATTAATCACCCCATCCATACCAAAAGGTGAACCAACTACTTCAGTAGATTGGCTTGTTAAAGTCTGTAAAAGTCCACATGGTATTAGTATATGAAATAGTTTTGGAATCTAAAATTTATTTGTATTTTTAAATATTAGGAACATGTTTCATAACATATGTACTTTAGATTTGTCTCATGTTGAAACTGTGTGTAACAATGGTACCATGTATATAATTCTACCACAAATGTGTATCAGAATCATATAACTATGTGCTTTGGCTAATTTGGAAAAGTATGTAAGAGTGGAGGACATGATTCAAAAGCATGGCCACACTATATATGGAAAAATATTTAATTGATATAAGTAACAATGTGGAGGACATGTTTCCAAAACATGCCCCCACTATAAATTAGAGATGCTAAAAATTGAGTAGGTGTGGAGAACATGCTTCCAAAGCATGCCCCAATAAATATTTAAATTATAAGTACCATAATGAATGTGGAGAACATGATTCCCAAGCATGCCCCCACTAAATCTAAAACTATGAATGTGTGGAAGTCATGTCACCATGACATACCCTCACTAAATCTATAAATTATTGTAAGTACCATCTAATGTGTGAGTATGGAGAACATGCTTCCAAAACATGACCCTAATGTAATCTAAAAACTATGAAAAATATGGAAGCCATGTCATCATGACATGCCCCTACTAATATTCCCCCACTTTGAGGTGAGGAAAAAATAATACTTGGTAGTTAGCTCACCTCAAAAGGGTAAGACAATTGTAAATCTGTGAATGTAACCATGTAGCATATAAAAGGAAACATGTTGAGGTAAATGTAACATTGAAGTACATAGAACTAATGTGATCACATGTAGGCATAATATGCATGATAAATATCATGGAAACATATATATAAAAGTAATACAGGATCAATAATCAAACAATCACACACCAAGAGCACTCAAAATAAATTAAAAAGACAATGGTATAAGGAGACTATAAATAAAGGGCATGTTCAAATTCCATCAAATCAAATGGACATGACTTAGTGAAAAGTCCTCAAATATAAACTAAATTATGAAACATGATGAGGTTCAATGAAAAATTTAATATTTAACATAAGACTATTCTAATATTTAGTACGGTGAGGTAGTTGTGTACATAGAAACTAACAACATGAAGAAGTCATAAATAAAAGAGGAAAAAATCCAAAAGGCCTTAAAAAAAGGTCACAAAGGGGAATGAGAAACAAATGGAAAAAAACACCCCAAAAATTTGATACAAATATCCCTAAGACTGCTAAGCCATGATACATAGACCTAAAAGAGTAGATGCAAAGAAGACATTGGTAGAAGATCACAATGGACTAATTATAGAAAAGCAACAAAAATACTAACAAAGAGGATTATATAAACTTCTCCCCCTCTAGGGTTACATCAAGGGGAAAATTATAAGAAAGGATAAGGATCCTAATAATTAATTAAAAAAGACAAATATCTTAGATTAGACATACCTCCAATTTGATAAGGAATCGAGTTAGTGAAAGGAGACATGAACTAGGTGTAGAAAGTGTTGGTAGTTTACTTATTTACATATGTTATTCATCCTATGTTAAGTAGATACCATTTTTTAATTTTAAGTCCACATTTATTTTCATGATGTATGTGAGTGTGATACATGACAAACTATTACATGGTTTTTTGATGTTAGGCTTCCCTTATTATCCAAAAACCTTGTTAAGTTGGGGGCATCTCTTTGTTCTCCATGAACACTTCAACCTATTATATCTATCCATAACCATGTTGTGCTATATATGATACAAACTTTTTTCTAAAAATCCATACTTTACAATGTGTTACATGAAGATGCTATTTTCTAACAATGACATTGGTATATATGATTGATATATGCTAGTCTCATTACTTTATATATTTTTTTAACTTTTAAGGATAGTTATGATTTTTTTTCTTATTATGCATGGTGTTTGGCCTTATGTGTGAAACATATAAATGTTATTTATTATATGACATCATCATTCCATTTTCATGTGTCCCTTGGAATTGTGTGTTTATATGACATCACATGTCCCTTGTATGTGGCCTTTGGGCCTTCTATGTGAAATTATGTGCAAGCTATATGACATTATTGTTTGGTCATTAATTATTACTATGATACCATGTTTTATATCATGAATTACTTCTACATTCTACTTTAATTTTGTGCCATGATATATATCATGCACATCATGCATATGTGCTTCAATGATATATCTATCTAAAATATGATTCATATGCAATTCAACACTATATACTTTACTATGATACAAAATTTTAAGTACTACAACATGTTTACATCTTTCACATATTATATAACTAAGATATTTTGAGCTAAGAGACTTGAATGCTACATCCATCATCTCAAAATAGGAACACCATAATAGGCTTATCTTTAGAATTCAACTCCTCATGATAAAATTTCAGATTTATGGTACAATACAGTTTTTAAAATTAAAACATGATTCAAAAAATTTAGATTATGGGGGCATGTGCACTCATTCCTATATTGATTCAATATAGATTCACATACACATGATACATATGCATGGGAATATACAAAATACTTACAACAACAAGTTACAAGTTCAATTGGCATTCAATATTACTACAATGCATATATAAGGGGCATGATATTCATTAATGTTCCTGTCTATACATGACAATTGAAAATTTAAAAACATTTCAATTTAAAAATTTTCAAAGGTGTAAAGTTTCAAATATAATTTGGATCCTTTTGTAGTGGTGTGATTTGTCCCAGTGTTGCAAGTGGGTCACATTAGAGTCTAGTGACATTCAATGTCTATGATTACACTTTTTTTTATGTAGCCAGCTACATTTGGTCGTTCCACACCTTTAATTATTTTACATATTACTCTAAACATTAAAATGAGAATTGGATCATAAAATATTTCCATCTTACAGACTTTCACTAGTTCAAAATTAAGACTTGATCACTCTCAATTCACCATAAGTTTAATATTTCTTCAAATGCCTCAACAAGGGGCAAATACTTCTCTACTTTTAAGTACATGGAAATTAGATTACAAACTATATCAGGTGTATATTTTCCTTTCTCTCTTTTCAAATATCAAATTTTCAAATTTTTAATTTTTAAATATGGACAATAAGTACTTCTAGTGGCATTATTGTAGGTTTCACATTAAGGCATCTTTCGTGATCAAGATTCACATAAAAACAAAGTGTGTATACACACTTAGGTTCACATCTCCTTTACTCTAGTAATTTAATTTCTTTCCATCACTAGAATAAAGTGAGGGAACATGTAGACACTCAAATTTAATCATTAACTACTTGATAATTTTTATTCTTGACATCCTTGCCTTGCTTGGCCTATTCGCCATTTCATTAACTTGAAAACTATATAGGAGAATTCACCATTTAAAAAAATATCTTGTGACCACTCAAAAAATCATTTATACATCCCTATTTTGTTTATATACCCCTGTCATCCATATTATATAAATCTTTATCATTTTGGGACAACACTACACTAGGGTAGACAAGGTCGTACTACAACCTTGTTTACTAGTGTGGCCTTGTTTCCCATATTCCAATGGTAAATTTTTAAATTCTATACATTGAATTTTATAACTCAAATCATTTAAAAAATTTTGGTTAGCAAAATATTTTAAATATTACCATATATAAGCACATCAAGGCTTCTTCAAATACATCTAACAATCACTTGAAAATTCTACCTCACATTAAGCAAAATAACACTATTTATTTCAATTCCAATTATGAAGTATTCTAATAGTCATAGGCCAAGTCTATATATATATATATATATATATATATATGTATATGTATATGTATATATTTTAAGTTAATGGTACTTATTTTCAACAATTTAAAGAAATCTATATAGTTTCAATGATATAACAAGATCAATATTCTCACACTCCCTCTAAGAGGGATAACTATATCGGCTTGAGGCCCTTTTGGGATATGTAGGAAATTATTAGATTACACAAGGTTTTTAAAGGATAGATAAGCTATTATCATTTATTTATTTCTCATTGGTATTTGATTTCAATTGTGTTTATTAGGTAATAGTTGTGGTTTGTATTTTATAGGTTTTATGTGCATCAAATCAACACATATGGTTAAATAGTAAACCCTCACAGATAGACCAACAAACCCAAAATAAAAAATCAGTCACATAGTGAACCATGACATAACCATAGTCAATATATAAGGCCATAATATGGCCCTATCCTCTTAGAGCAACCTTGTCCCAACATAGCTTACATTCATAATTTTGGTCATGACATAATTCACAAGTCATTTTAGGTAGTTTCCATTCATAGTCAGCCTGCACAATCAACAAAAAATAGATCGATGCTAGGTTTTCATATATTATGTCAGTTTACTATTTTTAAAACACTTATAGTTTTGTAAATTCTTAATTTTACATTTAGATCTATATATTTTTGTATATTTAAATCAATTTCAATAGTTTATTTATTCTTAGCATTTCATTGTTAAATAAAAAATAAAATTAAACAACTAAAGGCTTCCATAACCTACTAAAAACATTAAATAATGTAAAAAAAACACCATAAATAAACAAACAATATCAAGGCAGCCACAAGAGCATTCCAACATAATAAGGCTCACTGAGGGAAAAGGGGAATGTGGGGATGCCTCCCTCTTATCCTACCACTTCTCTTGGCCATGGGAGGACCTTAACCCATTCAACAATTCCAAAAATATACATAGGAGGGAATGGGAACCTGATTCCACTAGCCACGACCACTATGCCAAGAAGAACCATGTAGGAGGTATGGGAATCCTATTCCATTAGTCACTATCACTACACAAAAGAAGACAAGAATATAAGGCAAAATAAACATCCTAACAACATTAAAATGAAATAAGAAATGAATTTTAAAAACAACCAATACAAATAGGAGTGATGATGCATCTCCAAAGCTAAAGTGGGCAATAAAATATACATGGTGGCCATAAGCATAACTATGGAAAATAAAGGGAAAAATGGGGTAGGCCAAGTGGCCCTACACCTCTTGAAAACAAGAAAAAAAGGGATGAACTTCTCTTTCAAGTAGTAATATAAATAAAACAATAAAAAATAGATAACATGGAAGCCTACCTTAGTTGTTTACTTGGTTTAACATAATTGGCTGGGTTGGTTCACCCCCTCATAAGGCAACATATTTTCTTTCTTCCCATAGATTCTCCTTATATTCTCTAGTTCTCCTCCCACTTCTCAAATTTAAAATGGAAAAAATGTGCTCCAAAGAAGGAAATCCTTCCTCATATAGGCAAAACACTTAAATCTATTAGCCAATGGTAAGGTGACATGTCTCCTTTCCCATTCCTTGGCTCTTGGTTGTAAAGTCCACACAATCATTAACTCCTCTTACAAGCCCACATGGGATAACAAGTTAAGTCCATTCCTATTAATGCTCCCACTATCCCATGCCATAAATGGGCACATGGGTTGTCTTATGGATTTATCCACACTCCAAACAACTTTTCCTACAACTTATAATTAATTGGGGTTTTAATTACAAAAATATATACCTCTAAATCACTTTATAACTACTTGAAAACTTGGTTGAAATTTCCCATATGAGTATTGAAAGTGTTGATAACACGTTGGCTCTATTTTCAACTTTAGAATCTTATATAAATCTCAAAAAATATCTAATGTAAGGGTAAAGAGGGCAATAATAGTGTCAAAGGGGTAAATAGCGTTAGGAGGGGAAAGGAGGCTCAAAATTTATGACTAGGTCCAAAAATGACATTAGAATTGGGTTAGGATTTTGATAAGTCAAGTAGTTATTACCTCTATACCAATGATGCAATAATACTCATTGTAGTCCCATTTCCCTCATTGGTCTCCCCTATCATCTACACAATTTATTCACACATATATACATTATCCTAGATATCCAAAGTTATAGAATGTAAACAACACATGTAATCTCAAACCATAAAAAATGCATACAAATGTATCCAAGGCATATCATATCAATGTTACTATACTTGTTCCAATCATATAAACATCAATATAATCAATCAAATGCTAAATAAGCACTACCTATACTAGTAAGATAATATAATGTTCATTTTAATAAACAACTAGAATAATCTATCATAAATACCTAATACACACTCTAGTAAGAAAAATTAAACAACATCAAGTGAATAACCTACTATCTCAATAGTAATGTAATAAAAATACAATCAAAATAACATTGATTGGATCATGTATTGATTGTATAAAGAACATGTCATGTCAGGGTGTGTATAATATAAAAAATTACAAAAGTAAACATTGTGAAAATAGGGGTCTCACAATAATCTTGAAATGTGCAAGGCTTTATAGACATGTATATAAATACCATGGTAAGGGACACTCATTGATTTTTTAACAATATGAAAGTTTTGTGTCTACAAAAAGTTAAACTATACTAATTTATACTTCAATCTGCCACTATATATATGTAGCTAGGAGTCATTTCTAGATGTCCATTCATAAAATAAAATGTTTGGGAGTGGTGAATTTTATCACCCCTTATTTATCACCACACATTTTCAAGTGGGTATTGGACCCCACACATTATGTCATGTACATCATTTTTATTTTTATGGCCTCTCCCTCAATATTTTCAACATTTATGTAGGCTAATGACATGATTTTTTGGTGTTGGATTACTAACACAGTCCTTAGTTCTAACTAGATCCCATGTGGTGATTTTAATATGATAAAATCTAGGGAAGATAAAGATAGGGTATCCTCTTGATGCATTGGTATATTTGAGAAAGAGAGGTGCTATTTTACATGTGAAATTAACCACCACTAGTGACTCCATGCCATTTCTCATGGTTTACTTAGTCCAATATAAGACAATGTGTTGAACATGTGGTGAAAATAACGGATAGAAATTTATTTGCAGACCATCACCTTTTTACCTTTGCAAATAATTTTGGCCACCATGTCAACGCTATTATGAGAGATCTTATTTTAGACCACCTTATCAAATTTGAATTTTACTTGCTCATTCCTTAGGTTAAGGAAAAAAATCTCAAATTTATATGAAAATAAATGACATTCAACATAAATGGACTAGGAATTGCATCATTTTAATCTAGACCTTTCCCCTTGGCCTTTTGGATATTTTAATGGATGAAGTGGTAGGAAGATGTTGTTTCTTAAACTTCTTATTTTATTCATATATATGAAAAGTAGGTGGTTGAGTTTCACTAAATATTCCATACGACATCATACTGTGAATACCTTAGGGTTTTGTAGGACCTTAAAATGTCTTTGTTTAACATATATCTGTAAAAATATTTTTCCAAGTGGAGACACATGTTCAAAATCTATAAAAAATATTAATATCATGGCACCTAAGTTATAACTTGTATGCATTGGCTAAAAATTAGAGATAGGTCTTCTAAGGAAAATTTTCTCCTTCTTTATTCCAAACAAATAATTGATAGAGTGAAGGCTATCAAATATGCCAATTCACATCTCAGTATCTACCTAATATATTGTGATATTTTACCTCTCACTATGATGGTTTTTTTGTTCAGACCTCCACACTAGATTATGAAGATGCCCTCTTGAAATGTCTATAAGTTGTTCCTTGCAAGCTCACTAAGGGAGAATGAGTAGTTTGCGACTGAATTTTATCCATTAAAGATATTCATGAAACTACGAAGCACATGGAAGTTAAAAAATATCCTAGTTTTGATGGTTTCCATTGTGAATTCTAAAAATTTATATGGGATATAATCAGTCTAGACCTATACAAGGTTTATATTGAGGTTATTTATACCAATGCACTTGGAAAACTCATTAATCAGGATAACACCAAGTTCAAGTCCAAAATTGGGAAGCATGATCTCATCACTAATTAGAGGCAAACCACCATTCTTAATGTGTCATATAAGATCATTTTCAAGGCCCTTGCTCTCATGTTTATATATTTGTTACCTCTTATTATCTACCTCAAGCAAACTAGTTTTTTTCATGATAGATATATCTTAGAAAATGTTATTACAGTCTAGAAAGAGATGAAATGGGCTCACTCCTCACAAAAAAAGTAATTGTTGATCAAATTTATTTTTGAGAAGGCATATGGTAGAATTATATGGAAAATGTGCCTTAAAATTATGTACGCATTAGGGTTTGGGATAATATTTGTGCAAACTTTCAAAATGATTTTCTAAGAAGTTGGTATTTTTATCACCATTTATGTATTTTAGTCATTATAGTTTGTTCTATTTAATTCCATTAGACAAGGTTGTCCTCTTGATGTCTCTCTATATGTTTTGGATTCTAAATGTTTCAGTTATATCTTAGTTGACTACAATTCTAGAGGTTTTGTTAAATACATTTCCCTCCTTGAGTCCAAAAATAAGATGGTCAATGGTCACTTTGCAGATGATTTATTTCTCTCTAATGGAGGAAGAGGCAACCATCTCAAATACCATGGAATGCTTGGATATTTTATTTTTGGCCTCTAGATATTCTATTAAATGGAAGAAAACTCCATGTTATAGATAATTTAAATCCCCTTTTCCATTCTGGTTACAAAATTTTAATGATATTGGATCTAACATGGTGAACAATTAAAGTTTTTGAACATTCCATTTGCTTTCCTAGATTTTCCCTATGCTCTTTAGAAATTTGTGGTTTAAAGAGTGGAGAAGAAGATTACATTTGGGTTATCAATCAAATCTCCTTAGTATGAAAATTATAGGATTATTTTAAAGTTCTTGTAAAAACCTATGTGTATTATTCCTTTTTTTGGGCTCCCTCCAAGGTGTCATATGCCAAAATTTAAAGATTATTAAGAAAATTTATATGGGGTAATTCAAAAGGTTTTAAGGAATATCCTAGGGTGGCACTATAAATTTTTTATGGACCTTAAGAAATGGAAAGGTGAGGCCTTCTGGATGTTAAACTCCAAGGCACTACCATTATGTTAAAAGGACCATTTGGTCCCTCGAAGTAGATACAACTTGGAAAATTTTAATTTGGTATTATATTGCACAAGGCACCTATTTTGGAAAAAACCATGGAAAGGTCTTGGCCTATAATCTCTTTACTCACTCAGATTCATGTTAAAATTATAAGTTGCTTTGTGGCTCAAATCATTTATAAATAATGAGATTTGATCAAATCCCTCTTAAGATGGGATGGTGATGGATTTAGAATTGGGCTTTCTCTAAACTCACATTCTCTATGTGATATCCAATCCTTTCTTACCATGGAGTCCTCTTTACCATGGTCCCCTGGGCTAAAAGTATAAACCATTTTAAGAATGGAATTAAGGCTCTCTGATTTGTTTTACAAAAGTTCATGGGACTAGATTCCTTAGCCTACCCTTCAAGGATAATTTTCAATTGCAGAATAATGACATCTCCTCAATTGTTGAGATTCAAATTTTGATTCCAAATGAGCATCATCACAAAATTGGAGTTTAGTCCCTGATAGATTGTGAACTAATTTAAACTAACCTATTGAGACCCATTTTTCCATTACAAACCCTAGCTTGGTTATCAAGTACTTCCTTCATAATAAAGTTAGGTGGATACTTTGAATACTTGTTATAAAATAATTTTTTCTGAGTTGATGTGGAAACATAGGTTTACAATTATATGGATAGTTGTTATTGATCCCAAACATATTCAATTCCTTTGTTGTATTACTCACCAACATCAACTTGTTATAATTCATATGGTTCATTTAGGTGTTGTCCACCCTTTGTTATTGGTTTTCTAGAACCCATAATCCCTTAAACATTTTTTATAGTTATATTGACATGTTTAGTCTTCCTAGAGGTGGATAGACACCCTATTTCACCTATTTTATCCAAAAAATATTTCATGTAAATTGATTTTTTTAGGGGAGTTAAACATGATACATGCATAATACAAATAAATTTGGCATATTTTTCACACTGGAATTATTTTTCATCTTTGGAAAGAAAAAAACAATGTAATTTTCAATCATATTGATATGGATGGTTGTTTTTCCATTATTAAAAAAGTTTAAATGATATCCAATGTGATGTTATATATTCAATATCAAGTTGAAAAAGTTTGGTTGGAGGTTAAGAGCCTCTATAATTTATTGGACCATTATGGGAGGATAGTGTATTATTAGTTGGTGCCTTTATGGTTTTGTTGTGTATGAAAGGCACTATTTACACAACATATGTTATAGCCACTCTCTATAGTTGTGGTGTCCCTCTCTAGCTCAATGTTCTTATTATGGTGCTAATTATGATCTAACAAACACTAATGAATGGAGGACTCAACAACAAGGGAAGTTACCTCACTTGGTTCTCACTATTTTGCTAACTTGGCAAGCCTCAACTAAAGAAGAAAACAAAGACACATCTAATGATTGGGGGAGGTTGGTACCTCATATGATGAATCTACCCATTGAAAATGGTTGGGATTGGGGAAATAAACTAGGTGATCTTCCATCACCTCCTACAATGCTTATTGTTCATGTGGCTTACTCTTTTGCATGCTGCTTTGGTGTTCTATGGACTATTTATTACATTACCTTGGTTATTTTTTCCTTTTTTATAAAATAAAAATGACTTTTTCTATCGTAATACCTTCCTAATTTTTTTATACTAAGCTAAGTTTATAGTTGGTTCTTAGTCCTAGGGAACATTACCTTTATGATGCTTATGAGTGTGATGCCATCCACTCGATTTTATATGAATAATGGTGTAAAGTTTATGCTATTAATAGAGACATGATTTTTAATAAAAATTTGAAAATTTTATCAAATATTAACCAATTCATGAAAAATAAACCATTTAAATACTTTGTTGCAGGTTATTTCTGATTCAAAGTATAAAATGATGGATGGTTTGAACAATTATAAAGCTGGCCTTTTATCATTTTCTCAAGATAGGGATGATATTGTCAAAGAAAGGATATTAGAATTGTAATAGTGGTTCCTCCGATCAATTTGAAAGGTAAGAGGAGGTAAAAGGGAACGTTGAAAATCATATTTATGTTCCCAACTAGAAATATCAAAAATAAAAGAGAAAAAACATCATTTGGTGGTCACAATATGAATTCATCTTCAAAGTATAAAATGATGAACGGTTTGAACAATTATAAAGTTGGCCTTTTATCCTTTTCTCAAGATGGGGGTGATACTGTCAAAGAAAGGATATTGGAATTGTAATAGTGGTTATTTTGGTCAATTTAAAGGGTAAGAGGAGGTAAAAGGGAATGTTGAGAATCATATTTATGTTCCATAAAATAAAAGAGAAAAACATCATTTGGTGGTCACAATATGAATTCATCAATTATTTAGAGTGGATGGAAAAGTAAGCCTTTCATTTCAATCAGTGTGAAGGCCAATAAAAATAAGGGTGTGTCTAAGTTTGGGCTCCTGACCTTGTATGGATGCCAATTAAATCTCCTTGCATCTTGTTATTTTTATTTTATAGCTGACAAGATTCTATCTAGGTTTTTACAATGGCGATTATGATAGCCTTATAATAGTTTGAATGTATTGCATTACATGTGTAGTGCCATTTTCTATAAATTTTGTTAAATTTATTTAAAATTAATTTCTAATATTTATGTTGTTTTAATAAATAAATTTTAGACAAGGATAAGCCCCAATATTACTTATTTATATGTGTTTTGTTAATATATTTAATAATAAGATATTAAATTAAATGAAACTACTTACTATTAGAATAATTAATTATATACATAAAGACATCTAAATGGAAATTAGAAGAAATAATTTTTCTGAAGTTACAAGTGGAGGTTAAAATTTGAAAGGGTATATTGAGTTATTGAAAGAATATATATATATATATATATATATATATATATATATATATATATATATATATATATAATAAGTTACAAGGTGTGTGAGTAGAGTTATTATAAATAAATTTAATTTAATTAATTTATTTTTTGATTGAAATTTTTATACATAATATTATTAAAATATTAGTATAAAAAATTAATTGTAAAAAAAAGTGAGTAGAAAATCATTCATGGTAATTATATCATCAACATTAAGAAGTAACTAATAAATTAGTTTATAAAGTTTTTCAACTTAAAAAGACCAAAATAAAATAAACAAGAACATAATTAAGTAGGAGGAGTAACCATAAGTAGGAGCAGAGGTGGAGGATCATTCAGCTTGTCTCCTCAACCATTGTCAGTAGGCAAGTCTGTTGCATTTGAAAATGACTCCCAACCATTATATTTATTTTATTTATCTTTATCTTAAACCTACCTAGGGGAGAGATAACAAGTGAAAATCAAGGAAAACTTTCCTTGTAAGTGTGTTGACCATCTAGACCCACCAAAAATAATAGGAGGAAACACTGGTGATGGAGGAAAGAATTGCCAAGGAGAGTCACTCTATCATCTACTCTAGGAGTGAGAACTTCCCCATTGCCTAAAGCCTTGGTCCTACAGGGTCGATCGACAATGAGGAGAGTTGGGAGGGACCTAACTAACAACACATGGGGCACTCCATTAATGTTCTAATAAATTTTGGAGGTGATCAACCTCTAAATACACATTCTCCATTTTTATTTGAATCTAAAGCATAAAACTAGATAAAAAAATTAATCTTGTTAGAAGTAGGGAAATAATATTATAGAGTAACATGAGAAAATTAACATTGCTTTTATTCCATAATTTAAAAATAATTTGAGCTCAAAAAATATGCTAAATCTTTGTGAACTATGCAAGAATCATGAATGAGTCCCCAAACAACATCATCTTCTAGATAAATATTTTTTGATGGAAGAGCTCGAAAAGGGTGTGAATTTAAAGCTAGGATAACTGCACATGTTTATAGAACCAAAACACATGCTGTAATATTTATGAGTGATTACAAAATAAACAAAGAGGGTGAGCCATCTCCATGTGCACAAGCTGAGTACCAATAAGAAGCCCATGGTGAAGAATGCACTAGAGGAAGTGTGCTTACTTGGGCTCAATAATAACTACCCATACATGTTGAAATATTATTTTCCACCCCTATTCAGAGGAACTGACTCTCTACTTGGTATTGAGAGCCTCAACCCAAAGGTGTTGGTGGGAAAAAGTTGATAACCTATCCAGGGTTGATACGAAAGGAATGACATTTCAACAGGCTAATTTTAATCAGTCCACTATCAAGCTAGAGATTAAATCCCAAATTTATGAAGAAACACTTCATTTAGAGAGTTTTAAATTTCCATAATAGACTCGTGGTTTGTTTCTTGTAAGTTATATTGAATTTTAAGACTTTCCAAGGGATCCAATCTCTAGTTTATTTTTAAAATAGGTCTAAAATAACCTTTATGATTTTTATAAAAAGCTGAAGGTGTTTGATCCAAGACACAATGTTAAAAAAATCATGATAGGTAAGAGCATGAGACTATCAAAGAAAGTGGGAGTTGAGAGAGAGATCAGATTTGAAACCATCTCCATACCACTACAAATTTGCTTTAAGGATTTCCCAAGCTTTAAAATACTCTTAAAAAAATGTTTCTGTAATGGTATTTAGGACTTATGTGATAAAAAGAGTTTGGAAATTTAGACCTTTTGAAGGTCCCTTTCCCATAGGTTTTCATTGAGTGATACAATTTCTAAGTAGAATCATCCATGCTTCCTCCCATTCCATGAATCATATGATCCATTTGACACATAAGTCATGGCCTTGGATTTTAATATCAAGAAGACCATGACCTCTGAGAGCTTTTAATTTACAAAATATATCTTAGGAATCTTGATGAAACCCATTGGTTCCTTTGGATTTTGCCCATAGGAAGTCCCTCAAGATCCTTTCAAGTTTGGATTATGTAATTTTGGAAGGGGCCTAACATGAGGACTAATACACATGAGTATCATCCAAAACCTTAGAGCGTATTTGAAACTTTCCTGCTAGAGAGAGGGTTATAAATATATAAACCAATTTTTTTCTCAACTCTTTTAACCATGTAACCCTAGAGATCTGAAGGAGTGGCATAAAAAGCAAAGGATATGCCAAGAAATTTAAACTACTCACCAGGTTAATTTAGATCCACCTCTAATAGAGTAACCAATTAGGTAAGGGGAGGTATAATACCTATATCATTGGGTTTTTTCCATTAGATAGAGGATTTAGAGGCTAAGAAAAATAAATCCAAACATTTCATGGCATTGGAAACAAAATTTTCATCCTCAACTAAAGTAAGGAAATAGTCATCAACAAAAAGCCTATTAACAATTTTATTGTAAGAATAATAAATATAAATAACTTTAATAAATTATATGAAGGTGTAATCATCCATAAGATAACTAAGCCCTTCAACAACTAGCACATAGAGGGAAGGGGTTACAAGACAACCTTGGTGAATAGAATAAAATAATTCCAAACTACTCAGACTAGATACCATTAATGGTGATGAAAGCTCCCACCTATTATAAAAGCATTCTATATGTGATAAAAATTTTGGGTCCAAAACTAAGTGCCTAAAGTAGATCCAAGATGAAGGACCAATCAATTATGTCTTAATATTTAAAAAAAAAATATTGATGAAACAATACTTCTAATTGGACTTCTTGGCCCATTCCATTCCCTCCTAGATAAAAATAATATCATCAAGGATATAATGGTTGTATATAAAATCAATTTTCTTAGGGTGGATAATGAAGGGAAACAAATACCTAATTTAGAAATCATGGGTCTTAACGATGATCTTGTAGGAGACATTGAGAAGGGTAATAAGCCACTGATTGGTAATGAGCTATGGATCCCTAAATTTAGGGATAAAATTAATGCTACCTTTATTGATAATATTGCCAAAGGAATTGGTTTGGATAGCTTCCAAATAGACTCTATGTAAGATAGGACCCATAATGTCTCATAGTTCTTAATAGAACTCATAGGGGAACCTATCAGTACCAGGTGTTTTGTCAACCATCATTTACATAGTAGCCTCTTAAAGTTATTCAATAAGGCTTTAAACATATCAATAAGGCTTGAAGGTATAAGAAATCTTATTTGATAGTTTTGATACAATAAATCACTTTATTAGAAACAGAGGAGATCAAATTATTATTTATAAGATCTATCTTCAATTTTAGCTAGTGCATTCTTGACTGAATCTGAGCTCCCCAAGCTTGATAATACTATTCAAATTTGATTTTTTATACCACATAGTTTTTTGCATCTGTAGATCCTCATTAAAAGGAGAGAGATATAATTAATGAGATATGAATATACACATAATGTGAATCCTCAATGGAATTATGATGGAAAGTGGATGCTTACTCGCCATAAATGGGAAGAAACACAACTATCCAATTAATGGCATTGCCCCATCATTATATCCATCCAAGATCACCATGGGGATGATAATTAGTATTCTAGATTATAACAATGTGCTTCTTGTTCCATGAGTGGTAAAGACAAGAAATGTTAAGATATAACTACATTATGAACTCCCTTGGAGAGGGAGAGAGCCATTCCAACTCAAACTTGATGGGAAGGTGGTCTAAAATAAGATCATTAGGAATGACAACTATATGAAGGTCAAAATTATTGGCAAAGGGAAAGATGTTTTTCTCTATTAGGATGGCTCTATCAAGCCTCTTGGTGAACCAATCATGACCTTGCCAAAGATTAGACCACATAAACCATAGTAAGGTGGCTTAAAGGTGGCAGTGGTGCTTAAGGTCGAAGAAACATAGTTTATTATGTATAAAAAACCATGCCTCTATTTTGTTAGCACACGAATGTATTGAGATCAACCTATCTTTGTCATCATGAGACTATACCATGTTGAAATTTACACATAGGACCAAGTTGGCGTCAAAAATAGAATTTTCCAACTAACAACAAAATGCCATCCTTTACACCACATCATTAGACACATAAATATTGGAAATACCGAGGGCAAGGTCAATAAATTCAATAGGGTCCACAACAACATGGTGAATATGATTTGAACCCCGACTAACATCATTTCATGAAAAGGATGGGGAATTAAAAGTTACAACTCCCTCATATCCCATCTCTTGATTAGTCATTTGGTAGATAGCTCCCAAATAAATCATTTTAATGAAAAATTTGAGAGAAAATCCAAAGATTTTAACTTATTTAAGACATAATATTTTCATATTTTCAAAAAACTAACATGTGTCCCAAACAATATATTTACAGGTTGTGTCACTAAGACCAAGTACATTCTAAAATTATATAATTATTGATCAAACTCAATTTACATAGTGGTTTCCTTATCAATCTTGGCTAAAGTGGAAGACCAATTAGCCAAGTAAGATTGATGGTCACCTCTCATGAAAATGCACAACTAAAAAATGTGCCACTTGTCTTGAATGTATTCACCATTCTAGAGGTGGAAAAAGGTTGTGTTTACGATGGTAAACCATATTATGATATAATTCCACATAGTTTTTGACCATTCCTAATATAATCACCTCTAAATAATGAAATGTCAGTTGGGAATCTATCAGTTGGATTTGAGAAACTAAAAATAGAGTTGTAACTTGAGGGGTGTAGATTGATGGTGGTACTGCTTGTTGGGTGGTAGAAATTGGTTGATCTGGGTAGCTGAAAAACCTCCTATGGGTTTGCGCACATCAGTAAGTGACTTCTTATTTTATTTTAAATTAAATGAAATTTAATTGGAGGCATGGCAACACTAACAATAAATTTTAAAATATTATATCCATGTCTTCACCCTTTTTAGTTTTATATTCTTACAAAAAATACAAGCAAACTTCATTATTTGAAGGGAAGATATTGAATAGAATAAAATGTCATAATTAAGGACATTCATTGATCTATAAAACAAATTTCCTTATCTAAAATTCATGCTCCAAAAAAAAAAAAAAAAAAAAAAAAAAACATTTTTTTCCATCTCTATGATGTATAATTGCATTCAGTGATGGTTCTTAGATTTGGCTTTTCTTGTAATTCTAACAATGAATTCTTTAAATTAATAGAAATCAAAGGCCTTGGAAATCATAAACATATGCATCCTTTTAATGTAAGATTTAGATGTATCAAATTAAGGTCTTTATTGTTTATTCAACATGCTACAATCATAAAAATTAATTGATGAATCCAAAAATATAGTAGTTCCACAATACACAATAAATTTGTAGAGAATATTTATGGGCAAAAATATAGAATTCTATTCTTAGTCATTCTTATATTAATTATATAAAATTATATAAATAATTCACCAATCTAAGGTAGAGTTGTCATACACAAGTAACATGCTATTAAAATAAAGGCTATCTTAGTTGAATCAAACTTATATTTTTTAGCAACTACTATTTTTAATAACTTTTGCATACAAGCTCAGATTGGCCTAAAAAATATCCCTTATTATCTACATGTATAAATAAATCTAAAGGGTGATTTGAAACTCAAGTTCACACCTAGATACAAAAATATTAAATTTGAAAAATTCTATAAATATTAACTATAAAATTAAAAGGTAATTTTCAGCCTTTAGATGGTTGATTTTGGCCCCAAAAAATTGCCAAAAATTTGTCAAGCAAATAAGGTGGCTTATGTATAAGTAGAGTTATTTGAGATATTCATTTATTAAAAATGGCTCAAATAGGGTCTTAGATCAAAATTTATGGCCTCCATAGGATATACTCATGCATCCTTCTCATATGGGTGAAAATAACTCAACAGCTACAAGTTATTTTGATTAAACTTCTATCACTTGTTAGTTTCAAGCTTCTTTAATTCTCATTCTAAAATCTTATTTATATCTTCATGTTTTAATCCTTACCATTTTACCATTTTACCAAATACTTGTTATAACTTCCTTACTCGATATTCAATGTCTTCTTATCCAATAGTTATGTTATAGTTTTTTTTTTTTTATTAGCACCTACAGCCTCCAATCCACTTTTTCTTATGCTTCTTCTCATTAATTATTTTATCCATGTGTTTTATCTAAATTTGGATTAATATTTGAACTAAAAATAATTGAGATAAGTTAATTGGAATAAATATGAATGCTGAAAATGAACTTTTGACAAGTAGAATGAAAGTAAAAGACTAAATTTGACATAGTGCAAATGATTAAAAAAATACTAACTATTAATTGAAAAGAAAAACTTAGTTGTTTTTACCTAAATCTAACTATGATGATTGATACACCAATAAAATAGGGAAGTAGGAAACATATTATGTAAGTGCCCAAAAGTGGGAAGTGAAACTAAATAAGGACAAAATCAGCTAATCGAGGACATGATCGACTCCCAATATTATTCCAACTAGTTGATCCTATCTATTTTTCAAAATCAGAAATTTAAGGCATGATCACTTACGATCACTTAGGTTAGGTTTATACATGTATATTTGAACTTCGTAAATGTGCAAAATACCTAGAAATAACTTATTGAAGGTTAAAACCCTAATAGGGCTAGCAATGATTGAAAAATAATAAATATAAAAAGGTGAAGTGTAATTGGGTTGAGCTGACCTTAATCGCCCCCATGATGATTAAATGTTTCATATGTATCCTATACTCCAAGGAGGGAATCAATACCACTTAGTTCTCTCACTTAAAGTGCTTTGTGCAATTCTATTCTTTTGACTATATAAATTTAGCTAGGGATGGCTTGAATAATTGATCATGCTTTGATTTGGGCTAGATAAAACATATTTTAAACTTGGATAAGGGTTTTTTGTAGTGATTAGAAATAAAATTGGTAATAATAGGGAACTTTTTCTCAATGTAAAATAGTGTAAGTATGCCTTTGTATTTAAATTTACAAGTTTTTAATATAATTGACTTGAGTGTGCCTTTATAGCAATCCAAAAGGGAAAACCACATCTTAGGAATCCTAAAAAAATGGATCATAAAATAACATAGGGTTTAAATTTAAAAATCTAAAGTTAAAGGAAAGGGAATGGATTGACACACAGGGACAAATCCTACTACCACTATTGTTCCTATTGGTATATCTTGTCCTATAGAGAAACATATGAAATTTGGGTCTTGGATTGGCAGTAAAAATGCTAAATTATGTTTTTAGAAATCAAAACACTTTTATAGGCAACAAATAACAATTTACAACATAAATAGGTTCTCATAGATTCTTAGGAAATAACACAGTTAAAAATAGGTATTTATTAAGTGAAAATTTTAATTAAATTAAAAATGGCTCAAACTAATATGATTAGGTAATTGTGACCTGATTTAGGTGTTTGCACCATGAGATACATATAAATCAGAAACATTGAACACTAGAGAACTTTCCCATAATTTAGTGTCTTCTTGTCCAAAACTTGTGCTATATTTTATTTCTTTTTTCTTAGAATTTCTTGTCTCAAATCCACTTCTTATTATTATTCCCATTAATTATCCTATCCATGATATGCATATAAATTAGAAACATTGAACACCAAAGAAATATCAAAATTATGTCACAAATTTATCCTATAAGCATTGTCATTTATTTTCATCACAATTTTGAACAAACCAATCTTCTTATATTTCAGCGCTTTGTGTGTTTCTTGGGGAAATATTTATTTTATCGGATACGCCATCACTAACTCTCATTATTCAAATACCTTTGGCATTATTTTTACATTTGTTACTATTTTATACTTGTCATTACTTTGTTATATCTTTTTTCTTACTTAATCTTGCAATTTTTGTATGTGCTCTACAAACACCTTTGCATCATCACTAACCTGCTCTATAATTGGTAATTGTACAAAGTCTAAAATACCCTTAGTATTTATACCATAAAAAAAATGAATTGGGAATTTTCTATTTACTTTTTCACTATACTATTATATGAAAACTTAGTCTATGGTAATTCCAAGTCCCGTTGCTTGGGATTCTCTCCAATAATGCATTTTAACATGTTTCTCAAAATCTTATTTACTACATATATATTTTAATCTATTAGAGGGTGGTATGCACAAATAAATTATAGTTTTGTTCCAAACTTCTTTCATAAAGTGCTAAAAAAATGACATAGAAATTTTATATCCCATCTAAAGTAATGATTTTCGAAACACAATGCAAACTAACAACATATTTGAAAAAAAATATTTTACTCTAGTGCAATTATTATTTTTCTTGAATGTAAAAAAATGAATCATCTTAGAGAACCTATCTAAAATAATAAAAAATGAATCATTACTTTGTTTTATGTTTGGTAGCCCCAATATAAAATCCATACTCAAATCTATCCACTCTCCTTTTAGGACTGATAATGGCACATACAACCCTGTATTTTGTCAAAACATGCACCTTGACACATACCTTGCTACATATAGCTTCATATTTCGTCAAAAAATGCTTCTCTTTTACCAAATATGTTGTCTTATTTTTACTAAAGTGTTCTCCCAAACCACCACTATGAAGTTCTCTCACAATATTATCTCTCACAGACCCAACTAGAATACATAGTTGATTTCCTTTAAAAAGATAGCCACCTTACATAAGAGAATCATCATGAATAAAACTTATCTCACCTTCTAATTAATTCCTACATTGTTAAACAATCTTTACAAAATATGAAGAAAAATAATACAAGTATTTGATAGTCTCAAATCCAACTATGTAACTCACCATAGTGGTTAAAAATTCCACACGTCTGCTCAAAGCATCAACTGCATAATTCTGCTTTCTTGACTTATGTTTCGAATCAAAAGTATACCTTTACAAGAAAGATACCCAATTTGCATATTTTCTCTTTAATGTATTTTGAATGTTCGTATACCTTTAGGCATCATGGTTTATAAATAAAATAAACTCCTTAGGCACCATATAATTCCTCCAATGTCTCATACAATGGCATAAAATTTAACATCACATGTATAATATTTCTTCCTTACCTCTTATAACTTCTCATTGTAATATGTTATTGGTCTTCTTCCCTAACTCAATACTACACCAAGACTCGCATGTGAAGCATCATTGTCAAACTCAAACACCTTGATAAAATTTGATAATGCTAAAATAGGGGCCTCTGGCACCTTCTTCAGTAATTGGAAACTTTGTTTTACTACCCTTGTCCACATAAAGTCTTTTACCATTATGCAATATGTTATTGGTGCAACAATACTACTATGTAATCTATATTTGGTTAAAAAATAATACTATTTTTTTATGAACTTTTTGTAAAAGTTGTTAAACCATGGAAACTTCTTATGTCATATATGATTATTATATTAGGCCACTCAACAATTTCATTTATCTTTTCTTCATCCATTCTTATACCATCTTTTGAAATGACAAATTCCTAGAATACCAAACTCTTCTACATAAAATCATACTTTTTTATATTTGCATAAGAGTATTTCCTTTCTCAACACTTCTAGTATCAATCTCAAATTACTTAAGTGCCCTTCTTTACTCTTACTAAATATAAAAATATCATCAAAATGCACCACTACAAACTTATCAATATAATCTCATAGCATAGTGTTTAGCATCCTCATAAATATATTAGGTGCACTGGACAATATGAACATTACTAACCACTCATATAAACCAACATTGGTCTTTAATGTTGTCTTCCATTCATCTCAAACTCAAATCTAGATTTGATAGTAACCAATCTATAAATCAATTTTATTAAAGTATGTAGCTCCTACAATTACATCCATTATGTCATGTAGGCAAGGTATAGGAAATACGTTATTGATGGTGATAGTGTTGATTTATTTTCTATATATACATATCCTCCATGTTTCATACTTCTTTGGAGATAACAACACAAGATTTGCACATGGACTCATTCTCTCCATCACTAAACCATTTCTCACTAATTCAGTCCCCAACCTATTCAAATTTGAATGTTTTGTTGTGATGATCCTATAGGTTGCTTGATTAGGTAAATTTTATCCTATAATTAAATTATTATGATGTTGAATATCTTTCTTTAGTGATAAACCATCTATCAACTCATCAAGTATAACATTAACACAATCTTCCAACACTTTTGATTTCACAAACTAAATGCACAATAAAACTTCACAATAAACTTAATAATAATATTTTTTACTAATTTATTTAGAATTACATTTAATAGTGTTATTCTCATATAAAGGAGTCAACACCAATCTCTAACCCCTAACAAGTCTCCTACAAACTCTCACATATCTCAAAGATATCTAACTAAGTATATCTACGTGAGTTATTTTCACAACTCACTCACACATTATATATTATTCTCACTCATAGATATTAATGATAACATAATTACTCACACATGTGAGTACTAACAAGAATTTTCCAAACATACCCCCCCTTAGTGCAAACATGGGTGAAGAAAATATCTCTTACTGATGTTACTCTCTAAAAACATTGCTTAGATCAAGTACAACTCCATCAAGTTGTCTCTTTACCCTCAGGGAGGCATAACTCATAATCCAAATTTTGTGGGACCATTCCCATTCTCCAGTTTCCCAAATTCTGAATCCTCTAGGTTTCTAGATCTCTGAAATATCTATACAATAATTTATTTTGAGTTTACCTCAAAATATTCTCTTGCCCTTGAAGAGTACTTCTCTAGAACATGCCTCTTTCACAAGTGTCAATATGGGTTTATTCATCACATAACAAAAACATGAAAACACTGAAAATAAAAAACATGAAAAAAATGTCACTAATACATAAAGCAACCTTATTGCTAGTATTTAATGAGACAACACTAAATTTCCTCCAACCTTCATTGCCTCCATCCTCTTGTTGGTTTGATACTTATCAAATTTGGCTTTGAGGCTCAACTGCATGTCAAATGAGAAATGCCCCCATAATATGAACATTTCATACAAATGATAACACATCCAATACAAATATCTTTATGATTTTGAAATACATACTTTCGATGACATGACAATAAATTATAATAACAACCTGCCACTATGAAAATATTAAAACTTAACTTCAATCTAAAATCTATCATTAGACACTCAAACTAAAAATGTAGAATTTTAAAAACTAAACTTAATAAAACAAAATTACTAATGTAAATGCATTGAATCAATGTTAATCAACTTAAATTCTAATTATTAAAACACAACTTGACACTTATGCATTGAAGATGGAGACACATGGTTTTGATGACATGCAACATTTCTATAGCATAGAGATGATGGTTGGAGACAACACTAGCATTATAAGATGACAATGTTAGAGTGAATACATGGATTTGAACTGTGAATCACTATAATCAGAAGTACATAAGTTGAATGTTGACTACAAACATATCATGAACCGATATGCATATCAACTAGAATGGCAAAGTACAAAAGTTTATTTCCAATTGATATTCATAGGAATTGTCTTAGTATATTAAATTTGACTCTTCCAAGTGTGTATATGTCCAAGACTGAATAATATGAGTGGTTAGGCTACACTCATATTGACATCTATACAAAGATATGCAAGTCATGTGGATAGAGATGCACAATGGTAGAGGATCTGTAGGTCATGTGGAGCATGTAAGATGGTCTAAAATATATTGAGTCTTTGTGGATGAATGAATGGTGAGAGAACACATAAGTCTGAGCTCATAGACAAGACAAGACAATGAATATGTAACAAATTAACATGCATAAATAGATCAGGTCTACACACAAATCCTTAGAGTCTTCAAAGGGCCAAAAGATATTGTGAGTGCACAAGTAATTCACCACAATGCCAAAATTATGTATGGCTCTATGCAAGATGATAGAAAACCTAAATAACAAAGAAGCTATCTTAAAAACTACAAAACCCTAATGAAAAAAAGTATATTTGTTGCCAAATATTCCATACACAAGCAACTAGAGAAATCCTAGAGTTGCCCCATTCAATCTTTAGGGTCCCATACTGCTTTATACTAACGATAGATTTTGGTTCATATTTTATAAATTAAATACATTTAATAAAAATTCACAATAAACACAATAATAATCTTATTTACTAATATATTCAGGATTACATTTAAATAGTGTGTTAATCTCCTACAAAGGAGTCAACACCAATCTCTAACCCATAACAAGTCTCCTATAAATTTTCACATATATCTAAGAGGTCGCTATTAGGCTATTCAAGCTATTAAGGTATTTTACAGCTGTAGCATATATACATTAAGCACTTCATTAGTAGAATTAAATATTGTAAATACATTAGGATCTTTATTAGTTTTGAAGCTCTAAACTTTAGAAGTGCTTGGAAATGGATAAGAAATGGTTTACTTCAAAATCATTGCCATTGTGAAGTTTATAGAAGATTTTGAGAATTCTACCCATTTTAAAGTAAAAAGGGATTTTCCACTTCAAAATAACAATTGGTTTATAAATTATTTTGTTCTTTATATATGCGTAATAGAGCCCAATGCATGTATTTCTACTTAGTTCCACATGGATGTTACAATATATCCTTTTGAAAGGATCTTTGTGGAGTAGCATCCTATGGAATAAATTGTAATGTTTCATTGGTAAATGTAGGGTTGGGATAGCTTTTCATGGTGGTTTCAGGGCATGGGAGCTTGAGGTGGATATAAACTTAGCCCCAATGAGCTATCTAAAATATATAGGTGCCTAATGCGGGTTTTTGTCAGGGATTTCACTGATACATATCATACGGTTAAACTTATTTTTTTACCTTTTTATAGAACTATATTTCCCTTTGGTCATGAATATAATCAAAACATAGATAAATAGTTGTGTTGCACCTGATTTTTTTCCAGTTTTTCTTTCTGGAGAAATAACACAGAGAAAATTTCATCCCCCTTTCTAATTTTAACATTTTCCATGGAGATTGCCCTCATAGATGTTACACTATTGTCAATATGATTGGAATTGCACAAGATCAAAACAAGGGGATAAAAATATTTTTATTTTTGATTCCATCCTTGAGTTATTTTACCTTATATTTTTGTTTCCAATGTGTTTACTCCATCCATAAGATCTACTTAAAATCAATCGTTAGAGCCTTTTCCTTTTTATAATCTCTTGATCCACATCTTCAGCGACATTGACCTCCTATAGTTGTTTCAACTTTCAAGTCTATCAAGCCTTGATTCTTTCTTTGAAATATATTACCAAAATGCTCTTCATTCCACTTCTTGGCTTCCTTTTTTAGTTTTTAGCTACAGTGTATACTTTGCCCTTTTTACAGTTTTTAGTTTTTGGAAGCTTTAATATTTTAAATCATTTTTCTTAGGTGTTACAAAAAAAACCTTGAAATCGGTTATGATGAAAAGGTGATTCACTGAGACCTTTAATATCCCTCTTTATAATCTATACCCTTTTATATATGCAATGATAGATAAAGCTGTTATTATATATGTTATTTGTGGACTCCACCCTCTTCCCAACTCCTCCTCTACCCCCTGCTCCTCCCCAACTCCCCTTTGCTTGTTCCCTCTTTCCCTTCTTTCTTCCTTCCTTTCTTCTCTTCTTTTCTTTTGTGTGCGAGGAAATCCAAATTTCTTTCCTTTTACTTTATGATTATTTGAGTTAAGATCTTCTTCTTTTGTGTGCGAGGAAATCCAAATTTCTTTCCTTTTACTTTATGATTATTTGGGTTAAGATCTTCTTCTTTTGTGTGCGAGGAAATCCAAATTTCTTTCCTCTTACTCTATGATTATTTGGGTTAAGATCTTCTTCAACAATATTGAGGCTTATGCTAGTCTCAAATATGATCCTTGTGCACTGATACTAATATAACTGTTTAACTACCAAATACAGTGATCTACAATAATATTACTTTCCATAAAAGAAAGTAGGAATCGTTGATTAAATTTTATAATTATTTCTAACTTGCTGCAGATACATGGAAAGGACAGTCTAGAGTAAAGAGCAAACTGTGCAGATAAATAATATGTTCTTTATTATGTAGATTGAACCCTTGCCTGATTTGTTTGCGCGACTCTCCAGTGAGGAATCAGACTACGTGGAAATTATGGAGCTTGAGTTAAAAGGTTGTTATCTGTCCATGATAGATGATAGCAATTGCTATAAATTAGAGATATTCGAATTGGTGGAGAAAATTTGTACTGGTAACACTAAGGAAGACCGTTTGGAGGAACTTAAACACATGACAAAAACTATATCATTGTAACGTGTGGACAAGACATTAAATTTGTTTCTATTACTGAATTAATTTCCCAACTATATGAAAGGAAATTTTAAAAATTATTATGCAGAACAATGAGAACAATACAGAAAAATATTATGCAAAAAAAATTAAAAAATTGTTGGATGAAAAACACATGGTGAGCTTATATATAGATGGATCAATATACATTGGAGCTCTATTTTTGGCTCTGGTTCTTAATATGTTCAATGGGATTTCAGAAATGGCAAACACAATTCAAAACCTTCCAATGTTCTACAAACAAAGAGCTGATGTTCTACAAATTTAGAAAATTGTTGGATGAAAAATGCTAAGTATGGGGTGCTTACAATGAGAGCAATGCGAACTGCTTCCTTCCCTATGCTTTGCGAATTGGTTCCTTCCTTGTGCATGGTTAGTTGAAATGGTGGAAATGGTGCCAGTTTACACTGGCATTTTAATCTTTAAATCTCACCGACCTCATTGATGGATGATCATGAAATTCTCTGCGTCAATTTTTTGTGAATCACGGGTTGCCAACGTGGATGGATGATGATGGGGCAGAGGTGCGTCAATTTTTGTGAAGCTCACCTGATAAACTTCCATGTTTGATGTTTTTTTTGGGTGGTTAGGTAGCTTCTTTGTTAGGGGTTGAGGTCAATGATTAGCGACTTTGAATAGTCATGGGTATTGGGTGGTCGCATATGAGTTTATGTGTGTTGGTTAAGTTCACCTCATCTCAATATTGTCTTAAAAAAGTTCATAATATAAAAACAAACATTATAAATAATTTATATATTTATTATATTTTTTAAAAAAATTTAATGGTTTTTTAATTTTATATTTGATATGTTTAATATAATTAGTTATTAGAGATTTATGATTTTACAATTTATATAAATAAATTTTAATTTTTTTGAAATAATTTATTCTTTTTTGTACTCTATATTTTGGATCATCTCTCATGATCCTTCATTAAGTAAAAATGATTTTTGAAATATCGTGGATGATGATATCAAATGTAGAGCAAAAAATAAGAACATAATTATTTCAAAACTTTTAAGATTTAAAATTAATTATGTTTTATGATTAAACAATATGAATACAATCATACAATGATCAAATTTAGTCCCACAATAAGGCCACCAAATTAGTTGAACAATATCAAGGTCATCTCCAACCTCAACTTTAAATTCTTGCCTTCATGATAGTGTAATAAGTAATGTGTTACAATTTAAATTGTATTAATTGTGTGACCCATTTTTTTAAAAATGTAAATATGAAGCGCAATAGAATATAAATGTGATGAAAAAACACCCTTTACATAACTTTATAATATATGATATTATTTTTAATAATTAGTATATGGATCTTAGATAAATCTATGTAAAATACTCAAAGAGATATGATTCTTCAGGTTAATAAGTACCTTGATAATGAAATCTTTTGACGTATTTCACATAGATTAATCTAAGATATGTGTGCTAGTACATATTCTATGATATAATGTATTAATTAATATTAGATATAATACGTTATACAAATATTATAATATACATTTTTTTAATATATTATCTATATTATTATTCTATGTCTATTATTAATATATTATATATTAAAGAGTATATATAATATATTATGTATAGTAATATATATATTAATACGATAATGAGTTTTGTAAGGAAGACACTTTCATTTCACAGTGAGCTTGAGCAATGGTAAAGTGGTGGGGAAATGTAAGGTCATATAACTACTGAAATATTTCAAGGTGAGTTGGATGGTGATGTGAGTGGCAGTGACATGGTATTCTAGGTGATATCATTTACCACGGGGCCCATAGTGTATCCTAGACCCATATTCAAGGCCACTGTTAGTTTTGCATGACCTACATCTATTGCAAAGGGGTCCTTAGTGTACAAGGTGGCAATATATTTGATTGTCCATTTTTTATTTTCAAGGGTGGATGACATCATTAGAGATAATTTGATCGCAATGGGGATTCACGTTTGATGTGTAGATTGAACAAGGGTTGTAATGTTGTTGACATGGGGACAAGACATTGAGGTCTTGGTTTCTATCATTGCTTAAGATTTTTGTGAAACAAAATGTCTCCTTCCTACACCACTCATTGTCGTATGAACACACCTTATTTTCCACCATCACCTCCACCATAAATATTAGAGTACTATTGTTTAATGTTTCATTCACAAAATGTGATACGGGTTAATGGCCATGAGTTTGAAGTACGATTGTTGATTTACACTCTCTTACTTTACAAAAACCCCTTGACCAAAATAAAAAGTTATATCCCTTCCAATGTAACTTGCATCTTTGGGACAACTCCTAATGATAGAGTTTGTACACTCTTAAGAGGCTTATAGGGGCCCACATGCCACATATATAGCTTATCTTCTAAAATACACTCACGAGCTTGTAAGATAAGTTCTATTTATTTTGACACAAATTTCTATATAATTATTTTTCGTATGATATCAAGGATGGCTTGGCCATCTTCTAATTTCTTAAGAGGCTTATAGGGCCCGCATGACACATATAACTTATATTCTAAAATGCACTCGCAAGATAAATCATATTTATTTTATAGCACATGTTTCTATATAATCATTTTTCTTATGGTATCAAGGGTGACCTAGCCATCTTCTAATTTCACTATATAATTTATGTCACTTAGTATTAAGATGAGTTAGTTAATACTTAAATACCAATGTTATTTTTGTACTCAAGTTCAAGGTTGATGATATTTCTATGTAACACTTGAATGTAGGTTGATGATATTTTTATATAACACTTATTAAGATGACTTATCAAATTTAATTTATAAATTAGATAAATTTTAGTTTAAAAAATAATTATTATTTTGAGAGGTGTAATTTATAATGAAAGTTCGGGGTGGTGATAGATTGTAATATCCAAAATGTTAATAATTAATAGTCTATTTTATATTTAAAGTTTATTTGATTGGTATATAGAATTTTCTTTTAAAAAGAAGATATATTTTTATTTATATTAATATAAACAAGTAGTTGATAGAAAATTTAATATCTTAAATATAAAGTAAGATTTGGAGTGCGTTTCATTTTTATAATTATTTTTATATACAATGGTATAACGAAATTGAGGCTATCTATCACTACTTAATAAGAAAGTTTTGAAGGTAATGGACTCATTAATCAATATGGAATGTAACAAATTTAAGATAGGCGCCTCAAAATTTATATCGCTTGATATTTTCGTTAGATATATTTAAGATATATGTAATAGTCTCAACTCCAATTTTTTTTTAATTATTTATAAAAAAGTTATAATCCAATTAATACGAACTGAAAGATGGAATAAATACTCCTTAATTCTTACAAAATGTAGCACACCCAATAACAAGGATACACAACATCAATCCAATTAAAAAAATGTTTGTAGGGAAGTTATGAGATACCTAGGCATCCCCTTTGGCATTGAAATAACCCTTTCTCACATGTGGGATTGGTTGTTTCACGAATTCAATAGAAAGATAGATAGTTGGGAGATTAAGTTCTCGTTATTGGTTGTGTAAGTTCAAATTTTTGGCATTTTCTTAGCCACTCATGTGTACTTTTCTTCTTGTTAGATGCCTTCCAAAACTTATTAAGTCAATTCAAAAAGTGAGACACTTCCTTTAAACTAAATGAAATGGTTGAAAATGCACACCAATAATTTCCTAGACTCTTTATACACAACCCAAACATAAAAATGGGTTAGATATCATAGATGATTATCTCCAAGTGGATAGATACGGATATTTAAAAAAAAAGGTTTGCCTTCATTCCCGTGTGTGAATTCAAAATCTGTCCATTAAGCAGAGACGTCAGGTTTCCACTAAGCGGCGTCTCCTTATAGAACATAAGGACAAAGTATATAATTTATTTTGTGTGATTTGAAGTGAAAGTCGGTGAATTTGCGCTGAACAAATCTAAATCGCTATCTATAACAATGTTTTTTTTATAATTTTGCACATAGTTTTACAAGTCAGAGTCAATGCAATGTACAAAACACCACTCAAATGGTTTTAACTTTGGCCGACTTTTATTTATGCCCCTATCGATCCAAAAAACAAACCGTCTATATAATATCTTAAGGAGTACACTGAATCTATCTATAAACCCAAATCAGTTTAGTCTTAAAAGTCTGCAGAGAAATGGCGAAAACAGGAAAGGCAGCTTCAGCTGCAGCTGCAGCTGCTGTTGTGTTTGTAGTGTTGCTGCTCTCCTCCCAAGGTAAATTTATCAACCATACAATTTTCAATATATTAAGTTGAATGTTTTTATTATTTGGATCATTATTCAAATGAATTTCATGAATAGTAATATGTATATAATATATTTTAGATTGTAAGTTGTTAGAAATACCTGTGTTTGTTTTTCACTTCGAAGTTTAAGACCCCTTGATTATCATTAATAAAAGACTTTAAACATCTTAAATTTTTATAGACTGTATGTTGTGTGAAAATAAAATTTTCAAGGTTCATGCATGGGGTATTGATTTGATTATTGATGGACAGTGCGTGTGGAGGCGAGAGAGGTGTCTGTTGGGCAAAGGAATTTGCTGGGATTTGGGTGCCCAGATGATTGGAAATGTGACAAGCATTGCAGGGACGATCTTGGCCGCAAGGGCGGTTACTGCTCTGGCTTTCTCACTCTCAGATGTGTTTGCATCGTAAGGAAATAAACAAAGCATAGATTCCAGTTGTGGTACAGAAGATGGTCTCATAAGTTGTATGCCACACCTGGCTGGATGTTGTAAGAGGTTATTTTCTTCTGTAATAAATGATTTCTCCTACTAAATGTCTTCGTTTATGCAAACCAATGGATATGGGTTGCTTTGGTTTTTTTCCCCCCAAGTTATATGGCACAACACCTGCTAAAGGTTTTGTACATGCCATGATATGTTAAAAAGGGGTTTGTTTATATATATATATATATATATATATATATATATATATATATATATATATATTTATTGGTTTTCCATCACTAACTCATATTGTCTTGCCTTCTTTCTTTTATAATAATTTGTATGCTACAGCTGCATTATTTATGGTTGCTTTTTTAATTCTCAGAGTCATAGTTTACAAGATTGAATCTTCTTTATATAAAAGTAAACATAGTTTTTTATGATTCTTTCTTTTAACTCTAAAGTCATATATATATATATATATATATAAGTTTATATTTATATATGTACATCTAGTTAACTTAGACTTAGCTATATTTTAGGGTTTCAGGGTTTTAAGATACATCATAGGAGGTATGAAGGTTGTTTACAGGAACACATCTCTAAAAAACTACCAAAAGCCAATTGAACCCCATTATTGGTTCACCCTTTAAGTTGTGCACTTAAGGAGATTGATGCACCAACAATCCCTTGCAAGACAAACCATTGAAAAGTGATAAAGTAAAAAATATTAGGTGTATACAAAATCCATTGCCAATTTTTAGAAGCATACTAAGGTATTAGCTCTAAATTTTTAATGAAAATGGGTTACAATGCAAGAGGGCTTAGCAAGGATGGCAAATTAATCATCAATCCCATCATGTTTGAGTAAATTCCTTAATATAACTGCTCTAGATATGGTAATCTAAAGATTTTAGAATTCTCCATCATAACTCTAATAAAAGACGCTTCTAAGGAGTATTCCATACCATCTACACACCAAAGATCACCTCAAGAAGGTAAATATGTTTATAACATCATTTTTATGAATATTCAAGGTGATTTTAAGATGTATTGAAGGAGTGCGCATCAATTAAGATAAGAAGAGGGAAGGTTGAGTCTACCTTAGAGGATAAAGACACACTTCTAAAGAGAGCATTCCCAGAAAGTCATGAAGAGGAGGAGAGTAAAGTGCATTACTATTCTATCCATATGATACAACATAAAAGAGGAAATAAAGAGATTATACTTCACCAACTTCACCTCTTGAAAGTCCAATAATGAAAAGATGCATCCATGGCGGTAACCTAAGAATAAAATATTTTGTCACTAAGGATCCCAAGATCTTTAGGAGAGATGGGAAAGAGATAAGCCTTTCTTTAAGAAATAAATAATTAGAAGGTCAAGACACACTCTAAGGAGTAAATCAACCAATTATATGAGCATGTGAAAATCTAATAATTTATGTACACATTTCAAGGTTAGCAAGCATTGACATGGAAAGTTTGGAAACTCCATCCACATCTTCAACTAAAGAATGGAAAATACAAGTTTGGGCATCTAAAAACAAGAGGGGAAGAATAACCTACCAAAACATAAGAGTCAAGAAGGAGATAACAACTCTCACGTGGCTCCTCATCACCATTACAAGAAATTAGTGATAAGTTAAATTTATTTGATCTTAGATTGAGTATTTACATGAATTAAAAAGAATGATATGTTGAGTTGTTTTTAATGTATGAGCATTGGTTAAAATTTCAATTTCTATCTTCACAACATGTATGTTTCCATTTTTTGGTAGAGAAATTAGGGAACTAATGCCACTTGAATAAGTAAGTATAGGAAGCCTTGGAATAATCATATGTGAACAAGGTACAATAGATCCATTTGAGAGAAACAAGTATGGGAAGAAAATAACATGTTTTCAGTTTCTATCACTCACCATTTGTGTTGCATAGCAAGGACTAGAAATGTGGAATGGAGACACTTCATGAGAACAACAAATAAAATCATGATGTTTAACAATAAAAAGAGCATGAGGTTGGACATAAATTTATATAAATAATATCAAGAGGTTTGAAAACAAATTCTAGCCACATGAGCATGAGGTCGAACAATGACTTTTAACAACAATACCATGAATTTGGACAACTTATAGTGATAATAGAATCACAAAAATGGTTAAGTATTTCAATTAAGTCAAATTCATTATTTTAATTTGTATCAATTTATCCTCATTGTTATTGTAATGCAAACAAACAAGTAATTTTAGTTGAGGAAGATTCATTTCAAACATCATCCAGTTTTTGTAGTATGCATGTGGGATCTTCAATAATTATAGTAATGGTATGCTATATCTATATCTATTATTGTATAAGGAGTATGGAGTGTAACTTTCATTATGCATATTTTATATTTTGTAGGTATCCCAAAAGGTTTTAACAATATTTTTTTAGATAAAAAATAGGTTGTGACAACATCTCATTTGGCTTACTAAATTGGTAAGGCACAAATGATAAAATGACATTATTTCCATGAGAAGGAGTAAGAGGCATGATCAACTCCATCATAATAAATGTACAACACCATGGAATAAATTCTATAACTAGCCAATCATAATGGGACAATAATAAGTGGACATAAAACTATAAGAATCATAGTGGTATCACAACATCAACCAATTACATTTGGAAGCAAAGGTTAGAACATCCAACAAAATGAGAGGCAAAAGATCTATATATTTCATAGGAGAAGAAGGAGGGCATAATATATTTCATTGTAAGAGGGAGATGCAATAACTTCATATGATAATTATTGAGGGGATTTAATAGTAAATAATCATAGATGTATTATCATCTCCAATGCCAATAAGAGAACATCATTTGGGAGTTTCTTCAAGAAATACAATTAGAATAGCACCATAGTGGAAGCATTTTGGTTCAAAAACAAATATAATAATATTGTATTAGCATAGTTTATAAATAAGTTCATTACTTTCATTGGAAGAGAATAATTATATGTCATCTTTTTCATAGGAGGAGAAGGATGTTGAAAATTTATAGGTTCAAGTAAATTCTAAGTTGAGCACAACATATCCATGAGATCAACTAAGGGGGATGTGAGGAAAAATGTGTGACAATTGAGGTTCAAAGAAACCAAATAAATCCCAAGAATAATGGTGGGTTTTTGTCAATGCCAAACACTATAAATAAGACTTTACAAAAACTCCAATGAGGCAAAGGGAGAGATCCTTCTATGTCTCAAAAGTAAGTAAGATTTTATGGAACCAAAACTAGCTAAAAATGGGAGATATGATCTATAATATATAGTAACATCATCAAAACTCCAAAAAACATCAAGTAATTAATTTCATTCAAGGGGTGTTCTTTTTGTCCAGTTGGTAGTGAGATGTTTGGTGGCCCCTCTATCTATTATAGGTAGGGCTTCTATTCCAACAAGAGAATAAAAAATAAAGCAAGTGACATTCCCCCTCTTCTATATATATATATATATATATCCTCTAGTCATGGTATGAAGGGGTTATGGGCATGAAGGGATTATTTACTAGATTTTGATGAAACTGTTGATATTTGTAGAGGTAATTACAAAACTACCACTTGCATCTGCTGGCAATTGCATAACCACCATAGTGGTTTTACTCGATGAAGTTGAATAGTTAGTTTAAAAAGGCTGATATGAATGGTTATCTCATCCAATGAATTTCAAGAACTACATGATCAAAAGAGACATCTTTAGATGCATAATAGGGGTGTGATATGAGGAGCTTGACATCAAATATTGGTGTTCCATTAGTATAATGGATCAAATATCCAAAGTGTAGGAACACATTTGTTAGAGTAGTAATGAGTGATCAGTCAAACTTGAATTTATTATTCTATGTTTCTTTTATTTGTTCCTCACAGTATAAGGAACATAGGAGACATCAAGGAGTGGAAGTTGTCTACTCTATGAGCACTTTTTAATTGACTCATTTCATTGAAGGAATATTGGGAAGAAATGCAATTTCCACTTCCACTTTGTTTCCCCAATAATGGGGTTTCTAGGTTAAAATATTTGTGTATGTGTTTGTTTCATTTCCATTTTATTTGTGTATGGATTGTAAGTCACCTCATTCAATCTAATGTATACTAGACATGTTGTTCAAGTAGCTAATGTATGGGCAATAAATTTGAGTTTGTAATTTTATATTAAGGCTCCATCCCTTGGAAAATTATAAATCAATTGGATATGACGATGATCAAGTTCATGAAGATGAAGATGATCAAGTTGATCAACATTAAGATGAATTAGTTTGTGAAGCTGAAAGTGATGAAGATGTTGATTGTTAAATATTTATAGGGGATATATTTAAATAATTAATAGATTATTCTAATTGGTAGATATAAAGAGAGGCAAAAAATGGAAATTTAGTTTTGAGTGCAAATCTAAGGCATGTAACCATTGAAGAGTTGAATGAAAGGACTAAGATCAAAATGAATAGTTGAAAACTCAATATACATATTTCTGTCATTTAGTTAAATGTATAAAATTAATATTAATATTAATATAATATATATTATCAAATTTAATGTAATTAATTTTTATTTATAAATAATTTAATTATATTAATATTTTAAAAATTACATAAATTTTTTTACTTAACATATCCTAAGAAAATACAATTGTGGTGCATACCTAATGTAGCTTGTGTTAGATTTGAATTGTAAATACTCTAAAAAATAAAAAAAATAAAGTAGGATAGGCCACACACCCACCCACTTCATTTTTATTTTTATTTTAATCTTTAGAGAGGATACTACAGTAACAATAAGGAAACTAATAGCAAGAAGAGAGAAAGAGAGAAAGGGTGAAACCAACATATAGGATAATGGAGAAAGTGTGATCAAAACTCAAAAATGGGAATGGTCTTTATACTAAAGACTTAGATGTGATTAAAAAGGAGGTTTTCCATTTATTTGAAAACTTCCTTAAGGACCCATCAAATAATTTTTCTTTGAAGCAATAGGAATTTGTGAATCTTATTCCAAGAATTATAATTGATAATCAAAATGCAAATTTAATGAGGCCTTTCACAGAAGAAGAAATCCAAACTACATTTTGGAGCATGGGCAATGCTAAATCCATAGGCCTTGATGGGTTCCCTCTAGTATTTTAGAAAAATTTGTAAATTGTAAAAAATGATGTCCTCAAAGCTTCCAATGAATCTAAATCCTAAAGAAATTTTTTGAAGGATTTTAATTGCACTTTTCTAGATCTGATCCCCAAGAAAGCTAATGTGGACTCTCTACACAAATTCATACCTACAGTCGTGTACAACACCATCTATAATATTATCACAAAATCCTTGGATAATCATCTCCAAATCCTCCTTCCTCTTCTTATTTTAGAACAATAAGGTGGTTTTTTCCAAAATAGACAAATATTAGATGGAGTTGTTATTTTGCATGAGCTAATTCACTCAGCTAAATTGAATAAGGAAGTGACAATGATCATCAAACTTGATATCAACAAAGTGTATGATTTGGTTAATTGGTGCTTTCTTTTCAAAATCCTTAATAATTTTGGGTTTCCTGAGGTCTGGTGTGATTGGATCAATTCTTGCATCCCAACTCCTACATTTTTTGTTCTTGTAAATGGAGTCCAAGCTAGATTTTTCAATGCTTTAAGAGGTCTCCACCAAGAATATATTATCTCTTCCTACCTCTTCATCATCATGGCAGAAGCACTGGGTAGAGCCTTTTCAAGTAAAACCACCAAATCTCATTAGTGGCTTCAACATTACTAAGAATGTAAATTTCTCTCATGATCAATTTGTGGATGATATAATTATAAGAAACTCTACTAGCATTTGGGAAGCTAAAACATTAAAAATAAATAAGATTGTTATGAACATGCTTTGGGAAAAAATATTAACCTCTTAAAATCTAACATTTTCTTCCTTCACACTTTGCCTCATAGACAAAATAAAATAAATCAAATTATTGGAGTTTATTTAAGTCATCTTCCTAGAAAATACTTAAGGATCCCCTATTTTATGGGCAGTCAAAAAATATTTTTTGGACAATATGACCACAACCTTCTAGAATAAACTAGCTACTTGGAAAGGAAAATGATTCCCTTGGTAAGGAAAAATTCAATTATTTCAAGTTATTTTCTAAGAAATTCTAATCTATATGATGTCAGTCTCAGAAGCTTCAATTAGTGTCAAATCTAGATTAACTAACATTATAAAAAACATTATGTGTAATAGTCATTCTGAGTGTAATAAAATTGTTTTAATGAAATGGGAACAGGTCTACTTGCCTAAGTCAAAAGGAGGGGTTAGCATCAAATATTTGTTCAAGATGAATGAAGCTCTAGGATCAAAACTTATACAGAGAATTTATTAGGAAAAATAAATCACTTGGAGCATCTTGATCCAAATAAAATATATTGATAACATAGATGATCCAACCCATATTTTCACTACAGAGCATTGGAAGTATAGGTCTCACATTTGGAACTTCCTTGGCAAATGTAGATATATTATCTCAAATTCCCTTTGTTGGGATATTAAAAATGGTAAATATGTAAACTTATGGAAGGATACCTGGTCTAGTGTGGGCCCTCTATGAAATCATCCTTCCTTTACCACTTTAGAAAAATAGTTTTCAAACTTATGGGAACCATTAGTTTATAATTACTAAGTTGAAACCCAAAGTGTCAAGGGGCCCTCAAAGAATATGGGAAAATCCATGTCTTTTTGAAACCAACCATTCCTTTGATATTCTTACCTCTTTCTACTTCTTCCTAAACTCTCCCCATATAAATAGCTTAGTGGATATTGACGACTTAAAATGGATAAGAAATCCTTTTGGTAACTTATCAGTGAAACAAGGATACAATAAGTTAATCTCTCATATTAACTCTCCTTTATGGTATGTGGAAAAAATATGTACCCTTGGGGACTTCCTACAACTAAGTAAATTTATGTTTTATCATGATGAAGAAATATATTTTTTGGGATAGACTCCAAAGTATTAGTTTTTAGGGGCCCTCTTGGTGCATCCTTTATAAAGATAATTCAGAAACCCTCAACCATATTCTCTTTCATTTCTCTTTTACTTAGAAAATTTAGTCTTGTTTCTTCAAGAAAATCAACAAACTTTGGGTAGCATTTGGTTACATTCAGGAACTTTTTATTAACTGGATAGAAGGAGGGGATCAAGCTAGAAGTATTTTGGATATGGCCCCATATCTGATCATCTGAAGCGTATAGAAAGAAATAAACAATAGAATATTCTAGAACCTATCCCTATCTAAATAATTACTCTCTTAAAATCAAGCCACTCCTTCAAGAGATTTTTAAGGATAAATATTGTCTTTTAAAAATAAAATCACTGGAGAGGATTATTATGTACTCTTAAAATGGAATTTACTAAAAATTAACTTCATCCTCCCTCCTCAAATAAACAAAATATTATTAGCCTCATAGAATCCTCTGAGTGACAATTATGTCAAGCTAAAATTTTATGGAACATCCAAAGCTAACTTAGGTCTTTCTGGACGTGGAAGCATCTTTCGAGATAATCTGGATCAAGTGATTTCTTATTTTGCCTTCAACATTTCATGGTCTTCAAACAATTTGTTTAAAGCTTTAGCTCTTCTCAAATGTTTGATAACCACTATTGAATAAATTTTTAAAAATTATTGTTGGAAGGTGATTCTTTCTTGATTATTAATGTTATTAAATTGAGAAGATCATATCAATGGAAACTTAATTCAATATTCAAGATATCCGTCATGTCATTCATTTTTAGTACATTTATTTCTCCCACATGTACCATGAGGCTAATTCTTTAGAAGATTTCATGGCTAATTTTGAGGCTCTTGACCTTCCCCCTAATAAATATTGGCACTAGGAATAATGACAAAAATTAATTTTAAAAGACTTGAATCGCTGACAACTTCCATTTTGTTCAAGTTATTATCAAGGGATTTAGTGGGCTTGCTTTTGGTGCATTTTTTGAAATCTCAAACTTCATGATTTATATTCTTGTATGATTTTTAATTGAGATGCTTGGAGAAGCCATGGATTTTGTCTTGGACTCTTACATCACCAAAGTTTTCTAAGTAGTGTTCTTGGTTTTGTGTTTGATGGTTGATTTGGTGAGTGGTGTTTAATGTTGACATTTTCCTACTTCTCAGGAGTGGCTCCATGGTGGTGCATCCCTCTTGCACTCCTAGATTATTATGGATTTTGAAGCTTCTGGACTTCATTTCTTTGGTCTTCTTTCTAGTAATTATCTTGATGGCTTTGTGGTTACTTGATATTTTGGCTTTAGCTTTTGTCTTTCTTGGTTTCATGTAATATCCAAATCCTTTTGTACTATAGGGCAAGGGATCCTTTTCCTTTATTATTATCTATCAAAAATGATAATGAGAGAGAAAGAAACAAACAAAAAAGGATAAAATCATATTTTAGGGTAAAATAAGAGGAAGGGGAAGGGGAAGGAGTGGAGGACAAAAATAAGGAGATCCACAAAGTTAAGAAATTGAAAATTATGAGTATGCATTTTTAAAATTTTATTTTTGATTTTATTTGAACTTGAAAAAAATCTAAGAAAAAACTTTAAAAACTAGGAAAACCCATTAAATAAACTTGCAAAATTATCCTAGGAATAAAATCTTTTGAACACCCCCCGCCCCCCTCCCCCAAAAAAATAAAAAAAATAAAAAAATAAATAGAAACCCTTACTTTTAATTGTATTATAATTTGGATGCAAATTACTTGATGAAATTCATATTACGATTACTAATTCTCTAGTTTTACCTATATCTAGCTTGAATGCAAATTATTTGACAAAAATTTTAATTTAATTTCTTCTCTTTTCATGTATATTTTTGGATCTAATGCAAATTGTATGATAAAATTCATATTGACATCTCTAATTTCCCTAGTTTCACTTGCATCTAACTTGAATACAAATTGTTTGATGAATTTCTCAATTTGATTCCCTCTCTTTTCTTTTATATTTTGGTTTTAGTGTAAACTGTTTGACAAAATTCATATTAGCATCTTTGATTTCTATATATTTACATTCATCAAGTTTGAATGCAACTTTTTTTTGATGAAATTCCCAATTTTTCTTCCTCTTATTTCTTGCAGACTTTTGAAATCTTTAACAAGATTAAATATTTCTAATTAATTCTTACATTGTGATTTATTTTTAGTCAAAAAATACAAGTAAATAATTGCTTAGAGGAAATGAGCGTAAAGGAGGCTTCACATTGTTATGAGGATGTAGGTGAGTCATCATTATATATTGTGATTTTTTTTTACTATGTTATTGTATTCTATTATCATGAATTTTGATTGTAATAGGTTGAAGACATGTAAGCCCTAAATTTACATTTTATTATAAGAGAAGTGCTACAACTTAAGGGTCATTAATCAAGTTCATGATAAATTGAAATCCCTTGGTTGGTACAATAATGCATTCAACAAGTGAGTTATCTATGGGCTTTGTGTGGGTAAGATATTAGTCATTGTTAACTTGTGAAAAATATAGCTTCTAATTATTTAATTATAAATATTGTAATTGTCTATTTAATAAATTTTAATATTAAATTATTTAATAATTATTTAAATTTTATCTTCATAAGTGAATTACTAATCTATGGTAATTGATGGTATTGTATTTTAAGAAGATGACAAGGCTGAACATGTCTACAATGATTAGTCAATGTATGAATGTGATATAGATAATGCCCTGATAGATGATGATTGTGACAATATCATGATAGATGATTATCATGATGATATCATGTTATAGTATTTTTAATTTTATTTAAAATAGATAATACATGGTTTTCACTTCCTCCAACAGTATTGTAAATTGATGAGATTTTTTTTAATTTCCCATTTAAAACATTATTTTAAATATAATACAATTATATATATATTATTTTCCCAACCAAAAATATATAATTAATTTTTTGATAAAATATAATCTTTTATTTAAGAGTATATATATATATTTACGTTTATGGAGTAATTTTAGATATAGGAGTGCAGTGCACCGTGTGAAGTGTATGCATGGCATTTTTTTGGGATTTTCCAAATCAAAAAGAAGTTTTTTCACCTAAAGAACCAATAGATGACAATTATTTGCAACACTACATACAATTTATTTTCAAGGAATATAATGAATATAAAGAAAAGGTTGTTGAAAAACCTGAAATCCCTCAACTCAATAATTTTGAGATCAAGAGTTGTTAGATGCCTATTAGAGAATAAAAAAGATGAAATTATGAAACTCTCAAAATATTGTCATGACTTTGAAAATGGTGTTGAACTCGGCTCTGAAAGAAAAAATCAGAACTACATGGAAACCAAAATTCTATTTACAACAATACCCATACCATACACCAAAAAATAAACTATATATAAGAAAAAATAACATATCAATGACTTAATTTAAATGATTTGGGCTAGGTAAAACACTACATTAAAAAATACCTTCCTAGGAGGATGTTGATATTACACCTTTGTAAGTCTCCCAAAGATAAACGATCTCGTTCGTATTGGTTTTGAATAGGAGTCATGTCATTGTGATGGTGCACTACTACATCAACAAAGGGAAGTCATACTTTAATGTCCTGCCATTGTCGATGCTAACATATTCATAAAAAATAGGGCATTACCATATCAATCATTATTTCAATGCAAGGTTGATAGGATGAAATGGATTAAAAAATGGAGAATAGAAAAATCATATCAATTAATTTTATTTTTGTAACTCACAAGTTTCCTATCCCACTTCATATTTTGAATGTATTCTCAGGGTGCCCTATTTTAGAAGTCAGTATTAGTAGTTGATGCCCCTCATATAACTCTATATCTTACCAACTGCACTCCATCTTCTGTGACAAATCTCTCAGTTTCCAACAAAATCTTAAAAAATCCACATGAGTCCACGAGGAGAGTCTCCCCTCTCCAATACCAAAATAGAATGGTGTTGGGAGACACCCAATTGTACCTACTCCAATGATAATGTTGTCATATGTTTTTGTAGCTACCTTTTTAGCATCTGTTGTCATAAACGAATATGGGTACTTTGCCAAAATCATGCACAAAATATCCCAATACAATGTTATAGACTATCATAGATCATAAAAATAATAATGTAGGAGAGCTATTATGTATCCACTATATCAAGTTACACTACAATGTTAGATTTCAAACATTCAAAATTTAAAACTAATAAAAATATAGAAGAGGCTTTACATCTTACAAAAGTGCAGTTGACTTTTTCCAAGATAATGTATTAGACAAGATGATTGGTGTTTGTTGACATTTTACAAAATTTAAATAATGTATAGAGTAATTTTTTTTTAATCAATAAACAAAAGTAGTCTGCTTTTTTGCATTTTGATGAGCGGTTATACAATATATAGTTTATATTGTAAAAATTAATTAAGGTTTATGTGTGGTAAAAATAAATTGTCTTTTAATATTGTTGGAGGGTCGATTGAAATTTTAAAACATGTAATTTAAGTTCTTAGTTTTTGATAGTGTCCACTCATAAAATTATATTTTTAATAAAAATTAATATGATATAATAATATCAGTAGTGTTTCAACTCATAATAATATTCATCCATAAAATTATTTTTAAAATTTTTTAATATGGTATATTAATGTCAGTGAATTTTTTTAAAATATAAAATTTTCGAAGTGACAATGAAATAGACATCAAATTTAAAGCTGGAATTAAAAGTGACCACACTCACTACCTTACAACCCACCACACCCCCAGATGCCATTATAGAACACCCCTCAGTGTAATTAATAATAATAATAATAATAATATATTATATAATAATATATATTTATAAAGAATATAGAATTAAACATAATATAATTATTTGTAATAACAAATAATTTCATTAGATATTTTTAATTTGTTTTTTCTATACCATATAAAATTGTGTCAATTCATTTTTGCATAATTTGGGAATTGGCCAAAAAATGTCAACTAGTGTAAAGTCGACTCTATTCTTGACACGCACTTGGTGCAAATAAAAATGTGTAGTCATGTCAACTTCACTAGATTTATGTCTCCAGATTTGACGTTATTTTTTAACATTTTGGTGTTAAAAAAACCATAATCTTCAATTTCTAATGTAACTTCAACCTAAATTGAGGCACAAATTATACTAAATTAAATGTATTATTATTATGATCAACTCCTCAACTCCTACATCATTTCATGCAAGTGTTTATGTTGGTGTTTTGAATACCAATTGAACTAAAATGAGCCAGGAAATTCATACCAAAAGTCTTTTATGAGGTAACAAATCCCTCCTGACTATTTACAAGATATTTTAGATTGCCTTGAATTTGATCAAGTTATTCACCATTTTAATTTTGTTTATTTTGGTTGCTTATTTTATTGGTCGAATCTTGTCAAAGAGTATGCTTAAGAGTTGGGTACAAAATAAAAGGAAATCGTATGGTGTTAAACTAGAGAGCATTCAAAATGTTACCAATGGTTTTTTCATTTTTATTTTTTTCTAATGTTAAGCACTATAAATCCATCATTTTCCATGGCCTATGTTTTATCCATAACATCCATATGAAATTTTCCCATTGGATGAGGGATTTCATTATGTATAAATAAGAAAAAATTAGAATCCCAATTTGGGTATAATTTCTAGGTATGTCTTTGCCTCTTTGAGGTTTCATAAACTTGTTAATAAAGCCCTTAGATTGATTCATATTCCATGAGTATAAAAAATTTCATATAGCTAGAGCGCGGAAGCGTGTGTGCATCATGGTCAATCTTTCCAAGGATCTTCACAAAATGATAAACATTCAAATATAAGATAAATAAATATTTCCATGTTTTTAATATATCAAAATGCCTAATATGTGCTTTTAGTGTCAATCCATGAACCATAATATTAATGAATGCAATCGAAGGGATAAATCTTGTCCATTAGTCTAGACCAAAACCTCTCCTGAGGTGAATCAAAATTTTGTTACTTTTTCAGATTTAGATGGATCACTATCACCAATAAAAAGGATAACTATTAAGTTTGTGGAGCAGGAAAAACACCAACTATTATGTAAAAAATCAGATGTGGTTCTATAGTGGATGGAAAACAATTAATTCCTATTATTTATCAAGCGGCACCACTCATTCCTCATACTCCACAATAAGCTATCATTTATCTAGTCCCCAAATCTAAGTTATAACTTCCCAACCATCACATCCTCTTGTGGAGGTGAAATAATCAAGCTCAATCAATAGTTTGGTAGTTTTTATCAAAAAATAATTATTCACCACTCACGCAACCCATCACCACCTCTTAAGGATGGCAAGTATGTTCAATAAAAATGGCATACTTTACAACTTGGTGACTTATGCATGGTAATAAGCAGGATTATTTTCCTAATAGATTTTCCACTGTAGATGAGGTGAATGATGAGTCCAACATGAGCCTTGATATTTCCCAATGATATTTTAGTCTTGAATGTGTGTTAACTTACTAACATGTCCTTAAAGCTAAGTATGAGGCATTTTTTAATAATTTAAAAGTTTTGTGTTTACAAGAAGTTAAAATCTCAAGATTTTCAATTGATTCTTCCCTTAGATATATTTGGTAGAGAGTAAGTTTTTATATTTCCAATAATAAGAATGGGCATGGGGGAGTGATAAAATTTATTATGCCTATTTTGGCTCCACACATTGTTAACTGGGGTCCTAACCCAACTCATCAAATTGTGTGGACCCTTTTCAATTTTGATGGTCATTACCTTGGTATTGCTAACATTTATGCCTTCAATGATGTTTTTAAAAAAATGAATTTTTTATGGTGGATTATAGACCCACCTATATATTCCAACTAGATTATGCATGGTGACTTTAATATGATTGAATCTAGGAAAAGTAAATATAGGTTCCTCTTAATGTGATGGTGCATCGGAGAAAGAGAAACATGGTTTTGTATGTGTAATAAACTCAGGTTGTCTACTCTCAACCACCACCACCATTAATACTCTAGTGCCTTATAGTTTACTTGTTCTAAATTTAGATAATGTGGATATAGGGGGTGAGAATATTAGATAGATCAAAACCTTTTCACTTGTGCGAATAATTTTTATTATCTAGTTAATTTTGTTCTAAAGTGATTCTACTATACTACATCTCCATCAAATTTGGAATTGAGTGGCTAACTCCTCAATTGAAGAAGCCTAATTCATATTTTTACCTTAATATATATCATCTCAACTATAAAATCCCTGCTCCCATATCATTCAAATCTAGAACCTTATTCCTCACTCTTCTATAGAGTTGGGATAGATGTCCTTGTGGGATATTATCATTTCATGAACTACAACATCTCTTTATATGTAAGGTAAGCAAGCAATTGATGTTTATTGTAAATCCCATGAGGCATCATACTGTGAGTACCATCAGTGCTCACAAGAGTTTTAGTTGTCTTCTCTTAATAATGAATTGTAAAAGGAGAGCACTATATGGAGGCATAATCTCAAGGTTTAAGACACCTATCAATCTTATTATACCTAAATTTTTACCTATGTACATTATTTTAAAAATGGAGAAAAAATTCCAAGAGTTTTTCTCCATTATTCATTCTATACATATGGTTGATAGGGTTAAGTCCATCTGTGTTGTCAATCAATGACTCACAAAACTTCCAAATATTATGATATATTTTGTTTCTCAATATCATGTAGTTTTTTTTGGCTCAACAAATGATTTCAGATCATGAATATGCTCTCATAAATAGTATACAAATTATTCCTTGGAAACTCTATATGGGCCAAAATGTATCTCATGACCACTTAATTTCAATTGAAGACCTTCATTAAGTAGTAACTCATAAGGTTACTAACAAGGCCCTTGATATTGGTGGTTTCTCTTGTAAATTTTATCAACATCTTTGGGATACTATAGGTCCAAACTCACACAGAGTATACTTGGAATCTTTTATTGACAATTCTCTTGGTACATTCAATAACTAGGGAAACATCAACTTCATCTTAAGACTAGGGAACCATAGGTCATTACCAATTGGAATCATATTAATATTTTAATGTTTATTATAATGTTAATGCAAAATTTTAAGCTCTTCAGGTGAGGTACCTATTTCATCTCATCATCTGCTAAGAAAAAATTGGTTTTGCTCACCATAGATGCATTTTATAAAAAAATTATTATAATTTGTAAGGGATGGAATGGGATCACTCCTTACAAAAAAAATTATGTTCATCAAAATTGATATTGATAAAGCCTATGACATAATTAATTGGCATATATATGCTTTAGGTGTTAGGATTTGAGGTCAAATTTGTACAAATTATTATAATATTTTTTCAATATTTTTGTGTTGTTCAAACCCATTAGGCATGGATACCCTTTATCCCCTTCCTTCTATGTTCATGTAGTTGACGGGTTCAACTATATTTTCATTGATTAAAATTCCATAGGATTATTGAAAGATATTTTCCCCCATCAATCTTAAAGAAAGGTAGTCAATGGACATTTTTTTTGTGATTCTTTATTTGAAGAAGAGGCTTTGTTTCCAATGACATAGAGTGTGGGTATTTTTTGTCTAGCTTGTGGAAGTTTTACTTGATGGAAGAAACAAAATGCTATAGATAAGTCGACATGCCCTTACCTAATTTGATATAGGTGTATAAGTGATACTAGATAGAATGGGATCACTTCTTATAAAAAATATTATGTTCATCAAAATTGATATTGATAAAGCCTGTGACATAATTAATTGGCATATATATTCTTTAGATGTTAGGATTTGAGGTCAAATTTGTGTAAATTATTATAATTTTTTTTCAATATTTTCATGTTTGTATCACTATTCATTGGTAGTATTTTAAATAATTTGGTTTGTTTAAACCAATTAGGCATGGACACCCTTTATCCCCTTCCCTCTATGTTCATGTAGCTGATAGGTTCAACTATATTTTCATTGATTAAAATTCCATAGGATTAGTGAAAGATATTTACCCCACTCAATCTTAAAGAAAGGTGGTCAATGGACATTTTTTTTGTGATTCTTTGTTTGAAGAGGCTTTTGTTTCCAATGACATAGAGTGTGGGTATTTTTTGTCTATCTTATGGAAGTTTTACTTGATGGCAGAAACACAATTCTATAGATAAGCCAACATGCCCTTACCTAATTTGATATAGGTGTATAAGTGATACTAGATGGAATGGGATCACTCCTTACAAAAAAAATTATGTTGATCAAAATTGATATTGATAAAGCCTATGACATAATTAATTGACACATATATGCTTTAGGTGTTAAGATTTGAGGTCAAATTTATGAAAATTATTATAATGTTTTTTCAATATGTTTGTGTTTGTATCACTATTTATGGGTAGTATTTTAAACATTTTGGTTTGTTCAAAACCATTAGGCATGGATACCCTTTATCCCATTCCCTCTATGTTCATGTAGCTGACGGGTTCAACTATATTTTCATTGATTAAAATTCCATCGGATTAGTGAAAGATATTTCCCCCCCTCAATCTTAAAAAAAGGTGGTCAATGGACATTTTTTTGTGATTCTTTATTTGAAGAAGAGGCTTTTGTTTCCAATGACATAGTGTGTGTGTATTTTTTGTCTATCTTGTGGAAGTTTTACTTGATGGAAGAAACACAATGCTATAGATAAGCAGACATGCCCCTACCTAATTTGATATAGGTGTATAAGTGATACTGGATGGAATGGGATCACTCCTTACAAAAAAAATTATGTTCATCAAAATTGATATTGATAAAGCCTATGACATAATTAATTGGCATATATATGCTTTAAATGTCAAGACTTGAGGTTAAATTTGTGCAAATTATTATAATGTTTTTTTCAATATTTTCATGTTTGTATCACTATTCATGGGTAATATTTTAAACAATTTGGTTTGTTCAAACCCATTAGGCATGGATACCCTTTATCCCATTCCCTCTATATTAATGTAGCTGATGGTTTTAGCTATATTTTCATTGATTAAAATTCCATAGGATTAGTGCAATATATTTTCCCCCCTCAATCTTAAAGAAAGGTGGTCAATGGATATTTTTTTTGTGATTCTTTATTTGAAGAAAAGGCTTTTGTTTCCAATAACATACAGCGTGGGTATTTTTTGTCTATCTTGTGTAAGTTTTACTTGATGGAAGAAACACAATGCTATAGATAAGCCAACATGCCCTTACCTAATTTTATACAGGTGTATAAGTCATACTAGATACATCCTAGAGAAAATTTCATGTTCTTGGGTATTTCCTTTGCCTTTCAGGTATCTCAATTAGATTTATGGAACTATGTGGTTTATAGGGTTGAGAATAAAATTGATTATTAAGTCACTAAATATCTCTCCTAAGTTGATAAGTTCAAGGTTTTATATAAGGTATTTGTAGTAACCCATGTTTATTATTCATCATGTTGGGAAACTTCCAAGGGTACTTATGCTAAGTTAAAACATCTCCTCAGATATTTCTTATGAGCAAATTTAGAAGGCTCTAAGGGTTTTCACTATCTCTTGGGATATATGATATAAAACCTAAATATATGGGAAGTCTTAACCTTATAGATGTCAAAATTTGAGACAATTCCATCTATGTCAAGTAGATTATCCATTCCCTTAAAGGACACAAGCTTGGAAGATCTTGCTTTGCCATTGTATTTATCAAGTTTGTCCTTACATTATGAACACTTTGAAGGGTCCTGATATTTAATCTCATTTTCTCTCTCATGTCCCTATCAAAATTATGGGATCCTTTGTGGCTTGGATTTTATGGAAAGCTTAGGAGTTGCATAAGCCTCATTTCATTTGGGATGGAGATGGTTTCATATTTGGGCCTTCTCTAAACTCTCACTTCCTTTAGTGGTTTCCAATTATTTTATACTATAGTTTTCTTTTTTCCATGGTCCCCTAGGTCAAGAATATCATATTTTATAAGAAAGGGATAAAAATAATATTAGAATTTTATAAACAATCTTGAGATTTCCTTCCCTAGCCTGTCCTCCATAATAAGTTTCAACTTATTAATAGTTATCTTTCCTAACTTACTAAGATTAAAATAGATATCTATGATAAACACCTACACAAGATTGGATTTAAATCATTCTCCATGTGGTGGATTGATTGGAAATGACATATTGAGACCCTTTTTCACCAATATAGACCCTAAATTTGTTATTTCAGCTCATTTAGGTGGATTATATGAATGTTAACTATAAATTTGATTCATTTATATAGATGTGGGGACAAAGGTTTTCTAGTATTGTGAAATAAATTATTAAGCCCAAGGGAATTTCTTATGGTGTATTTTACACCAAGGTTTGCATGTTGGTAGTTTTTTTTTATATTTAGGATTGGCTAATCCTTTATGTCCATATTTTCAACACTTAATGTCACTTAAGCATCTATTATAAATTTTTAGGCTACTTAGTTAGCCTGGAAATCGATTCATACCATTTTTTAACCATTTCATCTAAAATTATTATCCTTTAAAATAGTGCTCTTAGGGGATTCATTCATGTTACTTGCACAATACATCAAAATATGACATATTTTTTGTTCTAAAATTATTGTTCATTTATGAAAATAAAAGAACTATGTAATATTTAATCATTTATTGCTTGATGGTTATTTTTTCATAACTAATAAAGTGTAAGTGATTTATAATGTTATGCTTCAAATATAGGTGCAAACTAATAAGGTCTAGTTGGAGGTTTCAAAAAACATCATTATTTATTTGACCATTGGGGGATTGCTCCATGTGTATTCAGTTAGGTCCATTTAGACTCTCCCTACCAATAATCATAGTCACACTATTGTGGATATGGAGCTCATGGTAGGCTGTATTCACGAAGTAGGTGATGAAGTGTATTTTCCACATTTATGACATCCATTGTTAGCTCATAGATCTCATGGTGGTGGTGGTACTACATTCCCAAATAATGGTGGATGGAGGGCTTAGCATAAAGGAAAATTTTCTCAGCTATCCCTATAAATTTACCTATCCAAACAAGATCTAGATGATGATGCAAATAAATACAAATGTAATGATACTACCCAATATAGTATATTCTCATCGGTGGTGGTTAGGTTTGAAAAACAAATGATCCTTCACCTCCACTACTTGCACTAATTAATCTTGTGTCTTAGTGATCTTATGCCTTATTTTCTAGTTACCCAATGGGATATTTACCATGTCTCAATCCTTATGATCGATGTACTTGTGGTATGTGATATCATTCCACTCACTTTTTTTGTAATATTATATTTATATTATTATTAAAAAATATTTTTCATGCATAAAAATTTATGAATGTTTCATCTATCAAATTTGAACACAAATATTCTTCTCGTGTATATCAACATTCACTAGAATGTATATATAGACATACATGTGTTATATTTTTATGTATATATAAACTTATAAATATTCACAATAAACCTCCACCATAGGTGAATTTATCCATGCTTCAAAATTTTCTTATCAATGTTTAATGTTGAAAACATTTTAATTTCAATATGTAATGTATCCATTGTCTTTTTTAACATTTTGATTCTTAATATGAGATTTCATGATTAATTTGAATGACAAGAAATGAATGACAATGAAAAGTATAATAAGGTTTTCTAATTCAAATTTGGATCTATACTATGCCAAATTTCATTGCATTTCAAGTCATAAAATCTTTGTTTATGCTTTGTACACAATGTATAAGTGTGTTTATGATTGTATATTTATAGTTTAGAAACATAATTAAATATTGTGCAGTGTGCATGCATGATAAACTTTAGTTTATTTTTTTAGGAAAATCTTACTCTAACTGATTATAAAAGCAACTTGACATGGATATAATCCAATTATTATGAAGAAAGAGAAATTCAAGCCTTAAATTAAATTCTTCATTCTCTATTTATAAAATCCAATTACACCAAATGAAAATGGAAATTTAATGTAACTGTTAAAAATGTAGATTTGGCAGTGTATTTTCCCCATTTTGATACACATTTCTTTAATTTTGAAAATGAATTTACTTATTTTCCTCAAACTCAAAATACCAAAAAAAAATCTTTTTTTTTTCATCAATGTCTCTTATAGATCCATTCTTTTAAATAATTGAGTCATTCCATAGATGAATCACCACACTCACTTTTATAAGCTAGTAAATATTGAGGACCTATTGGAATATTTAATAATTTTAGTATATTTAAAAATTCAAAGGAATATAATCCTATTATCTAAAAAATGGTTTAAGAGATTAAAGTATACATTTGTATCTCATAGTAAAAATATATTCAATGCAATGCTTTAAATTATAGGAGGGAATTAAATTGTTTCTCTTTTCTCAATTATTATATGTGGGAATTTTAGATGAGAATTGAATCTAGCAGATTTGAAATGTTTATTGGGTAATAAAAAACTAGAGAATTTTTTTTGTGAACTCTAAATGATAGATCTATTAACGGTGGGTTTTTCTTAGCAAGACAATGAACTAGTTGGTTCATTGAAACATATTGGCATAGTTTTTCTCTAGTGAAATTGATGTTTTGTCACAATCATAGGTGATTTATGATGAGTCCTTTCTTGTTGGAGCTATGGAATTTTTACAAACTCCAATCAATGGATCTAATAAATTTGAAATGCTCGTTAGGTGGGAAAAAACTAGAGTGGATATTCCGTAAACTCTAAGTGACATATCTGTTAAAGGTGGGTTGTTCATGGCAAGATGATGGACTAGAGAGTTATTTTTGATAGATTGGATGAGTATTTATAGTGATTATGATGTTTTGACATGAACATAGGTGATTCATGCTAAGTTTTTCCTTGTTGGAGCAGTAGAAGTTTTTCAAACTCTAAGCAACTGATCTAATGGATTTGGGCTATTCTTAGAAATATTATGGACTAACATGTCATTTTAGATGGATTGGCAGAGATTTTCTAGTAATTTGGACATTTTTATATGACCAAAGGTGATTCATGCTAGTATCTCCTTGTTGAAGCTCACATGACTCGTAATGTTTAGAGTTGGGCCTTGCTAGATATTTGTGTTATGTTGAATCCTAATGGTTATTTTTTTAAAAAACCATTATGGGTAGGAAAATTAAGAAAATTAGATCAAGATCTTAGCATACCTTGGGTGGAATGTTCAAGGGTGTTCTATAATGGAATATCTCATTAGGCAAAAAGGTCCCATGCTAACTCTTTCTTACCCATTTATAAGTTTTAGATGTTTAGTTTCTATGTAGAGGGTTTGAGTTTCATTGGTGCTCTAAGGTTGTTTCATTTCCCTTAGACGATGATGTGGAGGTGAGGGAGATTTATGTTAGACTGCAAGTTATGATCCAAGATACTACCAGTCTACTGAGTAATCTTACCAAGTCCTTTGAGGATAGATTCCTTTCATTTCAAGTTTGTCCCATGATTATTTCAAGTTTGTTCCAATGTGGTTTATAGAGGTGTAAACCTATCTCTAGTCAACAAGTTAATTATGAATCCCTACCTAAGTACCACTATAAGGGATCTTAAAAGAATATCCTTACTAGCCTAAGGATTCTAAGGCTGGCCAGCCCCTTATTTGACTATATTCAAGTAGCTGTAGAGACTTACTTATGGAAGCTTTGTATAAGTTTTGAACAGTACTTGGTATGCACTATTTAGTCTACCATTTTGTAGGGTCTTGGATGTGTTCTCTTTCCAAGTTTAATTTGGTTGCATTATTATGTTCTATTGTAGAATTCATGGTATTTTTCATTTAAAAAAACCATCATACCTTCATTATAAAGGTTGTGGAACATGTTTTTTTAACCCTCTCTTTGTCCTTATCTATTTTTTTCTACTGTATAAGTTGTGGGACCTACTCTTAAAAAACCTTCTTTGATCTTTTGTAAAGGTTGTGGGACCTGCTATTAAAACCCTCTTATTTTCTAGTTCATATCTCTAGTTTCAAAAGTGATTTACCCATATCTAATAAAAAACTAATGGAGTTAAGAAGGATCTTCAACCAATATATCTCCATGAATCGATTATCACATCCATGAAAGCTTCAGCATTGCACATAAAGAATAAATCAATTATTCCATTCTATTCTATATCAAATAGTTTATAATAGAGATGTAAAAATATGTAGAAGATAGGAGAATCATAACCATACCATGCATGTGGGACTAACTTCCTCAATATAGGTGGAATTAAGGCATAAACCCATCATCCTCATAAATGTGGGATAAACATATCCAAGGGAAATAAAACCTAAGTAAGCTAAAGAGTAGGAAAGTAATATCCTACACTAACACCACCCCTCCCCCCCCTTAAGTGCAGCTTAGGTGGGTATAAGATAGAATGCAGTGTGAAGCCATGTATCCCTATAAATTCCAATCCATCTTGTTAGAGTACATGGATGTTGAGTCATTATAACTACTAAGTGAAAGTAGGAATGGTTTTGAATATGAGGATCACTGAACATGAAAACTATGCTCCAGAATAATACATAGAATGATGAATCCAAAAAAGTATTTCTTGAACACCCTCCAATAAGATGGTGAAAAATGAGCACAAAGACTGGTAGAGATGCCATACTAGTATCACTAGTGGGATACCACACTAGTGTCACTATAAGAATCACTAATAAGGCCATGTATATAAGTAACAATATTCATATGGGTTATGGAAAATAAAATTCCTAAATAAGATACCCATGTACAAAGGAGGAATCCAAAAAACACTCAAAAAAGTGTAAAATATACATATAACTCTCATAAAGTAGATAAAAAAGAGAAAATCTATAGGAAAAACTCCCCCCAAAAGAGATAAAAGAAGAAGAGAGAGATAAATACCCTCAAAGATGATGTTGAAGTAGTCCACACTCTAAGCACTCAAAAGTCATAAAGGAACTCAATCTACATGAGTGGTCCAAATATACTACTCAATCACAAAAACAACTAACATTGGGCTTCACCAAAATAGTTTTAATCAAGAAGACTATTAGTGGTGGCAAAAGTGCAAAAGAGTACTGCTATGTACAAGGGACACTCAACACCTAAGAATTATAATTTACACTAAACCCCCATACTATTGATTGGGTGGAGTGACGATCAAATTATCAAAGAAGAAAAGATGACATTGAAATTCACCAAAATAGCTACATTTCAAGATGTGGGAGACTATCAATTGTTGAAATATGGTATCAAAAATATAGATAAAATCTCTGGAAGATGATGGCCCATGGTGGTGATGGAAGAGACAAGCAACTAAAAAAGTGAAAAGGTACATAGAATAGAGCACACAAACGCATGAAGGTGGACAATGCTAAATTAGTAAACCCCCCATGGTACTTTATAAATTAGTGCGAGTATAATATAACTTTACATAAAAAAATACAAAATGGAAATATGAAAGATACTAGCCTTTACCAGAATATCTCTAAAAAAGAGTCTGTTGAATAAGCCATCAAGTATCATGAGAGATGCTCCAAAAATAAGGGAAAGAAAAAGTTTCTCCAAAAAAAAAAGGTAAGATGCTAAGAAAGGGGCCTTGATGGAGACATGACACAAACTAAAAATGTGTCAAAGTGACAATATGTAAACTAGAATAGATCATGTCATGGAATGATGAAAGAGTGTGAAAAATGGAGAAAAATGTCATCATGTATGAAAAAACACACTTGAAATGATCAACTACCAAGCATGACAACCTATAAATGTAAAGGATGTTAGACTTAGCCAAAAATACATCTATGATAGCTGGAGCTATTAGATCTTGGTCCTTCATAGACCAAGTAGGATATGGATGAGGCACAAAAGGACCTACTTGAGCATTATTCCCCTTCTTATTCTTGGTTGCTATCCAAGATAGCACCTCCTGGTCATCGACAATGTTTAAAATTAGTTCATCATCATATTTAGCTTGATGGCCATAGTTGATGTTGAGGTGCGTTGAGTACCATGCCAAATGATCTTAGATTACCCATTTAGGGTCATATTATCAAACCTTACACTTTGCAAAGGAAGAATAGTCTCATATGTTTGCCATCTTCTAAATAGAGGGGTAGGTCTTGTAGACATGGTACCCTATGGTGATCATGAGCTATAAGCACACCTTTTGCTGACATTATATGCAAAACCTGAATATGCCTTCCACCAATTGATTGGAAATATCTTGTTTTGTTAGGTAATCAAGGACATAATATGGTAGGCAAAGGGGGTATTTGAGAAAACCCACAATCTAGATCATAATGTTGTCTTTGTATAACCAGTAGTCCTTGATGGCTATGATAGAGTCTTAGATTGCCTTTAAGAGCCAAGGCATTAGAGCTTCATTGATGGCATAGTATACCACTAGGTAGAAGTGTTCACAAATGTACCAGACATGCTGGTGGAACTAGTGGCCATACAACTCATAGAAGACCATGTGGATTGTTGAAACCCTGGGAACCCATGTAGGAAAGGCCAAAGGCTTGAATAAGAGCATCCCACAAACTGCATATAGTAGATAGCTCATTATGTAAAAGTTGCCCCTAGCTCAGGCTTCTATGATGGCATGAAATAACTTGAATTTTATCAACCATCCCATGTTTGGGATGTTTGAGTGTGTCAAGATCATGTGTAGGAGAAGCACCCATAACTCATTGATGTGTTGGAAATATTGTTCCCTGAATATCTAGTTTAGTAGGATCATGCCTACTCAGACCTCCTCCTGAAAGGTGAAAACTATGTAAGCATTGATATTATCTTTTTTGAGCCACTTAAAATTGAGGTTTTCTACCTAGTTATAGAGTACATCATAAATATGGTATGTGCTCATCTATATTGACCCTACCACTACAGTATAGGAGAACATGAATCATAGGTGGGAGTATCACTCTTTGAAGGCATTCCTAAATATATCACTTATCTAGTGCCAAGAGTTGGGTGAGCACACCCAGTCATTGACCCCATATTGTAGGTGCATGGCCTTGTGGAGGATGTCACCTAATAGATAGGCACAAGGAAATCCATCTAGTTTAGTGATAGCTCTATGGAGTCTGCACTTCTTATATGAACTAAGGGCATCCTCATACTTGAATTGTTGGTAATTATCTTTGACATAATCCTTAGGTTAGGGACCTAATTAATTGATTTAAATATATCATTGTAGTGCATGTACTTAGTCAAGCAAGCCATGAAGTCAATGTCTTGATACTTAGGTTTGGCCTTTAGATTCAAGGATGAAGTAGCCATTAGAGTAGGATAGATAGCAATTAGAAATATCTGAGTGTAGAAAGCTTGAGTTATAGGGGCTCTACATGTTTTTTAAATCAAGGAGTTAGAGATTTTTTGGAAGATAACAATGGTAACTGTTACTGGGCTTCCCTTAGGATGTATAAGCATATGCATACAACCCCCTATATTAATGGAATTTGTAGGTCCACTTGATATGAATTTTAATTTGATTTGGTGGCTAGATTTTCTCCCTTTATTTCTAAATCTAGAATTGAATTTAGAGCCTATGATCATCTATCACCAGTCAAATATAGAAATGGTGATGTTTTAAAAGTGTCCAATAGGGTATAGATTCCCATTCTGTTAATTCTCAATGCATGATAGGCATGTGGTCACATCTCTTAGAGGCTTCTCAGCTAAAGTATTCACTATTTTTTAACATGTGTCATCTACTCATTAGTCTTGCTAATAATGGCCGATACCTAGGCATGGCTTTATATTATATGTCATTCCCCCAGGCTAGGTAATGTGTCACCTAGGGACATGAGGAACATCTTGATTAGCCATTTGATCTCATATATACTTTATTCTAACCTTCTTAGGGCCTTAGGTGGTTGTTAATTCATCTACTCACTAGGCAATATGGTGCCTCCCCATTCAGTCAAGCTCTCCTAGGCTCTAACATCTCTGATATATTTAAGGTATTGGCCACTTTGATATTTAATGACATGATGCCTTCCCATTTGGGAGAGCTCTAACAGGTCTAAGGAATTGGTTTCTCTAACTTTCAACAACATGGTGCCTTCTCATTTGTCCAAGCTCTTTTAGGATTTGACATCTCTAATAGGTCTAGGGGACTAGCTGCTCTAAATTTTAGTGATATGGTACTTTCCTATTCAATCGAGCTCTCTTAGGCTCTAACATCTCTGATAGGTCTAAGGGACTAGCTTCTCTAACATTTGGATATGTGGCACCTTCCCATTTGATCAGGCTCTCCCAGGATCTGATATCTTTGACTAGTTTAAGGAACTGTCTACTTTGACTTTTGGTGACATGGTGCCTTCCCATTCAACCATGCTCTCCTAAGCTTTGACATCTTTGATAGGTCTAGGAGATTAGTTTCTCTAACTTTAGACCATGTAGAACCTTCCCATTCAGTTGAACTCTCTCAGTATCTAACATATTTGATAGCTCTGGGGGACTAGCTACTCTGACATTTGGTAATATGGTGCCTTCCCATTTGGTCAGGCTCTCTAGGGCTCTAACATCTCTCACAAGTCTTGGGTATTCACTACTTTAACATTAAATGAAGTGGTACCTTCCCATTCAGTCAAGCTCTCCTAGGATCTAGCATATCTTATAAGTCTAAGGGACTAACTGCTCTGACATTCAATAATGTGACACCTTATTTAGTAGGCTCTCCCAAGATTTGACATCTCTAACAAGTCTAGGGGACTGGCCTCTTTGACATTTAGTGATGCGGCACCTTCCCATTTAGTCAAGGCCTCCTAAGATCTAACAACTATGATAGGTCTGAGGGACTGGCTACTCTGACATTCTGCAACATGGTACCTTTCCCTTCAGCTAGGCTCTCCCAAGATCTGACATCTTTGACAAGTCTGAGGGACTGGTCATTATGACATTCAATGATGTGTCACCTTTCCATTAAATTAAACTCTCTAAAATTCACAAAATGACTAAGTAAGAAAAATAAAAAGAATATAATAGATTAAAACTTACTTATCAAAGATAAAGTTCTCAGTTTTCCATAGAGGGAAACAAGTTTGTTGCTTCGATAATGGAACTAAAATCTAGGATATATAAGCTAAAATCAACCCATAACATTAGTACCATGATTTATAAAAATAATAAACACTCCTTATCCCTAAAGAGAAATGAAAGAGGCTTGTCACTACTTGGGGAAATCAAGGTGGTGCATATTCCAAAGATTTGAGCAAGATTCGGTGATGGGAATCAAAGGAAAGGACCCTAAAGCTTTGGTTCATTATATTTTTAGAGGGGTCCCCCATTTCTAAGCAAAGGGGGAATGTTGGCCACAACAGGTATGACATGGTAGTGGTACTCATGTAAGAAGTATGATTCATTACATTTGAGATTTTTCAACTCAAAATTAATAATTTTTTAAATCCTATTTTTGAGAAGGAAATGGTGGCCATAATTCACATAATAAAACAACTTCTGGTGACCATATCTAATAAAAAAATAATTCAAATTGAAGACAGATGTGAGAGTATAAAATACTTTTTGGAAAAAATGTTGTCATCAAAAGAACAACAAAAATGGGTCATTAAGATGTTGGGATACAATTTAAAAATTATATATAATAAATTAAATGATGATGTCATGGGTGATGCACTATCCAACAAGGATGAGTCTGTAAAGGTAATGTTGTGTGCCATGTGTAACATCTTCACTGGGATCTCATTAGAAAAACATATTTTTAAAAAAAATAGACACATATGTAAAAGTAGACTACAACCTGAGAGTCTAACAGAGATAATAAAATTATTTATGTGTAATCATGGTAAACAATTCATATTACCACATAAATTATGGATCTCTAATAACATGAGAGTATGGAAACTCAATGTAAAAAGTAATAAAAATTTAAACTCGACTCATCTAAATACACAAAATTAATATCAATGTGCATCAATGTATAATTACAATTCTTCATGACAATTTTACAATAATAAGTAAAATATAATACAATGTACAAATAAGATACTTGGCTACCCTAAAGCATATTTCCCAAACTTCAAGTATATATGGCAATCTAAAATGTCATCATGATAAGTAGTACTGTTATGGGGAGGGAGAGCATCATCCGAAAATTTTTCCACACCAACCATAGACCAATGATACCCCACACTATCCTATCAATGAATGGCCCTCCATTCATGGATGGGTAGATAGTGATGGCATGGAAATCTAGATAGACGAGTAAATACCTATGTGATGTATGATTTCTAACTAACTAAATATTCAATGTATCATAGAAAACTTGATCTATTACAAGATATCACACATACATGTAAATCATACTCATGAAATGATGATATATCACTAAACATACTTTGGTCAAAGATTTACAAATAGTAATATAAAATCAATCTATAGATCTATCAATTTAATGCACACCACTTGATCGAACTACCTTTATCTAACATTGTAATGCTAATAAGCTAATGAAGCCTATCTCACTCTTTACTCCACATTAGCAATATATATTAGTTAAATACAAATTCAATCACAAGATTCAACTTATATTTTACTAGAAAATACATCATATGACATGATATGCATAGAAGTATAACAACATATATTTAAATCCATCAAATATATGTATGAATCTTTCATTATATTCTATCCCATACTAGAAATAATGATTACAAATATATCACCTGGGTAAACAAACAATTCAAACAATATATATTTTTTTAGTTATGTATACCCTATGGCAACCCATATGACCAAAGTCTAGTGTTTTAACCATATCTACTAAGTGTAGCAATCAACTCACAAGTAGTTATAAAAACATGGAAAACACTCATTGCAAGTAATAGCCAATAAATTTATTTTTCTCAAAAACACAAGATGTCTAATTTATCAATCAATTTATTTTTGGAGGTTTACAAGCAATCATTTTCTAAATTATATTATTCAATTCTTTCACTTTTTGGTTAATATTTTTTTTGAGAATATTAACTAAAGAAATTTTACCGTAGTTTACTAATTTTACTAAAAGACATAAATATGTAACTCAATTGTCAAATTCCACGTGACAGGTTTTCATATTTTAAAGAGTCTAAAAGTTTTTCAAATCTTAACCCATAAAACAAAATATCTTTAATTTACCATTCAACTCTATTTACACATTATTATGGTTTTGTATACAATAAAGACTAAGAATCTGGATTTGAATTGTGACTTTCACACTATAGTTATCACATCAAGGTTCATGCTCACTGAGCAATATAAATCCAATGTTATTATGGTAAAATTGAAAATCTAGTATATAATTAAACATTTATATTAAAAAACCAAATTCTATTCCTTACATAAGTTGAGTTTATGAACCTTTATCAAATTCTGCTATAAGAGGTAAATATTTAAAAACTTCCTCAATGTTTTAATTGGCAAAAACCGATGCCTATGTATAAGAGGTATATTATCTAAGTTCAAATTTTGTACCTCTGAACTTAAATAAAAATATTTTACTATGGAGAATATAACTTGTTACCCAGTTAATATTTAGCTAATACTTTAATTACTATTTTAGGTGAATAACCTTATATCCCCAACCTCAACCGTAGTTTTTTTTAATACTAAATTTACAACAACACAAAACTATTATTTACTTGGTTTAATTCATACCTAACACCACTATATTGCTTAAAACCATATGAGATGGATTTTTAATTCCCTAAGGGTCTTAATGAAATAAGTATATATAAATATGTAGAGCTTTTTAGTCACTCAAATGGCTTGGTAAAAATGGGGTGACACTCCCATTGTATAATTGCCTATATCAGATCTATACATACTGTTAATTATATAAAACCATCTTGATTTTATAATTTTATACAATATATAAACATAATAATTTATTATTAATTTTATCATAAAATATTGCCTTTATCAAGGATAATTAGTTTGTGATATAGTAATTTGACATTTTAAAAAGAGTTGATTCTAAACATATTAAATATTATTTTAAAGAATACAATCTTACTTGAAATAAGGTGTCACTTGAAAAATAAAGAGTTCTGATCTAAAGTAAGGTGTGCCTAATCATACGATGCTTCTAACTTAAGTAGAATCAACAATGAAATACTCAAAAAGGTTTCCTATTTGCTTATCAAATTCAAATCACCTTATTCGGATCTAACTACAATTTACTCATATTTGCATTGAGCGTAAATGTAGCCATAATGGTCTTTAAAACAAAATACTCAGTTGACAGATTGGAAAAAGGATGATGCTTTATCAAATTAAATTTTGTTCTATATCAACAAGGTAAGTATTTTGATTTTACTCATTAAACTGACCCTAGCACAAGATTATGAACAGATCTGGTAAGGTTCGATGCCCAAAGTAGAGTTTAAAAGGAATATGTGTTGGGAGAGTATAATTAAATCAATTCCCTATGCTTTTATATTAGAAAGTAACAAATTACAATCATAATTATGACACTCAATATATAAGAATTTTTTTATGGTTTAAGAAGACTGTACGGTGCCTATATTTTTGCAATTTAATTGCTGGAATTATATATATAATATACTTTACCTATTTATTTAGCTATATATATATATATATATATATATATATATGAGAAAATTAGATTTTTAGTTTTATAATTTTAAATTCAAAGCAATACCCCTTTCTTTCTTATATGGCAGTGCAAGCTATCTAATCAGATTTAATATTCATTGTTGGGTATAGATTAAATAAGGCATTTTACTAAAAAAGATGGTATGATCCACAAAATGGTGTGTATCTATACGGTATAACATCAATTCAATTTCATGATAGCTATCAAATAAATTTAGTTTAATAATGATCTCAATATTATTATCCATAGTTTAACAATACTATTCCACTCACATTTAAGATCACCATAGCATTGAATTTAAAGACACCACCTACTGATAAAAATTCACCTTTTGATCTTTTGTGCTTTTTTTTCACGCAGCGTCCTTTCTTCTTTCTTTTCCAATGCATAGACTATCCAAATTCTATTTCATTCTTTCTCTTAAATAGAAAAATAGATGTTAAATTCTTTTTCCAAATTTTTGTTTTTATCTTTTTATTTTTGCTAATTTTAAGACCTTTAATTCTTTTCTTGTTCTTTTCTGGATTTTTAATTAATTTCACTCTTTTTTTTAATTTCAATGTTTTTCTATTTTTCTCTTTAAAAAAATAATAATAATTCCATTTTTATATTTTAATATGAAATTTCAATTTCATATTAAACTCATTTAACATTTAATTATACTTTAGCAATTTAATGGTAAAATCATAAATAATAACCCGTATTTAATTTTACCTTTATTAAATTTGCCTCTACGTGCATTAATGGCATATTAGGCTAAGTACACATGATAATTTATTTCTATAATTTACCTACTCAAACAAACATAGAAAATAACAATTGAAACAAACACCAAAACAATCATTTTTAAATATATTTTTTTACCATGACTAATTATTGTGGTGTTTATAGGATTTTACTAGCTCTCTGTTAACCATCGATGTCTCTATCTACATCATCCTCTCCGATGATGCTCTCCATCCAGTACGCTAGAGGGAAGAATTATCTTGTGTCCACCTCATGACACATAGGTAATTAAATTTTATCATTTGATAATTATAAGTAATAATATATAACAGAATCAATATATTAATATGATTAAAATATAAACGCATACATAAACCAATTTATAATAAGTAATCATGTATTATCATCTAATTAAATATCATTTTATTATCCCAAAATAACACAAATCTTAAAATTAATCAGAAATATAATCAATATCATGTATCTCTACTATAACCATCTATAAATAGTCAAATAATTAACTTATCAAGGAATCAGGATGCAATATCCTTCCCTCCTAAATCTATTCATCATCTCAAATGACTCTTATTTAAACATATGATCTAAAATACAGATATTATTCAACTAAAAATAACATAACATAATAGTATCTAATCAAGAAAATAAATGTGAAAATATCTTGAAGAACTCATCATAGTCTTCCCATGTAGCACTATTCTTAGAGTATTGGTCCCATTGGACCTTGCAATGTGACAAATCTTCATTACACAAATAAAGTTTGTATGTGTCAATTATCCTGATTTATTCTACTATAATCACCCCGAGATCTAGAACTTGAAAAGCATTCCAATATAATGCATGCATAGGATTAGCTATATATTTCTTAAGATATAAAACATAGAAGACAATATGCAAAAGAGCTAAGGCTGGTGGTAACACAAGCCTATACATAATAAGATTAATGACTTCTAACACCTCAAAGTGTCCCATATATCTCAGTGATAATTTTGTAGACTTTTGAAATTTAATCAAGCTCTTCTACAGTTTTACCTACAAAAACACTTTATCACCAACTACGAAGGGCCTTTCTATTCTATTCAGATCTACATAACTCTTTTATCATTGGCCTTAATGTTTAACTTGATCTTATATCTCTAAGAACATCTCATGTCTAAATAATTTTGCATTATTCTCATACTATATTGACCATGTGTTTGCCATTACACTAGCTCTTCTAAAAAACTTACTAAACATATTACAAGCTATAAAACATTCAGTGGCTCTTGTATCTATCAAAATGAAGATTGAATGGTCAAAAAAAGTACCTGATAGCTCAATAGATAGTGCCTGGTACTTAGTCTATTGATTGTTGATTGATGCATGAATTCACTATTGAAAACCATGTTAAATATTAGGGCCTTTGTCTTTTGACTTGTCTCAAGGATAGTCACAAGCACAATGATCCTCTCTACAAATAAACACCCTCCTGGTGGTCCTTTCTTAAAATTATATTGGTTTCTCTTGAAACCATCTTTAGATTCATTGCCTTGTTTCTTATTGCCTGATCCATTGTTGAAATTAGCATTCTAATTATTGAACTATTTTTTGGAGTCTCCACTCCTCTATTTCCAATTCTTCTTATTAAAGTTGGACTTAGAATTTCCAAACCTCTTCTTGAATTTATCCTTAGCCTATGAAAGAGACTTCAGCTTTTGCTCTTGCTTGACCGCCTTCTCAAAGATTTGGTCTATGGTAGAAGGTCTATGAACATCTACCTCTCCACCAATTTGGGGCCTTAAACCCATGATAAACTTCCTAATCCAAAATTACTCATCTCCTTGATACTAAGTATATACTTTAGCAGTTTACTAAACTACTCCCAATACTCATTCACTGACATATCACTCTGCTTCATATTCTAAAAATATGTAAGCTTTTGATAAAAATATAACTATGAGAGCCACCAAGATCTAAATAAAATTATAAATTTATCCCAAGTGGTGGTGATCGAATTCAAATTTATTTCTAACCTTTTGTTGGCCCACCACATAATTACCTCACCATCCAACTAGTATGCTCCCCAAACTGCCTTGGTGACCTGAGAGTAGTTTCAAATTTTTAAATACTTCTCCATATTTGTCAATCATGACTCAACTCTATCACCTAGAATAGTTACATCAAACTTAAGTGGATTCACCTTCTTCATATCTCGAGTCAACTCCTCAACAACTTGAGCTCTAGCATCTTATGGATTTTCCTATTCAACTAGATGATCTTTAGGTTTATCATGTTGTTCTTCTCCTACGTGGCCATAAACCTCCTACTCTAGAGTTATAATATGATCTCTAGTCTCATTCATGACTATGATAAGTTGATCTATCTTCACTGATTGCTTAGTGGTAAATCGATTAGAATCAAATGGATAATTGTTGTCACTATTATTTGAACGACCCTCACCAGAAACTCTCACTTTCACCATCCTTCTTTCTATCAAAATAAAGGTATTAAAATGTCATTAGACTCATTAGGTCATATATTTCAAGTCATAGCTCTAATACCACATGTAACATCCCCACCGGGATCTAAATAGAAAAACATAATTTAAAAATAAAATAAACACATATGCAAAAGTAGACTACAATTTGAGAGTCTAATATAGATAATAAAAGTATTTATGTGTAATCATGATAAACACTTCATATTACAACATAAATTATGGATCTGTAATAACATGAGAGTATGACAACTCAATGTAAAAAGTAATTATAACATTTTAAACTCAACTCATCTAAATACACAAAACTAATGTCAATGTGTATCAATGTATAATTACAACTCTTCATGATAATTTTAAAATAATAGGTAAAATATAATATAATGTACAAATAAGATACTTAGATACTTTGGAGCATAGTCTCATAACTTCAAGTATCTGTGATAATATCAAGTGTTGTCTCAATAAGTAGTACTATTATGGGTAGGGAGAGCATCATATGAGCACTTTCTCACATCAACTATGGACCAGTGATCCCCCACACTATCCCATTAGGGAATGACCCTCCCTTCATGGATAGGTAGATAAAAATGACATGATAATCCAGATAGACTAGCAAGTACCCATGTGTTGTATGATTTATAACTAACTAAACATCGAGTGTATCATTGAAAACTTGATCTATTATAAGATATTGCACATACATATAAATCATACTCATGAAATGATGATTTCTCATTAAACATACTTTGACCAAAGCTTTATGAATAGTAATATAAAAATGATCTACAAATCTATTAATTTCATGCACACCACTTGATTGGACTATCTTTATCTAATATTATAATGTCAGTAAGCCAGTGAAGTCTGTCTCACTCTTTACTTTACATTAGCAATGTAGATTAGTTAAATACAAATTCAACCACAAGATTAATCAACTTACATATTACTAGCAAATGCATCATATGACATGCTAAGCATAGAAATATAACAACATACATTTAAATCCGTCAAACATATACATGAATCTTTCATTATATTCTATCCCATACTAGAAATAATGATTACAAATATACCATCTGGATAAACATACAATTACATTGTACAATTCAAATAATATATTTTTTTTCAATTATCTACACCTTAAAAAAACCCATATTACCATAGCCCATTATTTTTACCATATCTACTAAATGTAGCATTCAACTCATAAGTAGTTATAAAAACATGGAAAACACTCATTACAAAAAATAGCCCATAACTTTGTTTTTCCTAAAAAACAAAAGATGTCTAGTTTATTAATCGATTTATTTTTAGGGCTTTACAAACAATCATTTTCTAAACTATATTATTCAATTCTTTCACTTTTCAGTTAATATTTCTTTCAAGAATATTAACTAAAGAAATTTTACCTCAGTTTACTAATTTTATTAAAAGACATAAATATGTAATTCAATTATCAAATTCCACGTGACAAGATTTCATATTTTAAGGAGTCTAAAAGTTTTGCAAATCATAACCCAAAAAATACGATAGCTTTAATTTACTGTTGAACTTTGTTTCCACACTGTTATGGTTTTCTATACAGTATAGACTAAGAATCTAGATTTGAATAACTACTTTCACACTATAGTTATTACATCAAGGTTCATATTCACTGAGAAATATAAATCCAATGCTATTATAGTAAAAGTGAAAATCCATTAAAGATTTAAAATTTTATATTAAAAACCCAAATTCTATTCCTTACATAAGTTGAGTTTATGAACTTTTTCTGAATTTTTTTATAAAAGGTGAATATTTAAAAACTTCCTCAAAAATGTTTCTATTGACAAAAAATAATGCCTGTGTATAAGAATCATATCATCTAAGTTCAAGTTTTATACCTTTGATCTTAAATAAAAATATTGTACTATGGAAAATATAACTTGTTAACCAGTTAATATTTAGCTAACACTTTAGTTATTATTTTAGGTGAATAACTTTCTATCCCCAATCTCGACCGTAGTTTTTTATTTTTTTAATAAATTTCCAACAACACAAAATCATTATTTACTTTTTTTATATTCATACCTAACACTTCTATATTGATTAAAAACATATGAGACAACTTTTTAATTCCCTAAGGGTCTCAATGAAATAAGTATATATAAATATGCAAATATTTTCAGTCACTCAAATGGCTTGGTAAAAATGAGGCAATGTCTCCATTGCATAATTGTATATCTCATATCTATACATATTGTTAATTATATAAGACCATCTTAATGTTATAATTTTGTAAAATATATAAATAGATTAGTTTATTGTTAATTTTATCATAAGATATTGCCTTTATCAAAGATAATCAGTTTGTGACATAGTAATTGGACATTCCAAAAAGAGTCGATTCTAAACATACTAAATTTTGTTTTAAAGAATACAATCTTACTTGAAATAAGGCAACACCTAAAAAATAAAGAGTTTAGATCTAAATCAAGGTGTGTCCAACTATATGATGCTTCTAACTTAATCAGAGTCAACAATGAAATACTCAAAAAGGTTTCTTATTCAACTATCAAATTCAAATCGCCTTATTCTGGCCTAACCATAATTTACTCATGTTTATACTAAGTGTAAATGTAGTCATAATGGTTTTTAAAACAAAATACTCAAGTGATAGATTGGAAAAAGGGTAACATTTTATCAAAATAAATTTTGTTCTATATCAATAAGGTAAGTATTTTTATTTTACTCATTAAATTAACTCTAGCGTCATATTAGGAGTAGATCTGGAAAGGTTTGATGCCCAAAGTAGAGTTTAAAAGGGATATGTGATGGGAAAGTATAATTAAATTGATACCCTATATTTTTTTATTGTAAAGTAATAACTTATAGTCAGAATTATGACACCCAATATATAAGTAATTTTTTATGGTTTAAGAGGACCATACAATACCTATTTTTTACAATTTCATTTCTAGAATTACACACACACACACACACACACACACACACACACACACACACACTTTACCTATTTATTTAGCTATATTCTCTATGGGGCGATGCCTAACTAATAATAAACGGATTATATTATATATAGGACAGATGACAAAAATAGATCTGTAGTTTTATAATTTTAAATTTAAGGCAATACTCCTTTCCTTCCTATATGGTGGTGCAAGCTATCTAATCATATTTAATATTCATTGTTGGTTATAGATTAAATAAGGAGTTTTACTAAAAAAGATAGTATGATGCACAAAATAGTGTGTATCTATACGGTATAACCTCGGTTCAATTTGATGATAGCGATCAAACAAATTTAGTTTAATAATGATCTCAATATTACTATCTATAGTTTAACAATACTATTCCACTCAAATTTAAGATCATCATAACATTGAATTTAAAGACACCACATATCGATAAAAAATCACTTTTTGATCTTCTGTGCTTCTTCTCCACGCTATGTCCTTTCTTCTTTCTTCTCCAATGCATAGACTATTCAAATTCTATTTTATTCTTTCTCTTAAATATAAAAATAGATACTAAATTCTTTTTCCAGATTTTTTTTTTGCTAATTTTAAGACCTTTAATTCTTTTCTTGTTTTTTCTAGATTTTTAATTTATTTCACTCTTTTTTTTTCTAATTTCAATGTTTTTCTCTTTTTCTATTTTTTTTAAAATAATTTCATTTTTATATTTTAATATGAAACTCCAATTTCATATTAAAACATTTAATATTTAATTATGCTTTACCAATTTAATGGTAAAATCATAAATAATAACCCATATTTAAATTTACGTTTATTAAATTTTTTTCTACTTGCATTAATGATATATTAGGCTAAGTACACATAAGGGAATTTATTCCTATAATTTACCTACTCAAGCAAACATAGAAAATAAAAATTTAAGCAAACATCAAAATAATCATTTTAACATTCATTTTCTATCATGATTAATTATTATGGTGTGTGTAGGGTTTTGCTAGCTCTCTGTTGACCAACGATGTCTTCATCTACATCATCCTCTCTGTTGATGCTCTCCCTCTAGTATGCTCAAGGGAAAAAATCTCCTGCATCCACCTCACAACACAAATAATTATATCTTATCACATGATAATCATAAGTAACAATATATAATTGAATCAATACATTAATATGTTTAAAATGTAAACATATACATAAACTAATTCATAATAAGCAATCATGTATTATCATCTAATTAAGCATAATTCTATTATCCCAAAATAGCACAAATCTTAAGCTTAATTAGAAATATAATCAATATCATGTTTATCTACTATAACCATCCATAAATATTCAAATGGTTAGCTTAGAGAGGAATCGAGATGTAACATCCTTTTCTCCTAAAACTAGTCATCATCCTGGATAACTCTTATTTAAACATATGATCTGAAATAAAGATATTGTTCAACTAAAAATAACATAACATAATAGTATCTAATCAAATAAATAAATATGGAAATCTCTTGAAGAACTCATCATAATCCTCCTATGTAGCACTATTCTCAGAGTATTAGTCTCACCAGACCTTGAACTATGACATCTCTCTTTTGTAAAAATAAAGTTTGCATGTGTCAATTACCTTGATTGGTTCTACTATGACCACCCTGGGATCTAGAACCTGACAAAGCATTCCAATCTAACACATGAGTAGGATCAACTATATATTTATTAAGATATGAAACATGAAAGACATTATGTAAAAGAGTTAGGGTTGGTGGCAACGCAAGCCTATATGAAATATAATTGATCACTTCTAACACCTCGAAGGATCTCACATATCTCGCTAATAATTTTATAGACTTTCTAAATTTAATCAAGCATTTATTTGATTTTACTTGCAAAAACACTTTATCATCAACTACAAAGTGCCTTTCTATTTTCTTTAGATCTGGATAACTCTTCTATCTATCATTGACCTCAACCAATCTCTACCTAATCAATCTAACTTGCTCTTCCATCTCTAGGAGTATCGTAGGTCTGAAGACTACCCTATCCTCCAAACTATCTTAACTAAAGCGTTTCTTGCACTTTATCCCATAAAGTACCTCAAATGATGCCATCTTCAATATTGACTGGTATGATTTATTATATACAAACTCAACTAGTAGAAGATAATATTCTTACTTATACTATTGATCCATGTAATACATTTTAAAAAAGTCCTCAAGCACCTGATTGACTCTCTCAGTCTGACCATCAGTCTCTGCATGATAAGTTATACTAAAATTAAGTTGTGTACCCAAAGCTAAATTTAGAGTTGTCCAAAACCTCAAAGTCATCTTTAGATCATGATATTCTCTAAAAAACCATGCAACTTATACACTTATTTCACAAATCTCTTTACAAGGTTAGGTGCATCATTAATCAAATTGTCTGGTATGAAGTGAGCCACCTTGGTTAGTTTGTCAAAAACTACTAAAATCATATCATGTTTATTATATGACATCTATAATCTTTGGATAAAGTCCATACTGATTACCTACCATTTCCATTCTAGAATATCATGTGGATATAATAATCCAACTAGATGCACATGCTCAGCTTTCACTCATTGACACTTTAGACAATGTGACACATAATCCACTACAGCTTTCTTGATTCTTTTTTAGAAATATAGTGGTTTAATATTTTTCATGAGCTTGATTATACTTGGGTGTCTTGAATAAGTGACATCATGTAATTCCTTAAGCACTATGACCTACAGATTCTCTTGATCTGGCACATACATCCATATATTGTAATGTAAAATACCATCACTGTTTAAAATGAATCCTTTGTATCAAGTATTCTAAGCATTCTCTGATAATGCCTTTCTTACTTGGTCATAAAATTTATCTCCTAGAGAGAATTCAATCACCCAATCTCTGAAGGTACTCTTGATAGTAGTTATAGTTATAATATACTTTTTGTGACTAAGGGTATCGACTACTCTGTTATCTTTGCCTTTGATGTAACTGATATAAAAATCATAATCAGACAAAAAATCAAGCTATCATCTCTGATGATCATTCAAATTAGGTTGGGTAAAAATATACTTGAGTCCCAAGTTATTCATCTTGAGATCAAAAGGTTTTCCCAATAAATAATATTATCATACTTGTAAAGAATGAACAATCACTACAAGTTCTAAATCATGAGGGGCATAATTAACCTCATATGGCTTAAGATTTCATGACTCATAAGCCACTACTACTCTATCCTACATAACAACTCCACCTAGTCCATTTCTTGAGGCATCTGTGACTACTAAAAAATGACCATTAGGGTCTAGGACTCTTAACACTGGTGTAGACATAAGCCTTTTCTTCAACTCCTAGAAATATAGTTCACACATCTCTAACCAAACAAACTTGTTATTCTTCCACTACAAGGAAGTAATTGGGTTAACTATCTTAGAAAATTTTAGCATGAACTTTTTGTAATAGCCTGCTAACCCCATGAAGCTTCTAACCTCATACATATTCTTTGGTGTCATCCATTCCATAATGGATCTAATTTTTCCTGGATCTACAAAAATACCATCTACTGAGATAATATATCCCAAAAACTACACCCATTTCTATAAAAACACACACTTAGATATCTTTCCATAAATCTTGTGTTTCCACAACCACTACAAAACCAATGCCAAATACTAAATGTGATCCTCTTCATTATTTGAATAGATAAGAATGTCATCCAAAAAAAACTAACACAAAGTGAACAAGATAATCTCTGAATACACTATTCATGAGATTCATAAATGTTGTTGGATCATTAGCTAGACCAAATAGTAAAACTATAAACTCATAGTTCCCATATCAAGTTCTGAATGCTATTTTTGAAATTCCCTCATACCAAATCCTCAACTAATGGTATCCTACTTCAATATCAATCTTAGAAAATATTATTTATCCTCACATTTGATCTAAGAGATCATCTATATAAGGTAGTAGATACCTATTTTTGATGGTTGCCTTGTTCAACATTCTATAATCAATGGATAGTCAAAGGGTACCATCCTTATTCTTGACAAAGATAACTGGTGTACCCCATCCTAACACACTTGGTCTAATCAACCCTTTAACCAACAAATCTTAAAGTTGAGCCTTCAATTCAACCAACTCTATGGTTGTCATCCTATATGGTACCTTAGACTGTGGTTTTGAACTAGGTATGATGTTGATGTAAAAATCAAACTCACATCTAATAGGCAAACCCAATAACTCTTTTGGAAACACATCATGATAATCTATAAGAAATGGATAATCTTCGAGTAATAGTTCCCTAGGTTCCTCCATTTCATTTATCTTAATGATAAATACATGACACCCTTTACTTTGAGCCTTTTTAATCTACATAACTGAAATATACCTAAGATTCAACTCTCTCTTCTCACCTTGGATTTGTGTCTGGTTCTTGAAATCATCAAGACACTCCACCTTCTTCAAGTAACAATCAACTTTGGATTTATGTTTTATGAGATATTTGATTCCCAATATCACATCATATGATCCTAGAGGTGCTACATATAAATCCACAACTATTATGAATTTAAGCAACCTAATATTTGTTTTGACTAAACACCTATCTACCATGACTTTTTCATCATTCTTGTATTATACTAGCCATACATTTTCCATTACACCAGCTCTTCTAGAAAACTTACTATCTTAGGAGCTATAAAACATTTAGTGGCTCTTGTATCTATCAAAATGGAAACTAGATGGTCAAACAAAGTACTTGATAGCTTAATAGCTAGTGCTTGATACTCGACCTATTGATTATCGACAATTACATGAATCTACTACTAAAAACCACCCTACTAAGGGTTAGGGCCTTTGCCCTTTGACTTGCCTTGAGTACAATCATGAGCATAATGATCTTCTCTAAAAATGAAACACCCTCTTAATGGTCCTTTCCTAAAATTATGTTAGTTTCCCTTGAAACCATTTTTAGATTCATTTCCCTATTTCTTGTTTCGAGGTCCATTATTAAACTTAATATTCTAATTCTTGAACTATTTCCTAGAGTCTCCACTCCTCTATTTCTAATTATTCTTCTTAAAGTTGGACTTAGAATTGCCAAACCTCTTCTTGAATTTATCCTTAGCCTGTAAAAGAGACTTCATCTTCTGATTTTACTTGACCACCTTCTCAAAGACCTGGTCTGGTAGAAGGTCTATGAACATCTACCTTTCCACCAGTCTGGGGCCTCAAACCCATGATAAACTTCATGATCTGAAATCGCTCACCTACTTGAGACTGAGGTATGTACTTCAATAGTTTAGTGAATTACTCCTAGTACTCATTCACTAGCATATCACCCTACTTCAGATTCTAAAAATTTATAAGCTTCTAATCAAAATATAATTGTGAGACCCACCAAGATATAAATAAAACCATAAATTGATCCCAAGTGGTGGTGGTCAAATTATATTCATTTCCAACTTTTTGTTGGACCACTTCGTAGCTCCCTCGCCAGCCAATTGGTATGCTCCCCAAACCACCTTAATGACCTCAAAATAGTTTCAAATTTCAAAACACTTCTTCATCTCTATCAACCATGCCTCAGATCCATCACCTAGAAAAATTTCATCAATATTAGGTGGATTCACCTTCTTCATATCTCAAGGTAACTCCTCAGCAACCTAAGAGCTAGCATCTTACAAATTTTCTTATTTAACTGGATGCTCTTGAAGTTTGTCTTATTTTTCTTCTCCTACGTGGCCATGAACTTCTTGCTCTAGAGCTATAATCTGATCTCTAGTCTCATTCATGACTATGAGAAGTTGATCCATCTTCACTGACTACTCAATAGTAAATCATCGAGAATCAAAAGGAGGGTTATTGTCACCAGCATTCAAAGGAACCTCACCAGAAACTCTCACTTTCACCATCATTCTTTATATCAAAATAAAGTTATAAAAATGTTAGTGAACTCATTAGGTCTTAGAGTTTGAGCCATAAATCTAATACCACATGTAACATCTCCATTGGGATCTAATTATAAAAATGTAAATTTTTTAAAAATAAACACATATGCAAAAGTAGACTACAACCTGATAGTCTAATAGAGATAATAAAATTATTTATGTGTAATCATGGTAAACAAGTAATAAGACAACATAAATTATGGATCTCTAATAACATGAGAGTATGACAACTAAATTTCAAAAGTAATTATAACATTTTAAACTCAACTCATCTAAATACACAAAACTAATGTCAATGTGCATCAATGTATAATTATAACTTTTCATGACAATTTACAATAATAAGTATAATATAATATAGTGTACAAATAAGATACTTGGCTACCCCAAAGTATAGTTCTTGAACTTCAAGCATTTGTGGCAACCTCAAGTGTCATATTGATAAGTAGTACTATTATGGGGAGGGAGAGCATCATCTAAGTGATTTTCCACACCAACCATGGACCAATGATCCACCACACTATCCCATCATAAAATGGCCCTCCATTTATGGATGGGTAAATAGTGATGGCATGGGAATCTAGAGAGACTATCAAGTTCCTATGTGTTATATGATTTCTAACTAACTAAACATGCAATATATCATAGAAAACTTGATTTATTACAAGATATTGTACACACATGTAAATCATACTCATGAAATGATGATGTCTCACTAAACATACTTTGGCCAAAGATTTATGAATAGTAATATAAAAGAGATCGATAAATATTTCGATTTCATGCACACCACTTAATCGAAATGTCTTTATCTAACATTGTTATGCCAGTAAGCCAAATAAGTTCATCTCACTCCTTACTTCACATTATCAATGTATATTGGTCAAATGAAAATTCAACCACAAAATTCATCAATTTGCATCTTACTAGTAAATGCATCATATGGCATGCAAACCATAGAAGTATAACAACATACATTTAAATCCATCAAACATATGCATGAATCTTTCATTATATTCTATCCCATACTAGAAATAATGATTACAAATATATCACCTGGGTAAACATACAATTTAACTATACAATTCAAATAATATAATTTTTTTCCAATTATCTACACCCTATGGCAGCCTATATTACCATAGTCCAGTGTTTTAATTGTATCTACCAAGTGTAATAATTAACTCACAAGTAGTTATAAAAACATGGAAAACACTCATTGCAAGAAATATCTTGTAACTTTATTTTTATTGAAAACACAAGATGTCAAATTTATCAATCAATTTATTTTTGGAGGTTTAAAAGTAATCATTTTCTAAACTATATTATTCAATTCTTTCACTTTTCAATTAATATTTTTTATAAAAATATTAACTAAAGAAATTTTATCTCAATTTACTAATTTTACTAAAAGATATAAATATGTAACTCAATTGTCAAATTCCACCTGATAGGTTTTCATATTTCAAGGAGTCTAAAAGTTTCACAAATCATAACCCACAAAATGAAATAGCTTTAATTTACCATTCAACTCTATTTACACATTATTATGGTTTTCTGTACAGTAAAGGCTAAGAATTTGGATTTGAATTGCTACTTTCACACTATAGTTATTACATCAAGGTTCATGCTCACTGAGCAATATAACTCCAATGCTATTATAGTAAAAGTGAAAATCCATTACAAACTTAAAATTTTATATTAAAACCTCAGATTCTACTCCTTACATAAGTTGAATTTATGAACCTTTTCTGAATTTCACTATAAAAGGTTAATATAACAAACTTCCTAAAAAATGTTTCTATTGGCAAAAAATGATGCCTATGTATAAGAGATATATTATCTAAGTTCAAGTTTTGTACCTATAGACTTAAATAAAAAAATTATTATGAAAAATATAACTTGTTAACCAGTTAATATTTAGCTAACACTTTATTTACTATTTTAGGTGAATAACCTTCTATCCCCAACCTCAACCGTAATTTTTATTTTTATTAAATTTCCAAAAACACAAAATTATTATTTACCTTTTTTATATTCATACCTAACACTGCTATATTGTTTAAAACCATATGAGATGGCTTTTTAATTCCCTGAGGGTCTCAATGAAATAAGTATATCTTTTCAGTCACTCAAATAGCTTGGTAAAAATGGGGTGACGCCTCCATTGTATAATTGCCTATCTCAGATATATACATATTTTTAATTATATAAGACCATTTTGATTTTATAATTTTATACAATATATAAATAGATTAATTTATTATTAATTTTATCATAAAATATTACCTTTATCAAGGATAATTAGTTTGTGACATAGTAATTGGACTTTCCAAAAAGAGTCAACTCTAAACATAATCAATTTTATTTTAAAGAATACAATCTTACTTTAAATAAGGTGATGCCTAAAAAATAAAGAGTTATGATCTAAATCAAGGTGTGCCCAATCATATAATGCTTCTAACTTAAGCAGAGTCAGCAATGAAATACTCAAAAAGGTTTCTTATTCACCTATCAAATTCAAATTGCCTTATTCTGGCCTAACCATAATTACTCATGTTTACACTGAGCGTAAATGTAGTCATAATGGTTTTTAAAACAAAATACTTAGTTGGCAGATTGGAAAAATGGTGATGCTTTATCAAATTAAACTCTGTTCTATATCAACAAGATAAGTATTTTGATTTTACTCATTAAATTGACCCTAGTGCCATATTAGGAGCAAATCTAGTAAGGTTCAATTCCCAAAGCAGAGTTTAAAAGGGATATGTGTTGGGAGAGTATAATTGAATCAATGCCCTATGCCTTTGTACTGGAAAGTAACAAATTATAGTTAGAATTATGACACCCAATATATAAGTAATTTTTTTATTATTTAAGAGGACTATATGATGCCTATATTTTTGCAATTTCAATGCTAAAATTATATATAATATAATCTACCTATTTATTTAGCTATATTCCCTATGGGGTGATGCCTAACTAATAATAATCTAATTATATATATGATAAAATCAGATTTGTAGTTTTATAATTTTAAATTCAAGGCAATAGCCCTTTCCTTACTATATGGTGATGTAAGCTATCTAATCAGATTTAATATTCATTGTTGGTTATAGATTAAATAAGGCATTTTACTAAAAAAATGGTATGATCCACAAAATAGTTTGTATCTATACAATATAACCGCTGCTTAATTTCATGATAGCTATCAAACAAATCCAGTTTAATAATGATCTCAATATTATTATCCATAGTTTAACAATACTATTCCACTCACATTTAAGATCACCATAACATTGAATTTAAAGACACCACCTACTGATAAAAATTCACCTTTTGATCTTCTATGCTTCTTCTTCTCCCCGCTATGTCCTTTCTTCTATCTTCTCCAATGCATAGACTATTCAAATTCTATTTCATTATTTCTCTTAAATAGAAAAATAGATGCTAAATATTTTTGTTTTTGCTAATTTTAAAATCTTTAATTTTTTCTTGTTTTTCTATAAATTTTTAATTTATTTCACTCTTTTTTCTAATTTCGATGTTTTTTCTCTTTTAAAAAAAATAATCCTCTTTTTATATTTTAATATGAATTCCAATTTCATATTAAACCCATTTAACATTTAATTATACTTTAGTAATTTAATGGTAAAATCATAAATAATAACCTGTATTTAATTTTACCTTTATTAAATTTGCCTCTATGTGCATTAATGACATATTAAGCTAAGTACACACTATAGAGAGGATTACAAAGCAAGTTAGTCAAGCATTAGTCCATAAATAGTGAAACATGCATAAAGAACTAGCTAACCAAGCCTATCTATTCCTATGGGAATTACAAAGGATAACAAGAAATAAATGAAAGAAAACAACACCATATTACCTTCCCAAATGGATTCACCATACCCATGTGGCTCAAAATCATGTTCTCCCTTGATCAAACGTCCTTGTCTTTATCAACAATGGTGGTAAGCTCCTCCAATGCCTCAAGAACACTCCATAAAACCTAGGCTCATGATTCCAAATCACTAGACTAGCCTATCAATGAAACTTGAAAATAAAATCAATGATCAAATGCAAAGCCTTGTGGAAACAATTTAACATTATAACTTTGCAATATTCAAGCTTAAAATTCATGTTTATGGCCTCTCTATTTATATATTTTTGAGATTAGTCAGGATCAACCATGACCATCCATCTCAATATTGAGATGTGTGGCCATCGATAATACTAATATTTGAAATTAAATCCATAATTATCTTCATCATGACCTTGGAAGAAGGGGCATTGAAGAGGCATGGGAGGCATTAACTAGGCATGGGTAACCCATAATCTTGATATTTGTGGCATTTATGGCCTAGGGATGTCTTCTCAAGAAATGATGTCACTTGATGATGTAGTTAATAGGAGACAATTTTCAAAAATAAATATTCAACAACTCTCATGGAAAATCAACTTAAGCTTTTGATTTGGATTAATTATCTTTAAACAAGGTTAATCAACATTTATGCAATTATTTTAAAATTGGCCCTCAATTAAAAAAAATAGTCAAAAAATCATATTACTAAGTCATAATTTGACTGGAGAGTAACTGGAAGGTGATGTTAGATGCGTTGGAGTTGTATTCCCATTTAGGATGTTGCCAACACAAAATGACAAAGGTACATGACATGTACCAAATAATTTAGAAGAAAAGAGAGATCCAAAGCACTAAATGGCAAAATTTTTATTTTAACTCAAAATGATTTGATCAAAGTTAGTTGGCCCATAAAATGCATTACCCTATTTATGGATACTTTGACCTAAACTGGCACTTATAAGTGACAATTTCAAACCATTTAGGGCATTTTGTGGATTTTGACCTAAAATGTGCATTTGAGTGTAATTCAAGTAAGATTAACAATTTTAACACAAATGGTGTTAGGAATTGGATGCCTACATTTTGACCCTATTTGAGAAGGCGTAGCGAGACATTCAAGTGAAGAAACATATTTTCAAAGAAAAGAGTTGTCAAGAAGAAATTGGAAAATACCTATGATGCCCCATTGAGAGGAGATACCAGGATGGAAGGAAAGGATGGACTCTCAAAAAGAGAGAGAAAGTGAGATATTAACCCATGAAATAGATCACATCCAGATAAGCTAATGCTTGCATACGTGATTACCATCAATGATAAAAATATAATTAGAAGTATAATAGGCCCTAGAAATGGGGGGAATGGGAAAGATATAATCCATAAATATAAGGGACACACTGTAAACATACCCAATTTGAGAGTACAAGATGTGTGTTTATATCATTGATGAATCTCAAGACAAGTTACACACTAAAATATTGCCATCATGGGCTTTAATGTGGAGAGATTAGAATTAGGGGAAAAAGGAGAACGTTATACTTTAGGAAGGGAAACACCACTAGAATTGGGTCTCCAAAGACAAGATAATAAGAAGTACCCTAGTAGAAAAAATGTGATCATGATAAAATATTTTTTCCCCAGTAGGGCAAATTTTGATCATTGATAAAGAATAAAGAATGATTTAGCCCATACAAAGCTGATTTGATTCAGATGTTGGGCCCCAACATGGGTAATTGGTAAGCAAAATAGCTCAAGGATATAACTAAAAAGATAGGTTAAAGTGAGTAGGTGAAAATGTACATGTGATGGTGTAATTGCTTAGAAAGCCATATAAAACCAAATATATGAGAATGCAAAAAGTGATGAGAGAGATGAAAGGAAGAATGAAAATAGCTGAGATGACCTCAATAGAAATTGAGCATTGCCTACATAGTTTCATGGACTCATGTTCATACATGAACTTCAGGTCAATGTAATTCACATAAGTTTGGGAGAGAATGGAATGAGGAATGATAAAAAATGACCAAGAATTGATTAGACTCACAATGTATGCAAAGATATGTACATCTAAGCATAGACAAAGAAGCCTAAAATGCATGTTACCTATAACCTAATTCTATATTATGAGCCTAAGTTTTGTAAAGAGTTCTTAAGAATCGTTCATTATAGTTGATGTTAATGTTAAGAGTTTGAAACCTGAGCACAAAGTTCTTGTTATAGCAAAAGAAACTAGGCATCATAAGTATGAAAAACTTAGAATGACATAATATTCCAATTGTGCTAATCCAGTTCAAATGTGAATACCTATAACTAAGGATAATGGTAAAATAATGACAAAAACTAGAGTTACAATGATTTACATTTAAATAAAAAATTAAAAAAAGAAAAAGATAAACATAAATGAACCTAACTTGAAATCATGATATGATCTTAAGTAGGAACAAAAATGTTTAAAAATAAAAGGCAAGAACATCTTAATGACATGAGACCAAGATATGAATAATCAAGATCCATGTGGACCATCAAGGCATTCTCGAACACAAAAGAGAAAAACAAAATCAAATAGAAAAACAAGATACCAACAATAATCAAATAAACAAAATGGTCTAAGAACAATGTAATAACATAGGATCAAGATATAAACAATTGAGATGCATGTGAATCATTAAGATGTTCTGAAGCACACAATAGATAAACAAAAATAAATAAGAAAACACAAGACCAAGATGAGACAAGAAATAATAAAAAAATAAAAGGAGAATAAATAAAATGAGAGGTACGAAAGCAAAACAAAACACCAAGAGAACTCAAATAAACACACACAAACAAAACCCAAGTTAATGCAGTTTAAAGACAAATGTTCATGCATGTGCGGTAGAGGCATTACTTTCCAACACATCATAACAAAGAACAATGACATGATAATTTTTCCCTAATTAAAGATGAACAATGATAGAAGAAATGGGGTAAGAGAAGAAAAGGAAGGGGTTGGATGAGCTAACTCTAGATGTATAAGACAAGTGGATGCTACCTATATAGTTCCATGGATGCATGTTCCAACATGAACTTCAGGCCAAATGTAGTTCTCCTAGGAAATGGGATAGAAAAAAAATGTTGATCAGACTAGTATGATTAATGTTATAGAAGAAATGGAAGATATAAAAAACAAATGAAAATGGTCTGGAAAATAAGAAGCTAATGAGATGAGAAAGAATGATCTTGAAAAATGGCAAATGCATGGGACAAGATGAAATGAACTGGTGTTTTTGTGCTTGTAAAATGGCAAGAGTGTAGCATGGTAGAATAGAATGTACAAATGTATAGAAGCATGACACAATGTTTTTGTTATTTTGTGGATCGTGTTCTGATGTTTTTGGTATTTTAAAAGTATTTCTAATGTTTTTAGTGTTTTTGTGTAAAATATGCATAAGGTGGGACCATCTAGTCGAGGAGATGCATGTCTTAAGAGTAGAGGTTCCAATAAGATATCTAAGTTGGATGTAACAGCCCATGCTCACAAATTAATGAGAGTGAGGATCTTGATAAAAGAAGAAAGAGTAGAATATAATGGAATTGAGAAGATGCATCTGTTTACTTGTCTGAAGCTAGACAAGATTGTCTTGGCTGAACTACTATAGAGAACTCACTACTAAAGATGTTCATAATGTTCATGAGACATAATCAAGATCATAATTGGTCAAGGGACAAAAGGTGTTCAAGCTTATAACATGTATTAGACATAACAAAGAATATGCTTCTTGAAGAGAGCAATCCATAATGGGATAAATAATGTGTTCATAGTGTTAAGGATTTAGAGCCTTTACTGTCAAGAATCATGAAAAGTGGACCAGGGTAGTATAAAATGTGTTCAAGGTAAGATAAAAGGGTCAGATAAAATTATGATAGCACAAGTTACTCCCAAGTTAGGGGTCTTATAGATAATGGTTCAAAGTTGTTCATGCATAGAATCTCTTAAGATTTATGATGTTTATGGACTCTAAATTTTTTTCACCATTAGGTTTAGCCAATCGATATGCTCTTGATCTATAGTTTATTGTGACAATATATGGTCCTAACCAATTAAGATAAAACTTACATTTATTTTTGGATTTAACATTCGTATTTTTATGGTTTTCTTTCAAAACTAAGTCACCAATCTCAAATTCTTGAGGGAGAATGTGCTTGTTGTAGCTTCTCTGCAACCTATTCTGATAGGCCTACAATTTTTCTAGGGTAGCCAAATGCTTACCATCAAGAAGCTCTAGTTCATGTAGTCATGAGGCTCTATAGTCTTCATTATCTTCAATGTGCTCTAGTGATATTCTTAATGATGGGATCTCAATATTGACCGAGATGATAACTTTAGTGAAAAAAATAAGGGAGTATGGAGTAGCTCTAGTTGGGGTGTGATGATTGGTTCTATAATCCCAAAGAGCAAGAAAGAGTTGAAAGTGTCAATTATAGCCAACATCATTGACAATATTTTTTAAGATGGTTATAATGGATTTATTTGATGCCTCAGCTTGTATATTACCTTGTGAGTTATATGGAGTAGATTTCTTGTGCTTGATCTTGAATTTTGCACAAAGAGATTTCACATCTTGGTTTACAAAGGATCCACCATTATTGAATATAATACAGGCTGGGATGTCATATCGATAGATGATATGGTAATAAATGAATTTGGCTATTTGTTTCTCAATAACATAAGTGAGAAGAATGACCTCAATCCACTTGGTAAAGTACTCAGTTGCATTCAAAATGTGCTTATGGCCATCTAAAGATGTTCGGTTAATTTTCCCAATGAGATTGAGACCCCATGTTGAGAAAAACCATGGTGTTGTAATTGGTTTCAATGGTAAGGAAGGTGCACGTATCAATTTACCATGTTGCTAATAAGGAACACACTTCTTTACATAATTACAAGCATCTATCTCTATTTTGGGCTAGTAATAGCCTGTTCTGAGGAGTTTCTTTTCTAAGACTACACCATTGGTATAGGCCCCACAAATTCCTTCATGAACCTCCTTTAGTGCCAACTTGGATTCTCCCATAGATAAACAATGAAGAAGCATTCCATCATAACCTTTACAATAAAGCATGTTTCCAAGTAGTATATAACATGTTAAGCAATGAAGGAAAAGTTTTTTGTTTTTTGTTTTTAGAAAGGTTGGAGAGAATCACATGACTATGGAAATAGCTATAAAAATATTCATACCATGGTAGCTCAAGTGAGGGATTAAGATCAGTAATGGTGCATATCTTCTCTAAATTTGATAGAATATGTGTTGGTTGAAGAATATTTTCAATCAGGAACTAATACTCTTTAGCATTGTCATGCATTTGAATCATGGAACTGATTATTGGCATGGTATCAATAGATTTGTTGTTGACTCACAAAACTTGCTCAAACTGTAGAGATTTAAAATGTGTTTTGAGGTTATTGACAATTTGCTTGTAAGGAATAATCTTATCATCCCTTGTTTGATACTAGTTAGTTGTCTAATTTATGATTAGTTGTGAATCTCTATAGACCTTTAAGCTTTGAATATCCCATTGTATGGCAAGATGGAGCCCTGCAACTCATGTTTCATATTTGGCCATATTGTTTGTATACTAAAATTGTATATATAAGGCTTTGGGGATCAAATCCACCTATGGTGTGATCAACAATATTCCATATCTAGACCCTCAAGATGTGAAGGATCCATCAAAATAAATCATCCACTATTCAGGTTCTTTTGATGCTTATTTTATCATCATGATAGAATCATCTAGAAGGTCAAAGTTGAGAGGTTGAGTGGTCATAATAGGAGCTTATGTAAGTTGGTCAACAAGAACTTGTCATTTGATTACCTTTTGATTTTGGTACTCAATATCAAACTCACTAAGGAGTATAATCCATTTATCCATGCATCCTTGAAGATCTACTTTAGATACAAGGAACTTGAGAGGGTCTACCTTGGTGATAACAATAGTTTTGTTATTTAGCATATAATGTCATAATTTATGAGTGGTAAAAACCATAGCTAAACATGCCTTCTCAATAGGCATATAATTATGTTCATAGGCTACCAATGTATGGCTTAAATAATAAACAATGTGTTCCTTACCATGATCATCATGATAAGCCAAAAGTTCCCCCAATGCATGTTTTGTGATTGATATATAAAGAAGCAATGGCTTTCCTTGTATTGGAGGTCATAAAATTGATGGATTGGCCAAGTATGTTTTAAGCTTTGTAAATTCTATCTACAATCTTCATCACACTAAAATGTTATCCCTTTCTTTAAGAGATGGGTAAATGGGTGGCATTTATCTGCCAATTGAGAAATGAACCTGCATATAGATTGGATCTTTCCTTGTAGACCTCATAATTGTTTAAGATTGTTTGGAGGCATTTCCATAATAGCATTGACATTTTTACGGTTGACTTTGATCCCTCATTATGATACAATGAATCCTATCAATTTTCCTTATGTGACTCTAAAGTCACATTTCTTAAGATTCAAGCAAACTTTATATGTACGAAGCCTCTCAAATATTCTTCATAGAATGTCAGGATGTCCAACTCTTGTTCTTAATTTTGCTAGTATATCATCAACATAGTCCTTGACAATGTCATGCATCATGTCATGGAAAATGACAGTCATTACGGGCTAATATGTGGCTCCAACATTCTTCAAACCAAATGACATGACTTGGTAACAGAATGTCCCCCACAAAGTGGTGAATTCAGTCTTATGTTGATCTTCAAGGGCTATCTTGATCTAATTGTAACTATAAAATCCATCCATTAAGGATAACATCTCATACCCAATAGTAAATTCAATTATCATGTCAATGTTGGGTAGAAGAAAATCATCTTTTGGGCATGCTTTGTTGATATCACAAAAATTTGTACAAATACGTATGCCTGGGGTATTTTTACTCACTGGTACTATGTTATAAACCCATTCAGATTAGTCCAGTGGTTTGATAAAATTGGCTCCTAACAACTTTTACAACTCGGCCTTAACCAAAAGGGTGATGCATGGATGCATCTTTCTCAACTTTTGCTTGACTAGTTTAGAACCAAGGTGAACAACAAGATGATGTACCACTAAATTTGGGTCCAAGCCTAGCATGTCAGAGTATGCCCATGAAAATATGTTGATATAATCCTTAAGAATGGATATAATATGTTCACATTCTACTTCAGTAAGGGAAGCTCCAAGATAAACCATTTTGGGATCCTTATGAGTTCCCAAATTCACTTCTATTGCATTCTCCATAAGGAGTGTGGATCTATCTTCTAGAATTATAAGCAATGTATGGTCATGATCATCTTCTTCTGCTATATCTTCTTGTTGTTCCTCCCAAAGATCTAGATAATATGAAGAATCAAAACCTGCCTTCTCAAGTAAAAGCCAATTAGCAAAAACCTTTAGAAACTCAAGAGCAAGATGCTCAAATATTTGATGTTGTTATAAAGAGATACTTGTACTAGTTATGAAACTTGGGCTGGATGGGATTTATACATCCTAAGGGGATGAGCAAAATTTTCCACCTAGGAGTGCCTGAAATAGGTTTTCACTCAAAGGCTTGTCTTTTTATTTACTTTTTCCCTAATCGACAAGTGACTCAAAGAGGTTTTCACCTAAATATCTCAATGTTTGTTCTTTATTATGACCAAGAAAGTTTACCTGCTCTCCAAAGTAGGTAGAAGAATTCAATGAAAAATTAAAACCTTGCTTATAATCACCAATGGGGAATGCATCTCGTAGGCCCATGTATTCTATAATTGATTCTTCATTTTGAAACTCATCGAGGCATATGACCAAATTTTATTGATCCCAATCTATAAGTTTAGGATAGCAAAGGCATAAGTTACAATGAGGGTTTGATTTCAAATGGGAAGCACCAATGGTAAAGATATAATGTCTTGCTTTAGGAAGGGAAACACCACTAGGATGGATTTTTGCTTCAGGATGGGAAGCTCCAATAGGTGTTATGGTCAATATGGCATTTGAATCAAACAAATCTAAGTTAGCAAGCTCATTGAAAAGGCTATAATGGAATGTTGTATCACTACTAGGAGTCTCATTTCTAATCACTTTGGAAGATTCACTATCAAATTTCATGAGGTCATCCTCTGGTAATTTAAATTTGAGACCATGATTCCAATTGATGACTCCAGTTGATAAGGGTTTTAAAATTCCTTACATTTATGGGCCAAGGCCTTTTCCTGTATAGTCAAGATGATCCATTATCCTGTTAGGGATATGATACTTTAGATTTTGAAAATAATCAACAAGGCCTTCATAATATAACCAATCTCCCTTAATAAAAGCCTCTAGATATTTATTTGGTGCAATTGTAGGTACAAAAACCATAGGAGGTTTTGGTTGCTTCTTCTTTGGTTGCCAAATCTGATTGGGTCTGTTAAGAGTCTAGGAAGTTTTAGGCTTACCAAATGTTTTAAGGGATTTTGGTAATTTTGTAATATGGAGGATGTCCTTCAAATGGTACATGGAAATGCTTTCATCTTTAATAATAACCTTTTTGGCCAAAGCAACAAGAAATGGATCAGTCAAAGTGGAGGCTAGATCACCAGGGTCTATATAATTAGATGGAGATGGATGATAAATGATGGCTTTGTTATTATTTGAAATGAATTCAAAACCTAGGAAATAGTTATAATTACAAAATTCTACTTCAAGATGTTTGTAGTATTGGTATGGATGTTGATCAATGGGAATAGTAACCTTGATCCCATCATGGGGAAACTTAAGGTATTGGTGAAGAGGAGATGGAACTACCTATACTTCATGTTGGGGATCAACCAACAATGTTGATTACTATATGAAAGCAACTAAATGTGGAATTAAACTAGAATGATAAGTAACTAGACTCAGAAATGGCAAAGAATAAGAGATACAAGAAACCACCCTAAAAACTTGTATTAAACTCTTTACAGAAGGAATACAATTGAAGAAACTTCTTTTCTTCCACACCTCTCTCAGATGTACAGATCTCTTTCTAGATCTCTTTCCCTCAAGAGCTCTCTCTCTCAATTACAATCAATTCCAACACCCTGGATTGATACACATATACAATTCTTGTACTGTTCAACACAACACACTAATAAGCTATGAAGATCTATCCTATTATATAATAATTAGGAAACATGAGCATATAACTATAGCCATTAGATGCACCTCCTAATCAAGGGCTCTAAACAGTCTTACTTAAAATAGAGATGCAGACTTAAGACTAACACTTAAATCTATCATGCAAACATTTTGTTCTGTCCACAGAAATAGCATTCTAGACGCATAGGTGACCGACGTCAGTCCCTGCCTGTCTGCATCTGACCGACGTCGGCCGAACATAACTGACTCTGGCATCTCCCAATCGACTCCTGACTGATGTCGATCGCTCCTGATCGACACCGGTGACTGTGTAAATCCTTCAACTTGAAAACTCGCTCATTTGGTGAAGCTTTTAGCTCCACACCTTAACTTGTAGTATTGGTATGGATGTTGATCAATGGGAATAGTAACCTTGATCCCATCATGGGGAAACTTAAAGTATTGGTGAAGAGTAGATGGAACCACCTATACTTCATGGATCCAAGGATGACCAATAAGTATGTTATAAGGAAGCTCAATATCCACAATATGGAATAATGTATGATGAGAAATAAACCCAACCATGACTGGAAACCAAATTGTACTAGATGACTCCCCCTCAATGTTGTCATAAGCCTTGATTGTAATAGTTTTTGGTTGAATGTCTTTATCATTGTAACCCAATCATCATACCAATTTAAGAGATATGATGTTTAGCCTTGAACCATTATCTATAAGAACCCATTTGATCTTGTGATTTGCAATAATTATCTCAATGTATAGTGGGTTATTATGGTTTGGGCCAAGGGTGGACATGTCCTTTTGATCAAATGTGATTTACCAAAATGAAGAAAAATGTCCAATTAGGTTTTAGAATTGATCAAGGTTTATATCAATAGGCACAATAGACTCTTATAAAAAAAATTGAAGATGGTTTTATGGACATCAAATGTCTGTAAGAGTTCTAATATGGAAATTTATGCAGGGGTTTTATCTAATTGATCCATTAGACTATAAGGCCTTTGAATTGTGGATTGAACTAGTTTAGTCTTTGTTGGGATAGTATTCAACTTTGGAACCATTGGCACAATGTTATCATTGGATTTTATGGGAAAAGTGGGTGAAGGGCCCTGAATGGTAACTCATGGGTGTCTAGTTGTAACTGCACAACCTAGAGGTGGCAAGGAGATTTTATAATTAGAAGAATGGTACTATTGTTCAAGATTAGTAACCTATGAAAACAAAGTAGCAACATGATGATGAAAACCCAACATGGCATTACTAGGGAGATAGGGTGTTGACCCTATAATGATGGGTCCCATGTTACGAGGAGCATGAGATTGGCCATGTGGTTTTACAGTAATAATGGCAATGTGGGTTGCAAAAATATGTCCCATAGTGTTATTATAGTCATAAGGTACATTGTTATAATCCACATTATTAGTGTGGGTATTATGATCTTGATTATGCTCTTTAAAACTCTGACCTTGTTATTGGTTATGATTCTACGTCTGTCCTTGATTATGACCATTTTGATTATTTCTTGGTGGTGGTGGATCATGTCAAGGAAAGGGATCTTTGTAGATTCACATATCCTGATTTGTGTCCTGATTAGGGGATAACTTAATTTCCAATTCACCACTTTCAAAAAAGTTTTAAATAATATGTCACAATTAAATGCAATGATATGTACTATGACCAACAACATGATGAAAGTTGTACCATTCATTCTCTTTGTACCAATCTGGTTTTAGTTGATCTTAAGGAAATGGCCTTGATACTAGCCATATAATTAAATTAGATGCAATGAGCTTTTGTAAAACTATTTCAACTAATTCTCCCAACTTGCTAAAGACTCTAAATTGTTATAAAATGTCCTTCATGGAGGTTGTCTCTACAAAGTAGGTAGTGGATTTGGGGAAGTTATTTATACATTTGAAGGAGGCATAGCCTGTATCATTTGTGCATGTCTTATTTTAGTCACCCCATTTCCAACCATGTTCTTATTTTTACTAAATCCCTTATGCTTATACTGCATAACTATTTTAGTTGATGATTTAGTCTGATTAGACACTTGACCTTGCACAAAAATCTTAACAAGGCCCTTATCAATAAGAGCCTTCTCAATCTACACTCCTTTGTCAATAATTTATTTGAATGAGTAAGCACAAGCTAACCATATATTATGTACAACTTCAGGATGCAAATTATATGCAAAGATATCAACCAATTGTTTATTTGACAAGTTATGTTGAAAATGGCTTGTTAATGCTCTCCACCTTTGCAGATATGTAGCAAAATTTTCACCATCACGCTGTTTGGATTTGCATAAGTCAATAATGGTTAATTCATGTTTAATGTTATATGAGAAATGGTTAACAAATTTTTTTGATAAGTTTTTCTAATCTACAACTAATCCCTTGGGTAGTTTAAGTAGTCAATCAAGAGCTTGTCCCACTAAACTTCATGAAAATAGTCATAATAAGTACTCACTATTATAAGCAACCTCTTGACATAGGACAAAGAATGCCTATATGTGCTCATGTGGATCTCCTTTTCCTTTGTACTTGTCACATTTGGGTGCCTCAAAATGAGGTGGAAAGGGTTTTTAGAGAATAGATAAATCAAATCGATATGGGCATATCTCATTGAATTTGTAATTTTTTGACTCTGTTATTCATCTCCAATCTTTGGACAATTTCCTTCATAGAATTCCATTCTTTTATGTTTGGTGCATTTTTTTATTGAATAAGATGTTGTTGGGGTGGAATGTGCCCTTAGTTTTGTGTGGATCTATAGGGAGTGTATACCTTTCAATCCATGACTTGGTTCTGATTTGCCCCTTGAGTTGACAACATAGGTCATTTATTCTTGGATTTCAAAACATTCCTTGAATTTGGTCATTTCACACTTTATATTGATTTTGGAAATTTCTATGTTTATTTACCAATTTTTTGGTTGGTTGAAAAGAACCAGCCAAAGTCTCTTGATGGATTTCCTCAATTCAAATTGAATGTTTGGGTTTCTAAGTTTGTAAAGTAACAAAAGGTTCTTGATGATTGAAAAACATATGTTCTGTATCAAATGGAACACTTTATAAGTTCTCTTGTGACTTTAATTGTTCATTTAGATTACCTTGATCCACTATGGTAATGTCCTCATCTAATATTTGTTGTGTACCTTCAACCATATTTCCTTTTTATTTCAAATCATTATTGTGAATTGAAGTGGCAACTAGGGAGTTAGTTAAGTGTACGACAAGTTGATCTGCATATCATTGACTTATTATCTTGATCTTAGCTAGAAGATATGGATTTGTGGGTTTTGACTCTATTTTTATTTCCTTTCCTTTGTTAGAGGAAGAAGGTATGTTTATTTGTGCCAAGGCTTGCTCTTACTGTCATTGTTCTCCTTCTCTAACTAAGGTATGCAATTATTTTGTAGGAAATTCAGAAGGTAGTCTAGCACCAGATTTTATCAATCTAAGAAGGACTTCATCTTGATCTTCTTGGGGTTGATATTCATTACAATCATATTCAAATCCTACTATCATGGGGATATCATCAAAAACAATGGGGTTATCTTGACCATCATAAAATTGGTCATCTTCATAGCTAAGGCCATAAGAGGCCCCACTATGAGTGAACCTTTGAGAAATGTCTAAAAGAGTTGTTCAGTGTTATTAACTAACTTTGGACTAATTCTTGGCACCAAAACAAAGTATGCTTTAGTTCTCTCTAAAAAAAATAACTAAGGTACCAATGAGACTATAAGGGAGATTGGTTTGAAACCACACACAATTTTTAGAAGATTTAGTTCATGAGTTTACTCAACCTCTAGTAAAGTTGAAAACGTATAGATCAGATGAGAGTAAGGTAACTCAAAGACCCAAGGTGAAAACAAGTACACCAAAGCCTAGATCTTTGTGATACGCTGACAATGTAAAAGCTAGTTTCAACTTTGAAAAGTTGACCCTAGAAATTTAGAGGAAAGCACTCTAGATTACGAAGAAGACAAAATGAAGTAAACAACTCAAGATGTAAAAACATACGTGAATCACTAAGTATAAATCTAAGACCAAATAGGCAGCACAACATTGCCACATGATTCCAGTAGGATAAAATATGTTCTAAGACTCAAAGCATGAGTAGTATTCAAAATGACTTGAGTCCACCAAGATTATAATGTGATTTTGAGTCTTAATAAATGACGTTCAATCCAAATGGAAAATTGAACCCAAGTTAAAATAAGCTTAGCGCACAAATGGGTGAACCCTCTTTGACACACCAACCCTTAAAACTCATAAAGGTTCAATTTTGAATGTGGATTATAAATGAAGGATTTAAACAAGTTGGGTAAAAGATCTAGACTTAATTGGGCAGCATGACTGCACCAAAGTGGATGACATAACATAAATTTTTTGATGACAATTTGAACAAGGGAAAGGTGAATTTTCCATTTGGATAGCGTAACACCTCCCTTGCTCAATAAAATTGAGGACAATGTGATTTGGTTAAGTTATTTTGAGTTAACAAGTAGTTTTAGACACAAATCAAGACCAAATAAGCTAATGACAAAAACCAAACATCTTAAGTCTAAACTGATAAGGTATGGCAAAGTGGGTTCTATTAAACTAGTAAGGTTTCAATCATTCTAGGTGAATCAATTACACAATGACTTTCACATCAAATGATGCAAAAGATAAACATAAAAATTAGGTGACTACAACATTGGCTAGTTATAAAAAGGTCTAGTCCTTTTTATAAACACTACACCCTGTTGTTCACTTAGAGTAGTGCAATGTCCAAATGTAGATACGTCCCATGTGTAACTCCAAATGATTTAAATGAAGTTAATGCTAGGAGGTAAAACCCCATGCCAAATACTCCATAAAGAACTCATGGGAGGTAACGACGTCCCCCTCGCAAGCCAAGTTTGCATGAAAATAAAGAAAACATAAAATAGAAGGACTTTAGGGTCATTTTCAAGGTCACCCAAACTTTGATGAGTTTTTGGGGAGTACTTTAGATGACATTTTTTTAAGCCTTGGACTAGGCTATTTACAATAGGAATGGTGCTTTTGATTCCAAGGGTTTTCTATAAGGGACAAATGAAAGAGCATACACACAACATTCCTTTTGTTTCCAAATAAAACCTAAGTAAACAACTATTTCAAACAAGAATTGATAAGTGTGTTCAATTTTAAGCCCAAATGAAATATTTGGTGGTGTTCATTTGACCCCTTGGTCTTAGTTGCAAACTTTGAAAACATTCACCAAAAACATCTAAATTCTTTGTTAAACACCAAAACAAAGCTCCTAACTGATTTTTAAGAATGAAAAAGGTGATTTAAACATGTTTTTATCAAATTTTAAGCTTGGACCTATAGCAAAAATGTTAGCATATCCTTTAGCTTTGAAGCTCTTTTTGGTTTGAAACAATGAACTTTGAAAAATAGCTCTCGGGTCTGTGTTTTAGGAAAAAACATAGTGATCGATGTTAGTTATTACAATTGATGATGGTTACTTTGGCTAACTGAGATCTAACCAATGTCAATTTTGCTAATCGACATCAGTTAAGATAGGTAACTGATATCAGTCTTACTTATAGATGTTGGTTACTATGTAAAACTGTGGCAAACAAAAATAATAAAATAAAGTTAGAAAATCAATTTTTAGGAGTTTTAAAGGTCCAAATGAATGTTTTAAATTTACAAAATGATCTTCTTTAGGTGTGACATGCATCTGGTCCCACTAAGTGTGCCAAGATGTAGAGAGGATTACAAAGTAAGTTAGTCAAGCATTAGTCCATAAATAATGAAACATGCACAAATAACTAACTAACCAAGCCAATCTATTCTTATGGGAATTACAAAGGATAGCAAGAAACAAATGAAAGAAATCAACACCATATTACCTTCTTAAATGGAATCACCATACCCATGTGGCTCAAAAGCATGTTCTCCCTTGATCAAGCATCCTTGTCTTTATCAACATTAGTGGTAATCTCCTCCAATGCCTCAAGAACACTCCATAAAACCTAGGCTCGTGATTCCAAATCACTAAACTAGCCTATCAATGAAGCTTGTAAAAAAAATCAATGATCAAATGCAAAGGCTTGTGGAAATAATTTAACATTATAACTTTGCAATATTCAAGCTTAAAATTCATGTCCATGGCCTCTCTATTTATAGATTTTTGAGATTGGTCAGGATCAACCATGACCATCCATCTCAATATTAAGATGTATGGCCATGGATAATCCTAATATTTAAAATTAAATCCATAATTATCTTCATCATGACCTTGGAAGAAAGGGCATTGAAGAGGCATGGGAGGCATTAACTAGGCATGGATTACCCATAATCTTGATATTTGTGGCATTTATGGCCTAGGGATGTCTTCCCAATAAATGATGTTACCCAATGATGCAGTTAATAGGAATCAATTTTCAAAAATAAATAGTCAACAAATCTCATGGAAAATCCACTTAAGCTCTTGATTTGGATTAATTAGCCTTAAACAAGGTTAATCAACATTTGTGCAATTATTTGAAAATTGGCCCTCAATTAATCAAAATGGTTAGAAAGTCATATTAATGGGTCATAATTTGACTGGAGAGGAACTAAAAGGTGATGTTAGATGTGTTAGAGTTGTATTCCCATTTATGATGTTGTCAACAACAAATGACAAAGGTACGTGATGTGTAACAATGAATTTAGAAGAAAAGAGTGATCCAAAGTACTAAATGACAAAATTATCATTTTGAATTGAAATGATCTGATCAAAGTTAGATAGCCCATAAAATGCATTGCCCTATTTAGGGATACTTTGATCTAAACTAGCACTTATAAGTGACAATTTTGAACCATTTAGGGCATTTTATAAATTTTGACCTAAAATGTGCATTTTTGTGCAATCAAGTAAGATTAACAATTTCAACACAAATGGTGTAAGGAATTAGATGTCTACACACACAATGAAATTTATTCCTATAATTTACCTACTTAAGCAAACATAGAAAATAAAAATTTAAACAAACACCAAAATAATCATTTTTAAATGCATTTTCTACCATGATTAATTATTGTGGTGTGTGTAGGGTTTCACTAGTTCTCTGTCAACCAGTGTTGTCTCCATCTACATCACCCTCTCTAATGATGTTCTCCCTCCAATAAGCTCAAAGAGTAAAATTCTTATTTATCCACCTCACAATACATAGGTAATTATATCTTATCACATGATAATCATAAGCAACAATATATAACTAAATCAATACATTAATATGTTTAAAATGTAAACACATACATAAACCAATTCATAATAAGAAATCAAGTAATATCATCTAATTAAGCATCATTCTATTATCTTGAAATAACACAAATCTTAAGCTTAATCATAAATATAATTAATATCATGTATCTCTACTATAACCATCCATAAATAGTAAAAAAAATTAGCTTAGCGAGGAATCGAGATGCAACACCATGTCCATATTATAAGCTAATTGGGTTGATGAAACAAAATCATAGTGGGAGAATGATGTAGCTTGAAAGGGTTTTATTCCAATTATCCAATAATATCTGAGCATATTAAATATGTTTTTTTGAAATTGGATGTTCTCCAATATAAGGATAGGTTGTATTTATGCAAAAAATCAACCCTTGAGCATAATATGCTTATATAACTTCATGCTTCTCCAATAGGTGGCCACTCAGGCTTCTTGAAAACTTATCATTTATTCAAACAAGATTTATTTTAGTAAGGGGTAAAAGGGAAAGTCCAATTTTTTTTTGCATGATGTATGGTGTATTAGAGAAAAAAATGAGAGACAATAAAGACCATAGGTCTATTGAAACCTCTATCTATTCCTATCTAGTTATGGGAGGAAGTTTCAATGAATTTCATCATAGGGCTACAAAAATATGAAGGGAAAATTTTCATGATGGATTTTATGGATAAAATCATCATGTATGCCCATTTTTTCCCATTATCACATCTTTTTTAGCAAGTACAGAAGTAGAAACATATATGGATACAATTCAAAAGCTACATGGGACCCCACAGATCATAATAAGTGATTGTGATCCAATATTTACTAATAATTTTTTAACTAAGTTATTCTCATGTTTTATTACCTATATAACTCTTAAATAGTATTATCATCCTATAAAAAAACCCTATAAATCACCCTTAAAAAAGTATTAACATTTATTTCCTTAAACCATGACTTAAAGTACAAACACTTTAACACTTTGGTGATTGCTCACAATGTAGAGCTTCTAAACCACCCTAGAATTCAGGTTCCAATCCTAAACCTATATTTATGGATCCACCTTATTATCTTCTAATGCCAAATTACTCTATGCCTTAAGTCTTCATTTGGCTTAATGTACTCACAACTATAACCAATTTGAATAGTTCTTGTACAAAACTTGGTTCTTATTATGAACCATTTTCTTATTCTTGCAAGTACATCCATCTACTATATGAAATATAGCTCAGTAATAATTTCATAACAAAAAAAATTAAAATTATTATTAACTATTAATGTTATGGATTAGGAAAAAATCCATTATTAGAACAAAGTATTCTTAAGCAGGGTCTTTCCATCCTAATTCTATAGTAAGACTTTGTGTTATCAGTGTAGTATATCAAGGTATAACCCTTATTGTAAATATGTATAGTCTTGGTAGTTATTTCATATAATTATGGTGAGCATTGTTAAAATTTGACCAAATTTTGATCATCTGTAATTAATATTTACCCATGCCATGGAATTTCTCTAACAATTCATATACCCAAGACACTTAGTTTGTTTGAAGGAGTAAAATGTATTATCTTCTCCCAAAAAAAACCCTCTTTTGAATATTAATTCATTCAAGATTCATAATTTATACATTAAATAAACTTGGGGTATACATGGAAAAATATCCTTAATTGATTCAGTAAATGCTCATTAATCAAGACTATAGGCCTTTGTCATCAGCCCTTGAAAAATTAGGCATTTATTAAGATTAATATACAAGATAGATCTCTCTTAAGAGAAGTAATTTAATTTTCATAGAAGGTATGTTACTTTTTGTCCAAGTATTTTTTTATAATTGCATATTATATATTAACAAGCTTATAGATTTACCAAGCATAGGACTCTAGTGAACTTATGTGAAAGAACCTCTTATGCCTTCTTAATGTCAATCAAGTTACCTTGTCAATTAGAAGCCTAAAGTTATAACCTAACCTCTACTTGATATTATCCCTTGACTAATCACCTAGTCCCATATGATTATAACACTTTATCATATAGATACAAGTAGCTTGTTACAACTAATAAGTCACAAATCCCACTCCATTTATTTCCAGCTTTAATACCCTATAACCAAATGGCTCTTATGCACTATGTTTCTCTTGTAAAAATGTCATACAAGAATTAGGGTATGCACAAGTATCATATAGGCACTTAATATAGTGTCCTTTAGGTATAAATAAAATCCCTCCATTAATAACCCATGAACCACTATTCAACATGTAGCTAATAACTCAAGACATTATCAACTAGATGAAATACAGACCTTGAAACAAAATTTAAGCATAAGGTAACAAATTCAACCCTTAATCATTTGGGGTTTATACATTTCATATTTTACGTAGTAAATAATATTATTTTTTATTATTTATAATATATTATAACAATTAATATCATTATATCCAGCCACCCTAGACATATATCATGTAATGCCAATACTTATTCTGGTTTTTGGAGTTTAAGACAACTCACAAGTCTAATGAATTATGAAAACTCTAATTGAGAGCTTGAACTTCATATATCTTAGAATAAACTAACATAATCAATAATTAACTAATTATTAACATAGTACCCAAGGTATATTAGGTTGATTCAACATCCACTAAGCCTCTCAAAAGAGCAAGTATTATATTCAAGACTTTGTAAACTCATAGTTTGGACAATTATGCCTAGTTCAGACTAGTTTACTTAGCCAGTTTAGGTCTCAACAAAGATATCAAATTTGATCCCATATTTAATAATAGAATGTTATTTTATTAAAGTGACCTCTGATTAGGAAATTTAATATAGTCCTAGGCATCATATTAAAAACAAGATCACTTGTTTGACAATGTTAATCAAAATTATTTATTGAATCTAGAGTCTTATATTTGGGACTCAATGGATGTGATTCCAAGCACATAAATTATTGGATATTAATCAACATAAACATGATTAATACTTGGAAGCCAAAAATTTCCAACTCCTAGTCAGTTTATTATTACTAATAATGTATAGGTTATTTAATTCATACAAAAAATAGAACAGATGTATTGATACCATCAGTTTTTATAATAATTGTATTAAAATGATTAACTCGCATATAAAAATGGAATATTTGTAATAAAGTATTAAAATGATTAACACACATAGAAAAATGGAATAGTTGTACTAAAGTTTATAAAATTGTATATAAAATAGAGAATTTGATTTAAATTATCAATTTGTATATAAAAAAGGAAAATTTTATATTAAAATAATCACCATAGATAAAAATACATAATAGCTATATTAAAATTACATGTTCATACATAATAGAATAGTTGCACTAAAAATAAATAGTTCATAATTTATAGTTTTCCTAACATATTTGTAATTTTATTCAAGTTCCATATCCCATAGCTCTTTATAATTTCACAAGTCATTCATTTTTATCCATAATCCATTCAAATCATATGCTCATATTATCCTCACTTATCAATTTCACCATCTGTATTATTATTCAAACTATATGACCATAAGTCATGTCAGACAAATTTTAATAGAGAATATTATACTAAATACGGTCGACTACCAACTATACTCATAACACTATTAAACTATAGGTGACTCATAAACCACAAATGATTTGAATTTCCACTAACCATGAGTGGTAAATAGACCTCAAATACAACATAATAAGTTTCCAACAATCATGATTTTTTATAGACCTTAAACTTCTCAATATGTTTTCCTTATAAAAACAAAATAGTCACAGATTCATAGTTAAAATAAAATATTTTGTAATAACTTTGAAATTTAAAGATCCTTATTTCTATGCTAAGAACTTTGTAACAACCATATCAATCTTGATGTCATCAAATTTGCACTTTTCCAGAAGTAATATAAATCATGTAATCAACATACAATGCATGTTTGTCTATTAACCATATCATAATAATTAAGATAAAATTCATTCCTTTTAAATTCTCATTAAATTATTAGAGATATGGTAGTCATAATAAGGATATATTTTGTTAACTGATACAATGAATTACTTCACAAATTTCCAGGCAAGATCAAAAATATTTTCAAAACAAGAGAAAAAACCTTTGACCATTTCATAACAATGCCAAGACTATTCAAATACATCAAACATGCCAAACAATAAACTCATGTTTGTATACCTCCCTATGTGACCCTATGTTAGTGTTATTTTAATAGCATATGATCATATACACACATGTTAAAAACACGCATCATCCAAATTAACAATATTTTCATTTCAACAATAGGGTTCATAGAATACAAACATGAATCATGGCTCACATTTATCTAGACACATGGAAAAGAGCAACATGCTTGGGTAGAGGGTAATAAATATAGCATTAGGGTTGCCCTATTCCACTTCTATGCCTAACCAAAACAAACCCTAAATTATTCATATTTATAACCATAAGTAAGCATTAGGGCTTCCTCTATGGCATCCATTATAGCATATGATAAATTAAATACATGTAAATCAAGGTTCAACATGATTATGTAACAAATTATTACCTTATTATTATCCTCAATGAAATCATAGCTGAAATTAACAACTTTGAAACATGCTCTAGTTACTTGCATAACTCAATCAATGTCACAAATTCCTTGAATAATTTTTCATGAATTTCAAATGATTTTGAATGACATCAAATTCTAAGATTCATTCATCCTCCTTATTTATTGTTCTAAACAATCCTTGGTCTACCACTCAACTCAAAGATGGTGTTAATTGAAAACTTAAATTATGCATTAACCTACCTTAACCATCACAAGTTTTTAATGACCTGAGTAGAGATGAAGTTAGGCTATCTCCCACCCTTTTCCTTTCCACTTATCCAAGATTTATTGTAAACTCAAGCTTATATTCAAACTTTTTACCTTCCAAAATTATAATTTAATGTTTACAACATGCCTTCGGTCTTTAAGCTAGCTCACTAATGATTCAATATTCCATATAACCTTGAACCCTTTTTATAAGGTATATATACATGTATATTTTTACACAGGATTAAATTTATAAGTTTATAACTTTAATATTTATTTCTTGTTACAAACTTGTCTTTTCATTAAAAATATGCCTTTCCAGTTTACAAGGTTTTAAATGCATGTTCATAAACTTAAGTCACTTATTTACAATAATCCTAGGGTTTTAACTTTAATTATTACTTTTCAAATAACTTCAACTTGTACATTGAACCAATTCCAAATAAAAATGACTTAAAATACCTTAGTATTTTTATGATGTTAACTCAAGGCTTCAAATATAAATTCAAATTGTTAACCTTCTTTCAATAGTGATCTTATGGCCTACTTAGTGATGTTGCATCAATCATGCTCAAATACCCTAATTTTTAGTTAAGACTCAATCCAAGCCAATAAATGTAATATGTAATTCTCATAATATGACAACAACTTATGATAAATATTATATCATGACCAAGTCCTTACCAAACATACATGATATCAACACATGTCACACTTGGAATCTAGGGCTGAAAATGGTATATGTTACACATCTCAAATATAATGGGAAAACTTAAGCATTCAACAAATTCTTTGAGGGTTATCAACATTTTTTTCTTCAATTAAACAAGAGATATGGGTTTAATGGTTGACATTAGTAGAATGGTAGTATAACACTTCTTCCCATACCTCATTCAAAATGCCTCTATTTTATGAACTCTATGGGTACCATCCATCATGTCACATTTAAGGGTCCATAAAAAGGCATAATTAGTCAAATAACACATTCAACACCAAAAAGGAGATATTACCTAGTCTCATAGAGCACTTAGAAGTGACACAAAACTATATCAAGTAGTAAGCTTAAAAGTACCATAATGAAAAACATTTTGAAGTCATAGATTGTATTTTTTTATATTTTACAACCATATGATAAAATTCCATTGAAACAATATAATAAGGATAACAAGCTTTCACCTAACTATTATGGCCTCTATCCAATCTTACATAAGATTGATAGTGTAACATATAAATTAGAGTTACCTCACTTAGAAAAAATACATCTAGCCTTCCACATTTCTTGTTTGAATAAGGTCATTGGACAAAGCATTTCATCCAAGACATAGTTACCATATCTTTATGACAAGGTAATAATCTTGTTATAACCTAAATTAAATAGTTCAAACTTGCACTAAGAGTTTGTTGATAAGAGTGTTTATAGAGTATCTAATCAAGTGGAAGAATTTAGCCAGTGAAGATGTGACATAGGAGGATAAAGTGTACTTGTAAAAACATCTAATGATTATCAACATTAATTAAAATGTGGGTTTGAAATGGATGGTCATGTTATACCTTTAACTTATAGTATGATTGGGATATGTGTGGCTAATTTGTGGCAATCATAATCTTTAATTAAGTCATATGATCATTTCTATAACTTTATATTTTTAATAGGGTTGGCTTAGGGTATTTACATAAGATAATTAAGATATATATAGGAGGTAGTGGTTAGTATTAAATCATCATATTGTTAATTCTATTAATATTTTAAAGTTTTAGAGCTTTCCTCCTCAAAATGGTTGTCTTATTCTTTATCATTTCTCTTATGGCAGTCATATTATAATCTATTGTTGTAATCTACTTTAGTAGTGTAGTAATTTCATTACAGCTAACCTCACAAACTATGTAAGATTAGGTTACTGTTTCAATCCTAAGTGATATATTATCTTCTATGTACTTTTATATTGCATATTTCCAAAATGCACACAATCAAAAATTACAACGTAAAATTCATTTTATAACATTTACTTTATTAATTTCATTTTATAACACTTAATAAACTACATTTAAAAAACATCTTACATAACATTACCTATTTCTAAATCGTATTAGATGACACACATCAACTTAGTGTCTTATTGTGAAATAATTTTGCCTTTGTGTCTTGTGGATTGGTAGCCATCTATCAGAGTGATGTTGACCATTATATTATTTTAGCAGCTTTGGTCATATTTATTGAAGGATTCATTGTATTTATTTAAAGGAAGAATCTCCACATTTTAAATGAAAAGTAGGAATAAATAAATTTATTTTGGAATGGACCCCTCTTAAAAAACATTGTCTATTTTACTTATAAAACATTATCCAAGAAAATTATTAGAAGTGACCACAATATTTTTGTGATCTATAGAAGTTTAGGAAGTGAGTTTAAATTAAGTTATTTTATTATTTTCATCACTAAAAATAAATAAATTTGCATTCAATATACTCTATTTTTAAAGGAGTCATTTTTTCATATGCATGTGCCAATTTTTTTTTTTTTTTTAAAAAAAACACTTTATTTTGGATAGTTTTAATTGTCAATTTGCATTATTTTAGAGTATTTGTTTATTATTGGTGCATACTAAATTTTAATTGGTATGTTTTCTTATATTTTTTACTTGTTCTTCTCCTAATTAAAAAATAATTACTTGTATTTGCAATTTGATTTAATTAGGATTTGACTAAAATATATTTTCAATATTAAATTAAGTATTTAGTGACATTTTATTTAAATTTAATGACATATCAAATTATGTAGGCTTCCATGATGTTGTAAATTTGAAGGAGTTATTTTTGGAACCATCATGTTGAAAGAAAATACATCTGAGCTTTTGGGTACCTTATGTGTACCCATTTTCAGGGAGAAAGGATAGAATAATAAATTATTTTGAGATATTGTAGCACCTTATCCACCATAAATAATAAATGTTGTTCATGAGCTCATAAATGGAAGGAAAGTTGGCTCCTCATTGAAACATAAATACATGAAATAAAATGGAACCCTTAGCTATAATTTATGCATTCATGTCTTATTAATTGATTTAAAATTAGTCACCAAGAATCACATATACCAATTCCACTATCACTATTTAGATTTTATGGTCTCTTTTTTATTTCAATGGTTTCCCTTACCTTATTTTTCCAATAATCTTATTCTCTAGAAATAATCTTGTCTTCCTCCATGAATATATGATGGTTCGAGACATGGTCATGTTCAATAAGGAAATAATTTTCCATCCAAGAGTTGTGAATGTCTTTAGTGTGCTCCTTAACTCTTGTTTTAAGAGACTAAAAAGAATATAAAGATAGCAGAAACAATTCATTTACACTAAACTTTGAGAGGAGAATGTGTAAACTAATTTTGACATGTTATAGAATTAAATAAAAAATTATAATTGAAAATAATAGTATACCAGACACAATGATTACATGGGATAAACACTTAAAAAAAACCCACACTCCAAAGTAGCTCAAGGTATTATTGACAATCAATAGTAATTTATAATACACTTACAGAGCAAGCCTTCATAAGATCACCCACTATATAAACTCAAGAGATAAACTAGTTCCAATAGAGATTCAGTGCCTTACACAGCTCTCTTACTTACACTCTTACAATTATAATTTGCATACAAACATATCAAGCCTTTTGCTTAGCTTACAATTACAAAGAAGAGAACAACCATTTATATAATTTACAAAGGAGATGACAATCGAGAAAACTTTATGAGTAAGGTAATAAAATTCACCACCCTTTAGTGGCACCACTATTTAGAAATAGTAACATGCTTTTAATCTTGTTCTTTGGTAAAAAATGGAACCTCCACTTGTGACACATCATCCTCCACTCTCACATGTGCCTCCAATCTAGAATAGTAACTTTGTTCCCCACTATCCCATGTGCACACACATGAGTCAAAATATTCCATAAATTTTGACTTATCCCACATGTGCCAAAGATCTCCCACATGTGCCAACGTCCTCTACATATTTTCATGTCCTCCACTATCAAAAGCATGTGAATTTAAAATTAACAAAATGTCCCATAGTAGAGTGGTAAGCCCCACTCCATCACATGTACTTACATCATGTAGATTCCTCATATGGACCATGTCAACTCATCATAAGCCACCTCATCAAAAGAATAGTGACTATGAATGGTGACTATCAATAGTGTCTTGTGAATAATATTTTTTTAATAGTGTCTTGACTTGTCAAAGTTGAGACACCTCAATTCCCAACATTATCCCACTTATTGAATACCTTGTAAGAGATAGTGGAACCATACCATCTTGAAATCAAATTCTAGGGGCCAAGAGGCCCATAAAATCCAAACACCATCTGAACTTCTCCTTTCTCATGGGCTTAGTCAATGAATCTACAACATTCATCAAAGTCTCTACCTTTATCAATTTCACCTTATCATCCCCGACCATATCTCTCATAGAATGATATTGTAAATCAATATGTTTGGTCTTAGCATGAAAATTTGGTTTATTTACTAGGCAAATAACACTCTGGCTATCACAATAAACTATCAATACACCTTATTTCAACCTAATATCTAAACACAATCTATTAAGCCAAATGACTTCTTTATAGGCATGAGTATCTACCATATAATCTACCTCTATAGTGGATAAAGTGACCACAACTTATCTCTTACTCATCCAACTTATTACACCACCAAATAAAGTGAACACATAAGCACTGGTAGATCTTCTACTATTGACATCACCTACCCAATATGAATCCACATAACCAAGAATGTCAAGATGATGCTTATCTCAAATCATGTTACCATGATAACATAATGAATACTTTGAGGTACCCTACAAATATCTGAAAACTCTTTTAACTTCATCCTAATAACTCTACCAAGATTAGATGTATAATGGGAAATAACTCCCACTATTTGGGTAATGTCTGGTCTAGTGTAGACTATAGCATACATCCGACTTCCAACTGCACTTTGGTAAGGCACTATGCTCATGTATTTTATTACTGATGAGGATGTAGGAAATTTTATAGTAGATAACTTTATTCCAACTTAAAAAGGAACACACAGTGGTTTGCATTCATGCATGTTAAATCTTTGTAATATAGAATTCACATACTTACTCTAGCCAAGCCATAGCTTTCTATTTTGTTTATCTCTTATAACGTCCATCCCAAGAATGTGTCTCATAGCACAAAGATCTTTCATCTCAAATTTTTTAGAGATTTTATATTTAAGATATGAAATCAAAAATTTCCCATTGCCAATAAACAACATATCATCAACATATAAGGAAATAACTAGGAAATGATCACCATCAATTTTATAATAAACATAATGATCAGATTTAGATTACTCAAACCCAAAAATCAATACATGTGTATCAAATTTTTGGTAACATATCCTATGACTCTGCTTGAGACCATAAAAGGATTTATTCAACTTGTAAACCAAATTTATTTCACCTTTCACCATGTAGTGCTCTAGATGTGTCATATAAATCTCTTCCTCTAAATCACCATGAAGGAAGGCAGTCTTCACATCCCTTTGATCAATCTATAAACCATGAGCTAATACAATCGAAAGTAATAATCTAATGGATGTCATTTTAGTAACAAGAGAAATAATCTCACCATAATCAACACCCTCAACCTGAGAGTAACCTTTTGCAACCAACCAAGCTTTGTACTTTTCAACACTACCATCTATACCAATATTTTTCTTGAACACCCATTTACAACCAATAGGGTTTTGTTCTTCAAGTAATGGTACAAGGTCCCACGTATCATTCTTCTTTAAATATATCATATTTTCTTCCATATAAAGATTTTATGACTTTACTTCATTCATACCCAAAGCTTCCTTTGCATATCTCGATTCATCAATGTTAGTACTCAAATTAAATATACATCTCCAATAATCAATGAAATACCTTTATATTGGTTATCTATGCCTCGTAGACCTTATAATAGGTTGAGTAGAGGATCTTCTTCACCTTACTCCTATTCAAAAAACTCAGAGCTTAATAAGCTCTCCTCAACTTCTTGTATATCTCGTGGCTTCGACTCAACTTTCTCAAGCATAGGAAGAAGTTAAATCACTTATTTATTTTCTATTTAATTTAACTAAAGTATAACAAAAGAAGGCTTAGTTTCAAAAAAAATAACACTTCCAAAATATAATACCTTTTGTGCTACTGGATCCCAAAGCTTGCATGCTTTCACACCATAGCTATATCTAATGAAGATATATTTCACAGTCTTGTTCTCCAAATTCATCCACTTTTCCTTTGGCACATGTGCATATGCCTTACAACCAAAAACTCTAAGATATCTCAATGAAGGATTTTGTCTAGACCACACCTCCATAAGTTTTTTATCAACAAGCTTTGATGTAGGAGACCTGTTGATCAAGTAGCAAGTAGTGGCTACAACTTTGACCCAAAACCTTTTTTCTAGTCTAGCATCACTAACCATAATCTTATCCTTCTCCATCAATGTGTTGTTCATTATTTCTACAACTCCATTATACTTAGGTTAATATGTATTTTTTTCTATGTATACCACAATCCTTATAGAATTTGTCAAAATCATTAAAATAAAACTCAAAACTTCTCAAACACTTTATTTTCTTTCCAATCTACAACTCAACCATTTATTTAAATTCTTTAAAATGATTGAAAGCTTTATATTACCCTTAATAGAATAAATCCATGTCTTTCTATTATAATCATCAATAAATGAAACATAATATGTGGATTTTGAAATTGAAGGAACATAAATAGGACCAAAAACATCAGAATGAATAAGATCCAAAACACAACTATATTTATGAGAACTCAAGTAAAATTTAACATGGTTTTGTTTACCATAAACACAATACTCACAGAAATCAATTTAAAGATTACATTCAATCAAACCTTCATCAACATTTTTATTTTTCAAGTCCCTTATACCTTTTTCACCAATGTGGCCAAGTCTTTGGTGCCATAACATAGTCTTCTTTATAGGCAATTTTAACTCCATAGAATGAGCAACCTAGGTACCTAGAAACCAAGACCATCCATAAAAATAGTGATTAACTTTTTATCCAATTAATTAGTCTCCGATGCAATCTTCATAGAATTACTATTGCACTCAACCGTGCATGCATCAAGATTATACAAAGTTCCAATCCTTACATCTTTAGCTATCACCATAGTATCTTTGACCACCTTAAAACCTAATTCAAAAAATGTAATCTTCACAACTGTACCTATTAGTTTGCTCATAGATAATAAATTTTGAGCTAGCCTTGGGATATGTAACACACCATCAAAAAAATTAATACTTCCATTTAGAAATCTGATTTTAACTCTACCATGACCAACAATGGTTAGATAAGAATCATCACCCAAGTACACCTTAACTCCATCAAATTCCTCATACTTAAAAAAATAATTTCTATTGGAGGTCATATTATAAGATGCACCCGAATTAATTAACCATGCATCATTACTTGCATGGGTTACCAAGGTTATGATGAAAACATCACTACCTTCCTTTTCAAAATCAGAATCAAAATCATGCATCTTCTTCTTCTTTTCCTCTTTACACTAATCGGTAGTGACCATGCTTACCATAATTTTAGCATCTCACCTTGGGCTTTCTAGGAGATTTGGATCTCCCTTTGGACTTGGATTTAGACTTTGATGCTTCTCATTCTTCTTCCCTCTTTCTTTAGATCTTCCTCAAACGTGAAGGGCCTCTTTGGCACTAATGGAAACTTTCCTTCTCATTTATTCAAAAATCAAAGAAACTAGAACATTCTCAACTTTTAAGGTTATAGAAGTACTTCTTATAGAGATAACAAGATAATCCCATGAGTCAAGCAAAGAACAAAGCAAAATTTTACATCTCTCTTCCTCATCCATTTTAACACCAATTGATACTAATTTAGCCACCAACATATTAAATGCTTCCAAGTGGTCTACAATTTGGCCACCTTATTCCATTCTCAAAATATATAATTTATTTATCAAAAAATCTTATTAACAAGAGAATTCACTTGGTAGATCTCACCTAGTTTCATCCACAACTTCTTTGTTCTACTATCTTTGTGGACATTAATCAGTAAAGAATCTACCAGGAAAAATCTAATGAGACTTATGGCTTTCCATTCCAATAATTCATACTTAGCTTCTTCATCTAGATCTATAGATCTTTGAATACTTTCATCAATGGCATGTCATAGATGATGGTCAATCAAAAAATCTTCTATCTTCAGCTTTCACATCTCAAAATTGATTACCCATAAATTTATCAACCTCTAATCTCCCTGATGTGCTTGCCATCTTAAAATTATTGTAACAAATAACTCCAAAATTCTCATTACACAAGCTCCCACTCAAATTGGATTAGTTCCAAAAATTAAACACACCCACAACTAGAACCAAAACTGGCCATGCTCTAATACCACTTGAAAGAAATATAAAGATAAAAATAATAATTCCTTTACACTAAACCTTGAGAGGAGAATATTCAAACTATTAGGGAATAGTTAGTCCTCACAGTAATTTGTATGGTATAATGTGAATAATTATGAGAGTAATAATTAACTATTATGTATAGCTAGTTTGTTAGTTATATTTGGTAGTAATTAGTTATCATAATATTATTATAAATAATATTATGAGTATATAATGGAATATATTTTGTTTAGATATATTATTATGAGTTACAATAATATATTGTATATAGGAGATTGAGATGTTTGGTGCAGATATGATCTCCCTAATTATAGGAAAGAGTTTTCCTATTTAATTGTAACACCCATATGGTTTTATTATTAGTGTGTGAATAAAATATATGCAAAAGATTATTATGTGTTAAATTATATCTCTATCTCTATGTTATTCTCCATTTTCCATATTTTATTTTTGCAAATCTAGACTAGATATATCAAAAACTAATTTTAACTTGTTATAGAATTAAAGAAACACACATATAATTGAAAACAATAGTATATCAGACATAGTGATTATGTGGGGAAAACCCTTTTTGGAAAAAAAAACCCACACTCCAAAGAAACTCAATGTATTATTTACAATCAACAACAACTTACAATACACTTGCATAATAAGCTTTCACATGAACACCACTTGTATACACTTAAGAGAGAAACTAGTTCCAACAAAGCTTTAATGCCTTGCACAACACTCTTACTTTCACTCTTGAAATTATAATTTGCATACAAACATATCAAGCCTTTTTATTAAACTACAATTATAAAGAAGAGAACAACCATTTATAGGATTTACAAAGGAGATGACAAATGAGATAAATTCATGAAAAAGACAAGGAAATTCACCACCCTTTAGTGGAACCACTATTTAGCAATAGTAACATGCTTTTAGTCTTTTTATTTGGTAAAAAATAGACTCTCCACTTGTGACACATCATCCTCCACTCTCACAAGCCTCCAAAACTATGTCCCACTCTCACATGTGCCTCCATTCTAGAATACTAACTTTGTTCCCCACTATCCCATGTGCACACACATGAGTCAAAAGATTACACAACTTTTAACTTCTCCCACATGTGTCAAAGTCCTCCACATGTGTCAAATATCTCCCACATGTGCCAAAGTCCTCCACATGTGTCCATGTCTTCCACTATCAAAATCATGTGAATTTAAAATTAACAAAAATTTTCCATAGTAGAGCGATAAGCCCCACTCCATCACATGCACTTACATCATGTAGATTCTTCACATGGGCCATGCCAACTCATCACAAGCCACCTCATCAAATTAATAGTGATCATGAATAGAGACTATGAATAGTAGCTCATGAATAGTGTCCCGACTTGTCAAGGATGAGACACCTCAATTATAAACAGAGACCTCCTCATTTCCCCTACATAAGGTAAGTTACATGAACAAGGAATGATGTAAACATATTTTTGAAATATATGATATAAAGGGTCATTGGTGAAGTCCAAAGAGGTATGGAGGGTGTTATGAGGTTTGAAATAAATTTTTATAAACACCCTTCTTACAACTCTCCCCAATTTTTCCAAAATTCCTTTTACATAAAGGATACTGATCCTCATAATATCTACATTTTGGTCAACACTTCTTTGTCTCATGGTCACTTTGTGGAAAAAAAATCATTTTCATTTTTCTTAAACCATTGTCCATTAAGACCTTTATGAGGTTATCCTGCTCTTATTTAATGACATAGTTTATGTATTTATAGGAAAAGAAAGCTAAGGCCTCAAATACAAAAAAAATAATGAGAGAAACTAAATTTTAAACATAATTATCTAGTATATAAATACAATAATGTTAATACTATCCAAATTCATTATATTAGTTCTTAAGGTGACAATTGAAATCCATTTCACCCTAGCATTCCCTATAATGGTTTTTTTTACTTTGAATATAGTGTTTGGGTAAGCATCTCAGTACTATTTAAATCATTGGGGAGTTTTTGACTATTGATAAACTTAAAAAACAACTCCATACATAAAATTATATATTTATAACACATATTACATGATACTAATCAACTTACCCTTTAGCATATACATGGGACCTTTAAAATGAGACCATTATTAGTCAAAATGCTAAGAAATAGTTTCCCCATATCTATATATAGTGAGGAATTACTTCATAACCTTTTGTATCTTATGAAAGAAATGCCAGAGAGTTTGTCATCTTGTGATACATTGATGAGTAAATATGCCAAAATATAAAAACAATAAAAACTCACGGTCATTATTTGAATCATGGTACCTCTCAATGGGTTTGTGTTAGTTGTTATCATGCATCAGTTTTGTGAACCAAAATGGAATATGTTTAATATTATTTATAAGCAATTTTTAAAAATGATTATATTAAAACTATTGTTTTACATTTATAAATCTTCATTTTATTTTGGTAAGTTTAGTCTCTAAAAAAGTATCATGCATGTAAATTCTCATTAACTAATATAATATTATATATTAATGGAAATTTTGATGAACTAAGAAATAATAAATGGTTCTGTATACCTATAAAGTGACACATTAACCTTATGCACTTGACTTCCCAGGGTCAGCCTGAGATAGCCAAAAATGAATGATGAGAAATGTAATAAGTGATTTGGTTGAATATGTTGAGCTTATTTAATGAGATGATATCATTTAATTCATTTAAATACCCTATTGGGATTATGAACTATATGTCTAAATGGGTGCTCCCTTCTATACCAATACTATTCCATTATTAGTAATGTTTGGTTAGGGTAGGGAATTATCTATTAATAAGAGATCTAGAATAACCTAACTATAATATAACTCAGTAGTGTAACTCTTAGTCAATATTACTTTCTCTAAATGGAGAGAATTCAAATTGAGTTACTCATAATATTTAATAGACTCGATCAGGTTAGTCTTACCTAAGAAATGTCATCAGCTAAAGAGAATAAAATAGAATGAGGTTAGACTTGAGGATGATGAGTTGAATCAGATGTGACAATTTGACTATTGTTGTTATAAAAAATATATTTTCTTCGTTAATTATGATTTTTCTAGTCAGGGTTTGGTCATCTTGTTTTATTATTTTCAAAATATTGGAGTTATATTATTAAATAATAAAGGGGCTAAGCAATTTAAATCAGTAAATAAATATGCTTTTATTAACTTACTGATTTGTGTATATATATTGTATTTTTGCCTTTTCTAAATATAGTAGTAAGTGAGAGAGATTAGAACTTAGCTTATTTCAACTGATCTAGACTTAGACAAGGTCTGATACTGGAAGAGCAGGATTGAGAAATAATCAAAAAAATGTGTTTATACTTCATTTATTGATTGGATAAGAGCACTAAAAACACGACACCCTACTGTTCGGCACTATAGTCTTATTCTAGTTCTATTGTCCTGAGGCTAAAAGCTTTTTAGGTTCTGTTTAGAATGCCTATGTTACCCTATCATTGAAATTTCAAGATCTAGGTTCTCACAGAGCTCACTATGTGCCTATTTTAATCTTCAAAACTCTTAGGATATCTCTGTGCTTAAACTTGAATGTAAACTTGGGAAATAGAGAGAAGGGATTAGTGTGTAAAGGATACGTTGGACACACTTCACACCTTGTGTGTGGGCACACTGCCTACATACCAATACTCCAAAGAGGGATCAAGATAATGCAGTTCTTCCATTGAAGTGCTTGGTGTAATTTGTGTATGATCAATGCAATTAAAATACAAAATTAAATATGCTTCATTTGGCTATGGATTAGTGCAATGACTTGAGTAGGCTTGAAACAATGTTGGAAGTCTATGTGCAAAGAAAAGGGAAGAGTGCTCAAGTATACTTGTTTGTATTCTTACATCTCTCTTAAAAATGAGTACCAACCCTTCTAAATGGAATTTGAATGGAATTTTATAGGGAAACTAATGATCATGGGTTAAATGAATTTGTGTGAGGCCGATAGGGAAAAAGATAAAGAACCAAAATAATTTGATTGTTGGAGGCAAAAGTGAACTTAAACAACAACATCAAAAATAGGACACCTTAGGTTCCAACACTCTTATCCTATTTGAGTGCTATTGTACTAAGGGGATGAGACCTAGATGGATGGATCTAGGCCTGAAAAGGCTACCTGGGTCTAAAAGGGATAAATCCAAAAAACTTTGGATGACTAGGAATATGTAAAAGAAGTAGCTTAGAAGGGTTGTGTGAGCCAACAAGAGGACCTATGGATTAGGTGTCGTAGACATACTAAATCTGTATAATTTTGAATTTTACATGATTACATTTCCCCCCATTTATTCTAGTAATGTATCAAAGCAAAATACTAGGATAAAGGAAAATAAGAAGCATACCTAAACTTACCTGTAAGGGTAAAGCTCATGAAGTGTGATGTTGGATGTGCATAGAGAGAGCACACTATGAATTATGAATATGCAATGAAAACATTAAGTAGATTAGTTCTTATTAGATACACTATATCTAAAATAAGAATGTAAAAGAGTTGAATAAGAGGAAAAGAAAGAAATGAATATACCTCATTGGGTATATGAACCAATACAAAACTTGTTGTGATGCTAGAATGTGTTGGATGATGCTGTGTATTAAATCAAGAGTAATATCATGAATGGAACCGAGTGCTCAATTCCCTAGAAAGTGGCTCAATAATTTAAAGTTTGGCCCTTTGTCTCTATTATTACCAACTATATGAAGCTAATGAATCATGCATGTGTTAATTGATGTTTGGACTATGTGTCCAATCCCTCTGAATAGGTGGCTTAAGAATATAAAGGCTGACCCTTTAGCTCTATCATTTCCCTATGAAGTGATATTGGTATAGAATATATGTCATATGAGATGGCTTGTGGAGCCCATAAATGTGCTGTAAATCTTGATAATGTGGCATGGATAACCGAATGTGTGCTAAAAACTAGGCCACTCTTAGCCATTTTGAAATATGGAGGTTAGGCTTGTATGAAATCCACTCTGAACTGATGTATTAGGCTTATATGAAATCCAACTTAGGAAATCAGGAACTCAAATAGTTAAACTTATATGAAAGTTCAAATTGAATGTGATGCCAACCACCTATAGATGGAGTAAGGCATACAACTGCTGAGAATGCTTGGAATAAAATGAAACTCATAAATAAAATAAAATCAATGTGCCATACACATTACCCCAAATAATTGATGTCTGGAACATGGATTCTTATTTGGAAGTTATGCCAACTGCCCAATCTAAATTGTAAGTGATAACCATCATGCCACACATGATAACCTCTGATATCTAAGAAAATTATGCTAAAACTATTGAATTTGACTGATCTAGAACTGTAAAAACTATCCCTAAATTGAATTTTTTTCATATTTATAGAAAACCTAAGTGTTTTCCTACCTAGATAGGAGTGCCAAAATATGTAAACCCCTATGTTTGGTGCTACTATCCATTTTTGGTACTATTTTCGATGTGAAAACTGACTGTTGATCTAAAATTGTCATTATTTTTATGCTCTAGTTTGACCAATGGATTTTGTACTGAGTGTTTTGAATGTTGTTATTTCAAATGTTAGGAGGTTTTATCTCTATGACAAAACCCTATTTTATGCCCCCTCTTTTGAGGGTAGGAATGATGAACCTGTCATGACTGCCCTCAAAAGAAAAGAGTCATGCAAGTGTGTTAAGTTGTATAGATGCAAGATATAGCATTGAATATTTGACAAGATATTTCAAGATATAGTAATATTTGAATTGATAGATTGTTAGATCAATAGGGGTATGCCTAGATAGATATAATCAATGTAAGATCATGTGCATGATATTAAATTGGAATGGTAATGTTAGATATTACTTATTAGTTATTAGTTTGCTAGTAAGCATGGAGGGAAGAAGTATGATGTCCATCATGGCATCTAAAAAGCAAGATAAATACATGATTGGAATCATGGAATTGCACACAAAAAGGATCATATAAGAAAACAAACATACAAATCAAGAATCATAAAAAGGTGGCCAAGTGGCCATGTAAATAAGGGACATGGGTACATGTCACTCAAACTAGAAGACAAGCATAGAAGGCATGTTCAAATGCCACATACACATACAATTAGAAGAAGTAAATTTGGCACAAGGGCCATAAGCACATGAAAGATTAAAAATAAAGGACATTGGCAGATGTCCTAAGGCACACACATGAATAGAACGAAAGGACATTGGTAGATGTCCTAAGGCACAAACAAAAAACAAGTAGGAACTAGAAATGCAATCACACAAGCTATACTAAGCAAGGAATGAAAGCAAAAGTAAGAACTAGAAGATACAGACACATATAACTAATCAAAGAAAATGTGAAAGTATGCAAAACATGTGTAGTACAAGACTAGGTGTATGCTAAGAAATACACAAGTGTTAGGTAGTAGTGAAATGTTGATGTAGTAATGTGTGTAATCTATAGAGTAATGTACATCAGCATGATAACTTAGAGTGTGTAGTGTAGGAATGGCATAACATAGATGGTGTAGTCATATATAATATGCCCCCATTGGCCATGTATATTGATGTATGTCTCAAATGTAGAAGTAGGAATGCCCCCTCAATGGGTAGAATGAAGCAATCAAATAGCTAGATGTCACTACAAACACTCAAAGAAGATTAAGTGAAGCATGGTAATATAGATAAATTGACATGAAATAGCATGAAATAAAAAATTTAAGTCCTAGCATGATAGTAGTAATGTAAACATGGATGATGCATATAATCAAAAAATGTTTTTGGTATTTTTGAATGTTTTTATGTTTTGAAGTGTTATATTATATTTGTATTTTTGAACATATTTTAACTATGTACAATCAAGCAGGAGATAATATGTATAATCAATGCTAGAAATAAATGATAGCAACCAATAAGTCTCAGATGAGACCCCTTGTCATGGTGTCCTGTATCAAATAATGGGATCATGCTTGATCATGAAGCATGATGGAGTGTTTGAGATTATGTATTTGAAATCTATGTATGTTGTAACTGCTCTAAAATCTCTAAAGTGGAAACTGAATGTGGGGTCCCCTTATGAATCTAAGAAGTGGATACAATTATAAGAATCTTAGGGACCCATATGAAAGTAGGAGAAGAAGTTCTATGAATAGGTGTTCTCTATGTATCTATATGAGACCACAATGTAACTGCTCTAGGTGTGAACATTATAGCTAGAAGCTATCTAGAATCTTGAAAATATGGGGGTGTATGAACCCTCTATACTAGTGATAGATGATATAACTATGGCTATATTAGAAGTATAAGTTGTACTAAAATTGGAGGAGAAGCTAAAACTAGTGGGAGAATTAGATCTAGTGACTAGAAGCTGGTAGATGGCTCTAAAGTGTGGAGTGGTGACTCATAAGGAACTCTACCAACTATAACAACCTGATTAGTGTGAATTAATTTCATGCATATATGAATGATAGAAGGTACTTCCTTGAGTTTTTAAATCTATTTTTGACCAAGTAATATGTCAAAAACTCCTACATTGGGAACTATAGTGAATGGTGTCGCCATATATGTAAGACCAACCTGTAATGAAAATATTATCTTACCTAATCAACTCTATATATGCACACTAAAACCACTAATAACTATGTCTATTAGAGTGATATCCTACTCTGAATAACCCAAATGTTGTAGAAGTTTGAAAGTGCACATGTTAAGACTGGAACCATTATCGATGAGTACACTATGAATAGGTCAATTCTAAATATGTACTCTAATAAATAGTGCATTGTAACCTATATTATCCTCCATAATCTCATGATATAAAAAAGATATCAAAGGTCTAGTGGAAACTCTAGACTCATATACCCCTATCATACCACTCAAAGGATGTGACTAAACTAAAGGTGCCTGGTATGTATGGTGAACACCTGATGTGTCCCCTTGCTCTTATTTGGAATGCTAGGGAAAAGGATCTGAAAGTATTTTCAAAGCTTTATCCTATATTGGTTTTTCCCTTGGAGGCTCAATTTAAGTGCCTAGATTAATTATATTATCATTAATCAAATCTTATATCTTATATCACAAACTGATGCATCTGTTTGTTGTATGGCCTGGTACCTTGTGAAAATCACAAAATGCATGCTAATCATATCCCCATAGAAGAGGTTTTATTAGATCTAATTTATAGATAGGAGGGAGAGTGATGATGTTACATTCTAATAACTACTATAAAACCTTGACTGGAGAAACCGGTAGATAGGTAAATGCACAATGAGGAGGTGTTGATAAAACCACACATTGAGGGGGCTCTAAAGCCGCATTGACTGTTGGTTGATTTTGATTCTTGTTGTCACTAATTTTGACCTTGTATAGGACTTTGTTGTTATGATTATTAGTTGTGTCTAACATAATTGAATACTTAAGTTTTCCCATTGAAATTAGCTTGACTTCTCTTCCTTTGAGTGTATGACATAATTCAGTAAAGGAAGAGAATATTTTGAATAAAATAGACTCATCCAGTGCTGATAAAAGGATTTATTTGAAGATGTCCTATAGATCTTGATTGATCATGGGGCTAGTTAGTTTAGCCAAAATAGTCTTGTATCTAAGAACATAATCCATGAGGGGCTCATTTGACCTTTGTTTTTGTTGTGCAATCTGTGCATATGAAACCTTGTCACTAATGTTGGTATTGAAATGTGCTAGGAACATTTCTGCTAAAGGATTTAATGTCATGACCAACTAATTTGGTAGATTATAAAACCATTTTAAGGCATAATCCTTTAGGCTTCATGAAATTTTTTTGGTAAGTAGCTAGTCATTAGGTACTATTGGCCATTTTTGGCCCACATATAAATCTCTTGCATGGTTTGATTAAGCAATGGATCAAAGGCTTAGAAGAGGATCCAAGAAAGTTTTTAGAACCAAAATAATAGTGTCCAAGGATAAGCCTACAAGCCAAAAATCTAAGTTCAAAATCTCTTTTGGCTAAGTCTTTACTTGTCCATTCTTTTGGACTCTGTATGGAAACTAAGGAAAAGATCATTCTTTCAGGCCTTTTCTAAGCTAGGTTTTAATTTCCCGAAAGAATTTTTTCTTTTTTTGTTAAGTGTTCTCTATTTGGGAGTTTTATTTTTTACTAAGTGTTGGAATTCCTTTGGAAATTTTTTCCAAAGGAAAGGTTCCAAAGGATTATATTTTCATGCAAATTTACCTAAACAATTTCTTTGAAGGGTATTTTCTCGGGGAAATGGTCCACTTCCAAATTTTGAAGGAGCACTTGCATTTTTATCGAAGGGAACTTCCAAAATAAAATGAATAATTCTAAAAAAAAACCTTCAAGAAGAAGTCTATAAAATTAAGTCTGTGGGAAAAATCCGTGGACAAATTATCTAAAGGAAAAGTCTATTTCTGAACCCTGAAGGAATTGGCCCAGTGTAAATAATCTTAAGTTGAAAGGGTGAAATAAATTTCTAAAGAGTCAATCCAATGGAAAAAAAGGGCCTAAAATAAAGTGGTCACTGGCATTCAAAAACCATCAAAGGGGTCTTCATCCAAATGTAGAGATGGTGCATGGCAACATTTCAGGAGCTAGATCCAATGGTGCATAATTAAATCTTACATTGAAGATCAACGACGAGTGGAGGTCAAAGGGGTTAGTGAATCTCAAAGGTGAAAGTGTGTATGACAAGTGTCAAATATGCATTCAAATAGTAGGATATCGACATCTCGTGGGAATCCATGCACAAGTAGATCAATGGACATGCAAAAAAAAATCAAGGATGGCGTCAATTTTAATATATAGATACCATATAAGTCTAAAATAGAAGTAAGGAGGACCCTAGGTTTTAAATGCAAGAGATAAAATCATATACACTTGGAAAGAACATGTAGCTACCCATTACATGGCTCTCTTATCTCCAAAAATGGAAACCTTGAATACATGAAGGGCTCGAGGAGATTTTTGGTGATCTTAGGTGGTTCATCTCATGATCAATGTAGTTTCATGTTTTAAATGCAAAAGAACTCAAGGACAATGGTGGTGGTTGTATCCTTTTATGACATCCCTCTTCATTTCTCACACAATTCCCCTCTTCTCTCATCCCTTTCTACTATATATATAGATGTTTAAACCTTAAAAAGGATCCCTTAACTGGTGATAGAGTTACTATATCAAAATTTCCTTGTAACACTCTCTTGAAGTAATACAAGATAACTTTTTGATTTTTTTTTGAAGTCAAGTGTGCATTATTGGAGTTTAATTTGTAGAATGTATGTTTTCTCTCATCATATTTTTATTTCTCTACATACCTCACTTTATTTTTCTTGGCTTCTTGTAGGTCATGTGATGTGTTAGCCTTTGGTGCCTTTATAAAGCTTTGCAAGTTATAGTGTCTCTCTTATAGACCTATTCCTTCCTATGCCTTTCTAAAGCATTGCAAGTTATAGGATCAGCTAGACTATGTCTTTTTTAAGTTTAGTAGTAGTCATTAAGGTTCCCAATCTGAATGTGGATCACTTTCTATTTGGTGCATCACCTCCCTTAGCTTAGATTTCCTTTTTATGTTATCTTCCTATCCCTTTTCCTTAGTTAGTAGTAGATTTTAGCATGTGAAATAAGAGCTGAAGTGAAGGATCTAAGGAGCTAGCCTCATTAAAAATCCTATAGGTTCAACCTCACTATAGGATAACCACAACCTGAGGTTATCACAATGCTTGTATCTAGGAGTGAGAGATCCTGAGAAACTCTCCCACAAAGGGTGAAATTCTAGCCAACAATAGTTTTTGGCATGCCCAGTGGGACTATTTTCAAGGAATATTGGTCAAGTTTGATTTTGGTTTGATCAATTTTTAGTGGTTATAGCTTCCATCATTTAGTATCTGGTGACTCTAAAGAACACTCAACAATCTGATGGTAGAATAATAACTATCTTTCATGCCAAAGGTGACTACAAGATCAGCTTCTAGAGGTATTCTTTTTGAATTTATTGAATTAATTTTAAACTTAGCAAGAAGGTTAAGGTTATCCTATACTCACCCATACATAGGAAACTATTTTCCTAAACTAGTTGTGAGGTATACCTATGCAATAAAATCCTTGTTAGCCCCTCTTGCTACCATGATTCCCAAAAGAGCTTTTGTAGGCTTCAGTGGCCAAAGTCCTTTGAATCTACCATAATAAGATCATATGCCAGTAGTAGTTCTCAAAATCATCCCATATTTTATAGGATACCAAGCCATGACCCCTATTGAACACATCAATGATAGCCATTTTTTGTAATATCCATAATGTTATTGTAGAAAATATAGTTATTAGACTGTTAGTTGTATCCCTTAAGGGAAAATCTTTAGATTGGTATAGAGGCTTAGCTCCTAATTTTATTCAATCATGGAATCAACTAGGAGATGCCTTATGTAAAATATTTTTATACAAGAGTTACCATTTTTCACTAGCAAAATAACTCACCATAATCAAAAGAGCCCCCCTGAAGTCATGTAAGACTTCAACACAAGATTTCAAAAATCTTGTGATAGAATTCCAACCTCTATGAGATTGTCCCCTAACTTTGAATTTATATACTACTTAAAGGATCTAAATAGTGATATAGTTGTAATGGTCCAATCTATGGGAGAAGACATATTGTCAGATGCTTATGAGGTGGCTATTAAAGAAAAAAAATTCCTAGCTCAAGCTGGCAAGCTTGCTCCTAGACCCCCAATGCCTCTTTTCCATGAGATCAAACCACCCCCTATAGTTATCCCCCCACTTGATGTTATTCTTTCAACTCCAATAATTGTTGTTATACCTTCACCTAAGCAAAAAAAGGCCTCCACTATTAGATCGAGTGATTTTCAAGAGAAAAAAAAACTACCTAGAACTTAAAAGCATGCTCCAATCCTTGGTAAATGATGTAGTAAATGTAAAAAGGAAAGATTATTTTAATAAACCTTATCAAGCTCCATATTAGCCTCAACATCAGTCTTATCAAGCAAATAGGCCACCCTACAAATGAAATTTCCAAGGACAAGGGTAGCCTAACTATACTAGACAAAACAACTATATCCAAATGCTACAGGCTCTTCCAACTCCTTAGTTCATGTTAAAAACAATATGGCTCAATAATTTGAAGGGAAAATGCCTTGGAATCAGTCTTTTGAGAAATCTATTATCCCAACTAATGGTTCTAACCAGACTTTCAATGACCAATGGCAGTAAGTTATTGCTTATGGATACAATCAAGTTCTTACAGCTCAAAACATGGAGATCCCCATGATGAAAAAAATAGGATAGTCTCCACAAGATCGAGGATCTGATCAGGTACCAAACTAGCCAAATACTATAATGGTCATCAGTGAGTAAGAAGAATGCTATACACTCAATCAATAGGCTAGTTCCAGCCAAGCATACATTCTAGTGGTAGCTAATACAAGGTTCAAAAGAAGGTATAGGGATGTTATAGGAAGCATTTAGAGAACCTCCTATCATTACTACTTCATTATCTAAACCTAATGAACTTGTTATCACTCCAAGGGTCAAGACACCTCCTAAAAATTAGAATTGGGAGAAAGGTTTTGATCCACTAAACTTGTAAATTCAACAAATAATAGTAGTGACCCCCAAATCTTAGGCAAACATTGGTGGTCCACCAATAAATATTATTGAATAAATGAAAAATTCCAATGTAAGTTTACCGATGTGGAACATGTTTTCTATGCCCGATCAAGTGGATATCCTTCAAGAAGGTTTATACAAGATAGGTGTTACAACAACTATAGGTAAACAACCAAACAAAGAAACTAACATCCTCACCAATGAAACCCAAGGTCATTTGGGAGAAGGATCAAGTAAGATGGTCAAACCTCCTCCTTTATATATTTCATTAATTATCGGTGATTCTTTGGTGCATAATTTCTTGGTAGATAGTGGAGCTATCTTTTCGGTAATGCTAAAATATATAGTAGACCAACTTAGTTTAAATTATGAACCCCAATCTAAAGGAGTTCTGAAACTTGATGGTTCTTCCACAAAGCCATTTGATATCATTAAGGATTTGAGCTTGACCCTGCATGCTTTCCCTGGTGTTTTGATGGTTCAGGATGTGTTGATCCTTGATGTAGCTCCTTATTTTGTTCTATGCTTATCTAGGGAGTTCATAGCCAAAATTGGGTGTTATCTAGCAGTAGATTGGACCTATATGGATTTTAAAACAAGGTATGAGACTAAGGTATCAATCAAAGCTGAACCCATGGCACAATTTCACATTGAACCCCATCAGCTAGATAATGTAAACCTCAATTATACTATCCTTGATGAGGATGAGTTTACAATTGGTCAATAACTGAATACTTATCCTGAGGAGATTCTAGATTTGTTCTTGTATAAGCTATGGGGGGATAATCAATTTATCAACCCTTTGGAAGGTGTTGAGAAAAGAGACATGGGTGTTTATTTCCTACATGAAGAAAATCAATGCATTCCTTCCCTCATTAGACCTAAAGAAGGCCTCAATGGTATGTGGAAGTTCTTTGATGGTTTAAAGAGAAAAAATGAAGTAGGTATAGGGGCAATGTTGGTTTCCCCTTCAGATGATAGGTTTTTATCTTTTTATAGGTTCCATTTTAGTTGCTCCTCTAATGTGGCAAAATGTTAAGGTTTAATCCATGGCCTCCAATGGGCTAGTAAGAGGGGAACCAAGTAGTTACAAGAATATGGAGATAGTGAGCTTATAGTGAACCAAGTTAGGAGATTGAACATTACAAAGAATCCTTTAATGAGGTCCTACAAAAATAGAGTAAGGGGCCTAATTGAATATTTTGAATCCTTTAACATTTAAGTTTTACTAAAGAACCAAAATCAACATGTTGATAGATTGGTAGTTGTGGGAGCCTAGTTTGATATTCAAAGTAAGCTAAAAGAGGCTAAGGTTCAACCATATGTTAAGGTGGTGGTGAGGCTATTAGTACCAGATAATGAAGCCCATTAGTAGGTATTTGAAGATGACAAACAAATTGCTTATTTATTATAGCAAGAAGTAGAGTTTTCCTCATAAACCAAGATAAATTTCAACATCAGTATGAGGATCAAATTGTTCAACTGAAGTCTAAAAAACTTCCTAAAGGGATGGTCACCCTTGAAGGTCTTTTCCATGAGGGAGACCATATGAGGAAAGACAAGGCAGTGTTGTCAAATGATGAGGAGAACTATGAAAGAGTCTTTATTTTCAAGGACAAGCTCTTCAAGCTTGGGAAGGTAAACAATGAGGCAAAAAAACATGCTTTCATTGAACTTTATAAGGAATATTTAGACATATTTGCTTGGGAATATAGTGACCTAAAAGGTTATGAACCAAATTTATCCCAACATACTATACAACTGGAGGATAATGCTAAGCCTGTGAGTCAAAAACAAAGGCATGTTAACCCTTAAATAGAAGAGCTTATGAGGATAGAGTCGACCAAGTTAATTGAATCCAAGATCATCTTTCCCATCAAGCACTCATCATGGGTAGCCAATTTGGTGCCTGTAAGGAAAAAGAATGGGGAGATTAGGCTATGTGTTGACTTTAGAGATCTGAACAGGGTCTCCTTGAAGGATCATTATCCTCTACCATGCATGGAGTAGCTTCTTCAAATAGTTGTAGGTTTAGAATGTTTTTTTCTCTTTTGGATGGATATTCAGGGTACAACCAAGTGTTGGTAAGAGGAGAATATCAATACAAGATTGCTTTCACCACCAAACAGGGCACGTATGCATACTAAAAAATGCCTTTTGGCTTATCAAATGCTGGGGCCACTTTTCAAAGAGCAATGAACATGGCCTTCCAAGGATTGTTTAATCAAATGGTGTTGGTCTACTTGGATGACATCATGATTTTCTCCAAGGATGCCAATGATCACATGGACCACCTAAGGTTGATCTTTGAGAGATGTAGAGAGTATGGAATCTCTCTTAATCCCAAGAAGTGTGTGTTTATCGTGCATGAATGTAAGTTATTGGGTCACATTATCTCAAAACAAGGACTAGCTATTGATCCTGATAGAATAAGTGCCATCTTGGCCTTATCTTTACCCAAGAATAAGAAAGGACTTCAAAGTTTCCTTAGGAAAATAATATTTGTGAGAATTTTTATACCTAGTTTTGCAAACTTGGTCAAACCTATCACTGCTATGCTAAAGAAGAACCAAGTATTCACTTGGTCAAATGAAGGTAAATCAACATTTGAGGTTATTAATCAATCCATTTCCCAAGTACCTACACTCATGTATCATGATTTCTAAAGATACTTCATATTGTATGCCTTTGCCAATATTGACAATATATTAGCTATGTTGATGTAAAATAATGGTGAAGGACTTGAGTAGCTAATAGCATTTTTCAATCAGTGGCTTGAAGGGTATGAAGAGAGGTATAATTTCATAGAGAAGAAAGTCCTTGTAGTGGTAAGAAGCCTTAAAAGGTTTAGGCCAATGCTCTCTAATAATAAACTATATCTCATGGTGTCTCATCCTGGAGTGAGAGACTTCCTTCTTAACAAAGACTTGAATGAAAGGAGAGCTGGTTAGATTACCAAGGTCATGGAGTATGACATGGAGATCAAGGTCATTAAGCTAGTAAGAGGTAAAGGCTTATGTGAGCATATGGTTGATGACCTTCATGAAGACAAATAGGTTATCTTAGTAACACAAGATAACTCAAAAATAGATGCACCTCCACCTCACACTAGTTGGCTCCAAGATATGACATATTTCTTGATAACAGGTGAGTGCCCACAAGGTATGGACAGGGAAAAAAGAAGGTATTTTAGACTTCACTCCATACCTTATGCATTGGTTGATGGGGTTTTATTTAGAAATGACCTCAATAGAGTGCTCCTAACAACATAGATGATGACCAAGTGATAAGGCTCATGGATAAATTCTATGATCGGCCTATAGTAGGCCTTTTTACTCCAAGTACCACAACAACAAAGATAATGAGGGTTGGTTATTACTGGAAAAACCTCTACAAATATGTGTATGCATGGATTAGGAATGCCAAAAGTGTGTTTTCTTTGTGGGAAAGCAAAGATTGGCAGCCTTTCCTCTCAACCCAATTCAGGTAGAGCAGCCCTTCATGCAATGGTAGCTAGATTTCATAGGAATGATCAACCCTCCATCAAGTGTAGGACATAGATGGGTGTTTATATCAATTGACTACTTCACTAGGTGGGTGGAAGCCATTACATTGAAAGAAGGTAATTAAGGTTTAGTCCTAGACTTTTATGACAACATTGTGACCAAGTTTGGTGTTCCATCCACTATCATTTCTGATAATGCATTAGCATTTCTTAGTCTGAAAATGAGTGAATGGGCTTTCAAGATGGGCATCTACCTCAGCACCTCTTCCAGATATTATCCTCAAGGAAATGGACTAGCTGAGTCCACAAATAAAATTTTTCTAAGAATCATCAGGAGAACTATGGAAGAGAACCAGAGGACATGGCACACCAAACTAAAGATATCCTTATGGGCTAATAGAGTGACTCCTAAGGCTATCGTTGGTAATTTTCCATACATTTTAGTATATGAAAGGGAGATTAAGTTGCCCATTTCCCTTGATATTCCTACACTATAACTAGCCCATCAGCTAGAGTTGATGGAAGATGAGCCCATGCATGTGAGACTTTCAAAACTCATGGAGCTTGAAGAAATGGGATACCTTGCAATGAAAACACTAGAATCACATCAAGCTCAAGTTAAGAAAGCCTTTGACAAGAGATCCATATCAAGGGACTTCAAGGAAGGGGATCTAGTCCTCAAGTGGGATTCAAATAAGGCCAAGCTAGGCAATCATACCAAATTTGATAGCTTGTGGAGTGGTTCTTATTTGATCCATAGATGAAAACAACAAAATGCTTTTTAGCTAGCCTAATTAGATGGAGAGATATACCCATCACATTCAATGGGATTCATCTAAAGCCTTGTTATTATAAGAGTTTATAGCCATTGTATATATTTTATATTTTGTATAGCTTCTCATGTTTTCCTCTAAGTTCCTTGTGCACACCCTTTTTAGTTATGTGTTTCCCTTCCCTAAGTGCCTTAGGAATAGTGTCTATTTTGTTCTAGTTATCCTTATTGCTTTAAAGGGAGGTTAAATTTAAATGAAAAGTGACTTGACTCCATGCTCAATGGATGGATTTGATGAGGCAACATGGTATAGGTTCTCTGGCATCGATAGGCATGTAACCCCTATGAGCTGCCAAAGATGTTGGCCATTTTTCACCCACATATAAAGTTCTTGCATGGCTTGATTAAGTAGTGGATCAAATTCTAAGAAGAGGATCCAAGTAGGTTTTTAGAACCACAGTAGTAGTGTTCAAGGATAAGCCTTTAAGCCAAAAATCTAAGTACAAAATTTGTTTCAATGAAGTCTTTACTTGTCCATTCTTTCAGACTCTGTATGGAGACTAAGGAAAAGATAATTCTTTCAGGCCATTTCTAAGCTAGGTTTCAATTTCTCAAAGGAATTTTTCCTTTTTTGGTTAAGTGTTCTCTCTTTGGGAGTTTTGTTTTTGACTAAGTGTTGGAATTCCTTTGAACAATTTTTCTGAAGGAAAGGTTCCAAAGGATTATCTTTTCATGCAAAGTGCCCTAAATAATTTATTCAAAGGGTATTTTCTCAGGGAAATTGTCCACTTCCAATTTTGAAAGGGCACTTGCATTTTTTTCAAAGGTCACTTCCAAAATCAAATGAAGAAGTCCAAAAATATTCCTTTGGGAAGAAGTCCAAAAAAGTAGGTCTACAGGAAAAAACTGTAGATAAATTTTCTAAAGGAAAAGTCCATTTTCAAAGCTCAAAAGAATTGACCTGGTGAAAATAATCTAAATTCAAAATGGTGAAACAAATTTTTGAAGAGTCAATCCCACAAAAAAAAGGCTTGAAAGAAAGTGGTCATTGGCATTCAAAAACCGTCAAAGGGGTCTTCGGCCAAATGCAAAGATGATGCATGGAAACATTTTAGGAGCTAGATCCAATAGTACATGATTAATTCTTACATTGAAGATTGACAGTGAGTGGAGGTCAAAGGGGTCAATGAATCTCAAAGGTGAAAGTGTGCATGACAAGTGTCAAATATGCATTTAACTGGTAGGAGATCAATGAATCACAGGCATCCATGCACAAGTAGATCAATGGACATGTAAAAATAAAATTAAAAAATCAAGCATATTGTCGATTTTAATCTATAGAGACCATATATGTCTAAAGTAGTAGTAAGGAGCACGCCAGGTTTTAAATGCAAGAGATCAAATCATGTACACTTGGTGGGAACATGAAACTACCCATGACATGGCTCTATCAGCTCCAAAAAAGGAAGCCTTGAATGCACAAAGGGCTTGAGGAGATTTGTGGTGATCATGGGTGGTTCATCTCATGATTAATGCAGTTGCATGTTTTGAATGCAAAAGAACTCAAGGACAACGGTGGTGGTTACATCCATTTATGACATCCCTATCCATTTATCACACAAGTCCCCTCTTATCTCATCCTTTTATGCTATATATATGTATGTATATTTAAACCTTAAAAAGGATCCCTCGACTAGTGATAGAGTTACTCTGTCAAGATTTCTTTGTAACACTCTCTTGAAGCAATACAAGACAACTTTCTAATTTTTGTTGAAGTCAAGTGTACATTATTGGAGTTTAACTTACAAAATGTATGTTTTCTCTCATCATCTATGATTTCTCTATGCACTTCACTTTAATTTTCTTGGCTTCTTGCAGGTCATGTGATGTGTTAGCCTTTGGTGCCTTTATGAAGCATTACAAGTTATAGTGTCTCTCATATAGACCTATTCCTTCTTTCCCTTCAAATTGCATCCTCCCCTTTAACCTCCACATAATTACTCATGCTTGTAGCTTTGAAATAGGATAATCTATATTGTGTCTTGTTTAAGTTTAGTATTAGTCATTAAGGTTCCTAGTCTGAATGTGGATCACTCTATATTTGGCGCATCACCTCCCTTAGCTTAGATTTTATTTTTATGTTATCCTCATATTCCTTTTCCTTAGTTACCAATAGATTTTAGCATGGGAAATAAGAGCTGACATGAAGTATCTAAAGAGCTAGCCTCATTAAAAATCATATAGGTTTAGCCTCACTATAGGATACCCACAGCCTAAGTTTGTCCCAATGCTTGTAGCTAGGAGTGAGAGATCTTGAGAAACTCTCTCATAAAGGGTGCAATTCTAGCCTATAACAAGTACATAATCCAAACATGCTACATGAAAATCTCTCAAATGTGTCTCTAGATCACCCTTACCATCATAAAGTTTAAGCTTGGGTTAAACAAATCCTTGTGGCAAGGGTGTAGAAGCAATGTGATGTGTCAATGGTGTATGCAATAAAACATAAGAATCTAATGCCTATGTAGGTCTAAAAATACCTTGCTTAAGATGTTGCACCTTGGATTGAATATATCTTATCTCTTTCACAAGGGCTACCACATAAAGAGATAGGGATGCACTAGTTGTAGCTGGTGGCATGGAAGAAGGTTGGGCTACTATAGGCGGTTGTTGAGACATAGTTTCCCTAGTAATGTCATTTGTAACTGGATGATTTGTGGTTTGAAAATATTTCCCATTGGTTACTTTCTGTTGTTCTTGTAAAATTCTAAGCATGTCAACTTGCATATCTGAATGTTTGGTTAAGAGTTCTTGAAGTTCTCTTTTATCAATTTCATCAAAAATAGTATATTAAGCCATTGGTAAAGTAGGAAAACAATTTGAAATGTTTTGAAATATGTTTTAATAGGAAATGTGCTAGAAATGGAAAGTACTGAATATAAGAAATGCAAAGTCCAAAAAATAGTGAACTAGAATTTGCACAAAAAGGACACTGAGTTGCTAAACATGTAAGGTGATACCTCAAAAGCAAGTAGGTGCTAGTATATGCAACCAAAGATTTTTTACAAATATTATTGACAAAATAGTATGAATTTTTAAATTTTAAATTGATTTTCTAAGTTAGATTTTCAACTAAAATTTTATAAAATGATGCGAAAAGTAATAAAAAATAACTAAGAATGTATTTGATGCAACTAGGGTTTTGAAAGAATTTTTTAAAAAAATAGTGCAATAATTTGAAAAATTTAGACAAAATTTGCAAAAATTTTCTTGAAAAATTTAGGAAAAAATCATAAAATATTTCTAAACTTAACAATATATTTTTTCTAGTGGTTTGAAAGTGTCTGTATGCAAATAAGACCTGGTATGTGCAAACTAGGGTTTGGGTGATTTTTTTAAAAAATATTTCAATGAATTTTTAGTTTTTTTATTTTTAAATTTAGAAAAAAATAGGAAAATATTGAAAAAAATCATAAATAATTATCCCTAGGGTTTCTAGGGGTTTTATGCAAAAATTTGAAGTAAATCAGGTTAACAAAATGTTTTATTATTTTCAAAATATTGGAGTTATATTCATAAATAATAAAGGGGCTGAGCAATGTAAATCAATAAATAAATATGCTTTTATTAACCTACTTATTTATGTAAATAGATTATATTTTTGCCTTTTCTAAATATAGTAAGAAGTGAGAGAGATTAGAACTGAGCTTATTCTGGTTGATCTAGACTAAGACAAGGTCTGATACTAGAGGATCAAGATTGAGAAATAGTCAAAAATAGGTCTATATACTTTGTTTGTTGATTGGATAAGAGAACCAAAAATAAGACACCTTTATTTTTGACATTGTAGTCCTATTCTGACACTATTGTCCTGAGGCTGAAAGCTTTTTGGGTTCTATTCAGAATGCCTATGTTACCTTGTCACTAAAATTTTAGGATCTGGGACCTTATAGAGCTCGTTATGTGCCTATTTTAATCTTGAAAACTCTTAGGATCTCATAGTGCTTAAAATTGAATGTAAAATTGGGAAAGAGAGAGATGGGGTTAGTGTGTAAAGGATACACTAGATGCACTTCACACCCCATATGTGGCCATGCTGCCTACATAAAAATACTCTGAAGAGGGATCAAGATTATGTAGTTCTCCCATTGAAGTTCTTGGTTCAATTTGTGTATGATCAATACAACTAGAATGAGAAATTGAATGTGTTTCAGCTGGTTAGGGATTGGTGTAATGACTTGAGTAGGCTTGAAACAATGTTGAAAGGTTGTGTGAAAAGAGTAGGGAAGAGTGCTTGAGTGTACTTGTTTGTATTCTTGCATTTCTCTTAAAAATGAGTGTTAACCCTTATAAATGGACTTTGAATGGCCTTTTATATGGAAACTAATGATCATGGGTTAAATGAATTTGCGTGAAGATGATAGGAAAAAAGATAAGAAACCAGAAGTATCTAATCATTGGAGGCAAAAGTTAAGTTGGAAAATAGTGCCTAAAATAGGACACCCTAGGTTCCAATGCTCCTATCCTATTTGGGCACTGTTGTCCTAAGGGGATGAGACATGGAGGATGGATTTGGGCCTAAAAGGGTTGCCTAGGTCTGAAAGGGCTAAGTCCAAAAATCTTTGGATGACTAGAAATCAATGAAAGAAGTAGCCTAGAAGGATTGTGTGAGCCAATACGAGGACCTATAGATTTGGTGTCTTAGCCATACTAAAGTTGTACAATTTCACATTTTACATGACTACATATCTAAAGCCTCAAATTTATTGATTATCAATTATGAGAGTGGATTTGAGTGAAAGACTTCCAATCAAAGCTTAAATTTGATGTCATTTTATATGATTTATTTTAGAATGAGAGTGGTTATATGAGGGAATCATTCTATCCTATGTGGATGCATTTTTGAAAGAGTGTCATCTAAGGATGTTGAAATGTGTGTGTTAAGCAATATTTACACTAAAATTTGATTTTTTATTTTTCCTAAATGCTTATGTATGTGGCTTTTTTAACTAATGTTTTTTGAAATATTTAAATGGAAATCTAAATATGCTTGTTACAAAGGTAAATAATCAATTTGAAAAAGTCATAACCCAATTAAAACTAATGTTTACTAATGATTTGAAAAAAAAACATGAGGTTGAAATAAACTAATTAACCTATTTACTTGTTTTTTCAATGTTTTAAGAATGCAAATGCAAACCAGCTATATGTTTAAAATGTATAAGTAAAATATTTTTGTATTTTTAAATTGGTTTATGCATGCAAATGTAACTAATCTAAATTATAGAAATGAATGGTTAAATTCTTTTTTGTAATTTTTTGAATAATGTGCAACACTAAAAACTAGTTAAATTGATTGAAAATGCATAACTAAAATGTTTGTATAATTTTTAAACATTGAAAATACATAGTTGAAATGATCTAAAGGTTGAAAATGGAAAAAAAATTAATTATATATGTGATTTCCATCTATGCAAATGAAGCTAATTAGATTTTTTTTCATCCTGATTCCTCATTAAGCAAACTATTTGACTATTCGTGGATATTTATAGTGGACAAATTTGATATTGGTTATATTTATAAATAAGCTTCAGATATATGTTATTATGAGATAGTAAGATATTGCTTAGATACATGATGGTACATGTTTTCTTTACTGTGAGTTATCTATAGTGTATGCATTTATATTTTGATCATATTAATGTGTTGTTTCAGTTATATTTTATGATATATGTTTATTGTGTTGATATGATCTAACTATCTGCATGTTGTGAGGTTGACGTAGGAGGACTCATCCCTCAGAGTGTGCTAGAGGGAGAGCATTATCGGATAGGGTGACATATATGGACATGTCAGAGGATGATAGAGAACTGGCGAGAAACTTGCACACACCACAGTAGTTAGCACATGTTAGAATGCATTAAAAATGGTTTGCACATGGTGTGTTTATTTATACTTTCTTTGGAAATTTAATTTCTATGGTTTGCCAGCATAGTTGAATAGCTTAATGAATTGGTACATTTTATCATTTAAGCTAGTGGAAATATTAACAGCAAAATTAAATTTAAAAATTTGTATTATTAGTAATTTATGAAATTATCACTTAAATTATCATAACATTTGTGGATGTTAATTAATTTAATAAAATTATGGATTTTTGACATTTAGTGTTAACATAAATAAAAATAGAAATTATCTTGAAAAAAAGGAAAAAATAGAAAAATACGATAAAGAATAAAAATTAAGAAATGATTAAAATTAAGAAAATAAAAAAAAGATCAAATATATTAAAAAATAATTTAAAAAAAAAAAAAGAAACAAAGAAAAATATTTAAAGCAAAAAGGGACTATGCCTATTTTTATATAAGGGAAATTAAGAAAGAAATTAACACAAGTATGGTCTAAGAGAGAATTTAAGAGGCAAACAAGGAAGAGGCATAGCATAGAAGAAAGGGACAAGGCGTTGGGAGAGAGGCGAGTCTGTAAGGACACACAAATCAAAGGAAGTTATATTTGCTAGGTAGGCACTGTTTAATTTAATATATGATCATAAAAATTCTAGATTGAATTTGATTGTATGTTTTTAAGGGTTTGGGGTTCATATTTAATTGAGAATTATAAATCCATTATAGACATTTGTGAAACATAGAGACTACCTATTAAATAGGAATCTATTCAATAGACTAAATTTGGTGTTTTAAATATGAAATTCATGTAGCGTTAGAAATCCATTAAAATATTTTAATCCTTAGTGTTAACGTCCCTATATGTAGTTTGAATCACTTTATGCTCTAGGGTATCATTAAATATTGAGTCGATGGTTAGTAATATTATATATATATATCTATATATATATATATATATATATATATATATATATATATATATATATATATATATATATATATATATATATATATATATATAATTCATGTTGTCTACTTATGAATAATTGAAACCTTTCTTTATGTTATTATCTACTTATAAGCATTATTGTATTTTATTTAGCATATTTTAAAAATCTTGTATTGAGTGGCATCATCGTATAATTATTACCAATGCTTTTCCTATTTAATTGAGTCAATATATATACATTGAAGTTACTTTGCTATTTTCTAGCCTGCTTCAATTATAAAACTATGGTTTATATATTCAAATTTCAAACTATATAATATTATTGGTTCGTTGTAGATTTATTGAGAGTGAATATTTTCTACAAATAAGTCTCAATATCCAGCTAAGAATTTAGTCTTTTCAATACATATATGTGGCATCATTAGTTACTCACTTAACCAACTATATAGAATACTAGAAGGGACTAATTATGTTTTTTAAGGTCCTTGTAAGAGGGTATGAGTCATTGCCTTTGTCAAAAGGCATCGCTATATTTCATAGAGAATAATGTTAAAAATGTTTTCTAATTGGCATCATGTTTTCCAGCCTGGGAGAATTAATTGAGTCACTGTAATTATTGATCTAATGTTGGCATTGACATACCTTGTATTCCTAGCTTGGGACATATTTGAATGGGTATTGTAATTATAGAGTTGTTTTATATTTACTCAAATATTTGAGTATATAAACTATGTTTTCTTATACCATGCTAAGCTAATTTGACTTATAATTGTATAAGTGTTCCATAATGTAATTTAATGGAGCATAGTATGAGGTATAGCTAAGATCCTCATGGTGTAATGTATATGCTCATATGATAAATGATGGACTTCTTTATCTATGTTTTGGGATTACGAATTAATCCAATTCCATTTATATGGAATTATATATAACTTTGTAATAATATCACTGATACCTATAGCCTGAATAGCTTGTAAACTTATGACACTTTTATTAGTTGTTAAAAGTCCTTAAAGTTGAGTTGACACCCTATGAAGATATATCTTTCCCTCTTTCAAAAAAAATTATTGAATCCATAGTGTTTTGGTTTCCATGTGTTTATTTAAAAAAAGACTGAGGGGATTTTTAAGTATGGTATTAGTGTAAATGCTAATTAAGGAAAGCTTTTGGAAATTTAGAAATATGGTTATTTACATTAATGGGTTGAGTTACTCATAAACCTAAATAATAGTCAAATTTTCATATAATAGTAATATTAGGATAGTTCCTATTTATGTGGGCCTAAAATAATGAACTTTCAACCTAGTATTCATTGACTTTATAGAATCCCCAAAATTGATTAAGGATGATTGCAAGATTTTAAAACATGTTCAATCTACATGAATTCATAATGGTTGAATAACCTCATGAAAATGTCTTTAGAGATTATTGATAGATATAGGTGTTAATATGATCAATATCATATTTATGCGCATAAGGGTGTATTTTTACAGTTATAAATCCCTGGGTGGCTCATAAACTGTACTAAAAGAATTACCTATAATTATCTTAATGGATGTGTGCATTCAAACCTCTAAATGTATAACAAATGCTAGTTTGTATTACTCTATGTTTCACAAAAATGGAGTTTTGTTTGTTATATTTGGTTATTGAATATGAGTGTTTATTTCCATGTATTTATGACTACTTTATTAGCCTGGTTGTGATACTTAATAGTTATGCTTAAAACACTAGACTATGGTAATATGGGTTATCAAAGAGTGTAGTATAGTTGGAAATAAATTGTGTTATTTGAATCTATAGTTAATTATGCATTTACCTGGGTGGTATAAATTGTAGTCATTATTTATAGTATGGGATAAAAAATAATTTAAAATTCATTCACATGTTTGATAGAATAAATGTATGATTTGGTTACTCTTATGTTTATCATGTTATATGATGTGTTTGCTAGTAACATGTAAATTATATGAATCTTTTGGTTGAATTGTATTTGACCAATCTGCATTGCTAATACAAAGTAATGAGTGATATGGAATTCACTATCTTACTATCATTACAATTCTAGATGAAGGCACTTTGATTGAGTGGTGTGTATGAATATTATTGATCTATAGATTGCTTTTATATTACTATTATTAATACTTTGGCCAAAGTGTGTTTAGTGAGACACTATCATTTCATTAGTATGATTTTGTTAGTGGGACCATATGTTGAAAAGGATTTATTAAATTATTATGACATGTTAGCTATATGTTTAGTTAGCATGTATGAGAGTCTATGTTAGCAACTATAATTCATTTTGAATAGATTGTGTGGATTTGGGTTGTTTTAACTAAGAAAGTCTATATCAAAGTCAAAATTATTGAATATTCCTTTCATAGTCTATTGCAATCATGCCCCTAACATAGAGATAGAAAATGGGTGCCTATACAAGTTGTGAAGAAGGAGAAGAGGTTAGACATAGAATAGTTGATACTAAACCATGTATGAGAAAGAATGGATCAGTGATATGTAAAGTATTTATCTCTATGTGATTATAAATGGTTTATGATTAAGTTATTTAGCTAGCTCTGAGTTATTTATATATACTTTTGTATGATTAATGATTAGGAAGAAAATTATATATGGATTTTCTATGCATATAGTTAGTTAATTTGTAGGACTAACTAGTGAATCTATTTGGTTAAAAGGAGGTAGAACATGTGAAAATCACACTCACTCAATTATTATGGCTAAGATAGATATTCCACAAACTTTTATGATTTTATAACTTTGCTAATCTAAAGACATCATCTCTCCCATAGTTGTCTTCATAATTAGCAAGTTCTAGGAAACTAGAAACCTCTGCTAACAATGGTGTGGTGAGTATGTTGATTAAAGAAAGGATATGCTCTGATGGTTACCAAGTCAAATGGATTTGGAAGAATGGTGGGATTAGAAGATATCTAAGTATGCATAGAAAGAGGCAAGAAGGATTGGGTGTTTTGAAAAGGAACTTAGAGAGCATCCTCTATATGGTGATGTACATAAAATAATTTTATACAAATTCCCAAGTCTACTGGCTACGTGGTTGGTGAGACTAGAACATTTCTATTTCCAAACTAGATCTATAGCTAAAATCTAGTGGATTGATGATTTGATTGAAATATTATAAAACTTGGAGGTTGCTTGGACCCATGTGATCGATCACTTGATACAAACCACTATAGAAGGATATATAATGCAATTTTTAGTCTAAGGTTATATTACTTTTGAAGCTACACAAGACTTATTTATACAAATACCTAGAGGAAATTTTTTTTAGTGAATAACAATTATCATAAATATGTTGATTATTTACAAATTTGTAGTGTCCTACCATTTCACAATGGAGTAATTTTTTAGGTGTTATACATATGTGTGTAGTCAGATGTGAGATGGTGTAGAGTTGATCTAGAAAGTTGACCAGTAACAATCAGATGAGGAGGCTAGATGAAAAGGATCAAAAGAAACTTATGGATACAAAGCAAGAACTATGATAGTAAAAAAGGTGGAATATATCAAGGACTTCACAAGCGACTATGAGTAGAGGTAAAGGTAGAAGTAAGAGTAAGGGCTAATTAATTGTAGGAGATTGAAAAGAGGAAGAATGAGTTTGTGAATGGATATCAAAGAAAAGAGTTGATGAGTGAGAAGGACCCAAGATTAGTGAGATCGAGAAGTATGTGCAGCCACAGCCAGAGGATGTCAAAAAAGAGAAGAGAATAGAAGAAGGTAGACTAGTAGATGGTAATAGATCATAGTTGCTCAAGGAGACACCTTTATTCTTCATAGGATAATTGCCTGATTTTGGAGGTCTGGTTAACAGAAGGCATAGTACTAGTTCAAATTTTTGCACAAGATAAATCGGATAAAGAGAAGTTTCACCACCATAACACACATCCCCTGAGCCCATATTTTATAAAATACCCTATTTACATTCATCATCAGAGATCTAGAGCTTAGAGAGATTAGGAGATTAAGGAATCAAAAAGGACTATTACACAACTCATAAAGTCAAATTTTGAAAAAACTACCCAAGGATTTACCAAATCATAGAAGAATTATTTAAGAGAGGTAGCAACCAATTTGACTAACCCTCTGTTGATTGAACAGGTTGTTGATTGGGTATCATAGATTGAAATTTTTTTTTAGGAAAATAAAGCATGAACAAAAACCATTATAGAGACTGATGATGAATCAAAGGCATCCTCATCACCTGAGAAATCTCCATCACCTCTATGATCTCAGGAATATTTTCTATTTTTGTAAAGGTTTTAATTGTCAACCAATACACTAGTACTTGTGGATAGCCCCTCTAGGGTTATAAGATCATCACCAAAAACACCACCAATGATCACTCCTCCTCAAGTGACAGTGCCAATTTTTACATCAAGAAGTTCTCAAGTATCGATTCCACAAATTATGGTATCATTAACAGCATCTAAAGGAGCACAGATAACACTTCCTTTACAATCAAATCTAAAGAGTAGGATTGACATCTAAGAGCTTTTATCACACTAACTACATATGATGAAACTATGAACAGAGCAATACTTTCTTACATGTGACATGAAATTGTAAGATAAAGTCATTGTTGATGAAAATATTAAGAAGTGTGAGTTTATTGGTGATTTCTATGGAAGAACATTGGAGTTTATGTTCCATCGAGGATATGGAACAAAAATTTTAGATGATGTGCAAAAATGGTTGGTCACAGAGTTCAAGGTTAAGAAAAGTATAGGCCAAACCATATAAGATCTCAAAGAAATCCATCAAGGCCTAAGGAAAACTATTCATGATTATGATTGTAGATTATTTGATGTTAACAATGTCAAGTTTGCTCTAGAAGATAAATATAAATCTGCTTGGTTTGTTGAAGGCTTGTGACCAAAGATTCAATTTGCAATATCACACACTGAGTCACTAATAAAGTAGAATCTATAATAGTTGTAGTCAAATTGGAACATATAGAAGACTATGGGACTCTAATATAAAGTAAAACATAGCTCAAAATCACACTTAAATTTATATTATAGAGGTTAGAGACTCCATAAAATACTATTGAATGACTTAGAATTGGTCTATGGTGTATTGGGTGCGGCAAGAAAGGTCACCATAGGAATGAATGTCCAAAAGTACATGTTGAGTTATATGACATCTAACACATAGTGAGACATTCAAACACTCATTATCATTTATTACAATAGTATATAAGAAATCCCCAGAGTATGTATTGTAAATTTTGTAAATCTACTTATCATGAAGATAAGGATTGTAGGGCTTTACAAGAATTGAAGGAAGATATTAATAAAAATGTCTTCATAGTAGCCACATAAAAAGCATCAATGATATCACAAACTATTACAAGAGTAGAAACTAATCCTACTAGTGTAGCACAGGCTAGGTTAGCATGGGCATAAAATACACAACCATTTCAACCATAAGGATTAGTTACTAGAGTTTAGGCTACACAATCATTACCATATGCTTATCAATATACTTGGAATCCTATAATTCCTTAGTCACATAAACCCAGTTGGAATCCTCCCATAAATCAAAGCCCATATGGTGGTTATGATAATCACTAGTACTAGCAAGGATGAAATGTATCGTAGGCTACCACCAACTTTGAGGAAAGTAGGCAAATGGTTGGGGATATCAAAGAACTAGAGGTGGAGATCATGGTGGTGCATAGTGAGGATGTGGTAATGGTCCTAGAGGATCCATTAGATGTTATTTTTATGGGGAACCTAATTAGGTACAATAGAATTGCCCCACCAATCTATAATGGCAAGCTTATTGTGCATATTACTGACTATCAGAATAGCATGATACTCATGAGTACCCTATTTTAGAAACATAACATAGAGATCAAGATATGAAAAATGTAAATCAATTTGGTTCTAATCCCAACCAAAATGCATTTATTTAAGCAGTCATAAGAACATAGCATACACAACAAAGGTTACCTCCTTTAGAAATGTCAAACAATTTTGGCATATGAAAAGCTAAACCAGATACCTATCCTAAATCAGTTAAGGAGAAGGGACCCATGAAATAAGCTATGAAAATTCTATAGAATATTCAATAATAAATTTTATTTGTAGAAAATGAAGCCACACTTGATACGTAGATGTATGGACAGATTGTGTGAATCATGAAATAAGGAGTTGTAACAACATTGACAGATTTGATGAAACTACTTAATACTTTGTGAAATGAGGATATATCATAAAATATCACTAATATTTTGTATAATCTAATAGAATGTGCACAAAAGGGAAAGGAAAGGCCTGAGAAGATGGTTTGGTATGTTAAGACAAAGAATCCATGGGATGTTAATGTCAAGGTTGATATTGAAATAACAGGGTATGAAATACCAAATGCTATGTTTGATTTTGGAATTACAGTGAATATGATTCCATGATCCACTTGGGAGGCAATTGGCAGACCAACTTTGAGTTACAGCCCAATAAATCTAAGTCTAGAAAATTGTGTTTGGGTAGAACCTATAGGGTGATTGGAAGATGTAGAGACTAAAGTCACATAGCTAACTCTACATGGTGATTTTGAAGTAATAGACATGAAGACAGGTAAAACACACTACCTAAATTTGTTACAAAAAAATGGGCCCACGATGGACAGATGACCATCAACACAGTCTTGAATTAAATAGAATCCCATCAAGATGACTGTATAATCATCATTCCTCTTAACAGAGATGCCAAATATTATATAATTCATAAGGAACCTGATTCTCCCTATGTAGTCAAAGGCAATAGATGGATGTCAATTATGATGTAGAATATACGTGATTTATAATGACATATAACAATTAATCGACCCAAATATCTTTTAAAGGAGCCAATAGCTAATGAAGTATGTGGTAAGTATTTCTTAAAAACTTTAAATACTTTTGCAGGAGAAGAAGATGAAGTATGGTCTTTGTCTGCTCATTCACCTACATAATCTGATATAGAAATTCTATATCAAGTTGATTATATGGAGCATGATTATATTAAACCTACCCATAAAGGTATAATTATATGGAATCAATATTCTTCTATCAATGGTGATTCCAATACCTATGTGATTAATTGGGATCAAAATGATCATGAGCTCAAACCTTTGTGCATGGTCTATGCAACTAATAGGCAAATTCCTCAATACTTTTCCATGGAAGGCATTGGTGATTTTATAGTGGGGTTCCAAATACTTTTCCATTAAAGGGTAAGTGACCTTAATTATGCATTTAAGGGAGTCACAACTAACTGTTGGGCCACACATTATAGCGGTCGTAAAACATGGACATAAGTGTGCAAATTATTTATCACATAGTTTCAATCACTTGAGGAATTAAGAAAAGAATGGCCCATGTTCCATGGAGGAAAATATCCCCAAAACCATGTTCATCATTGTGTTCAAATATAGATGACCGAAGATATTAATTCAAAGTATTGGTCATATTGTTTTATCTACATATTAGGGGTTTTACCTACTACTTAGTATATTCATCAACAATATCATAGAGAAACACAACACTAGATCCAATTACAGAATTGTTGAGTGTGGAGCCCTTTGGGGATATCACATGACCATGGTGGCACATTTTTGGGGCTTAGAGAGCTCCAAGGATGTGGGGAACACATTTCTCATGTACTCCACATGTGAGTGGAATATTATTTAATGTTTATTTAATAATTTACATTGTAACTTCCATGTTATTGCAAGTGGGATTAATTTCCTTATTTTTAGGGAATTAATTATTATCTTTATTTATTTACATGTGCCTTAAAAGGTGGAGACTCTATCTTTGGCATGTTCCTTCTTAGATGGGCTTTTGAATGAGCTTGATGAGGTGGAACTGAGGTGTCCTTAGTGGATGATGTTTATCTTAGATAAGCATGCCATAATTTCTCTTCTTTCATGGATTTTCCTTCATTTTCTATATATACAGGGTGTGGTGTGGCCTTTAGAGGTTGATGGTTTATTTGCAAGGTGTGACTTTGACGACCAGATTCAAAGTGTAGATGTTTTTACAAAGTGAAGGTGTTTATTATAGGGTATGGTATAAAAACTTATGAGATAAAATATTGTGTAGGAGTAGGTGAAAGTGTAGCATTTATTTGTGTAGCATTTTCTATAGGAGATATTTCTATCTCTGTGAGAGTTCATTGTAATCTTGTTTTTTAGATTACAATTTTATTGAAGACTTTCTTGGTGGATGTAACCCACATTGGGTGAATCACATTAGATCTATGTTATGTGTGTTTTTATCTTGTTCTCTCTATTTATTCTTTCATAATAACTATTATTTGAGGAATGTTTCCATGATTCATGCTATTGCATAATTTAGATCTGATTTATGGTCATATTAAATCTAGTTTAAAATTTTTAATTCTTAACAACTAGTATCAAAGTAATTAGTTATGTTTTGCTAAAGTAGTAAATCATATGAAAGGATAGTATCATGAGTGGGAGCTATGGGAGAAGAGATTAGATTCAGAGTTGAGAATTTTGATGGTAATCATTTTGGTTTGTGGAAAAATCCAATGGAAGATTACCTATATTAGGAGCTACATCTCCCCTTAAAGGGGAAAGTAGAATGACCTGTAAGTATGAATGATGTGGATTGGTCATTGCTTGATAGGAAGGTATTGGGAACCATACAATTATGCCTTGTATCTTCTATTGCATTTAATATTTTTGATAAGAAAATAACAAAATATGTTATAGATAAACTTGGAAAGTTATATGAGAAACCCTTTGCTTTTAATAAAAAAATTCTTATGAAAAGATTGTTTAACATGAAAAAGTCTAAGAATGGTTCAATAGCTAATCATCTAAATGATGTTAATACAATTATAAGTATGCTCACTTTAGTTATAATTAAGTTTGATAATGAAGTTAGAGATTTGCTAATCTTATGTTCTTTGCCTGATAGTTGGAATAGTTTGGTTATGGCTATGAGTAATGCAGTTCCTGCCAAGGGAAGATTAGGTGTGATTCTTAGCAAGGATATGCAAAGGCAAATCACTAGTGAATCATCTTCAGGTAATTATTTATCCATTGATACTATAGGGAGTAAAAATAACAAGAGCAAAGGCAACCATATAAATTCAAAGGGTATATGTAAGTCCATATCTAGATCCAAGATGATATGTTGGCATTGTGGGAAGAGTGGACACTCAAAGAAGGATTGTTGGTCACTTCAGGATAAGAATTCCAACAAGGAGGAAATGAATTAGGCAAATGTGACATTAGGTAAATAATTTTAGGATGCCTTAATTCTTTTTATGGATATTTTTTATGAGTCTTGGGTTTTAGATTCAGGGGATTCTTTTCATGCCACCCCACATAGGCATTATTTTACTAATTATGTTCAAGAGAACTTAGGACATGTTTATCTTGGTGATGATGAACCATGTGAGATAGTAGGGAAAGGTCATGTTCAGTTTAAAATACATAATGAGAACACATGGATCCTTAATGATGTTAGACACATGCCTATGTTGAAACAAAATTTGGTTTTACTGGGGAAATTAGGCAGTGAGGGATGTTTAGTATTGTTTACTATAGATTATTGGAAAGTTACCAAAGGTGCTCTTGTCATCTAGAGAGGTAAGAAAGTTGGTACTTTATATTTGACTAGTTGTGTTGATTCTATTGATTTAGTTGTTGTAGATGGAGATGCAATTATGTGGCACCACAGGTTCAGTCATATGATCCATAAGGGCATGCAGATCTTAAAAGATAAGTTGCCTAGATTGAAAGACTAGATCTAGACTTCTTTGAGAATTGTGTATATGATAAATAGAAGTGGGTTAAGTTCGTAAAGGTTGGACCCACAAAAAAGATCATAAGTTAGATCTAGTACACTCAGATGTATGGGGACTAGCTTAGATTTCTTCTATTGGTAGATCCAATAATTATGTTACTTTTATTGATGATGTAACTAGGAAATTTTGGTTTTATTGCATTAAAAATAAATCTGATGTATTTAACACTTTTAATAAGTGGAAAGACTTGGTTGGGAATGAGACAAGTCTTAACTTGAAATGTCTCAAATTAGATAATGGAGGTGAGTATTTTAGTAATGTTTTCTATGATTATTATTGTAATAATGGAATCCATAGGCAAAGGATGGTTCCAAGAACTCCACAATAGAATGGGGTATTTGAAAGGATGAATAGAAAAATAATGTAATATGCTAGGATCATGAGGTTACATACAGGGTTACCTTTACAATTTTGGATAGAAACAACATGGTAGTATATCTAATTAATAGAGAACCTTCAATGCCTTTGGATGGAGGCATTCCTAAACAAGCTTGTGGTCAGGTAAGAATGTATATTATTCTTTTTGTAGAGTCTTTGGATGTGAGATTTTGATCTCATTAAGAAAGATAATAGGACCAAGTTAGAGGCTAAATCAGAGAAATGGATATTTGTTGGTTATGGTGAGGATGAATTTGGTTTCCATTTATAGAGAATTAAAGATAAGAAAATATTTTGGTCTAGAGATGTAGTCTTTAATGAAATTTTCATGTATAAGGATTAGTTGTAAGAATAGGAATAGGAATAGAAAGAGTACATAGTTTTGGATGACATTGCAGATGGTAAAGTATCCAATGATTTTACTTCAAAAAAATTATACACAAGGACCCCAAACTCCTATGGTAAGAAGGTCTTCTAGGGTAACAAGAGCACCTAAACATTTTTCTCCTTCTTTGAATTTATTTTTTACTCACTGACAATAGAGAACTAGAGTGTTATGAGGAAGTAATTCAGGTAGATGTTAGGATCAAATGGAAGCAAACCATGGATGAAGAGCATAGATCTCTCATGGAGAACCAAATGTGGGATTTTTTAAGGCTACCCAAGGGCAAGAGTGCATTTCCAAATACGTAGATCTTCAAAATAAAAGAAGAGGATGAAAGGAGAAAAAGTTATAAGGCCAGGATGGTGGTCAAAGGGTTTACACAAAAATTAGGTATTGATTTTGAAGATATTTTTTCTCTTATTGTTAAAATGACTTCTATTAGGACTATTCTTGGTTTAGTTGCAGTTGAGTATTTGCACTTAGAATAGTTAGATGTGAAAATTGCTTTTCTTCATGGTGATTTGGATGAAGAGTTGTATATGAAGTAGCCATAGGGTTATGAGGTCAAAGGGAAGGAGAACTATGTGTATAGACTAAATAAGATCTTATATGTCTTGAAACAAGCTCCATGATAATGGTATAAGAAATTTGATTGTTTTATGTTCGAATAAGAATATCAAAGGTGTCGTTCTAACTATTGCATGTACATCAAACATTTTGATGATGGTTATTTTATTATATTATGCTTGTATGTCGATGCCATGCTAGTTTTAGGAAATAACATAAAACATATTCATATGCTCAAGAAATATCTTAGTGACTCCTTTTATATGAAGTATTTGGGTGCTACAAATTAAATCCTTTGTATGAGGATTTCTCATGACAGGATAGAGAGGAAGTTGATCTTATCCTAATTAGAGTATGTGAAAAAATTCTTAGAGAGGTTTAACATGTTGGATTTTAAATCTATTGGTACTCCTTTGGTAGGATACTTTAGATTATCAAAGGAGCAATATCTTAAGATGGAAGCTAAAAAGCTTAAGATGTCTACGGTACCTTACTCATCGATAGTTGGTAGCTTGATGTATGCCATGGTTTGTACTAGGCTAGATATTTCCCAAGCAATGGGAGTTGTGAGTAGGTATATGAGTGATCCTAGTTATGAGCATTGGCAAGTAGTAAAATGGATTGTTTGGTATTTGAGAGGAACCATGGATTTTCCATTATGTTATGGTGGATTAGATACCACTTTGCATGGTTATGTGGACTCAAATATCATATGGGATATTGATAGCAGGAGAAGTATGATAGGTTATATATTTACTATTATAGATATAGTGGTTAGTTGGATTTATAAGATATAGAATTTTATGGCTTTGTCAACCATAGAGGCAGAGTATGTTACTACCATAGAGGCTAGTAAGGACATGATTTGGTTATAGGAGTTGTTTTGAGAGTTGGGGCATGAGCAAGAAGTTGGGATACTACATAGTGATAGTTAGAGTGTTATTCATTTGGAAAAGAACTCTACTTTCCATTTGAGTATGAAACACATTTAGTTACATTATCACTTCATCAGGATAGCTTTGGAGGAGAACTTGGTGAAGCTAGAGAAGATTCATACTAGCCAAAATCCTATGGATATGATGACCAAGGTGGTCACATCAGACAAGTTGAGACTATGTTCAGATTTGGTTGGCCTTAGTGGTTATGGATCAATGATAGATTCTATTTAGGGGAAACAGTCTCCAAGTGGGAGATTGTTGAGTGTGGAGCCCTTTGGGGCTATCACATGACCATGGTGGCACATTTTGGGGGCTTAGAGAGTTCCAAGGATATGGGGAACACATTTCTCATGTACTCCATATGTGATTGGAATATTATTAAATGTTTATTTAATAATTTCCATGTTAACTTCCATGTTTTGGAAGAGGGACTAATTTCCTAATTTTTAGGGAATTAATTGTTATCTTTATTTATTTATTTATATGTGCCTTAAAAGGTGGAGACTTTATCTTTGGCATGTTCCTTCTTGGATGGGATTTTGGATGAGCTTAATGAGGTGGAATTAAGGTGTCCTTAGTGGATGATGCTTATTTTGGATAAGCATGGTGTAATTTCTCCTCGTTTTGTTGTTTTTCCTTCATTTGATATATATAGGGTGTGGAGTGTCCTTTAGAGGTTGATGGTTTATTTTTAGGGTGTGGCTTTGAAGATTAGAGTCAAATTGAAGATGTTTTTTCAAAGTGTAGGTGTTTATTGTAGGGTGTGGTATAATATCTTGTGAGATACATTATTGTGCAAGTGCAGGTAAAAGTGCAACATTTATTTATGTAGCATTTTCTACAAGATATTTTCTATCTCTATGAGATTTCATTCTAATCTTATTTTTTAGATTAGAATTTTATTTGAGTAATTTATTGGTAGATGTAGCCCATATTGGGTGAACCACGATAGATCTATGTTATGTGTGTTGTTACCTTGTTCTCTCCATTTATGCTTTCATAATAACTATGATTTGAGGAATGTTTCTATGATGCATGATATTGGATAATTTAGATCTGATTTATGGTCATATTAAATCTGATTTAAAGTTTTTAATTCCTAACAACTGGTATTAGAGAAATTGGTTGTATTTTGTTGAAGTGGTAAATCATAGGAAAGGATATTAGCTTGAGTGGGAGCTATGAGAGAAGAGATCAAATTCAGAGTTAATAAGTTTGATGGTAAGAATTTTGGTTTGTGTAAAATGCAAATGGAAGATTACCTATATTAAGAGCTATATCTCCCCTTAGAGGGGAAAGTAGAACAACCTATAAGTATGAGTGATGTGGATTGGTCATTGATTGATGGGAAGGCATTGTGAACCATACAGTTATGCCTTACATCTTCTATTTCATTTAATATTTATGATGAGAAAACCACAAAAGATCTCATGGATAAACTTGGAAAGTTATATGAGAAACCCTCTACTTCTAATAAAAATATTCTTAAACTAATAGATTTAGTGGATACCACCAGATACCCATTACAGCTAAGGATAGAACTAAGACAACATTTTCTAATTAATGGGGGTCATTTGCATACAAGGTAATGCCATTTGGTCTAAAGAATGCACTTATGGTCTTCTCCAGGATCATAGTAACTGCATTTAAGGATTTTATTCATGACTTTTTGGAGGTATATTTGGATGATTGGGTAGTGTTCTCATAATTTTGAGAACATTTGTCAAAATTAAGACTCATGTTGAAGAGATGTAGGGTGCTCAGGATTGTGCTTAATTTTTAAAAATGTTTTTTTTTCACACAGTTTGGTGTTCTTCTAGGTCATGTAGTGCGTAACAAGGGAATCCTAGTGGATCAAGAAAAGATTATGATAATAATGAGTATGCCACCACCTAATTCATCAATGGAGGTGCGTTCCTTTTTAGGACATATAGGATATTATCAAAAATTCATAAAAATATATGCATCTATTTTAGCTCCCATGGAGAAATTGTTGCATAAAGGTGTTCCTTTTGTCTAGATAGAAGATTGTCAAATAGATTTTGTTGATCTAAAATGCTAGTTGGTTATTGTGCCAATCTTTATTTTTTATGACTGGGGTAAACCATTTCATGTACATGTAGATGCATCTGGAACCACATTTGGCATAGTGTTGGCACATCCAGATGAAGGAGGCTTAGACCATCCAATCTATTTTACAAGCCAAAAATTGTATGTAGTTGATAAGAACTACACCACAATTGAAAGGGAAGCATTAGCCATTGTGCTTTCCCTACAAAAATTTAGATATTATTTGATCATTACCCCATTTGAATTATTCATAGATCATCAAGATTTAAGATAACTCATTAATAAGCCAATATTGGGTGAAAGTATATCTCATTGGTTGATGCTTTTCCAGGAGTTTCATTTTTAGATCAATGTTAAACTGGGAAGGGAAAATGTTATCCCTAATCAACTCAATATATTCCATAATGAAGAGGATCCTATGTATATCCTAGATGAGTCTCCTAATGCTCATTTGTTTAGAGTATCTATGATTCTTGAACAGTTGGATGAAATCACACAATTCTTGGACTAGGGGATCACAGCCGCATATTACACTAAAAAAAAAAGCATATCCTAACTAGGGCCCTTCCTTTTAGCATTATAAATGGATTTTTATATCACATGGGGAAAGATGAGGTTCTATTATGAGTCACACTAGAGCATGAGTGACCACAAGTTCTAGAAGAAACACATCAAGGCATTGCTAGAGGACATTGTGTAGGAGAGGATACCATAAGAAAAATATTATAAAGTGGTATTTAATGGCCACATCTTTTTGAAGATGCACAGCAGGCTGCCAAACAAATGGTGTTTGCCAATGAATGGGTAAACCCACTTCTAGGGATGAGATGCCTCTTCATCCCATATTAGCGTAGCAATCATTTGAATAATTGGGGATTGACTTTTTTAGCCCCATTAATCTAGAAAATAAGCACAACAATTCCAAATACATAATCATTGTGACCGATTACTTTACCAAATGGGTAGAGGCTACTACTACACCAAGTTGTGGAGCCAAAGACACTACTAATTTTTTGTACAAAAACATTATTACTTGGTATATGTGTCCACTGCAATTATTAAGTGATAGAGGTACACATTCTTTTAACAAGACCATTAAAATACTAATAGAAGAATTTATGATCTCACATCATAAAAGTATAGCATATCATCCACAAGTGAATGGGAAAGTGAAGGCTATGAATAAAGTGTTGGGTAAGCTCTTGACAAAGGTGTGTGATGTTAATAAATATGAATGGGAGGACCGACTCCCTGTGGTATTTTGGGCTTACCACACCCATTTTAAACATGCATCAGGATTTACCCTATTCAAGCTAGTTTATGGGCTGGAAGCTGTCATGCCTATGGAATATGTAATGCCTAGGTTATGAGTTACTAATAAAATGCATTTAGGTGACCAAGAATCACTTCAAAATCATCTAATTAATCTCAATCGTATGGATGATGATAGGCACTTATCGGTATGGGTGTAAGAAATTAATAAAAGAAGTCAAAAAGCATGGCACGATAAGAATTTATGCACAAAATAATTCCATTGTGACCAATTGGTTTTGTTATATGATAGTTGGTTCTATGATTTTCTTGGTAAACTAGGCATCGAGTGGAAAGGTCCCTATGTTGTTCACAAGATTTTAAAAAATGGGTATGTAATATTGTGAAACCTTGAAGGTAATGTTTTACTTGCAAAGGTTAATGGATGTATATTTAAGGTCTACCACCATTAGATCCACTTCACATCCAAAAAGTGCAATTATGCACATCCTTAGTAGTTATAAAATTTTCATTTATGCTCGTTCTTTGAGTTTGGTTTGTATTTTTTGTGTGATATGTATTTTCATAAGCTACTTGTTAGTAGAGCATGGGATCAATTCTAATTTTATAAAACTAAATGATAAACATGGTTCTATTGGACTAACACATGTTGGTTGTTGAGTCATTCTAGGTGTACAATTTTTTCCATGACATCATATGCTAATGATGAAGTGTGGGTCATCTATTAAGTTTGGGAACTATACCTAAACAAGATTGAGGGTTATGATTATCAATAATAGTTGCCAAAAAGGGGAGTTAAGGCCAAAGCATGTAGGTAAGTGATTATAACATCATTCTCATAGTTATATGTCACAATCAATATTATCTATTTAATAGATATGGTAAATGAAAAGATGGTGGAATGTCCCATCAAACATTCTTTCATATCTAGATCGATGCCACATAGACCATATTAAATGCCACATTTGTTGAGCTAGATTTTATTCTCATGTGTGAAATAATGAAAGTAAAACATCAATTCAAATTTAAATACAATTGCACAAATAAAGGATTTTAAGATCCTAAAGATTAAATTCACAAGCTCAAAGTGTCAAGTGAACCAACTAATGTATAAATAAGTCATTTTATGACTCTTCAAAACCATTCAATATTGTTTATTTTACTCTGCAAATTGTTATTTTAGGGTTTATTGTCTCCTTGTTATGAACTTCTATATTTTTTTACCCCTCTATTTTATAGTAATTATGGATACCTTCCCTAGTTCTATTGATTTTGATCAAATTTTCAAAAAGTGGCATGCTGCATTAAAAGTGGATTTATCGATAGGAGTTTCACTCCAACAGACCAAGTTCTCAGATCCTCAGGGTATATCATGGTATAGAATACACGCAACCACTTATTTTCCCTAAATGGCTTGGTACCACATCTTAATAGCTCTGACACTGAGCATCTCATGAGATTACCCATTTTTGGGGATTATTCAAGCATCATGTAGCTATTGTTGGCCAGGTATAAATAACATGTTATTTATTTATCATAAGAGGTCACATTGTACTTGTCTACTGAAGTAATGGCTCAACCATTAGGGATGCCTACCAAAGACAAATCCCTCATGGAATACAATTCCAAGGTGCTACCTATCTCTGCTAAAATCAAAGCCACTATAATTCAGGGGAATCAAGGTATTTCATTGGTAACTTTCCTTAATGAAACCATGCGATTGTTGGATGAATGTATCTCACAAAGGTTTTGGCAAACAACTAAAGCCATGATTGAGGCCACAAAGGGTGTTGTTGGTATTGTGCATAAAATGATTCATGGTGGCAAGGAGTTTAACTAGATAGATTTCTTGCTTTGATCCAAAACTCAAAAGCTTTGGTTGAAAGATAATTCAAGAAACAAGAACAACACAATTATAATAATGCTATCTCTGAGAAGAGATGTTTTATTCATCAAATTTGCAGACCCAAACATATGTCTATCTCTAAGAAGAGATGTTTGATTTCCATTTTTGGTTACATCTTCATTTATACACATTTTTAAGGTAGGAGGAGGATGTGGAAGTTCACCAATCTCGAGGGAGATTAAGTGGTTGGAATTCCATGATTTACAACAATACAAAATTTGAGGAATTACTATTTTTAGAAACATATTATTTTTAGATTGCACTACTGAAATTGAAATTTGGGGAACTTACATTTAGTTTTCAAGGGTCAAAACCCATCAATAAAATCTCATGCCATCTCACGGTGTTCCCCTCATTATTATCTTTCCAATGGTTTAAATGAGGAGTCAAACAGAGCTATGGTGCAAAATTGATGGCTTCTAAAAGTTCTACCACCAATTGGGGTAGAACCATCACCTAAATTATCACCTAAAATATTGCTCGGATCATGCTTACAGAGTTAGAACATAATATTACTAAGGTTTTGGGCACTACTAAGAATACCTTCTAGTATCAATTCTTGGTATTTATCCTTGTCTTTACTAAGTGGAAATCTTTGATCACACAAGTTTACCCTAACATAAATTATTAGCCTGATGTATAATTTTCTAATTTGGTTGATTCTTCTACCAATTGTTATCATGATCAATCTCCTTTGTTCAAAAATTCAGAACAAGAAATGTTGTAGATAGTCATTACACATGTACATATTCCATTAAATGTTATGAAATTTTTGGGTCAACATGTTGTAATTCAACACTTGCCAAAAAAAACCTTTATTTGGATACACGAGCTCCCTCTAATGACTACTACACCATTAGGATTTTCTTAGACATGGCCATTGCATAGTGAGAAGTGCCATTACAAAAATCCTAGATTGCATAATGAGCTACACCTCTACAAGTTATTCCTCCTAACACCGCACCTCTGAGTTTTTCTACTACACCTACAGAGCTACCTCAATGCAAAAATATTAAGCATCTTACTTATCATAGCCCATATTCTCCACCCCATCAGAAAACAAGGAGCCAAGATTTTTGGTATACTGATCCTCATATTCTAAAGATCGCTTCTCAATATGGTTGGACTGAGTTATATATCAATGCAACTAAAGTTCACCACATCATGCTTGAAGATATGAAGGTTGATTTGTATGAAGAAGAGAGAGAAAAAGAGTTCTTCTTTTGGAAGGTTGTGTACATAGTGCAAATTCATAATAATCTACCACTAGAATTGTGGGTTTTTCATCAACCTTGCCCACCTTCTATTATGATAGACCTCTTAAGGAAATCCACTCATGTGAAACAAGCTCAGATGGATCTGACTCATGTTATCTTCTTTGGAGGCACACCTCCAACACAACTAGTGGATGTTTTGTTGGAGAGTTACCCAAAATATACACTACAGTGGAAATGATCAGTTAGGTATCACATGGTTAAGGAGGACCCTAAATATTCTGACATGGCTGAAATGGAAGTCCCTAGATCTACTACAACCACTTTCTAGCCTCTAATGTTGTCTAGTGCTTCGCTCAAAATGACATTTCCACAGGTGGCTATGCATGATATTTTTGAGGATGATTAAGTAAGGGTTCCATTTCATGCTCATAAATTCAAATGGTTGCATAATCTTATTCCTTTTCATAGTCTAATGAACAATTTTTTGCTCCTAAAATGGTCCCACTTGAGTCTCTGATAGATGAATAAAATCAAGCTGCTTGAGAGGAGGCTAACCATAATGTTGCTTGATGACATTGCAAGGAAGAGAAGAAATGGGTTAAGGCTAAAGCTACTCAAAAGTTGTAGGCTAAGATGGGGTGAGTTCAAACTCCTCCCTCTATACATGTTTTCAAAATGCCCATAATGATGCATGATATTTTTGATGCCAACCAGTAAGCTCCACATGTGGACTCTTCTCAGCAAGCTACTCCAGTGATAGTTCGGTAGTGTAATATTGACTTAGAGTAGGTAGTTCAATGTCATCAGGAGAATGGTATCACAACCTTATCTTAAGAAGCTCTAAGTGCTACTATTGATGTTATTTCTTTCACTAGTCCCCACGCTTCTCCACTGATCATTTCATCTATGGAGCCACCAAAAGTGCTAATTGGTGAGACTTCATTTCCTTCAACTATAAGTTTGTTTTTTGTTCAAGTGCCTTTGGATCCTTTGCCCTACAATGCAGATCAACTAGTTATAGAACTTCCATCTCCTTCAACCATTTTATCTATGATGTCTATGTTAGATTTACCTCTCCCTTCAGTACACAAGATTATGTTTTTCCTTCCACTTTCTCCTCTTTAGCATAATCTATCATCTATTTTGGCCACCTCATTAGATAACACACCAGCCAGCACTGACCTTTCTCTTGATGTTACTCAGCTTTCCCTGAGTAAACAAATTTAAGGTGTGGTTGCATTTCAAGAATTATTGTCTTAGTAGGCCCAATTTTTGGTTCAACAAGTTTCACAATGAGATGTTGAGAATGCTAATTTGCGCCATGCCCTATAATAGGCATGTGATAATATTCAATCTACCTATCTTGACATTATTTCACAAGTAGAGATTGACCCTAGTTAGCCTTTTATGGATCACCTTACTTTACATCTTGATTAGTTAGTTCAAGACTGAGAGCACTAGAAATCACATGCACAATATGATTAAAAAGGCCTGGTGATTAGAGATGAGACTATAGAACTATGTGAGTTACTTTCCAAGTATCAAACTCAACTCAGTGTGATAATTTGGTAAGCTAGACAAATCACTTGCTAATTGTTGGATTGGTGCCAGTACTTTGAGGATGTTTGGACTATATTATAAGTTGATTTTGCTACTACACAAACCACCTATATAGAATTTTTGAATCCTTTTGCAACCCCTCAATCTATGGATGTTGTTTTGAATTCTTTGATTGGTGCAAGGGATTCGATTGCTAATCAGTTACAAGGGTGGCATAATCAGATGAAGTGAAATTTCTTTGCTACAATGTACATAAATAAATTTGTGGATTGTCTTACATTAATTTTAGGAAATATGGATGCCAAGGTTTTATCTACCACCATTACTTCTAGTTCCTACAATGATTTTGATCTCTAATACTTTTTGTATGCTCAAGCCCCCCTATATGCCTTAGTTTGGGTTATTCAATAGGTTGTTTTAGAATTTCACACTTACAATTAGGAATTGGATACAATAGATGATTCCATTGCCCCCATGTTTTTTAATCATGTTTTCATACCTCCTAGTCAATTCTTGGTGGCTTTGCATCAAAAGAAATAGGCAACATCTTTTGTGGCACCATCTTTAACTATTCCTCTTCCATCTTCTGCTTTGGTTTAGGTGCTCTATTAGTTCTTATTTTATTTCTCTCTTTTGATGTCTCTTTTTGATTTGGTTCATAGAGGTTAGTTGGTTGAAAACCCAAAAGGGCATCCAATTGATTTTGGTATCTTACTAAAAACTTGAAAGGGTGGTCGGTTACCTTGTGATTTCATTTACTATGACTAGGTGTTGGTTAATTTTATTCCTTTCCAATTATTTTACTATGTTTTATTTTAAGGTGAGACAACTTATTAAGTCTAGGAAAGTGCTAGTGGGACCATATGTTGAAAATTATTTATTATATTATTATGACATGTCAACTATATGTTTAGTCAACATATACGAGAGTCTGCATTAGCAACTATATTTCATTTTGAATAGATTGTGTGGATCTAGGTTGTTTTAATTAATAAAGTCTATATGAAGGTTAAAATTATTGAATATTCCTTTCATAGTCTATTACAACCGCATCCCTAAGATATATCTAGAAAATGGGTACATATACAAGCTATAAAGAAGGAGAAGAGGTTAGACATGGAATAGTTGATATTGGACCATGTATGAGAAAGAATGGATCAGTCATATGTAAAATATTGATCTTTGTGTGATTATAAATGGTTTATGATTAAGTTATTCAACTAATTCTAAGTTATTTATATATACTTTTGTATGATTAATGATTAGGAAACAAATTATATACAAACTTTCTATTCATATAGTTAGTTAATCTCTAGGAGTAAATAGTGAATCTATCTAGTTAAAAGAAGGTAGAACATGTGAAAATCAAATTCACTCAATTATTATGGATAAGATAGCTATTCCACAAAATTTTATGATTTTTTAACTTTGCTAATCTAAATACATCATCTCTCTCATAGTTGTCCTCATAATTATCAATTTTTGGGAAACTAGGAACCTATGATAATAGATTTACATGCTTGTGTGATATCTTGCAATAGATCGGGTTTTCTATTAAACATTGAATGTTTAGGTTTAGAAATCATATAGCACATGATTACTTTCTTGTCTCTATGCATTCTTGCACCATCACTATCTACTCATCCATGAAAGTAGGGCCATTTCCTAATGGAATTAGTGTAGGGGATTATTGGTCTATGGTTGGTGTGGAAAAGTGCTCAGACGATGCTCTCCCTCCACACAGCAGTACTACTTATAGAGATGACACTTGAGATTACCACAAATACTTGAGTTTGAGAACTATGCTCCAAGGAAGCCATGTGTGTTATATTTACATTGTATTGTATTGCACTTATTATTTAATATTGTCATGAAGAGTTGTAATTACTTATTATTGTTTATTAACAGTGGTGGTTATAGACTTTTATTAGTTGTGGTTGAGTTAATATAGTTACTTTCCATATTTACATTATGATGTACTCTCATGATGTTAGATATATGTGATATATGATGTAATATGCTTTGTTTGCTATTATCATACTTTGAGTACTTCATATGATCTTTATTAGATTATGGTATAATCTATTTTTGGTATATGTGTTTTTTATTAAGTCATGTATTTCTAGGTAGATCCCAGTGGGGATATTTCAAGATTGATAAAAATGAACATTTGTTTTCTTTTTATATTTTCAGGTTTAGAATACACAGCTAAAAAATAAATAATATAATTATTGTTTTATTTTTGTGTTTTCAAACTTTCCTAAATAAATGCAAGTTGCACATGATTTGAAAGTTGAAATGAATAGAAAATTGAACTCTTTTTATGATTTTTTATATTTTTCTAAATGAATGTTCAATGAAATGATTTAAACAAGAAAATCTATATGTTCAATGCAAATGATTATGTTGAGTGTTATAATCTAATTTATTTTTATTGAAGGAAAATTAGATCAAATATTTCAAGACAATAACCTTAATGAATAGTAGAAGTGAGAGAAAAATACAAAATTTTACACTATGGGTGAGCAATTAGGGGAAAATAATTGAAGAAGAATGGCATGCAACCAATGGGTTTTTATAGGAAGGTGATTTTATGGATTTAAAATAATAAATATTGAAGAAATAATTTCCTAAAAATGAAAAGTGTGAATAAAATATCACTTAGGAAGATTGGGAATGTATGAGGACTCTGTTGACACTGTGGATTGCACCCTTGAAAGAAGGGTGATATTCTCTCTTCCACGCGGCACAATGGAGACTCCCCTCTTGTTGTGGGTTTGGAAAAACTAAGGGGAGAATATCTAAATAAGGGCTAGCTCCCTTTAATGCATCTCTGAAGTCTTCTTCTACTACTACTACTAACAATGGGGGGTGAAAAAGGAGAAGGATACAACCAAAACAAAAACTAATCTAAGTGGTGATGCACCAAATGATTTTGATATACTCAGTTAGTCACACTTGAAACTAGAAGACAACAGACATACACTTTATCTAATGAAAATACCAGACTGTAGGGAGCTTTAACAATGGGCTTAATGAAGACACATAGAAAATGAACTTACCATAGGCACTGTAGAAAACACACAATCTGATAACCCTTTTCTATCTCTATACTCTAGATGCAGCACTTCCTGTTAACCTGTAGAAATGGTGCTTTGTCTACACTATGTGTGTTGGTGTCAATTTGTGAAAGCATCAAGCTAAAATGACTGAACACAAAATTGATACACAGACACACTCAAAATCATAACCAATCAGATAGAGGTAAAACACATTCTTTTTGATCAAAGGTGAATTTTGGTAGGGATTCACCTTAAAAAATGAGAGATATCCTTATCAACTTGAGAGGTTACAATATATAGCATGAAAAAGAAGAGTATGGCACCTTCCAAAACAAGTGGCACATGTTGCATTGAACACATTGGAAAGAGGAAATCCACTAAAAGAACCATGTTATGGTAGTGTAAGTCTTGACTTTGGCATTTAAATCATATTAAATGTCATTATAAAAGCATGGGTTGCTTGATCATTTAAATGACAAGGCCACCCCACTTTATGAAACTTACACGACTGTCTGCTCATCTATACTCAAATCAAGAAAAATAGGCCACACCATTGAATGCTTGCACTCTTTGATGACCACTTGGTGGAGACTATTTCATCCATGATAATAGCTTCTCCTATCTACACCTTCTTTTGCCACCTGGGTTGATCTGATTCATGTCTATGCTTGGTTGGGTGCATCCTTTGGAACATTCCAAATGTTGTCATATGTGTGCATAACTATAATCTAGATTCTCTATTTTGTTCCCCTTTTCCTTGCTATTTTTTGTCTCCTTTCAATGGCTGATGCATCCCATCCAATTTGACATCTACGGGCATGTCACTATTCAAAAACCAACAGCTAGTTTGTTGCCTTGATTTTAACATTTGCGGGCCCGTTATACCATTGGCAATTTCTTCAGCCTTTTGTATTTAAACCTTTCAAAAGGGAAGGTGTCCCTTCAGATCTTGGAAAAGGTCCCCTTTTGGGTTACTGGGAGTCCCCCACAAGGGCACTTGCCCTTTGGGCTCTTTTGGGCTCCCTTGGTCATCTCAATTCCTTTAGACAAAATGTCTAATTTCTTCAGACATTTTTCCTGAAGGAAAACTTATTTTCATGTCTCAGCCTTTTCTTCAGTCTTCTCCTTTGATAAAATTCCTTCAAACAAAAGTTCGAAGGAATTCCTTTGGGCCCTTATCCAAAGTAATTTTCCTTAGTCTTCCATTTGTGAATTTCTTTGGACAAAATGTCTGAAGGAATTCCTTCAGGAATTTTGTTTAAAGGAATTCATCCATTTATTCTTCCTTGGATTTCCTTCATATTTAAGTTTGAAAAAATCCCTTGTTTTTCCTTTGGATTGCCTTTAGACAGAAATTCTCAATGAAATCTTTGTCATTTGCCATGGTCTTTCTCTGAAGGAAAACTTGGCTTTTGGCTTTCTCTTTAATCCCTCTACAAGTGTTCCCTACCCTCCACAAGGGCACTTTAGGCCCCAAGTTGCCCTTTGAAGCTTGCTGAAAGGTAAAAATGGTCACCTACCTACCCTCCAATAGGGCAATTTGTCTTTGGAGCTTGTAAAAAAACTTGCATTATTTTAACTGGCCCATCTCTTTGTCAAAAGTCTTGTCCAAGGCAATTTCCCAAAGTGAAATAAGTCCCATATCAAGCTGAGAACCTACAGGGCTTAGATATTTCAATTTTTTATAAAAATAGGCTATTGCAAAAGGTAAATGGAGCATTTATAGTAAGGGGGATACATCCAATGCTGACAGCTCAGGATAGCAGGGAAAGAAGGAGACTAATTTTTGGTCTATAAGACCAAAATGCTCAACAAATCTGGCAATTCCGAAGTGAAGCATGCCTTCCATGCTTAGGAAAACTAGTAGCTTACAGGTCCATTAGGCATGGAGTCAAAACATAGCCTAAAAGGTTGATAATAACCTTGATATATCCAAGAATCAATCATGAAGCCTTCACCCCAAATAGTAAACAAAACACACACAAGGCTAAAAAAACTATGAACATGTGCAAGAGCACTTAGGGAAAATAGAAAAAAACAAGGAAATATATACATGATGAGAGAAGGCTCAATGATAGTGCTTAAGGTATATCCCATTAATTGGGATATGTAGTTCTTCACAATCCAACTTGGAGAGTTGGAATGCATTGTGCTGCATGTACTGAGTGATAACATAAGGACCACTCCATAAGGCGTCAAACTTTGTGTGTTTTCTAGGATTAGCTCAGTCCTCATCCCACTTTTAGATGATGTCACCTTCAAAGAAGCCTTTTGATGAGGATTTCTCGTCAAAGTTCTTCTTCATTTGCTTCTGACAGCTGGTCATAGAAACCATGCCTTGGTCCCTTGTCTCATAAAGTTCCATCAATTCACACAACCTGACCTCCATGTTGTTTCATTCTTCTAATTATAGTTGGTGAGCAAGATCCAAGGCTGGTAATTCAATTGAAATAGAAATTCTAGCTTCCCTTCCATACACAAGCATGTATGGTGAATTGCCAACTACCCTCTTTGGAGTAACCCTATCTACCCAAAGGGCTATTTTCAACTTGGCATGCCAAGTTCTTTGATTCTACTCCATTGTCCTTTTGATAATTTTTATCAGATTCTTGTTGGTGGACTCAGCTAGCCCATTCCCTTATGGGTAGTAGTTGGAAGAAGTGCTAATATAAATGTCTTATCCTAATGCCCATTCACTCATTCTAGTTCCTAATAAATTCAATGCATTTTCTGAGATGATGGTAGCTGGGACTCCAAACCTTATCACTAGGCCTTCGTAAAAATCTAAGACTGCACTTTCATTGGCCTCCTTCAAAGTAACAGCTTCTACCCATCTCATTAAGTAGTCTGTAGTGGTCAAGACCTATTTATGGCCAGCACTAGAGGGAGGGTTGATCATCCCTATAAAGTATAGGCCCCATTGCATGAATGGTTGTTCCACTTGAATAGCCTGTAGAGACATTATAGCTAGTGATTATTTCCCATCAAAGAGTGCACACTTCTAGCACTTTCATACCCAGGCATGAGTTTCTCTGAATAAAGTGGGCCAAAAGTAACTAGCTCTCATAATCCTTACAGTTGTAGGCTTAGGATCAAAGAGACCACTAGCTAGCCCATTATGGAACTCAGATAGCACCTTGTCAACCTAACATGGGTCTATCCATCTCAAGAGTACTCTTGATAAATCCCTTCTAAATATCACCCCATCAATCAAGATATAAGCGAGAGATTGGAGTCTAAAATATCTCATCTTGGTCCTTTTTGGGTGAATATTTTGTCGTCAACTAACTGATGACAAAATGGGTATATCAACCACAGCACAGGGAGATTTATGCCACGAAAAGTGTGGGTTTACCAGATCTAGATGAGGTAAATCTCTCCTCTCATCAAGGGGAGGTTCCCTATGAATATTTATACACTATATGCATATATAATTAAGCAAAAAATAATACTTTGGGTGGTATAATAGCATCCACCTCTCTTTTTCAGAGGTGATGTCCAAGGAAAAAGAGAAAGAAATCTTAGTCGTTGGCTAAGAACCTTCCTCTTCTTTCAGGAATGGTATTGTGCCAAGAGTACAAAATCCCCTAAAGTGTAACAAATTTCACAAGGAAACTTACGTAAGCACAAAGTCTTCTGTAGCCTCCTTCACCGATTTGGAATACGCGTAACCATAGAGTGAAATGAAGCACAAAGTCTTCGCCTAAAACTACAAAGGATAAAAGGATCACAAAGATAAAAGTAGTTCAAAGTCTCTCTTATATCTTTTAGAAAAAACCTCAGATAATGTCTCTCTTATTAAATCAAACAAATAAGAGATTATCAAGAAAGAGGACATAAAAACTATTTCCTAAATAACACAGATAACTTCAACACAAAGTCTGAAATAAACTTGCTTCTCATTTATTCAACAAAATATGATTTACAAGTTGAGCACAAAGTCTCAATAAGTGTCTCGATTTTAGCAGAGTTTTTGCTCTCAATTATCACAGATTGATTTACAAAAGAGGTCCCCTCTATATATAGGGAGAAACTTTCAAAAACTAAAAAATATTAAAATACAAAAATATCTTAGTCAAAGATGACTCATCTTTGACTTTTGAGATATTTTTCTAGATTTTTTACATGTAATTACACATTACAAAATTACATGCACTTTTTCATGAAAAAAGTGCATGAAAAAAGAAGAGAGAAGGGGAAAAAGTTTCAGCTCTTGCCGCCAGACTTCTTCAGATGAGCATCGTACATAGCAATGGATGCCTGAATTCCTATATTGTCTGGTGCAACGGTGTTCTTGAAGATGACCCTAGCTCTGATTAAAGCATCCTTCGATGTTGTGATTGCCTTAGCATGACTAGTTAACTTGGATCTTAGTTTATCTAGAGTTAACTGAGTATCTAAAATATTGTCCACAAAAGTCATTGAGAAGGTTTTCTCTTCAAAATCTCTCTAAATCATACCCTTGAATCCTCAAAGCATCTTTTCAGCTGAGAAAAATTGATTATCCTTGGTGGTGAGGTCACAAGGTAGTTCTTCCAGTCTATTCAACAGGCATGTATCGCTTTTCTTACTAGCATCCTTAGAAGACTAGAGATCTTCGATGAGCTCCTTGAGTACCTGAATCCTGTATATAAGTGATTCCTTAATCTCAACATAAAAATATTTGCTAGAAACAACACTGATGGAAATCAAGGTGCTTTTCTTTATATTCTTCATTTCCCTCCACTCGCTGAGATATTTCTCTGCACTGTCAATGTCCTAAGAGATAAGAGAGACAAGGTCTTCTAAATCTGTCCTCAGCTTCTTCATCTTGCCTATCTTTTTAGCAACTTTTGTAAGTAAAGAAATTCTCTGAGTGTGCATCTTCACAATGTAATCCTCCAACACTTTTCCTTTCATATAGGTCCTCTCTACTTTCTAGATGATAGGGTCGTCAACAGAGAAGGCTTCTGAAGTTGTCATTTCAGAGGGAAGGGTGAATTTCCTTATTACTGTTGTCAACTATTCTATCTTGGCCTTATAGTAGCCCTTCATCTCCTTTTCTCTATCAAATTTCTAAACCATGATGTCCATTACAGACTGTAGATCACTTTTCGCACCTTTGTGAGTAACTTTTCCAAGTTCAACATGAGAGATGGAATAGTTGCTCATGTCAAAACCCTCAAGGGTTACATCCTGCAGAGGTTTAGCTACTTCTAGAAATTTATGCCCCTTTTTCTCAACCAATTTTGAGAGGATCCTTGGTCTCTTAGGGGCCTTAGTTTTCATCGGCACTATCTTGCCAAAATCGAAGTCATCTACAGAGATGGCTATCTTCTTTATTTTAGGCGTGAAAGTTGACATCCAAAGAGGGAGAGAAGAAGTACTTACTATGGCAATGGTTCATGCAGCTAGTGTCACCATGGTAACGTCTGCACTACTAGTGGTAACAGTGGTTGTATTAGGATTAATAGGTGTAACTATACCAGCCGCTGATTGATCAAGGGTAGAGCTTTCTCTTAGATTGAAGGAAGGAGATGCCAAACTAGGAATAGATCCAGAGGAGCGAAGAGTATCTCTAGAAGCATCTCGAGGGTCGCCAAACATAACTCTAGAAGCATCCCGAGGGTCGCCAAACATAACTCTAGAAGGAGAGGCAGCTCCAGAAGAAAGAATGTTGATAGGAGATAGAGGTGAAGAAGATGCCATAGGACACTAAGGTGGAGAAGGAGAGACATCTGTAAGTCATTGTGCCCCTTCTTGGGAAGGTAGAGGCTCAATCTTTTGCTGCTCTGAGGGCCTGTCATCTGTCTCTATTTATTGATCTACCTATTCTTGGGAGCCTTGTTCTCTAACTCCCTTAATCGTTGATTTTAGATCTTCAACAACCTTTGATTTCTTAGAAACAAAGATGATTCTAGGCTTGTGAGGCTTAGATGGAGAAGGAACATCACCTTTGTTCTTGGTCTTATTTTTTGTCTTCTTCCTCATTTCTGCTTGGAACTCAGCCTCTGATCCTATAATAAACTCTTTCAGTATGATCCCTTTGGCTGCTAACTAATCATTGGTGTTAGCCAATATTGGCTCAAATCTCTTCCTCAGAGAAGTTAGTTCTTTCTGAGACCACTGTATTGGAGGAAGAGGGGAGTCATCAATCTTCTTAGCTAGGTACCTGCTGTTGATAATGCTCTTATCATCAACCAAGTTGGAGGGAATATCTACAAGCCCCAAATATTCAATTTGTTTCAGGATCAGCGTGGTATAGTCCATCCTCCTAATTTTTTCAGATGTCCTTAGGTCTACCCAGATGTCTTCGATCATAGGCTCATGAAATTGAGTCTTTTGTCTGATTCCTTGACATACCTATAGTCAAAGTTGTCCCTTCTCTTAAACTGTTTCATGGTAACCGGCTGCATCTCTATTTCCATGACTTTGGCTTTGGCTGCTGTCAAAATTGAGTATATGCCAATTTCAATTGGAAACCTAAAACCTAGCTTTTTTAGTTCTATCTGCCTAGTATGTATGATAACCATTTGTTTACATAGCTCCATTAGGACTAACTTATCAGAAGGAAACTTGGGGAGCATATAGGGATAGCCTTGGAAAAAGCCAACTAGAAGATAGCAGAAGGAGGGAAATTATAGGAACATACAGCCATAGTCATTGACGACCATCCATGCCTCATCAGATATTCTCTTCTACTCAAGCTGAGGGTCGAAGAGGCATAAAAATATGACAAAGATAACATCATTTACCTTTCTAAAATAATGGATTGATCCTTGCAGCATTAGCTGGGGGTAATATGAGTAGACTGGGGTGATTTTTCTATCCCCTTCAGTTGTCAAACTTGGAAAGGTTTGCATCAAAGCAGCTATGTAGACTAGGTACGAAGTCATATAGAACTTTGAAGTAGTTTATATCTTGGTTAGCTGCTCATGAAGATTGTTGCTAATATGCTCACCCCATAAGATGACCTGTTTACCTTGGAGGATGATTTTGATGAATGGGTACATCCACTCGTGGAATTGTGAGGAAGATGGGAGGCCTCGCACTCTGCTGAGAAGGGTGATCAAGTCACCTACTTCTTCAATGAAATCGCTCCTTGAAAAGTTCTGTAGCCATCTAGATAAATTGGTTCAGGAGGTCTTTAGCCACCTGTTATTCATTACTTTTTTTGCCCTCTCAGGGTCTTTGTCATACTCCTTTGGTGCCTCTATGAAGTCAATCCTCAGCACTTCAGTAGCAGGAGGGCACATGAAGACTTTGTCAATGAATTTGAGGTCCATCCAAATTATTACGTGGCCACTGGCATCTGAGACTGATCTCATCTCTTTATTGTAAAATTGGGCACACTAGAGGATGAACTCCGTATGATGTGCTGCCACCAGGAAAGTGGCAACCAAATGAATGTTGCTCTCGATGATTCTTTTTATTTCAGAGCTCGGGTTCATTGCCTTGGTTTTGGTCATGAATTTGACCATATCTACGTGGCCAATTTTTTTATCTCTAATGTCATCAATGTTAAAGGTGATCAAAGTGATCAGAAAGATGCCTTGATACTTGTACTTTATGGCCTTTGACTTTTTTGGAGAAGTTTTAGACATCATAACTGGCCTCGATTGAGCGGGTGCTGATGAACACAAATCTTCAGAATGTATTGAAATCATGATCGTGTAGTTAGGGAATAGTAGGCAAATTGGGGAATTCACACGTTGGGTGATTATGATCAAGGAAGGGCACTTAACAGGGCTAGGTTAGAAAATGAGAAAAAAAAAGGAGAGGGGAAAATTGAAAAAGAGTGAAAATTTCTCCAGAGTTGAAGAAATTTGGAGGAAAAATGCAAGGATGGAAAAATTTGCCACCCAATCATGTGGAAATAACTGCATGTATGGGCGGCAAATTTTGCTGCCCCTGCATGCAAAAAAGAGAAGAAAATAGCACAGGTGATGAATTTCACTGCCCTTGCATGTCTAGATGGAAGGAAGGTGTAGGGGTAGCAAAATTTGCCACCCTTACACCTTCAGCCTGCATTGACGGCAAATTTCACCACTGATGCAAGTCAGGAAGGAACATGTATCGGTGGCAAAATTTGCCACTGAAACAGGTTTGAAAATCAAGGGAGCATGGGTGGCAAAATTCGCCACCCATGCAGGGTTAGTTAGAAAGTCATGGGCGGTGAATTTCACCACCCATGCACCTTTGGGAATAAACAAGAGGTATGGGTGGCAAATTTTTTTGCCCATGCAGTCTGATGCAAGAAAATCATGGGCCAGAAGGGAGGACACTGGCTGACATGTAAGGGAGAAAAAAGTTCAGCGGGGGGAAAGGAATGGGAGCAGGCCAATCAGCCCTAGGGGAAGAAAACAAAAAAATAAAAACCCCAACAACTTGGAAAACAAACTAAAAGAGGAAAATAAAAAAGAAATGAATGCCAAATACATGACCTACCTGGAAAGCCACGCGTGCAGCAAGTTTAAATTCACAAAAATGCACTTTTACCCATTCGCTGGATCGTCCAGAGGTGGAGGGCAGGAGGAAGATAGGAGGAATGAAGAAAAATAAGGTTAAAATTACATTAAGTGGGGTGAAAACCGACTCCAACAACACAATGCATGTGGAAATAAATGCTGAGTGTGAAAAATGAGGCATTGCAGGGGCAGTGAATTTCACCGCCCTTGCATTGAAAAAATTGGGACATGCAAGGGTGGCAAAAATTACTGCTCTTGCATGTGAGAAGTGAAAACTTGCATGGATGGATAAATTTTCCACCCATGCAGGTCCAGATGCAGGGGTGGAAAAAATTTTCACTTCTACATGCGTCAAGAAAAAATGCACTGGCGGCAAAAATCGCTGCCCGTGCACGAAAATGGAAGAAAAACACTAACTCTAAAAAAGGTAGATTTAGGTCCCCTAGTTGTAATGAGACCGTGAAAACCTTCACGTTTTGAGAAACATGTAACGATGTTACGAATTTCAAATGGTACAGTTGGGCCAAGATGAGAATGAGAAAAACCTGTCTCAAAAATGAACTTAGAGAGATGAAAGATGAAACAGACAAGTTTCGTAGGGGGTTGTTCCCAAAAATGAGCTAAGCTAATTTTGGAAACAACAGCTAGCTCCTGTTGGAGAACTTCTATTAATCAACTCGATCAATGGGAGTAGAAACTAGTCTCTAAGTTCCTTCATGCAAGCCATTGGGCTACGGAGTTAGGCTAAAAATAAAAGAAAAAAGATAACACATAAAAAAATATACATATATACAAATAGACCCATCTAAGCTTCAAGGATTGAACAGCTTCAGATGTTTCCCACTGTGGAGTAGTGAAAATTATGTTCCATCCTGATATTCTAGCAAGAAGTTGGCCTCACCATAGAGCTGTCGAATGGTGAATGGACCTCTTCATAAAGAGTCAAATTTGTCGTGCATTCCCTTCGGTTCTCGCCTCTTGTCCCATAACAAGACTTGATCTCCGACTTGAAATTCACAAACTTTAGTCTTTTTATCAAATAGTTTCTTCACCTGGTTCTGATGTGATGTAATCCGATCCACCACCATGGTTCACTGTTCATTTAGTTCAGTTAAACACATGATTCTTTTGTCGACCAAACTTTTGAAGGTTGAGTCTTTGATTGCTTTGGCTAACCTGAGCACTGGTAGTTTTAGGGTAATGAGGATCTCTGCATTCAAGCCATACAAAAGTTAGAAAGGTGACATACATATAACCCTTTTGGGTGTTATCCTATCCACCCATAAAGCATCATACAATGCTTTGTGCCACGTTCTCTGATTGTCGTCTACCAACTTTCTGATAATAATGACCAGGTTCTTATTACTCGATTCTGCTTGGCCATTTCTCTAAGGGAAATAATCTGAAGTGTGGGATAGGGTAATCCCATAATAAAAACAAAATTGAGTAATTTCATGTGAGAAAAAATAGGCCGCATTATTTGTTACAATTTTGAGTGGGACCCCAAACTGAGAGATGATATTTTCCTTAAGAAAATTGCACACCACTTCAGACGTAGCATGCTTGGTTGGGATGGCCTCCACCCAGTTGGTAAAATAATCCATTATCGTGAGGACATAATCATGTCTAGCACTCGAAGATGGGTTGACTGTACCAATGAATTCAATACCCCACTACTAAAAAGGCTCCTCGATTACTACTAGCTTGAGAGACAATGCATCCAGTTTAGGCTTCCCAATGAATTATTGACACAATTCACACTTACGCACCCATTTGTAGGCATCTTGGAACAGCGTGAGCCAATAGTATCTTGCTCATAAAATCTTGTGCACTATCACTAGTGTATAAAATGCCCTCCACAGGCCAAATTGTAGAAAGACTCCAAGAGTTTTCCTTGTTGCACCTTATCAACACAATGAAGAAATGTCCCATCTAGGTTTCTTTTGTATAGACCATTATCCCATAGAATATAACTAATAGCTTTTAATTTAACATTCCATTTCTTCTTATAAGATAGATGAGTGGGACACTCACCATATGTCATAAACTGGGCGATATCATAATACTACTCATCAGTAGTGGCAAAAAAGAGGACCGTAGGCATGCCTTCAATCTCTATTTCTTAACTTTTTGCTTCATCTAGAATATTGTTGGTGATCAACTGACAAAGACCCTTTCCCCATACAAGTTTGGTAGGTTTGATTTCTAGATCAAACTCCTAAATCTTGGCAATCCAATTACCCCTATTCGTACCAAACTCCTATTGAGTCAAAATGGACTTCACTGTTGTATCAGGTATGAAAACTTTGATGTGCGAGTTCAGGATATAAAACCTGAAATGTTTGACTGCTTTGACCACCACGTATGCATGCTTCTCCATGTTAGAATATTTTAGCTCATGAACCTTGAGTGGAAAACTCATGAAAGAGATAGGATATTCTACACCTTCTTGGTTCTATTGAATTAAAATGGCTGAGAGTGTATGTTCAGAAGCATAAGTATATATTTTGAAGCTTTTGGTGTAGTCTGGACAACCCAGGACTAGTGCACGAGCAATTGCTTATTTGATTTTTTTAAATGATGATTTGCCCTAAGCAGTCCATCTAAAAGTAGCATTATATTTCATCATATTAATGATGTGGCAGGTCTTCTCAGCGAGCTCAAGAATGAATCTCCAAAGAAAATTCACCTTTTTGAAGAAAGAGTGAACCGCAATTTTGTTGGTAGGCAGAGTAAGTTCCTGGATGGACTTGACTCTTTCCAAATCAATTTTAATACCTTCTCAGGACACAATGTGTTTGAGAAGTTTTCCTTCAGTCACTCCAAAGATAGATTTCTTTGGATTTAGAGAAATACCATTTTGACGGCAGCGTTCTAGTATTCTTTGTAAATGATGGACATGGTCAGAATGATGTTTTGAAAATACTATCAAATCATCTAGGTACACCACAATGAACTTTCCCATTTCATCCTTGAAAGTGAGATCCATCACTCTTTGAAATGTGGCACCTGCATTTATCAGACCAAAAGGCATTCTTCGATAAGCGAAGGTGCCCCAAGGTGTGGTAAAGGTAGTCTTATGTTGATCTATTTTTCCAACCTCAACCTAATTGTAACTCGAGAAACCGTCCAGCATTGATAACATCTCGAAACCTGTTACCATTTGCAGAACTTGATCCATGATAGGAAAAGGGTAGTTATCTTTTAAAGATAACTGATTTAAGTTCTTGAAATCCATGTAGATTCAAATTTCACCATTTTTTTTCCTGACAGGGACTATGTTGACAATCCATGTGGAGTGATGGATTGGGAAAATTATCTGGGAATCAAGTATTTTTTGTATCTCAGCTAAAATAGTACCTAAGATTTTTGGGTTATATTGCCTAGACTTTTGTTTGTAAGGCACAAAATTTACCTTAAGAGGAATGTCATGGTGAATGTCATCAGGCCTGAGGGATTTCAAGTCATCATAGGAATAATCCAAGATGTATCTATATTGGCAGAGTAGATTAGCAAGCCTAAATCTCTCCTTAAGAGTGCAGCATTTCCTAATGTTTACCATCTTAGGATCTCCCTTGGTTCCCAGGTTTACTTGATCAAAATCCTGGGAAGAGTTTGAATTTGTCTGCTATTGTTTGACAAACCTGTCATGGTTATCAAACAATTTCTCTAAGGAAACCAGGCCTTTGAGAATCTTGTTCCCCTTAAGCTGAAGGAAATCTTCACCTATGTTCAGATTCGATTCAGAGGTTGCTTCACATTCTCAAAGTTCACTGCCTTCAAAATGCAGTTGTTCAAAACTGTCCTTTTGCTCCAAGAAGGCGATGATTTGATCATCATTGTTGAATACTTGCCAATAGCTGGCATTATCAGGTACACTTGGCCAAAAGACCAGTTTAATAGTGTACTTATCTCCTTTAAAATCTAGGTGGGGAACCAAGAGAGTAGCAGAGATAGCCAATGCATCCGCCTGGTCATTGAATTCCCTTAGAATGGCAGAGATGTTGAAAGCGTCAAAATTTTCAATTTGATCCCAGGCCAGATTGCAATAGTGGTGCAATCTTTCATTCTTGGTCTGATAGAGGTTTCTTACCTGGCAAACTACCAATTTGGCATTCCCTTTAGCATGGAGCAATTTAATGCCCTTTTCTATAGCAGCCTGTAATCCGAGTAACAGGGATTCATACTCAGCTGTGTTGTTGGTGTTGTTGAACTGCAACTTGTAGGACAAAGGAACAATATCTCCTTGAGGAGATACCAACACAACCCCGACTCCCAAATCGGTAGAAGAGCAGCTGCCATCAAATTCTAAGGTCCATACCCATTAAACACCACTTTTTATTTGAAAACTTCTTCGTTTGGGGGAAGAGGTTCTTCCATGTGTTCATTTTGCTTTGTTGATTCTCTCGCTATGTCAGCTGAACACAATTCCAAGTTGTCACCTATAGGAGTTTCATCGGATGACTCATGGATCTCATCTATAGATAGGAAGTAGTTGCCCATGCCTAAAGACTCAAATAAAATTTGAGCTTCTGGTGTTGATGATCGGGTGACTACATACCTTGCCTCTTTTTCAAGAAGCAAATTCTTCATAACACCTTAAATTGGGATCCTCGCTTCCGACAAGTCCATGCTTAGCTCGCCTCCAACATCTTTGCAGAAATTCTACCCAAGTAGGATGTTGTAAGAGGCTGGAACATCAGCCACTAGAACTGTCATTTTTATTCTCTTTTCTAGAAAAATTGTGAAAGCAAATTGAGCATCTTTTATCTGACTAAGGAGTGAAACTTGCTTGTTTTCTATAAAAAAACACCTCCCAAAAGTTTTGGTCAAAGTTAGACCAAGGGAATCTTCCACCTTGGCTGGCATGACATTATTAGAGGCTCTAGAGTCTATAATGTAATTACTCAATTTGTAACCATTTATAAGTAGGGAAATATAAAAAGGTTCTATTTTCTTGGGAGTAATAAGAGGAGTCACGACAAGATTATTTTGGGCAGATTTATTTTTGGGGGGATCATGAACAGCTTTTGAAAATCTTGTCCTATGGGGATGGCTTTATTTTTCACATATTCTGCCAACCTATCAAATTGTTCAGGGTTAGCTCTCAAATATTCAATCTCTATCATTTGGATCTTGGTCTTCTTGGTGTGATCAATTATATCAAATAATTGAAAGCAATTTGAAATAGAAGAAGAGGGTCCATCATCTGGGTCTTTAGTAGGTGTGGCACTGGTTTGAGCAACAGAGCTGGAAGGTATAAGGTGGTTGGATGTAGTTAATTTTTAATGAATTACCTGATCTTTTGATTGAGGAGGCAATGGAGTTCCTTGTTTAGCGATGGAAACCACCTATCAAGGTTCTTCTTCTTCTTTTCCTTTGTCAGCTTGTGGAGCTGACTAGTTTTGAGATCTAGTGAAAATAGCATAAGATCCATCCAACCCTTCTCCTTTACTTCCAGCTTCATCTTGGTAATCTAGGAAACCAATATTGGAGTCACCAGCTAATTCTTCTTCTTGATCATCGAAGAGATTAGCATCATCTTGTTGGTCCAACTGAGGTTGGAGCGAATAGTCATGTTCAGCCTCTAGGTAACCGATCGCTGAATTGGTAGATGTTGCTTCAATGGCCAATTTCCCTAGAGGGAGAGGTAGCTGATTTGGTTGCCCTTGGTTTCGGGTAGCATTACCCTAATATTGCTAATTCTAGAACATTCTCCTGGGCATATCTTGATAGATGGGAGCAGACGTACCTTGGGTTATTTGTCTCTTCAAAGCTATCAGTTCATTTGTCAATTTTTGCACTATAGGATCTATAGTGCCTATAGAAGAGCTTTCAGCAGATGAAGAGAATCTATTTTTACTAAGGTCTTTTCTGATCTTACTTACCAGAATAAGATCATCCTCAATCTCAGTAGCCAAATTTTGAGCCAACGTGAGATCCATAGGGCCAACTCGCCTCAACATGAAACTTACTTTGGGAAGCTACGAGTTGATAAAAAACACTTCAGATTCTCCGGTGTGGGTTGAGCGACAGTTGGAATTCAGTTCCTTAACTTATTGAATTTAGCTATGAAATCCCTCATGGGTTCCTGGGATTCTTTTTTCATCTGTGTTAGCTATGCTAACAAGGCATGTGCATCTTTAGCAAGTTTAAATCTAGCTTCAAATATGGACTTTAGTGTATTCCAGTCGATTATAGTTTGAGCTTGAAGGGGGTAAAACCAATCTGCGGCTGTGCCTTGTAAAGTTTCTACAAAAATTCTCACTGCTACATCTTCAAATTCCACACTGATTATGCCACATGCTATGGAGAAAGTGGCAATATGCTCGTCAGGATGAACCTTCCCGTCACCAAAAAATTTGGAAAATTTTTTTCTAGAACTGCGAGGTAGTTCATGCAAGGGTGGGGCCAAATTAAGAGGACCAAAGGAATTGCCCCACAGGCCTTGAGCCATTATGCTAGGATGATTAAATGGTAGGATAACAAATCTTGGTGGGGTGTTTATAGGTAGGGCACTATTAACAGTAGGAAAAGAATCTCTACCTTGTGTTAGTGACCCGATAAGGTCAGGAGGAAGACTCCTAGATCATTGGAGGAAAGGTGGTGGAGGAAACAGATTGAAATTGCTCTGTTGCACCAACTTAAACATGGGGTCAAAAACACCCTTAGATCTCTGGCTTCTTTTGTAGCATGGAGTTGCCATATTTCAAATGAAAAAGGGACTGGAACTACTTCAAGTTGAAGCTTGAAGCTTCAAAATGCACGTTAGTAGTCCCCAGTGGAGTCACCAAAAAGCTATTGGGTGAATATTTTGTCATCAATTAACTAATGACAAAATGGGTATATCAACCACAACACAAGGAGATTTATGCCACAAAAAGTGTGGGTTTACCAGATCTAAATGAGGTAAATATCTCATCTCATCAAGGAGAGGTTCCCTATGAATATTTATACGCTATATGTATATATAATTAAGCAAAAAATAATACTTGGGGTGGTATAACAGCATCCACCTCTCTTTTTTCAGAGGTGATGTCCAAGGAACAAGAGAAAGAAATCTTGGTCGTTGGCTAAGAACCTTCCTCTTCTTTCAGGAATGGTATTCTAACAAGAGTAGAAAATCCCCTAAAGTGTAACAAAGTTCACAAAGAAACTTGCATAAGCATAAAGTCTTCTGTAGCCTCTTTCACTGATTCAGAATGCATGTAACCGTAGAGTGAAATGAAGCACAAAGTCTTCGCCTAAAACTACAAAGGATAAAATGATCACAAAGATAAAAGTAGCTCAAAGTCTCTCTTCTATATTTTAAAAACGTCCTCAGATAATGTCAACACACACACTTTGCTTATTAAATCAAACAAATAAGAGATTATTAGGAAAGAGGACATAAGAACTATTTTCTAAATAACACAGATAACTTCAACACAAAGTCTGAAATAAACTTGCTTCTCATTCATTCAACAAAATATGATTTACAAGTTGAGCACAAAGTCTCAAAAAGTGTCTCAATTTTAGCAAAGTTTTTGCTCTCAATTATCAGAGATTGATTTACAAAAGAGGTCCCCTCTATATATAGGGAGAAACTTTCAAAAACTAGAAAATATTAAAATACAAAAATATCTTAGTCAAAGATGACTCATCTTTGACTTTTGAGATATTTTTCTAGATTTTTTACATGTAACTACACATTACAAAATTGAATGCACTTTTTCATAACAAAAGTGCATGAGAAAAGAAGAGAGAAGGGGAAAAAGTTGCAGCTCTTGCCACCAGACTTCTTCAGATGAGCATCATACACATAGCAATGGATGTATGAATTCCTATACTATCTGGTACAATGGTGTTCTTGAAGATGACCCTAGCTCTGATTAAAGCATCCTTCAATGTTGTGATTGCCTTAGCATGACTAGTTAACCTAGATCTTAGATTATCTAGAGTTAATTAAGTATCTAAAATATTGTCCACAAAATTCATTGAGAAGGTTTTCTCTTCAAAATCTCTCTGAATCATACCCTTGAATCCTCAAATCATCTCTTCAGCTAAGAGAAATCGATTATCCCTGGTGGTGAGGTCGCAAGGTAGTTCTTCCAGTCTATTCAACAGGCATGTATCACTTTTCTTGCTAGCATCCTTAGAAGACTCGAGATCTTCAATGAGCTCCTTGAGTACCTGAATCTTGTATATAAGCGATTCCTTAATCTCAACATAGGAATCTTTACTAGAAACAACACCGATGGAAATCAAGGTGTTTTTATTTAGATTCTTCATTTCCCTCCACTCGCTGAGATATTTATCTACACTGTCAATGTCCTAAGAGATAAGAGAGACAAGGTCTTCTAAATCTGTCCTCAGCTTCTTCATCTTGCCTATCTTTTCAGCAACTTTTGTAAGTAAATAAATTCTCTGAGTGTGCATCTTCAAAATGTAATCCTCCAGCACTTTTCCTTTCATATAGGTCCTCTCTACTTTCTGGATGACAGGGTCGTCAACAGAGAAGGCTTTTGGAGTTGTCATTTCAGAGGGAAGGGTGAATTTCCTTATTACTGTCGTCAACTATTCTATCTTGGCCTTATAGGAGTCCTTCATCTGCTTTTCTTTGTTGAATTTCTGAACCGTGATTTCTATTGTAGACTGTAGATCATTTTTCGTACCTTCGTGAGTAACTTTTTCAAGTTCAACACGAGAGATGGAATAGCTGCTCATGTCAAAACCCTCAAGGTTTGCATCCTGTGGAGGTTTAGCTACTTCTAAAAATTTATGCCCCTTTTCCTCAACCAATTTTGAGAGGATCCTTGGTCTCTTAGGGGCACCGGCACTATCTTGCCAAAATTGAAGTCATATGTAGAGATGGCTAGCTTCTTTCTTTTAGGTGTGAAAGCTGACATTTAAGGAGGGAGAAAAGAAGTACTTACTATGGCAATGGTTCCTACAGCTAGTGTCACCATGGTAATGTCTACACTGCTAGTGGTAATAGTGGTTGTAGTAGGAGTAACAGGTGAAACCGTATCGGTCATTGATTGATCAAGGGTAGAGCTTTTTCCTAGATTGAAGGAAGGAGATGCCAAACTAGGAATAGATATAGAGGAGTGAAGAGTATCTCTAGAAGCATCCTGAGGGTCACCAAATATAACTCTGGAAGGAGAGATGACTCCAGAAGAAGGAATGCTGATAGGAGATAGAGGTGAAGAAGATGCCATATAAGATTGAGGTGGAGAAGGAGAGATGTATGTAAGTCATTGTGCCCCTTCCTGGGAAGGTAGAGGCTCAATCCTTTGCTACTCTGAGGGCCTGTCATCTGTCTCCATTTGTTGATCTACTTGTTCCTGGGAGCCTTGTTCTCTAACTCCTTTAACTGTTGATTTTGGATCCTCAACAACCTTTGATTTCTTGGAAACAAAGATGATTCTAGGCTTGTGAGGCTTAGATGGAGAAGGAACATCACCTTTGTTCTTGGTCTTATTTTTTGCATTCTTCCTCATTTTTGCTTGGAACTTAGCCTCTGATCCTTTAATAAATTCTTTCAGTATGATACCTTTGGTTGCTAACCAATCATTGGTGTTAGCCAATATTGGCTCAAATCTCTTCCTCAGAGAAGTTAGTTCTTTATGAGACCACTGAATTGGAAGAAGAGGGGAGTCAGTAATCTTCTCAGCCAGGTACCTACTGTTGATAATGCTCTTATCATCGACCATGTTGGAGGGAATATCTGCAAGCCCCAAATATTGGATTTGTTCTAGGGTCAGCCTGTTATAGTCCATCCTCCTGATTTCTTCAGCTATCCTCAGGTCTACCCAGATGTCTTCGATCATAGGCTCATGAAATTGAGTCTTTCATCTGATCATGTCCTTGACACCCCTATAGTCAAAGTTGTCCCTTTTCTTAAACTATTTCATGGTAACCAGTTGCATCTCTATTTCCATGACTTTGGCATTGGCTGCTGTTAAAATCGAGTATCTACTAATTTCAATTGGAATCTTGAAACCTAGTTTTTTTAGTTCTATCTACCCAGTATGTACAACAACCATTTATCTACATAGCTCCATTAGGAATAACTTATCAGAAGGAAACCTGGGGAGCATATAGGGATAGCCTTGGAAAAAGTTAACTCGAAGATAGCAGAAGGAGGGAAATTGGAGGAACATACAGCCATAGTCATTGACGACCATCCAGGCCTCATCAGATATTCTCTTTTGCTCGAGCTAAGGGTCAAAGAGGCTTAAAAATATGGCAAAAAAGGTGTCATTTACCCTTCTAAAATGGTGGATTGATCCTTGCACCATTAGCTGGGGTAATATGAGTAGACTGGGGTGATTTTTCTGTCCCCTTTAGTTGTCAAACCTGGAAAGGTTCACATTAAGGCAGCTATGTAGACTAGATACGAAGTCATATAGAACTTTGAAGTAGTTTGTACCTTGGTCAGTTGCTCGTGAAGAGTGTTGCTAATTTGTTCACCCTAGAAGATGACCTGCTTACCTTGGAGGATGATTTTGATGAACGGGTACATCCACTCATGGAATTGTGAGGAAGACGGAAGGCCTCACACTCTGTTGAGAAGGGTGATCAAGTCACCTACTTCTTCAATGAAATCACTCCTTGGAAAGTTCCACGACCATCTGGATAAATTGGTTCTGGGGGTCTTCAGCCACCTATTATTCATTACTTTCTTTTCCCTCTCAGGATCTTTGTCATACTCCTTTTGTGCCTCTATGAAGTTAATCCTCAGCACTTCAGTAGCAGAAGGGCACATGAAGACTTTGTCAATGAATTTGGGGTCTAGTTGAATTATTACATGGCCATTGGCATCTGAGCCTAATCTCATCTCTTTGTTGTAAAATAGGGCACACTGGAGGATGAACTTTGTATGATGTGCTACCACCGAGAAAGCGACAACCAGATGAATGTTGCTCTCGATGATTTTTTTCATTTTAGAGCTCGGGTTCATTACCTTGATTTTGGTCACAAATTTGGCCATATCTATGTGGCCAATTTTTGTATCTCTAATGTCGTCAACATTAGAGGTGACCAAAGTGATCAAAAAGATGCCTTGATACTTGTACTTCATGGCCTTTGTCTTTTTTAGAGAAGTTTCAGACATCAAAACTGGCCTCGATTGAGCAGGTGTTGATGAGCAAGAATCTTCAGAGGGTACTGTAATCATGATCATGTAATTAGGGAACAGTGGGAAAATTGGGTAATTCGCACATTGGGTGATCATGATCAAGGAAGGGCACTTAACAGGGCCGAGTCAGAAAATGAGAAAAAAAAGGAGATGAGGGGAAAAATGAAAAAGAGTGAAAATTTCTCCAGAGTTGGAAAAATTTGGAGGAAAAATGCAAGGGCATCAAAATTTGCCCCCCAAGCATGTGGAAAGAACTACATGTACGGGCAGTGAATTTCACTACCCTTACATGCAAAAAGGAGAAGAAAATGGCACGGGCAATGAATTTTGCTACCCTTGCATGTCTAGATGGAAGGAAAGTGTAGGGGTGACAAAATTCACCACCCTTGTACCTTTGGCCTGCGTAAGTGGCAAATTTTGCCACTGATACAAGTCAGGAAGGAACATGTATCAGTGGCAAAATTCATTGTCAACACAGGTTTGAAAAGTAAGGGAGCACGAGCGACAAAATTTTCCGCCCGTGTAGGGTTAGCCAAAAAGTCATGGGTGGCAAATTTCACCACCTATGCACCTTTGGGAATAAACAAGAGGTATGGGTGGTGAATTTTTCCACCCGTGCAGTCTGATGCAAGAAAACTATGGGCAAAAAGGGAGGACAATGGCCAACACGTAAGGGAGAGAAAAGTTTAGTGGGGGGAAAGGAACAGGAGTGGGCCAATCAGCCCTAAGGAAAGAAAACAAAAAATAAAAATGCCAAAAACTTGGAAAAGAAGCTAAAAGAGGAAAAGAAAAAAGAAATGAATGCCAAATACATGACCTACCTAGAAAGCCACGCGCGCAGCAAGTTCAAATCTATAAAAATGCACTTTTACCCATTCCCTGGATCATCCAGAGGTGGAGGGCAAGAGGAGGAGAGGAGGAATGAAGCAAAATAAGGTTAAAATTGGATTAAATGGGGTGAAAACTGACCCCAACAACCTGATGCGTGTAGCAATAAATGCTGAGCATGGAAAATGAGGCAGTGTAGGGGCGGCAAATTTCACCGCCCTTACACTGAAAAAATTGGGACATGCAAGGGCAGAAAAAATTGCCACTCTTGCATGTGAGAAGTGAAAACTTGCATGGGCGGCAAAATTTGCCGCCCGTGCAAGTCCAGATGCAGGGGTGGCAAAAATTTTCACTTCTGCATGCGTCAAGAAAAAATGCACTGGCGGCAAAAATCGCTGCCCGTGCACGAAAATGAAAGAAAAATACTAACTCTGAAAAAGGTAGATTTTGGTCCCTTGGTCGTAACGAGACCATGACAACCTTCACATTTTGAGAAAAATGTAACGATGTTACGAATTTTGAACGGTACTATTGGGCCAAGACGAGAACGAGAAAAACCCATCTCAAAAATGAACTTAGAGAGACGAAAGATGAAATGGACAAGTTTCATAGGGGGTTGTTCTCAAAAATGAGCTAAGTTGATTTCAGAAAGAATAGTCCTATCAAGGCCCTACAGGCACTCACTAGTGAGAAGGAAACATTTCATGTCTAATGCCCAATCTTTCATGACAGTTGGTTCTTCTACTATAACTTCATCATGGATTAGCAAAATGACTTCTTTCTATTGTTTAAGGTTTATAGCAAGGTGTTCACATAGGCCTTTTCCCCTTACCAGCTTGGTGGTTTTGATGTCCACATCATATTCCATTTCTTTGGTGATCCATCCTGCTCTCTTTTCATTTAGATCACGACTGATCAGGAAATCTTTGATGTTGGGATGTGGCACCATGAGATTAACCCTACTATTGGATAGCATATGTCTGAGTTTATTCAAACTTTATATGACTATAAGGACTTGCTTCTCCACATATGTATACCTGATCTCAAAACCTTCTAGACCTTGCCTAAAAAATGCAAGCAGCTATTCAAGGTTCTCATCATTTGCTCAGGTAAGCATGGTGAAGATTACCTCTTCATTTCCAAAGGTGTAGAGGTTGAAATCCTTGGTGAAGTTAGGACTGATCAAGGTAGGAGCCTGAGTGATAACCTACTTGATACCTTCAAAACTATCCTTCTTTTGTGTTATCCATGTGAATTTCTCATCTTTCTTCAGCATGGAGGTCAGTGTCTTGACTATCTTGGAAAAATATGGGATAAATCTCTTGATGAAATTTATTTTTCCAAAGAATTTTTGCATATCTTTCTTATGCTTAGGCAAGGAAAGCACTAGGATGGAGCGAACTCTTTCTAGATCAATGGTCAAGCCCTCTTTCGAAACAACATGGCCAAGGAGTTTACCTTCATGGACAATGAACACATATTTCTTTGGGTTGAGAGAGATACCAAACTCTCTATACCTCTCAAAGATTCGCCTAAGGTGTTTCATATGTTGGCCTATTTCTTTAGAAAATACTATCACATCATCAAGATAGACCAGTACAACATTATTTATCAAGCCTTAAAAATCCATATGCATGGCTCGTTAAAAAGTGGCTCCATCATTGGATAGTCCAAATGGCATTTTCCTGTAAGCAAACATCCCCCACTTGGTAGTGAAGGTTGTCTTGTTTTGATCACAGTCTTGTACTAAAATCTGATTAACCCTGATACCCATCTAGGAGGGAGAAACATTTGCTACCTATCACCATTTAGAGGATGTACTCCATACTTGGGAGAGGATAGTGGTCTTTCAATGAAACTCTATTGAAGTCTTTAAAATATACACATAATCTAATCTCTCCATTCTTTTTTTTGACAGGAACTAGATTGGCCAACTAAGAAGAGTGTTTGATTGGAAATATGATCCTGAACTCCATCAGCTTGGTGAGTTACTTTTGCATGAGAGGCTCAATCTTTGGGTTGATAGGCCTTTATTTTTGTTTGATGGGCTTGGTGCCTTCCTCCATATCAATGGTATGTTGGGCCAAACTTGGGTCAAAACCCTTCAAGTCACTATACTCCCAAGCGAAGACATCAAAAAATTCTTGGTACAACAAGATGAAAGCCTACCTATCATGATCTGTACATACCTTCCCAAGTGCAAGCAGCCTATTCTTGAACATCTCAACCTTTTCTTAGTTATCTTTCTTCATTGTGATGCTTGCTTTGTCATTTTTCAATTGGTCATCCTCAATGAAGATACTTTCAAGAGTGACCAAGCCTTTAGGAAGTTTTTTATTCTTCAGTTGAATAATCTAGCCACCATACTATTTTAACTTGGCTTGATTTCTAGAGGCAAACTCAGCCTCCTCTTGCAAGAAGAGCACTATCTTTTGATCATTGTCAAACACCTACCAGTCGGTGATGTTATCAAGCATGGAGGGTCTGATTACCACTTTTAAATGATGTGGATTACTATCTCAGCTTATCTCCTTGGGATGTCAAATTGAGCACCAACTACTGCTAGTCTGTCAGCATGCTTATTCTGCTCTCTTGGAATGGAAGTAACATTGAAAGCAAGCAAACTCTCCACTAAATTCCACGCCCTATGATTGTAATACTTAATCAAGGAATTATTTGTCAAATTTTGGCCTCTCACCTAACTTATGATCAACTCACTATCCCCAAAAACTTACAGCTCTTTAATTCCTCGTTTTCTTGCCCACTCCAAACCATGGATAAGAGATTCATACTCTACAACATTTCAAGTGCAAGAAAATTAGAACCTAAAAGTTGAGAAGTATTTCTCCTATGAGGGGGAAATTAACACTACTCCACCACAAGCTCCTAATTTGCTTCTTGAGCCATCAAAGAAAAGCTACCATAAACCCAAGCTCTCTTGGTTTGCTTTCATTAATATAGGTAGAAGAGTACCCTCTTCATGCATGTAATAGATTCCAAGACCTACCTCTTTTATGAATTTGCATGGGTCATGTTCAAATTTATCACTTCCCCATTTGCCTAAGAGCAGGTTAGCAACTCCTTCAAGAGAAGAGGGCGGAGATTGATCTACTTAGATTTCTTCTTCATCAATAATGGTGTAGCTAACATTCACCACTTTGAGTGAGAATGGATCCAAATGATCTCTATGGATTGGCTCTGAATCAATCTTGACCTTAGTCCCATATTTGGTTCTAAAAACAATGTAAGACTAGTTTGTATCTAGGTGCCTACCTATTTTGGATGTGAAACCCCTAGACAAGCAAATGGAAAAGTAGGGAGGAACATCCACTAGCACCACGTTGTGTGGAACCGAGAAAGTTGGATAGGCGTGAAGCATCAAGTTCAAGCCTCTCACCACTCCTACTATCTTAGTTGGTGATCCATCTAACTGTAGAACTCCCTTGATCATTTATTCGTATTTGAGTCCCAGCTTATCCACTATACATTTTGACATTATTGAAGTGCTTGCCCCACTATAAATAATGCAATTATACACCAAGAAATCTCTTATGACTAAGGATAGATATAAATGTGGGACTTTTTCATCTTTCTTTGCTTGGTCTACCATGGAAGGGTGCCCATTCATGATCAAAACATTATCAGCCCTTATTGGGATAGCTGGTTCATATAGCTCATGCAACTCCTTCTGGAGTATGTTTTTTTATCTTGGCATTGCCAATGAATCCCATAGAGATATATTCATATGCAACTTCTTCATTTGGTCCACCATGTTGATCTGAGGGTTATTGCCCTTTAATTTTTCTTTAGGAGCACTTGTAACCTGGGGTGTAGGCTAAGGAGTTGAGGGCATAACTGGTGGCCTATAATTTTTAAATTTTTGGTTCTCATGTGATGATGAAGGTGCTGCAAAAATTTGGGTAGCTACCTGAGCTTCCTCCATAACTCTTCTTTTAGACCTTGTGTTGGTTGAAACATAATCACCTTGGTTGTTCATACTGCCCACATAGTTGACTGCACAAAATTCACCTTCCATGTGATTCATGAGATTAGAATCAAACTAAGCCTACTTTTTGTCTATGCCAGGCTGTAGTAATGCCTCAAAGCTTGGGAATTAGGCAGGTTGATTGTCTTATGCATTCATATATTGACTTGGCATCTCATTTGTGTAGGTAGCTTATTTTTGACCATATCCTAGGGGTGAGCAATTTGGTTGTTCTTGTACTAGATTATTTTGAGCAAGCACAAGGGCCTTAGATGATGGAGTGCCTAAATTATACCTTTGATAAGGCCTAGCTTTTGCAAACTAACCCTATCCTTGATTATAATTCTGAAAAGGGGGTCTATTTGCTTATCCAAACTACTGGTATCCCTGATTTGGCAGATAGTTTTGAGCTTGTTGCCTTTTGAGATCCACTGATTCATTTGTCACACTCTGCAGCAAGCTCTTAACTTCATGAAGTTAATTTGGTGAAGTAGCAGTCAGCTTTTCTATGCTAGGCAGAAGGGCTAAGGTGGATGCAGTAGTCTGGATTGAGGGTGGTAATTCAGGGAAGAGTGGCATATGAGGTCTAGGGGATATCTTTCCCATTTGCATTAGGTAATTTCTAGTGGCTATGGATATTTCATAGGTAGTTGGTAGCACTTGTCCTCCCATGGACTGTATGATGATAGCAATGTCACTATTCAAAGCTTTTAAATACTAGAGGAAGGTGTAGCTTGGGGTTGGCCTTACCAAAATGGGGATTCTATCCCAGGTCTTTTGGAACCTGGTATTAAAATCCTGCATGAACTCATGTGGATCTCTTTTCATGGTAGTTAGTTGCTCATCAAGAGAGAGGTGATCACTCTTCTCCCCAAATCTATTCATTAAGAGAGTCCCTAATTCATTCCATGTGCTGACTGAATTCATAGGCAAAGTCCCATACCAGTTCAAAACCTTACCCTTAAAATACAATGCCAGCAACCTGATAGCAATGTTCTCTTCAGTGACATGAATATTATGGAGGTTGGAAATATTTATGATGTGCTCAATAGCATTAATAGGCCCTTCCCCATTATAAAGAGGAACACTCTTAAGATCTATCCCTGGGATTGGGTCATAATGTAGAAGTTTTAATGAGCTTTAACCATGAAAGGTGATGAAAGGTAAAGCCATGATGATAACAGGGTTTTACCTAGGTCTTCTTGCATAAGTATATTTTATAGTAGGTCTGGGAAAATGACTTGCTATATAGGGATGGGTCCTTACAAATCTCAATTGCCTTGCTGAGTTTAATGGTAGTTCAATGAATTCAAAAGGGACACCCTTGGCAAAAGATCTTGTGGTAACCTTAGACATGGAATGTCAACTGATCTTTAACTAGAGATTGATGTTCTTGAAAATGGAGTCACCAAATGTTGGATTAGTGATTCATTCTTGCTATAACAAGACCAACACCAATCCTGAAACTTTTTTTAGTATTAAAATTGATCACACTAGGCATGCCAAAAACTGTTGATGCTGTGGATTGTGCCCTTGAAAAAAGGTTGAGCTTCTCTCTTCCATGTGGCATAATGGAGAATCCCCTCTTGCTGTGGGTTTGGCAAAATTGAGGGAAGAATCTCTAGATAAGGGCTATCTCCCTTTGATGCATCTCTGAAGTCTTCTACTACTATTGCTAATAATGGGGGGGTGAAAAAGGAGAAGGATACAACCAAAATAGAAACTAATCTAAGTGGTGATGCACCAAATGATTTTGATCTACTTAGTTATTCACACTTTAGACCAGAAGAGGGCAGACATACACTTTATCTGATGAAAATACTAGACTATAGGGAGCTTACAATGGGCTTAATGAAGACACATAGAAAATGAACTTAGCATAGGCACTATATAAAACACATTGCCTAATAACCCTTTTTTGTCTCTATGCTCCAGATGCAACACTTCCTCTTAACCTGTAGAAATGGTGCTTTGTCTACACTAGGTGTGTTGGTGTCAATTTGTGAAAGCATCAAGCTAAAATGACTGAACACAAAATTGATACACAAACACACTCAAAAGCATAACCAGTCAGATAGAGGTAAAACACATTTTTATTGATCAAAGGTGAATTTTGGCAGTGCTTTGCCATACAAAATGAGAGATATCCTTCTCAACTTGAGAGGTTACAATATATATCATGAAAAAGAAGACTATGGAACCTTCTAAAACAAGTGGCCCATGTTGTGTTGAACACATTATAAAGAGGAAATACACTAAATAAACCATGATGTGGTAGTGAAAGTCTTGACTTTGGCATTTAAATCATATTAAATGTCATTATAAAAGCATGGGTTGCTTGATTGTTTGAATGACAAGGCCACCCTGCTTTATGAAACTTACATGATTGTCCGCTCATCCATGCTCAAACAAAGAAAAATAGGCCATGACATTGAATTCTTTCACTCTTTGATGACCACTTGGTGGAGACTATTTCATCCATGACAATAACTTCTCCTACTGACACCTTCATTTGCCACCTAGGCTGATCTAATTTGTGTTTGTGCTTGGCTGGGTATGTCCTTTGGAACATTCCAAATGTTGTCATATGTATGCATAGTTATGTTTTATATTCACTATTTTGTTCCCCTTTTCCTTGCTATTTTTTTCTCCTTTCAATGGCTGATGCATCCCATCCAATTTGACATCTACGGGCCTGTCACTATTCAAAAACCAATGGCTAGTTTACTGCCTTGATTTTGACATTCATGGGCTCATCATCCCTTTGGCAATTTATTTGGCCTTTTGTATTTAATCCTTCCCAAAGGGAAGGTGTCCCTTTGGAGCTTGTAAAATTTCCTCTTTTGGGTTGCTAGGAGTCCACCACAAGGGCACTTGCCCTTCGGGCTCTTTCAGGCTCCCTTGGTCATCTCAATTCCTTCAGACAAAATGTCCGAAGGAATTCCTTCAGACATTTTTCTCAAAGAAAAACATGTTTTCATGTCTCAGCCTTTTCTTCAGTCTTCTCCTTTGATAAAATTCCTTTGGACAAAATTCTAAAGGAATTCCTTCAGGCCTTTGTTCAAAGGAATTTGCCTTAGTCTTTCACTTGTGAATTTCTTCAGGCATTTTGTCTGAAGGAATTCATCCATTGATTCTTCCTTGGATTTCCTTCAGAATTAAGTCTAAAAGAATCTCTTATTTTTCCTTTGGATTTCCTTCAGACAAAAATTCTGAAGGAAATCTTTGTCCTTTGCCTTGGTCATTCTTCAAAGGAAAACTTGGCTTTTGGCCTTCTCTTTAATCCCTCTGCAAGTGTTCCCTACCCTCCGCAAGGGCACTTTGGGCCCCAAGTTTCCCTTTAAAGCCTACTGAAAGGTCAAACCAGTCACCTATTTTCCCTCTACAAGGGTAATTTATCTTTGGAGCTTGTAAAAAGACTTCCATTCTTTGAACTGGCCCATCTCTTTGTCAAAAGGCTTGTCTAAGGCAATTGCCCAAAGCGAAATAAGTCCCATATCAAGCCGAGAACTTACAGGGCTTATATATTTCAATTTTTTATAAGAACAAGCTATTTCAAAAGGTAAATGGATCATTTTTAGTAATGGGGATACATCCAATGCTGACAGCTCAGGATAGCAGGGAAAGAAGGAGACTGATTTTTGGCCTGTGGGACCAAAATGGTCAACAGACTCGCATAAGTAATTTATTCTGAGGCAGTAATCATTATTCATGGATGGTTATGAAGAAATGAAATTTGATAAATAAAAAAGAGGATATATAAGTTTGAATAAATATAAAATATAGACACACATACATAAATAAATAGAACAAGTATTGGAAAACTTATGTTGGATAAAGTAGGGGTGAACTTTATAAAGAAATTTTCCCCAAGACTTCTATAGTCTATTGATTTGAAAAAAGGTGATACAATTCAAAATTATATCTATTACTAAAATGCATGCAAAATAAGTTCTCATGAAGATATTAAAAAAAAAAATATTTTCTTACAATTCACTAACTTTTAATAGAGAAATATAATCTAAGAAAAAGAATAATAAAACTAAAACAAATAAACCTCCAACCTATCAAGTGTAGATGAGAGTCTGAAATTATGCTATAGGTTGTTGAACCTTGGGCTATTTCTTCCATAAAGTAACTCAATGTGATACATAGGTGTCTTTACTAGCAAGAAGGATTTATAGTGATGAAACTTAAATCAAATTGTGAAGGGAAAATGTATAATTTATGTGGTGGACTCTCACAAATGATAGAGTGTAGGTTGTTCATTCATGAATTTTCTATTCCAAATGCAATCAAGGTGAAAGGAAAATTATAACAGGTATGTGGTTGATTTTTTTAAACAAATAACAAAATACAGACTATATATTCTTGATGTTTTCAATATTTTCAATTAAACTCTAATTATTCAATATTATAATCCAAATTTCATTTCAAACATAATCATTTGTAAATAATGTGGTAATTGGGATAATTAGGAGTTAACTAGGATTAATTAGGAGCTCACTAGGATTGATTGAGAGTTCACTAGGGTTGATTGGGAACTAATTAGGTTGATTAGGAGTTAACTAGGATGACCAATCAGAGGAGTAGTGAACAATCAAAAACTTTTAAAAACTTCAATTTTATAGGTTACATGCATCATCTTAAAAATGGTGACAAAATCATTATTTTAAGCAGAGCGATGGTATCAAAACCATAATAATAGCTTTGTGATGCAAAGTAAAACTTCTAGGTTTAGAAGGTTTAGAATTATCTTTTGAAAATTTTACACTTAAGGAAGTCAAAAAATTAGAAAAGGGGATAAATGAATAGGGAGATAGATCTAAGCATGCTCTTATTTTTTTGAGATCCTTTCACTATCATTGACTCTTTTTTGAAATGTTTCACCTTGTAAAATTTGAGTGCATACCTATTACCACCTAGATAGATGACCTATAATGATTTTTTTAGAGAATTTTTCTTGATAAGAGGTGCACTCCACTAAAAGGGGTTAGAAACTCACCTTACTTACTTGTGTGGCAAAGTGAACCCAACTAAGACAACTCAGTACCTATAACCAAAATATGGGAATTACGAGCAATTTATTGAAGGAATTAAAAACATATTATCTAATTGAAATCAAATAGAACAATACTTACCATTCATTTAGGGAATTAAAATACTACCTAATCTTCCCCATTAAGGGATGAAGGGAAAAATGCAATGTTGGGTGAAGGTATGTCAACCTGAAAGGATAAAGTAAGATACAAATGTAAAATTAAAATAGATTTTGGGAAATTTTACATAAAGTAAAAAATATTACTTACCATCAAAACTTAAATAATTAAAAAAAATGAAATGAGATAGAACTAAATGCTTTATTATTCTATTCTTGCAAGACTTACAAATGCATTTGAGTACATATAAGACAGACTATGCTAAAATTGGTAAATATAAAATGAAATAATAAAATAAAAGTTACTATAAATAACATTTAAATATAAATTTGGAAATCATTATCACTCTCCCACTTGCCAAAATTAGAGCTTTGGCTCATCGGTGACCAAATTGTAATCAAATATAGTCAATAGAGAGATTGTAGAGAAAGGATGGTAGGGGAAGGTAAGGTTGAGACACAGGGTCATTTTTATCAGTTTTCTCCTAAACCCTAGATTTATTAGATTTTATTAAAAAATTATCTAGGATATTTTATATTTGATAAATTTTTATTCAAAATATTCATTACAATTAGGTGATTAGGAAACTGTAATTTTTTAGTTTTTAGATCATTTTTTGGTGTTTTTGTGTTTTTCTAAGTTTTGATGGCATGATAAACAAAATCATCAATGAGTGGTGTAATTTCTCATTTTTAAAGACTTATAGTTGTGATTTCATAATTTTGGTTACATAACTACTATTATAAAAGGACTAATGGTTGTGCAACCACCACAATGGTTTAAAAACTACCTCTTTCATATAGTGATAGTTTCACCATACTAGGGTTGCAATTGATTTTCTAAAATCCCAAACAAATCAAAACTTCTTTAGGTGGATTCAAGGGACCTATGTGAGGTGTATCCAATATCAAGATCAAGATTGGTTTCCCCAAGTGATGGAATTTTTTTAAAACTTATAATATTTCTCTATTAGATCAAAGATGGTATATGGAGGATCACTTGGTTGGGATTGGTTTCCTAAGTTAATAGATTATTATATGACTAGTTTACCTACTAGGATGCAGACCATAACACCTTCCAATTTCCATATGTTTTGGGTGAGTGGATGATCACCCTTAATTATGTTTATAGGATCCTATGACTATTTATGATAATAAAGTCTTTCACATTGAGAGAGGCTACAAATAAGGTAGAGGCTAAAAGATGGGTTGCCTACTTCATTGATTAGGAGGTACCTGGTGTGAATGCCAAGAATGGGGTGAGGTTGGATAAAATTGAGAGGGAATATATCCCCACTATCCATAAGGTTATCATTAGAATTTTGACCTCATGATTGATTGAGTACAAGGGCATTAATAGATTAATGTCTTTTTAGGGTCCTCGAGTCAGGGATATTGAAGAACATGGCCAATGGTACAGTTGAGCATAATATGTATTTTTTAAGATGTAAAAAGACGTATATAAGATATCTATATTTGGAAGAATATCTCTTAGTCACCCGACACTATTGATGAGTTGGGTTTATGAATGCATGACTCCCAATTAGAGAGGAGATAAGATTGAAGATGTAGGGGCCATCATGGTAACTAGATGAGAAGTTATGGATCCATTCATTAATGTTCCTATAACTTTGGGTACCTTAATTGTAGGAGATATGATTTCAAAACCTTATGTTAGGATGAGGGATTTGTTAGGGAATGAGGCCATTAAACTTATTCCCTATGAGATGGATATATATATGAGGGGGAAATTAGACTCACATCCTATAGCTAGACTCCCTCAATAATTCATCCTAAATATGAGATGAACCTTACCATCCCATAGGTTATCTAAATGGGGGATATGAAGATTTGAGATTCTCAACTAGGCTGACTAAGATGGTAGCCACTAGTTCAAGGGACACAATTTTAAAGAGCTCATGTAACTAAGAGAGGAGGAGAAGGTGGATAGGTTCATAAAACAAGAGGTGATGTTGAGTAATAGCAATTATAATCATAAGGGTATGGCATAAAATCCATAGGATTGGTGATATAGGCTAGACAATAGCCAGTAATAATAGAGGGAGGGGGAGGATCTAATCTTTTTAAGGCTTAGGCAAAGGAGAGAAACAAGGATGATGTCGAGATGATCTTAGAAGATGACACCAACCCTGACTAGTAGGATGGGTATCAAAGTAATTTTATATGAGACATTCATTTTCCCATGATTTTTAAGTCTTACAATTTATTTACTATATCTAACATACGCATGTGTGTGTGTGTGTGTGCATGTGTGTGTGTGTGTGTGTGTGTGTGTGTGTGTGTGTGTGTGTGTGTGTGTGTGTGTGTGTGTGTGTGTGTGTGTGTGTGTGTGTGAGAGAGAGAGAGAGAGAGAGAGAGATTATGTAAAGACTATACAATCAAGTGGGATAAGATGATTTAATATAACCATCTTGACCTATTCCATGTATCTACTAACATGATAAAGGATGAGCTTCTCATTGATCTAGGGTTACCTACATGCATGGGTAGGCACTATGACATTTTTTATATTGATTACCATAGATCTTGGGAGTTGTCCAAATGAGAGAAAAATATTATAATTTTATAGGCTCAATTTAAGACACTAAGTGATATAATTACTACAAGGAGATATCATACATCATCTAGCAAGAAGATCATTGGAGGAGAGGCCTCCTAGGTTAGTACCAATGGCTAGAGACATAGGAGTTAGTTTGGGAGAGTCTCACAAAATATGGAGTAAGATCCCACTAACAGATTGATTATATATATATATATATATATATATATATAATCCATTTGGATTCAGTCATTTCTAACATCTTTTAAATTCTATAATGTATCTTTTTTGGCTTATGCATTGTAGATTGCTAGGAATGCATGAAATGTTATGGATTGGATGTAAAAAAATTTATGTGAAATTTTATATTTATGATGATTAAAATAATGTATGTAAATTTAATGGTTTATAAGCATAGATATGTTGACAATTATTTTTTAGGTAACCATTGAGCTACTATGTTCACATGGAAAGTGATGATCAATTTGAAGTAGGGAATGAAAGGGAAAATAGAACATGTTGAACAATGAAAATGAAGGTCAATTAATCAATATTAAATAATGGGAAAAGGAGTTATCATGGTCTATATAGGTCTTTGGATGATTCTAGTTCCTTTAAGGCTTAAAAAAAATAGTCTAATAGGATTTGTCTAGACATAGTTCAATAAGTGGCCAACCATAGTAAAATTGGTAAAAAGGAGGGTTCTCTTTTTGGCATGAGATTATAGGAAAGTTATTTGGGATTTATAATTTTGAAAATTTGAATTTATTTACTTTTCTTGTTTTATTAAGACTACCTCATGTGTTTAACACCATATGACTAGGAGGAAGTAAGGGCTCATCACTAAAGGCTAAACATAGGTGAGTAAGGACATATCCTCCCAATGTTAATCCCAATAAAATAGTAAAATGGGAGGGATCATCACCAAAAGTTATGTAAATAATGAGATATAAAATGTGTACTCATATTTTTTATCATGGCTTAACTTAGCCTTGCATTATGTCATTATTATTTTTTTCTTTTTTTAATGGAAGGCTCATATTCTCATATCTAATGCAACCAATAAGATTCAAAGGCTCATCACCAAATTTCAAGGCAAAAAAATAAAATAACCTATTAAATCATGTGAGTATTTTAACTTGGGGAGATCTATGGGAATTTTACATAAGAAGCTTATAGACTAGGCTATAGACTATAGTATCTAAGATGTCATGAAATTTTTTAGGAAAGAGCATGTACAATATATATAAGGCCCAAAATTATTATTTTACTCAATGTTGATTTTTAAAGCATTTTTAAATGAAGGGGGATTGAATAATTATGAAAGTGTGGAATTATTTGTTGTGGTGAGGTTTTTCCAAATGAACTTATAGTTAAATAGTCACCTAATCAAAATAAGTGAAATGGATAAACAACACAAATGGTGACATAAGGATTATTTAATAAAAAGAGGGAAATATGAGATATATGGAACTTACATGTAATATAATTTTAGTTGAATATATATTTTTAGATGAAATATATCCATATATTAACTAAACAAAAATATACAAATAATTCACAAAAAATAAAGGCAGTATGAAAGCACACCATGTCACACTAGGTAGAACCTAGGAGAAAAACCAAGAGTTCAAAACATTAAGCAAAGCCTAGGAACAAGTCACAAAGTCATAAAACAAAGATAACTTCTATGCAACAAGAGTAAGGCTAGAAGGCAGAGGATCCATATCATCGTTAGGACCCTAGCCCAATCTTGGCAAATCATTGCCATTTGGTATAGGGTCCTAGCCAGTAGCTTGAGCAGTGTCCCTATCATCATCTTCTACTTGGGTCCAAGTGGGTGAAATGGCCAAAGAAATCCTAGGTAACTTATCCATCACATCTAACTAGCCTTTAGGTGGTGACCTTAAGCATCTAGGTGCAAAGGAGGAGGAGTGCCCTAGCCATCCTACCTAGCAGGGGAAAGAGGTGGTAGATACCCATGAGGGAGATGCACTGGTATAAGGTGTCATTATGAGAGTGATGCCTAGAATAGATGTGATCATTCCCACCATGAGGTGGCCAAGGCACTCTATCATCTAGTCTATGATCCCTAGGTAGAGAATGTGGAACCTGAGCCATTACACAAGGAGCATCTCCCTAGTGGGAGATGAGGTCCTGAAGATGTCCAAGCTCCATAACCACTTTATTGGCTTGGACTTGAATTTGCAAAAGAACATTGGAGATGATAGAGGACTTATATAAAGCAAAAACATTACAATCAATAAAATCATTATTAAACATATAATTATTTCTTCCTTTCCAAAGCTAGAAGAAAATCTCCATTCTAAAAGTATGCTAGACTTTTGCATATTTGAAGGGCATCATGGGTTTGTCCCCAAGGAGGATATGCTTCCAAAGAAATAATTCAGGTTAGAAAGGCTTGAAAATATCATGGATCTAAGTCCAAACCCTTTGAGATTTGGAATAATACCATAAAAGATGAGGAAGCATCTTAAGTTAGCCATAAAAAGGGCAAGTAGGCCAATGGACTCCAAGTTGAACAAGTCTTCTGCCAATAGGTAAACCTTGGTGTAGTATACACCAAGAAAAATGAATAGGCTTGGGATCCACACAAGCCCCCCAAATAGTTTTGAAGTGAAATCTCCACATTTTTATAGAATAATTTTTCCCCCAATGGGTGTTAATATTGTCAACCATAGGCAAATGGGGGGTGAGCCATGCATATCCAAGATGAGGAGTATAATTTCAAAAATGGGTCTCAACATACCATTTCTAGTCCTTCCACCATGGTCAAGTGGAGTGGATCAATATTTTATGGATCATAGAAGCTAGAACAACATTGAGGATCTCCTGGTAAGACTCTTAGTCTACATTAGCAAACCAAATTTTAGTTTTTTCCTCCTTCTAGGAGAGCTAAGAGAAAGAGCATCTGTAGAAGATATCCTAGATGGTATGAATTCCTCTATGGTAAAGCTTGAGATCATTGACCCAAGGGACTTCTGCTAGGGTCACTTCATTAGAAGAGAATATGGGAGACCACCAGAGAGAATGAGAGTTAGCAAAGATCCCATTATAAAAATTGGAGCCATTCTAGAGTAGCCATGGCTTAATCTTCTCATAGGTCTTCCAAATGCTTTTAGCCATAAAAGACCCTATGATTTGGATGAGATTCTAAATGAAGAGAAGATTGGGAAAACCAAGCCCTTTCCAAGCCTTCTTTCCCTTAGGCTTGAGGAGATATAGTGTCTAAACAACATCTTCTAAGATTCTTGGCCCTCAGTGGCCCACACAATCCATTTGGCACATAAGGTAGTTCCTTATCAATCTATGTCGATGAGCCCCATCCCTCTAACATCACGAGTGAGGCATAAATATTCCTAGACCACCCTATGGAATCAGTTACCTTAAGGGGAATTAGCCCAAAGGAAATCTTTGAGAAATTTATCCAACTTTTGGTGAGAATTTTTAGAAGGCACCCAACATGACAAGTAGTACACATGGGTGGATGCAAGAATTTTTTATTAGATTTGAAACTTTCTTGCTAAGGAAAGAGACTTGTTCACCGATATTCTAGTTTCTTAGTAACTCTATCAACAACATATTACCACAAAAAAGGTGGTGAGGCATCAAAATCAAAGGGGATGCCTAGAAATTTAAAGATTTCATCATGTTAGATCCACTTCTAATTTAATTTAGTAGCCCACATTGGTGAAGGGGGGTAAGATTGTCTGTAGCAATGAGTTTTCTACCATTTAATGTTGGAGCTAGAGGCTAGGTAGAAGGTGTCGAGACATTATAAGGCATTGTCCACAATGGTTTCATCCTTAATGATATTAAGGAAGGATCCATCCATAAAGTGGCCATTAAGTAGTTAGAGGGAGATAGATTCCCTTAACAAGGCCCCTAGCTTGGGCATTGCCAAGAAGATATCCAAAACCCTCAGCTATAATAACATACAAGGCAAGATCCAGTGGGCACCCTTGACAAATAGAATGGAATAATCCAAATAACTTAGAGGTGACTCCATTAATGGAGAGGACAATCAAGACATCTAAGAAAAGCATCTAGATGGTTTGGATGAAGATGGGCCTGAAGCCTAGAGCTCAAAGCATGGCTATAATAAAAGGCCACTCAATGTGATCATAAGATTTTTTAAAGTCAATTTTGATGACCATAGCCTATTTCTTAGACCGTTTGGCCCAATCCATCCCTTTCTAGATTTCAATGATGTTACCCAAAATATAATAGCTTCTAATGAAATTGGCTTGTTTTAGATGCATAATGATAGGTAGCATATTATGTAGTCATATTTCCAGAGCCTTGGCAATGATTTTATATGAGACATTCAGGAGGGTGATGGGCTTCCAATTGTAGATCAACTCAGGATCTCCCTACTTAGGTATGAATTTGATATTTCCTTTATTTATATTTTTACCCAAAAAATGTGAGAAAAATGTTTCTTGATCAACCTTATGCAAGTCACTACCCATAAGGTCCCAAAGAGTTTTATAGAATTCATAGGGGAATCCATCAATGCTAGGAGCTTTGTCACTAGCCACATGAGACACTACTTCAAGCAAATCGTCAGTAGAGAGGAGCCTATTAAAAACCACCCACTGGGTAGGATTAAGTTTGTAAGGCACCACTAAAAGGCATTGATGAAGGGTGGTTTCACACTCAGTTGAAGATGCTTGAGCTTTGAACACTTGTTGATAATGGCAAACAAAAACTTGCACAATTAGCAAAGTCTCGATGAGTCTGTTGGTATCCTCAAAAATGACTTGTATCTACTAATTTGAGTTCTTGGCTCGTAGCATTTGGAAAAACTCCTTAGAAGATTTGTCCTCTATCTTAAGCCAATAAATCCTATTTTTGACTTGGGATCCATAGGCATTTTAATTATCTACAATTTGAATGTGTTTCCATAAGGATATAACTCTCACCTACAAAATCTCATTAAATGGATCTTTTTCTAGGGCTAGAGCCACATGACTCAGCTTAGAGGAAAGAGTAGAGTAGGAGTGTCTCCAAATTTTGGTAAGTTGGTGAGCCATAGATCCAAAAAAAAGTGAGAGGTCCTTTTGATGGCATCATCCCACCAAAGAATCCAACCAGATTCTTGGGAAGGACATGGATCTAAATTCCAAACTCTCCTATTGTGTGCCACCATGGACCCATACTTGAGTAAGGAGGTGTTAAGGAAGAATTATGTTTTGTGTACTTTGGGTTTCATAAACTACCACGTCACTAAAATCCAAATTGGAGAGTGATTGAAAATACCAAAATCCATCAGTGCTTATATCAAAGGAAAAAAACTATTATCAAAAGAGAAGTATGATTAGGTGGACATCATTGCCCTATTTAAATGCTTCAGAATTTGAGTACAGACCTTCCCTGAGATTACTCTAAGTGTACCAAACTCCATCTACAGGCTGGTGGGTTAAATTGGGGTCATAAAGGCCCCATTTAGTTCACATGTAAAACCATGCCTCCCTTTTACCAGCTACCCACCTCATAGGTAGGTGGCCCAATTTATCCTTGGGAGATGCCACCATATTAAAGTCACAACATAATACCCAATGGGAATTAGGGAGATCATGTACTATCCACTACCATAAATGGGTATGCTCCAAGGCATCATTCAAGGCATAAATATTAATAAAACCAAAATAGTGGCTTTCAATGCTAAAAATAGCCCATACTAACTAGTTGGTGGGGTCCACTCTAGATTTCACTAAGTGTGGCCACCACCTTGGAGAAATTAATGTGATCACCCCTCGACATCCTGCAGCATGCTTGCTATGAAGAATGAGACTATCATGCTAGATGGAGTTACTGATAGCCATCAATAAAAAATCCACCACCTTAAATTCAGTTGGCTTCAGGACACCTCCCTTTTTACCTTCACTAATTCTGCTTGTCAAGTTAAATAAATAAGAATGCTTCTAAGAAACAGACATAAGCACAATTTCCTAAAGTAGCACAAGCCAAAACAACACAAAGTCTGCAAACAACTTGCTTTCTCATTCAGATAAAATGAAATGAAATTACAATCTAAGCTCAAAGTCTCAGTCTTCTTCTTTCAAATGGGCAGATTTTCGCTCCTGTAAAAATGAAAAGTCTCCCTTACAAATGAGAGATATTACAATCTTATAGCAACTATGCAAGGATTGGCACTTTTTTTTATGGGACGACCCATGCTGCAGTCAATGTCTTCAATGTGCCTTCAATCCTGTCTTGAGAGACCATGTTGAGAATAGTGTGATGCCATAACTATGGCGTGTCCCTTCATCTAATATGTCTCTTCTTTGGTATGGATTGTCTGGTCCTTTTCCTGATATCTGCGCAGCTGTCCAATTTTGCCAGTACTTTATGGAAGAAAAACAGGCTTGCGTCCTTGATTTGGTGCGCCCAGAAGTCTAAGTCTACTCGATCCACTGTTTCACCTACTGGAAATAATTCTTTTAAAAATATTTCTGGTCATTTGCGTTGATCTTCTCTTCCCTGTAGCAATTTAAATCTTCGGGCTCTCTTTTCATTTAATCGCTTGGTTCTTCCTTTAAGTTCCACGCTCTATTTTAATTTCCACGGATTTTCCCTCACTTTAAATTTGACGTCTGAGGGGCCGTCAATGGTCGCCAATTGCTTGAACCATGTTGAACCTTGAACCTGTGAACCTATGAAAGTTCATTGGTTCATTGGTTCATTCTGTCTCTTTTGTTCCATCGCTTCCTGGTTAAATCACTTTCTCACTCTTTGGTTGAGCCATCTGTTGAACCACTTGTTTGCTGCTTCTCTCTTGACTGAGGTTGCCTTTGAACTTTTGAACCTATGAACCATTAAACTTTGAACTCTTTCGATTCAAAGTTTAATCGATTCATTGGTTCATTTTGTGTCTTGCTTAATCATTGCTTCCTTTATCTTTATAATCTTTGGTTGAACCTTTGAACCTTGAAACAGTTGAACCATTCAGTTCAATGGTTCAATCGGTTCATTCAGTTCATCCTTTGAAGCCCTTTTTGTCCAAGTCTTTGAAGATTCCTTTATGCATCTTTATTCAGCCTTTGGAATGTCCTGAAGGGAAGGTGTCCCTTCGGGTCCTTGGAAAAGGTCCTTTTTATGACGTCAAGTGTCCCCTGCAAGGGTATCTACCCTTCAGGATTTTTTGGGCAGACTTTAGGCTTCAACTTTCCTGGCAGGTTCTTGCTTCTTCGGTGGGATTTTGGCTCTCAGGCTTTTTCTGTCAGGCTTTTCCTTCGAACACAAAGTCCAAAAGAAAGCTTCTTTTCCTTAACCATTTGTTCCTTTCAATTTCTTTGAGATTTCTTCCCGAGTGAATTCCTTCGGCCTTCTTCACTTAATCATTTCCATCAGACAAAAAGTCTGAAAGAATTGTTCCTTTTGGGCCTTTGAACAAATCTAAAGGAATTCTATCTTTTCTTTGACCTTCAAACCAATGTTGCCTACCCTCCGTAAGGGCACTTGCCTTTTTCACATTGAGGCAGCCCCTTGAACCTACCGATTGAACCAACTTTGGTTTAATGGTTCAATGGTTCAATCGGCTCATTCTTCATTATTTGGTTAAGTCTTTTTGATCTTTTGCACTAAGCGCGTTGAACCAACTTGGTCGTTGAACCCATTGAACCTTTGAACTAAAGTGGTTCAAAGTTCAATGGTTCAAGCCTTTATTCTTTATCATTTGCTGATTGAACTCTTTTGATTGAATCGAGGCGCCGAACCAATCTTGGAAATGACTAAGTGTTAGAAACTTATTCTTTTGACTTAACTCACCTATAAAAGCTTTTTAACCTATTGAACCTATGAATCCATTTATAGAAAAATCTTTAAAATGAGGAATTTGAAAGCTCAGAACAAATTTTGAGAAGGGAAGAGAGAAATTTTGCTCTGTGCAAGGCCAAAATAGTCTGTAGGTTGTCCCAAAAATGAGTGACATTTTTCAGGGACAACAGCTAGCTCTAGTTGGGGAGCTTCCTTTAGTTGAAAACTTGAAACATAGCTGAGGGGAGTAGAAACCAAAATCTCCAATGCCTTAAAGTGTGCCATTAGGCTACGAAGTCGTGCTACCCAAAAAGAAAGGCACCAAAAATGAAAATGAAAATGAAAAGCACAAAATAGAACTAAAGACTATACAAATATACATATGTATAGGTGAACTTATCTGATACTTCAAGAATTGAAATACTTCAGATGTTGCTCCTTGTGAGGTGAAGAAAAGGGGATGCCATCCTGATAAACAAGCAGGAAACCATTTTGTCCCCAGAAATGGTGACAAGCGAATGGAGCTCTCCACTAGGAAACCAATTTTTTGTGTCTTCCTCTTTGGTTTTTCTTCTTCTTGCCCCATGGTAGGACGTGGTCTTCAAACTGAAAACCATAACTCCTTGCTCTCTTGGTGAAGGGCTCCTTTTGTTGATTTTGGAGTATAGCAATATGGTCCACCACCATAGCTTATTCTATCGATTTAGTCTAGCACATATTTTGATTGTCAACATTAGACCTCTGACAAACCATCAGCTCAGCATCCCCTTTGGTGTGAAGGAGTTTGATCTCTTCATCCTGAGTAGTCTTCAATCTGAGCAATAGAGATCTGCATCCAGCATGAGTGGAAGAATTGATGCCATCAAATTCCAAGATCCAAGCATCATCAGAAGCTGATCTTCTATTAGATTTCTCTTCATTGAAGATGGAAGATCCTTCTTGATTTGTACTGCGCCCTACCAATTCTTCTGATGCCTGATTTGGATCAAATCCTAGATTACCAACCATGGGAATTTGATTAGCTGAGACATGAGAATCCTCTGTGGTCAAGGAGTAATTACCCCCACTTGAAGGCTAAAACAAAATTTGAGCAATAGGGGTTGACATTTGGGTGACCACAATCTTTGCCTCAGACAGGGCCATACCTAGCTCTTCACCAATGTTTAACTACTTAAAATTGGCTTGCAGGGATTCAAACTTAGTCATTTGAATTTTATATTTATTGACATGATCAATCATGTAAAATGAATGAGATGGACTTGGAAGAGAGGATGGGATTTCATCCTTTTAGTTTTTGGGAGGGGAAGGATTGATCTGCGAAGTTGAAGTAGAAGGTGCAGAGATGTTTGATGTACTAACTTTCTTGGAAATCACTAGGTCCTTTGACTGAAAAGACAGAGTGGTTCTCCGCTTAGCAATTATAACTGCAGGCTAAGTTCATTCCTCTATTCTTTCTTTATCAGCTTGTTGGGCTGACTGATTCTCAAACTGGGTGAATACTGTGTATGATTCCTCATCTACTTCACCTTCACTTTTGGGTTCATCCTGGTAATTTAGGAAACCAATGTTGGAGTCACCATCTGATTCTTCTTGATCCTCCATGAAGATACCAGCATCATTTTATTGCTCAAACTCAGGTTGGAAACAGGAAACATGTTCTGTTTCTAGATATCCCACTGTTGAGTTGGTTGGAGGTGCTTTAAGGGCAAAGTTCCTCTGTGGGGGAGGAAGATGATTTAGTTGCCCTTGACTTCTGACAGTGTTGCCTTGATATGGCTAATTGGGGAATGTCCTTGGTACATCTCTGTAATAAGGAGCAGAAGACATACCTTGGGCCATTTGCCTTTTCAAGGCTAGCAGTTCATTTTCTAGTTTTTACACCATTTGATCAGTGGTGGCTGAAGTGGATACTCAAAAGATAAAGAGGATTTACCTCTATTAGGATCTCTCTTACCAAGATAAGGTCATCTTCTAGCTCAGTAACCAAGTCTTGAGCAGTCTCAAGGACTATGTGTCTAGCCTGTCTCAACAAAAAACTCACTTCAGGTAGCTGTGAGTTGACAAAGAAACACTTGAAATTTTGAGGTGTCAGCTGGGCGATCACGGGAATCCTGTGCCTCAGCTTGTCGAACTTGGAAATGAAGTCCCTTATAGGTTCATGGGGCTCCTTCTTCATCTATGTGAGCTGGGCTAGCAAGGCATGTGCATCTTCTACAGGCTTAAACCTTGCTTTGAACTAGGATTTAAGTGTGTCCCAGTCAGTCACTGATCTAGCTTGCAGATGGTAGAACTAATCTGTAGCAGTGCCTTGTAGTGTTTCCATGAATAGCCTAACCACTATATCTTTAAATTCCACCCTATTACATTGCAAGCTATGCTAAAAGCTGCAATGTGTTCATCAGGATGAACCTTCCCATCACCAAATAATTTGGGGAAATTCTTTCTTGAACTACGTGGAAGTTCATGCAGAGGTGGAGTCAAGTTGAGTGGGATAAAATAGTTACCCTAGGGGCCTCAAACTGCTATGATTTAATTATGACAAATAGGGATAACAAGTCTAGGTGGAGTGGCCAGATTGTAGAACAAAAAATGGAAAAGAATTGGCCTTGCTTCAGCTTGAAGCTTGAGGCTTCAAACTGTGCACTCTTTCCTAGTAGCTCTCATTTTGCATACCAGATAAAATAACAGAAGTGGAGGAAGATGGTAAGGCTATAATGATAATGGGTAAGACATGGAATGGAGTTTCTAGATTCTGTATAATGGATAAGGGAAGGAACTACTTCAATCTAAAACTTGAGGCTTTAGACTGCACGTTCATCCCCAGCAGAGTCGCCAAAAACTGTTGGGTGAATATTTTGTCGGCCAGCTAACTGGTGACCAAAATAGTTCCTATCACCACAACATAGGGAGATGGGTTGTCCTCGTGTGCAGGTTTACTACATCAATAGGGGACAAATCTCTCCTCTCATCAAGGGGAGGTTTCCTATTAAATATATAGAGGCTATATACTATATATATAAGCAAAAAGTAAGACATAGGGGTGGAATGAACCATCCATCCCTCTTTTTTTAGAGATGATGCTAAAAAATAGAGAAAATCCTGGTGGAAACATTGAAGGCACTTCTCTTCTTTCAGAAGTGTTCTTGCAAGAAATAGCAGGAGTTTCTTTCAGATAGTAAAGTAACTAGTGACCAAAGGGCGCAGTAACTAGCAGGATGAAACAGCACACAAAGTTTCCACCTCAACTGCAAAAAGAGTATAACACAAAGGATAATGGGGGCACAAAGTCATCCCAAAATCTAGAACATAGAAAGAAAAGGAAAAACACACGTTGAAAATGATTGTGAAAGCACAAAGTCTTCTCACAGTTGGCTTCAAGACACCTCCCTTTTTACCTTCACTAATTCTACTTGTCAAGTTAAATAAATAAGAATGCTTCTAGGAAATAGACATAAGAACAATTTCCTAAAGTAGCACAAGCCAAAACAGCACAAAGTCTACAAACAACTTGCTTTCAAATTTAGATAAAATGAAATGAAATTACAATCTGAGCTCAAAGTCTCAATCTTCTTCTTTCAAATGGGCAGAGTTTTGCTCTTGCAAAAATGAAAAGTCTCCCTTACAAATGAGAGATATTACAATCTTATAGCAACTATGCAAGGATTGGCACTTTTTTCCATGGGACGGCCCATGCTACAGTCAATGTCTTCAATGCACCTTCAATCCTGTCTAGAGAGACCATGCTGAGAATAGTGCACTGCCATAACTATGGTGTGTCCTTTCATCTAATATGTCTCTTCTTTGGTATGGATTGTCTGGTCTTTTTCCTGATATCTGTGCAGCTGTCCAATTTTTCCATTACTTTATGGAAGAAAAATAATCTTGCATCCTTAATTTGCTGCGCCTAGAAGTCTAAGTCTACTCGATCCACTGTTTCACCTACTAGAAATAATTCTTTTGAAAATATTTTTGGTCCTTTGCATTGATATTCTCTTCCCTGTAGCAATTTAAATCTTTGGGCTCTCTTTTCATTTAATCTCTTGGTTCTTCTTTTAAGTTCTGCACTCTAGTTGAATTTCCACAGATTTTCCCTCACTTTAAATTTGGCGTCTGAGGGGCCGTCAATGGTCACCAGTTGCTTGAACCATGTTGAACCTTGAACCTATGAACCTATGAAAGTTCATTGGTTCATTGGTTCATTCTGTCTCTTTTGTTCCATTGCTTCTTGGTTCAATCGCTTTTCCACTCTTTGGTTGAACCATCCATTGAACCACTTGTTTGTTGCTTCTCTCTTGATTGAGGCCGCCTTTGAACTTTTGAACCTATGAACCATTGAACTTTGAACTCTTTCAGTTCAAAGTTCAATCGGTTCATTGGTTCATTCTATGTCTTGCCCAATCATTGCTTCTTTTATCTTTCTAACTTTTGGTTGAACCTTTGAACCTTGAACCAGTTGAACCATTCAATTCAATGGTTCAATCGATTCATTCAGTTCATCCTTTGAAGCCCTTTTTGTCCAAGTCTTTGAATATTCCTTTATGCGTCTTTGTTCAGACTTTGGAACGTCCCAAAGGGAAGGTGTCCCTTCAAGTCCTTGGAAAAGGTCCTTTTTTTGATGTTAAGTGTCCCCCGCAAGGGTATCTACCCTTTGGGATTTTTTGGGTGGACTTCAGGCTTCAATTTTCTTGGCAGGTTCTTGCTTCTTCGACGGGCTTTTAGCTCTTGGGATTTTTTCGTTGGGCTTTTCCTTCAGACAAAAAGTCTGAAGGAATTCCTTCGAACAAAAAGTCTGAAAGAAAGCTTCTTTTCCTTAGCTATTTGTTCCTTTCAATTTCTTCAGGGTTTCTTCCTGAGTGAATTCCTTCGGCCTTCTTCACTTAATCATTTCCATCAGACAAAAAGTCTGAAAGAATTCTTCCTTTTGGGCCTTTGAACAAATCTAAAGGAATTTTGTCTTTTCTTTGACCTTCAAACCAATGTTGCTTGTGCAAGGGCACTTGCCTTTTTCACTTTGGGGTAGCCTCTTGAACATGTCGATTGAACCAACTTTGGTTCAATGGTTCAATTGGCTCATTCTTCGTTATTTGGCTAAGTCTTTTTGATCTTTTGCACCAAGAGCATTGAACCAACTTGGTCATTGAACCCATTGAACCTTTGAACCAAAGTGGTTCAAAGTTCAATGGTTCAAGCCTTTGTTCTTTATCATTTGATGATTGAACTCTTTTGATTGAACCGAGGCACCGAACCAATCTTGGAAATGACTAAGTGTTAAAAACTTGTTCTTTTGATTGAACTCGCCTACAGAAGCTTTTTAACCTATTGAACCTGTGAATCCCTTTATAAAAAAATCTTAAAAATGAGAAATTTGAAAGCTCATTGAGAAGGGAAGAGAGAAATTTTGGTCTGTGCAAAGCCAAAATAGTCCGTAGGTTGTCCCAAAAATGAGTGACATTTTTTTAGGACAACAATTGGCTCCAATTGGGGAACTTCCTTCAGTTAGAAACTTGAAACACAGCTGAGGGGAGTAGAAACCAAAATCTCCAATGCCTTGAAGTGTGCCATTAGGCTACAAAGTCATGCTACCCAAAAAGAAAGGTGCTAAAAATGAAAATGAAAAGCACAAAATAGAACTAAAGACTATACAGATATACATATGTACAGGTGAACTTATCTGATACTTCAAGAATTGAAGTGCTTCAGATGCTGCTCCTTGTGAGGCAAAAAAAAGGGGATGCCATCCTGATAAACCAGTAGGAAACCATTCTGTCCCCAGAAACAGTGACAGAGGAATGGAGCTCTCCACTAGGGCACCAATTTTCTACGTCTTCCTCTTTGGTTTTTCTTCTTCTTGCCCCATGGTAGGACATGGTCTTCAAACTGAAAACCATAACTCCTTGCTCTCTTGGCAAAGGGCTCCTTTTGCTGATTTTGGAGTACAGCAATATGGTCCACCACCATATCTTGCTATTATGTTGGTTCAATCCAGCACATATTTTGATTGTCAGCATTAGACCCCTAACAAACCATCAGCTTAGCATCCCCTTTGGTGTGAAGGAGTTTGATCTCTTCATCCTAAGCAGTCTTTAATCTGAGAAATAGAGATCTGCATCTAGCATGAGTGGAAGAATTGCTGCCATCATATTCCAAGATCCAAGCATCATCAGAAGCTGATCTTTTATTAGATTTCTCTTCATTGAAGATGGAAGATCCTTCTTGATTTGTATTGTGCCCTACCAATTCTTTCGATCCCTGATTTGGATCAGATCTTGGATTGCCTGCCATGGGACTTTGATCAACTGAGACATGATCATCCTCTATGGTCAAGGAGTAATTACCCTCGCCTGAAGGCTCAAAAAAAATTTGAGCAGTAGGGGCTGACATTTGGGTGACCACAATCTTTACCTCAGACAGGTCCACACCTAGCTCTTCACCAATGTTTAACTGCTCAGAATTGGCTTGTAGGGATTCAAACTCAGTCATTTGAATTTTGAATTTTTTGACATGATCAATCATGTCAAATGACTAAGATGGACTTGGAAGAGAGGATGGGAGTTCATCCTTTTGGTTTTTAGGAGGGGAAGGACTGATCTGCAAAGTTGAAGTAGAAGGTGCAGAGATGTTTGATGTACTAACCTTCTTGACAATCACTGGGTCCTTTGACTGGAAAGGCAGAGTGGTTCCCCAGTTAGCAATTGGAATTACAAGCTAAGTTCATTCCTCTATTATTTCTTTATCAACTTGTTGGGCTGACTAATTCTTGGACCGGGTGAATACTGCATATGATTCCTCATCTACTTCACCTTCACTTCTGGGTTCATCCTGGTAATTCAGGAAACCAATGTGGGAGTCGCCAGTTGATTCTTCTTGATCCTCCATGAAGAGACCAGCATCATTTTCTTGCTTGAACTCAGGTTGAAAATAGGAAACATGATCTATTTCCAGATATCCCACTGCTAAGTTGGTTAGAGGTGCTTCAAGGGCAAGGTTCCTTTGTGGGGGAGGAAGACGATTTGGTTGCCCTTGACTTTTGGTAGCGTTGCCTTGATATGACTGATTAGGGAATGTCCTTTTTGGTACATCTCTGTATGAAGGAGTAGAAGACATACCTTGGGCCATTTGCCTTTTCAAGGCTAGCAATTCATTTGCCATATTTTGCACCATTTTATCAGTGGTGGCTGAAGGTGGATACTCAAAAGATGAAGAGGATTTACCTCTGTTAGGATCTCTCCTTATCTTTCCTGCCAAGATAAGGTCATATTTTAGCTCAGTAGCCAAGTCTTGAGTAGCCTCAAGGTCTATGTGTCTAGCCCGTCTCAATAGAAAAATCACTTCAAGCAGTTGTGAGTTGATGAAGAAACACTTGAGATTTTGAGGTGTCTGTTGGGCGATCATGGGAATCATGTGCCTCAGCTTATCAAAACTGGAAATGAAGTCCCTCATAGGTTCATGGGGCTCATTCTTCATCTATGTGAGCTGGGCTAGAAAGGCATGTGCATCTTCTGTAGGATTGAACCTTGCTTCGAACTTGGCTTTAAGTGTGTCCCAGTAAGTCACTGATCTAGCTTACAGATGGTAGAACCAGTCTGTAGCAGCGCCTTATAGTGTCTCCATGAATAGCCTAATTGTTATGTCTTCAAATTTCACCCCTATTACACTACAGACTATGCTGAAAGCTGTAATGTGTTCATCAGGATGAACCTTCCCATCACCAAAGAATTTGGGAAAATTCTTTCTTGAACTGCATGAAAGTTCATGCAGAGGTGGAGTCAAGTTGAGTGGGCCAAAAGAGTTACCCCAGGGGCCTCAAACTGCCATGATTTAATTATGACAAATAGGGATAACAAATCTGGGTGGAGTGGCCAGATTGCAGAAAAAAAATGGAAAAAAAACTAGCCCTGCTTCAGCTTGAGGCTTCAAACTACGGACTCTTTCCCAGCAGCTCTAGTTTTGTAGATGAGATAAAATAATGAAAGTGGAGGAAGATGGTAAGGCTATAATGATAATGGGTAAGACATGGAACGGAGTCACCAGAGTCTGTATAATGGATAAGGGAAGGAACTGCTTCAATCTGAAACTTGAGGCTTCAAACTGCATGTTCATCCCTAGCGGAGTCACCAAAAACTATTGGGTGAATATTTTGTCAGCTAGCTAACTGGTGACCAAAATAGTTCCTATCACCACAGCATAGGGAGATGGGTCATCCTGGTGTGCAGGTTTACTACATCAATAGGGGACAAATATCTCCTCTCATCAAGAGGAGGTTCCCTATTAAATATATGGAGGCTATATACTATATATATAAGCAAAAAGTAAGACACATGGGTGGAATGAACCATCCATCTCTCTTTTTTCAGAGATGATGCTAACAAACAGAGGAGAAAATCCTGGTGGAAACACTGAAGGCACTTCTCTTCTTTCAGAAGTGTTCTTACAGGAAACAGTAGGAGTTTCTTTCATATAGTAAAGTAACCGGTGACCAAAGGGTTATTCATGGTTTGTGTATCTCAATTAGACCCAGGGTCAAATCCCCCCCAATCCTTACATACTCTCTCTAAGCATTATTCGTGGTTTGTGTATCTCAATTAGACACCACTTTCACTGTTATAATTTCCTTTGTGGATGTTGTAACTGTTATACTGAAGAGTGTAAGTTGCGTCCAAAGGTATGCATTTTTTTGTCTTGGTAAAACAGGGTTTTGTAAAGTAAAACTATAAATCTATAGTCATAATATATAATATTAATTTATTGTCTATTTAATATAATATACATAATAAATTAATAGTATTTTATATTTATATATATTGTTAAGACTAAAAATATCAATGAATAAGATTTGAGTGGGTGTAGCTTTTATAAAACTCATTCACACACTGTTTGACGCGTTATCATACGTGTCACAAAAGGAGCTATGAAAAATAGCCTGCTACCATAAAATTTCCCAAAATTTATGACTGCAAGAAAAACTCTGCATACAATACAGTCTCAAGCATTGCAATGGTTAATTTTTGGTGGTATTTTTAAGCTCTCAACAAATAGATGAGGAGGACATCCATGCTTAGATTTACATTCTTGTGAAGATGGTAGTAGCTTTTCTCAGGGGCTGCATACTGACAACCGTGGTAATTTAAATATATTTTTAAAATTTTAAAATTAAATTTAGTAATAATATGGGTAGAATATTTCCCAACAACATGTCAGGAATATATGATTTGAAACTTTATTAAAAAATTGTAATATATATATATATATATATATATATATATATATATAATCATTTGATTAACTCGAAAAAATGAAAATATTTTAAAAATAGGATAGAACCAAAAATCAACATATATTATTTTAGTTAATATATTTTATTTTAATTTGTAAATATATATTTACTTAAACGAAAAATTAAAATATTTATATTTTTTGTAAGTTGATATTATATAGCAATAAATTGTTCATATCCACAAACTGATATTAAAATTATTCTCTTATATTGACTACAATGATAATTTATGAAAAAAATGTTTGTCATTTTATATTGATTGAATAATCAATAATTTTTATTAGTACCTTGGTACTATTGTTTTTGTTGAAGGCATTGACTTGTGTCAATGGAATCATGTAGCGAATGTAAACGTTGTTGTATTAAAAAAATTGGCAATTATATAATGCTTGTGGCCTCTTCATTGCTTTTGTCATTAAAATTAAATATCAATTATTTTACCTATTACCTATCCAATAAAAATATTTAAGTTGGTTTTAATTTTCAAACCCTTAAAGGTTTGATTGCAACGATTATGGGCAGGCGTTGTCACTGGGACATAGAGGAGTTGTGGTAGTGATGCTAATTGTAAATTTTTGTTACAGCGACTTGCAACAAAACAAGGACCAACTAAAGGACCTCTATTTCTAATAGCTTTTTACATGGAATTTGCTTCTTCACATCTGGATTATTATTGTTATGCTACCACTGCAACCTGCCACTGGCTAGTGTTGTTATAGGGTTCTTTTAACACCTTCTGGAGATAAATTTTAATTTTTCATTTATTTATTATATGCTCTACAAGAATAGAACATTTTCTCCGTTTAAATAACCACCTGTGTATGAGTATATAAAATTTTTGATAGAGTTCTGAGAAATTGGATATTATAATCTGAAGAATAGAATGAAAACTTTATTAATTCAATTAATAACTATTAACATATCTAAATGCATTTGAAAACAACCTTGGTTTTCAATCAATTTTTTTTATTTGTATGAAGATACTATTTGTATATATGCAGACCTATGTTATGTTATCAGAGTATTCTTCTTATGTTATCACAGTCTTCGAAATGGTAAAATACTTTTTTAGGGTTTTGTTGTTGCTACCACACTTCAATGCTCTTCATGCTCAAAAGTAGTTATTGCCTCCATGCCCCTGCAGGGACTGTCCGCAAATTTTCATCTAGTGGGGAGGTCATAGGCACAGCTCCATAGGACAATAATCTGCCAAAAAAAATAGCCAAAACAAATTTATGATTGTTTTCCATCATTAAAATATTGGATGAAAAAGAACACCTTAGCTTTTCAGGGCCCAGATGTCAAAAATACCCTAGCTTCCCTACTTGATGATTAAGATTTACATCCAATCTGATTCAATTCTGTCACCATCTGCTCAAAGTGAGATATGATCCTAGGTGTCCCCTAGCCCCACTTTCCTTCAGTCAGATTTCTCCTCTGTTCCAAGTTGAGAGGAGTGGGGGTTTTTCCAATGGTGGCCATGTGACCATCGAAACGTGTTGTACCAAATCCATAGTATTCTCCTCAACATTTTTTGGTTACTAAAATAGTAACAGGGTTTTCAGAGCACATAGCTTCTTGCATAGATCTCACTTGTGTTTCAAGAAATGTCCAAATAACTAATAAAATTACACTAATCATCAGGTGCAAATGAAAATGAAAATGTTTATGCCTCAATTGAGGACTGGTTCCACAACCCTCCCTGCCTTTCAATAAAATGGCGTTCACAGTTCCTACCCTCACTTTAAGGGGCTTCTGATCCACAAGGCTGCCATCTCTATACTGCAAAGCCATAGCCAAGTAGTAAGCTAAAAACCTAGGTGATGAAAGAAATTATACATACCATCACTTTCATCTCTATCAGGGCTGCCATACCAGGTAACAGTCACTGGGTGCCATTCCAATTTCTCTGCATCAAAGGAGGCCACTTCCACTAGGGTTAATATCTTGTATATTAAAATTGCTTAACACCTCTTCAAACCCAAGAATCCTATTCATTTTAGCAAAAGAACCAGAAAATGGTTAAATATGAAAAAAAGATCAAAAACAACGAAAAAAAGTAGTAGGATACCCTAATTTATGGTAGAAGTCGAGAACTTTGCAGAGCAAATTGCCAAACCATGAGTAAGCAACACATGTTCATTGCTTAGATACCAATTTTGGTGTTTTTACCATGCAGTTGGGATGACCATCTACCACGAGACTGCAGGACGACAGGTGGCTTGCTAGGATTAGATATGAATATTATTTCGGTTAATATTATTAAATTATTTTATTGTTTTTTATTATATATAATAAAATTCATGTGCGAATTATAATTTTTTAGTTAAAATTTTATAAATATTTTTATTGTTTAAAAAAAATTAAAAAACAAATTGTAGTAATAGTGTTCCTTTTATATTACATATATATGCGAGTAGTAAATAAAGATTTTTTATTTATTTATATGTAATTACGTTAATTTCAAAATGCTTAATATTATTAAATTATTAATAATATTATTTTTTATTGTATATAATAATTGATCTATAAGTGATCAGGAAAAACTTAATTTCACAAGTATCTAAGGGCATAAATAACAAATGTTAATGGCTATAAACATTTATAGCATTATAAATTATTTCTCAATTTCGAGGTTGATTTTAACTATGAAATGAATTTTTGTTGTTTGTTATTTGTTTTTTGCTAATGCAAATATTAATTACTGTTACATAAATTCTCATATTTTGAATGTTTATGTTTTGACCAATCCAAATATTTGATAGATTTGTATATATATAACCAACATGTACTTGCTAACTATTGTTATTGTTTATCTGTGTCTACTTATTATATTAATTGACAAATACATTTGGACCATGTGTAGTCTTTATTGAATGCGATATTGTGTGTTGTCTTTTAAAAAATAATAATGAGTTCCAAGTGATTTGTATGTTGCAAATACTATATTTACCTTCTCAATTCATGTATTTAAAAAAAGGTATTTGCATTTCTTTTTAAAAGTATTTGGAACAAATACATTTGAAAAAAAAAATCAGATTTTATAGATTGTTATGTAAGAAATTTACTTATTTAAAAAAAAAATGCAATTTAGCTTCTTTTGTGACAACTTTCATTATTTACTTATTTGAAATGGTACTTGCATTTTTTATTTAATTTGAAAGTGTTTAGAACAAATAAATTCACCTATTTGTTGAGGTACAAGAGTTTTTTAATTTCCTTTTTAGCTATTTGGATTCATTGAATTAGAGTGAATGATTTATTCATACATAAAAATCTTTATATAGAATTCAACTAATTGTAGAGCAAGATTCAATTTAGCTTTAACTGTTACTGGATTAAAATATTGATATTTGACCAATGAAAATGTCATTTTTGTCATTACTAATGCAATTGCACTTGTATGCAATAGAGAAACCATGAAAATCGAAAAAGGGAAACCAAAAACTAGATCAACGAAATGTTAATAGATATTGAAACATATGAACAACAACCAAAGATCTTGTTTTTGAACATTGATGATGTCCTAAAAGATAGCTACCTTTTCTAATTTAATTCATTTAAATACAATGTAGGTGACTGTCTTTTTGATGCAATTCAAGTTTTACTAGATTTTCATTACACATCAAACGAATTGTGAAATGGAATGATAGATTATTTCATAGTATGCTTAAACAATAGAAATATAGATGCAATATAGTCATACGAACATGAAATGCATTCCAATTTGCTTTACGATCTGCATGGAATACATAAAAAGGAAACCTATTTACGGAGAATGAGGCTTTCTGCAAAGAACAATACAAATGCCACTAAAACTGGCCTATAGGGTGATACATTTTGTATCCAATGGATATCTAAATAGTTGAACATATCAATTTGCTTATGGTCACTGATACAAAAAAGAAAGTATTTACACTTTAACAAAAAATTGTCAATCCCAGAATATTCAATATTATTCCATCACAACAATCCTGCCTGTGGCCACTATTAGCCTTTATTATGGAAAATAACAAATGTTAAAACCACTAAAACTAATGAAATTGAAAAATTCAAACTATTAAATACATGTGCAAATCTTCAATGTGAATGGGATGTTATTTCATATGAAACGGAAAATTATGGCCTTTATGTTGCATTACCATTTACTAATAGTTGTGGCGAAAGTCTATTCAATGCAATAAGCTTACTAACAGAAAATGAATTTGGTGTCCAATCTCTTAGACGTTATATGGCACAAACATTTTTCAATGTGGTTTTCACAATGGACAAATATGCAACACATTGCTTGCAGTTATGCTAATTAGAATTATCGAAAAATGAAAATAGAAATGTCTCAAATTGGAAAGAATATGTCAATATGATTGGAATGCCATATGCAAAAGGGAAAACAGAGGGTGACTATTTATGCTTTTTATGACTTTCAAATATTTTGTAAATTGAAATTTGAAACTGGTCTGCAAGAAGCAAAACAATCATTAACATATATATAAATTGCTTACAGCCAAAACAAATATACAACGTAATTTCATTTGAAACAAACACAATGCATATTCATTATGAATTTTTATGAAAAACATGTCTGGTATCAATTCTAAGATATTTGTCTGATGCACCTATGCATATAGTAGACAAAGAAATGTTCTTGCAAAATTTTAATGCAATAGACAAATCGATTTACATGTCTCCTAAAATAAGCGTAGAAGAAATTGGCATCATGATCCTATCACCATGTACAAAAGAAACAATGATTATAAAAGAAGACAAAGAAATACGTGGAAAAAAAGGAAAAATATTGTGTTTGTTAAGAAAACAAATCCATGAACAAAAAATAATGGTAAACATTGTAGAACAAAACAATGACAAAATACAGTGATAAAATTCTAATGCTTATAAGAATAGGAAAAAGAAAATAAGTGAAAAAAAAACTGCCATTGAAATGTGATACAAAGAAACATATATCATTGCATTGTTTAAAAAAAATACACAAAAAAATAAATAATGAACATGCAATGCAAATATAAAATGAAAAGATAGAAAAAACAATTGAAATATACTCATGAGAGATTAAAGATATCCCTACTATTGCTTGTTCAGTTTGTGAATATTTACACTTTAAAAAAGACATAGTTAACATTGACAAGAATATCACTAACCTTTGGTCTTCAATTACTATGTAAACAATGCAAAAAATCAATTGAAAATGAAAAGACTCCTATTTTCACTTGTCTTTTTCGAATAAGAAAAACAAAACAATAGAGGTAGTTCAAAAACTAAGCTCACTAGAAGAAAGATTAGTTTCTATGCGCATGGCTTTTGCACAAATAAGACAACTTGGATATAAAAGAGCACAAATAAGATTGCTTGGAACAATTATAAATGTCCCTATTGATTTTGACCATATTCAAAAGTCATTTCCTCAAAAACCTATAAACGAAGTTCAAACAATTACAGTTAAAGTAAAGTGTAAATTGGAATACAAAAATGCATATGTAAGAGGGAACATCAGTCCAACATGTGTCATAAATGCATTGACTGAACTATGCAAAATGCCATTGCACATGCAATAAAGAATTTCAATTGAAAAAAATTGGTATGCCACACTTGAAAACTAAATTAGGCAATCAATAAAGAACATTGACAATGTAGAAGACATTGACAACAAATTGAAAATGACAAAGAGCCAATCATAGAATTAGTTATACATGGATTTGAAACTGCACATTCAATCAAATATTAGAAATAAAAATTATTGAAATTTCACCATCTGAAGGCTTAAAACCATTAGGTATTTTTCAAGACAAGTTTTCAGAAGAAATGAACTTCCCAACTTTGTATTATGGTTAAAACCAACCTGATGATATTACAAAAACATTCTCATACTAGAAAATAGCAAAATGAGAACTTTCAATGATATTGCAACTCATATTACAAAACTTTTTTTCAAAGCAATTAAAATTATCATACCACAAGTTTGTAGCTGTGCACGGATATGCATACGAAAAGGTGAATTGAAAGGGAAAAAAATTATGCTAAAGATGTTAAGAGAAAATCAAAGATAGAGAAAATCTTAAAATCTCCAATATATTTTGAATCTCTAAAAAGCATTTAAATATCACCTGACTATTTGGAAAATACAAAGAAAAATATTTTTGCAATGATAAGGCAATTAGGACCGCCTACTTTTTTTATTACTTTAACAGGTAGCGAATAATTTTGGAGGCCATTATATATGGCCATTGTGAAAATGTGGAGATTGAAAAATTTGTTGATAAGTATGTGTCTTACAATTCGCTATTGTTTGATGACAATTTAAGAAAAATGCAAACACATCATCATACACACACTTGTAAAAAAATACAATAAATCATACTATAGATTCAATTTTCCATTACCTCCAATGATAGGACAATTATACTACAACCTTTAGAAAATAATGATAACGAAATTAAAAATTATGCCAAAGCTTTTTTAAAAGAACTTCAAAACAAAAAATATGACAGAAGCATAACATTTGAAATGTTTTTAACAAACGAGAATTTGATTAAGGAGAGATATTTGACATTATTTTAATCGCTAATTGCTCATTCTATTATAATGTTAAAAAGAGAACCAATGGACATGTGGACAAATACTTTTACAATTCATGTTCTCGACATTTGGTATGCAAACACAGATACACAATTTATTCTTGATGCATATTTTGTAGCAACATATTGTATATCGTACATGACTAAGCTAAATCGAACACTGACAAGTGCTTTTTGCAAAGTATGTGATGAACTATTGAAAAAAAATGAAAACAAAGTCAAATTCATATGAAATATTGATAACAGTCTCCTTAATTATCAACAAATGTCTAGTCATCACGCTGTACACATTGTCCTATCTTTACCACTGCATTATGCTTCAAGAAAAACAACCTTTATAAACACATCACCATTATTGAATAGAACATACATTTTAAAAGGTCTAAAAATATTAGCACAAGAACATGATGATTCTGAAAACATAATGTGTGCTTTTGTCACTGACAAATACAATGGAAGACTGAATCTTTAGACCATATATGCCTAGCAGAATATGTAGCATACTATATGGGAACATCTAAAAATATGAAAAGACAAAAACAAGTACAAATAATATGCTATGTCTGATATAATGAACATGTTGATCATGAAAACTATTATGGAGAAAAAATGGTGTTATTTATACCATATAGAGAACCTGAAGAGTCATTGAAAAAAAATTTTGAAACATGGTCATTGGCTTATGCTATGCATAAATAAAACATAGAAAATATTGAGCACAATTTCAATGTATAAATATAATTAAAGCAGGTGAACATTGACATTGTCATTGCAGATGTCCAAAGAAAATAGAATACAATATTTGACATCGACAATGAAAATGAACTTGAAAAATGCTTTCCGACAATTGAAAAATACGATATCAATGTCGACATAAAACATGTCACAATTAAAACAACAATAGATACCAAAAGAAGAAACACGCTTGAAATAAGCAAACACCCATTCCTCATAAGCAAATAATACTATTTCAACTCACAAAAATAGTTGAATCATTAGCAACAACATATTGTAAAAGATATCATAATGAATAAAATATTATCTCCAAATGAGCCATTGTATTTATTTTTAACAAGCAGAGCAGGAATAGGAAAAATGTATATGGCAAAAGTAATATACCAAGCAATATGTCACTTTTATAATAAACAACTTGATAGTGATCTTCTTAAACAAAAAGGTATTATTGTTGCATTCACTGGCAAAGCTACATTTAATGCAAATGGTGCAACTGTCCACTTTGTTTTCCAATTGCCACATAGAATGTCTACAATGCTCGCATTGGATTCAAATACTTCGGATACAATGACTAAAAGATATGAATAATTGTACATAATGCTTATTGACGAGGTATTTGTAATAAGAACCCATATGCTTCATAACATATATAAGAGGCTTCATCAAATTATGCATACACCTACAATTATTTTTAGAAATATAAACATAAATTTTTGTGGTGACTTCTACTAAACACAACCTATCCAAGACAGTTGAATATTTAAAAATCCAAAAGTGCATGGTGAAATAATACCATATTCATTTTGGAAAAATAATGTCAAATACTTTGAACTAGAAGAAGTTATGAGACAATGAGATGGCAAATTTGTTTCAATATTAAATCATATAAGAACATGCAAACAAATAGAAAATGACATCAAATAGTTAAATGACCATCACTATAGACCTTCTTCACTTGATCCAACATTTCCATATTTGTTTCATAGAAATAAAGATGTTCAACTTCACAATGAGAAAATGCTTACTATTTTTCAAGGAGAAACATATATGCGAAATGAAATTGACCATATCCAACCCAATGAAATTGACAAAGAATTTATAGATAGTAAAAAACCCATATTGCCAAATAAAATAATCCTTAAAAAATAAATTCTAGTAGAACTAATTGACATAAATTATAATATAGTTGATGGCTTAGTCAATGGTGCAAATGGTATTTTCAAATATTACACAAATGATATTAGTAATATTCTATGGGTAGAATTATATGATTTAAATGTTGGAAAATTTCAAAGACAAAAAATGAAACACTTGTACACTAAACATATTAACAAACAATGGAATCCTATAACAATAATTGTAAAAAAAATAAGCATAAATAAAAAAATACTTATGCAAGAACAATTTTCTATTCAAATAGCATATGGAATAACATTTCATAGATCACAAGAATTAAAAATGAATGTTTTAGCTTTTGACCCTCATCAAGTGAACTACCATGGCCTCAATTACACTGCACTATCTCAAGTCAAAAGCATTGAACATTTGTACCTTATAAATAGAGTAGAGAAGAATTTTTTTCAATATCTGATGAAGTACAAGGTGAAATACAAAGACTTCAACAATTTGCACAATGGCAATTCTTATGTGACTTTAGATACAAACTCTCAGAATATTTCACTATATGTTTTTTGAACACAAGTAGCTTGAAATTGTGCTTATAAAACATAACACATGATAATCAACTCATGGTTGCACATGTATTATGCTTACAAGAAATTCAAACAAATACAGTACGAAATAAAACAAGTTAACAGATAAATTTGATTGCTTCACTACAATGAATATTCATGGTATCATGACATGTTGTAAAAAGGAATTTCCAAGAAAACCATTGATACATTTAATATTAAAAATCTAGAAACAATTAAAATTGACATCAACTATTCAAACATATACATCTGCATATCAAATATCTACTTAGCACCAAAAGCTCCCCTTGCAAACATGTTAACATTCATAGAAAACGTTACTTCAACTAAAAATGACAATATGAATATCATTTTAATTGGTGACTTCAATATTGACATGATGCAAAATAAAAGTTCCCAACACCAACTATGTCAATGTATGGAGAACCACAATTTGTTTCTTATATAAAATATGCAAACTATATATACAAGAACTATTGGACAAATATTGATCGAAAAAAAAATAGATTCCAATCTCTTCTATACATATTGGACTGACCACAATGTAATTTTACTTGCCTTTCGTATTGCAAAATAAGCAAAAGTTATATGATTCTATTTTACAAATCAAATTTCAAATATGACAAATGCAAAATAAATAGAACCAAATTCGAAGGCAGATATCAAAGTAGGAGGTATTCAATTTTTTTTTTACAAAATCAATTGCTATTTTTATTTTGATTATATGCATTTTATAAATTGAAATATACAACTGCCTTGAGAGAAGAAAAGTAAGTTTATTGCTAATTATTTTTTACTGGTCAATCAACTCATCACAAATGGATCAAAAGGTTGAAATGGAACATATAGAAATAGAATCACAAGGACAAGACAAAAGATATACAGTTACAAATTTTCCATTTTTTAAATTCTACTATTATATAGAAAGTGAAGGATGACGGTCGAAGGATCCTAGAATGAAGCATGAGCTAAGTGGGTATAAAAAAGTGGTCACAAGTACATTGTTTCAACTAAAATGTTAATTTATTTTTCTACAATAGAATTAGGTACACATACCTCACATCAAAAGGTGACATCTATCTCGATAATTAGATTCATATGGAATGTGATTTTACCAAGACATTACAAATAAGTACCAAGAAGCACCAAATGTCTACTTCCATGATCAAGAAGAATAATTGAATCTATTAGGACTTGTTCTAAAGTAATTGAGGTTCTGGAGTGCCCTTTAAATTCTTTAGTGCCTAAATTTCAATTCCAATACTTAGATATTCCCACGAGTGATAACATGGTTCACATACCATCAGTTGTATTCAATCTTTTCTTTATAATTATCATTAAGTATTTCATTTTGCATTGACTATCAATTTATTAGGATATTGAATACTTGTTGGTGTGCATGTTTGCTTATAAATATATTGAATTTATTGATGACCGAACATAGGTACACCCCAATCCAAAAAATTAGAGCTCATCCTTCCATCCCTTGGGTAAGTGCAAGTACATGCTTCAATTTGTTTTTACTCTGATGCACAAATACATCACACATGAACATAAATGTGGGGCATTATGTGTGATCTAAGAGGATCTCCCATTGAAATAATACCAATCCAATATCCTTCTAAGAACTTGTGTTATTTAGTCTCCAAGCATGAAGGTCGAGGTAAAAAGGGTAAAAAATTAAAGGTCTCAAGTCTTCTTCAAACCATTCACACAGAATAGAGCTCGTTGAGAGCTTTCCAGTGCATTTTTTGGTTTGAAAAATAAAGTTTGTAAGCACAAGATATGGTCTGTTAAAGTTGGTCAAAGTCAATAAGATGGATCAACATTGGTCAACATGATTCAAAACTGGTCAACAAGCATTAAATTTCATTCATGGGTCATGATAAATGTAAAAAGGGGCCATTTAAATATTAACTTAAAAAACCCCATCAAATTACCTTTTTACATTGACAAACACACCACTTTTCATAACGCCACATGGTATGTGGGCTTTAAACATGGAAAGTAGTAATCTTTTTAAAAGATAAGGGAAATGCGTTGAATATTATACAACTAAAGGTGTGGGATGGGGTTTTATCCCCTTACCTTTATTTAAACCTTTTAATAATGCTTCCCATCGCCAATGCGGCATAAATGGATATGAACAAAACACCGTAGACTTTGTAAACGTCGAAGGGGCTCGAACTTCCAACCAATTTTGTAAAAAACATAAGCCTTAGCCGCTAAGCCACAGGAAGCAAAGAAGGATACAATCGCATGGGGTGTCATTTGTTAATCATCTTGGAGAGTATGGAGTGTGTTTAGCTTCATATGATAGGAATTAAAGCTAGAAGAACCAAAGTACATATATTTATGTGATCTTGGTTAAGTAGAGGATATGAAGCATAGAGGTTTGAGGATTCATTTTGATGTATTTTGATATTGTAAGTTTTGCATCAAGATATTTAATAGATTGGTCATGCTAGAGCAAACCTGGGGACGTAGACAATTGTCAAATCCCATAAATAAATTTGTGTTGTTGTTCTCTATTGCTTTTGTTCAATTTTTCTTGTTTATAAGCAAAAATCCATTCAATTATAAAGAGTTAAAAAAATCTATTTTTAAAGAACGTTATTAATCAAATTATTTGATAACGTTAACGGATCAATGTAGAAACCTAATTTTTGTACAAGGTTTTATATTATAATGTTTTTACTGTGGTTTTGTGCAAATGGATAGTTTGTTTGAATTAGGGTCTTATTGGTGATTTTGTATTTTTAGCTTCTCCTTCTTCTATGTGTGGTTATATGGTGTTCTATTTTTTTCATTTCCTCCATATTTTCTTTATGCATAGAGGCCTCCTTTGTTCTCCCTCTATATTTTTTGTGCCTAGGTCAGAGTCGATCATTTATCAATAATTTCTAGACAAAATCGACCCTTTGTTGATTATGTCCCTTTCCCTTATGTGGGACCTTAAACCCTTCCCCTTACTCTTTTTAATGTATGGAATCGTGATTGTTAGTTTTCCCTCATTTATTTTGTCAGCTTGCATGTTAATAGGTTCTTAACTCAAATTTGAGAAGTCTATTTGTACAAAGTCTCCTAAAGCATTTCAATAATAAGCAATCAACAAGTGAGGCATTCCAAAAGTCTTAGGTGCATTATCAACATTTTAATTATGCTCTTCAATACTTTAAGATATTTAAAGGATTTATATTTTTGCATACTTATGGTCAAAGAAGGTCTTAAAAAATTTCATGTAGTTACTCTTGATTAGCTAAGGAGAGAATGTGAAGCCATATCTCTCACTTAGGTTGGGATTATACTCACAAACCACTAGAACTATATGAAGCCTTGATTCCATGCATGTGAGATATGTAGTTGCAACTCCTCAAGAGGTTTCATGAGTGAAATAACTTGCATATTTTTTTTCCTCTTGAAACTTGATGGAGAATTAGGTCAAAGTCAAAGGAGAATAAAATAAGATAATTTGGCCCATTAATTATGTAAACCAAAGCCAAGTTATTTTTTATTTGCCTCTATGAAGATGATCTAAAAATTTATAAAACTTGAAAACTACCAGAGGATATAATTAGTGACATAAGACATAATTGACAGATAAAATCGATAACTTGCCAATTTTGACTTGGACACAATCGTCGCTCAACCGATTTTTAATATTAATGCATCGATACAATGTCTATAATAATGTGTACAAGTGACTAAATTAGTTCTCACAAGGAAATGAACATCATTTGCCTTTTTCAATACATTCACATGTGAATATGTTTTGTTTAAAATGTTTTCGATACAATTATTTCAATGCATTTGTTAATGGTTTTCAAGAATGTTCCACACTTGTGAAAGTCAAGAAAAATGTTAGAGGTCCTAATTGTTGTATCATTGCCAAGACATTTTTTTAAAGACCTTTCATGTAAGCATGGGAAATATATATTTTTTTGAAATCAACATATTCAATTTCTGATCTGAGCAAATTTTTTAAATTTAGTTTGTATTTGACATTTTTGGCCAAAAGCTTTCTTCCTTTTAACTAACATTTTCTAATTCGGATCCACATTATCTTTCCTACTTGGTCTATGATTATTTTGATTGCTTTGAAAAATAAAATTGTAACATGATACACAAAAAAATAATTAGCATACAAAAGCTCTCATTGTAATATTTTTTGATATGGAAAGCTTGACACAATGTCATCATTGCGAGGATTGCCAAAGAATAGTGTTGAAAATTCATCTCTTCTGAATATTTGTATTTGAAAATTCCAAGAGGATAGTTTCCTTTAGTTGGCACTATTGCAATTAGTTTGTCCTCTAATGCAACAATGCATGTTGAGTTCACAAAACCATGCACTAAAGTGTCATTGGACCTATTTTCATATGTGTCACAAGACACATTATTTTCAATATCAACATAACTTTTAGATTTGTTAGGCATGCTATTGGTATTTGTATTTTCAATAACGTCTATCGATACAGAGGGTTTCCAATCAAACATAATTTCCACATTATGATCAATGTACAATCTCTGTGCACATAGTTTTTGTAATGCCTCCATAATATGTTTGGGACAAACTCTTCCTATTTTATATGCATTTTTGTACTCCAATCGTCTCTTTAAAGCTATTTCAATTGTAGTTTTTTCATCTAAGGATTAAGGTAGTGATTTTTTATTTATATCAACGCTTGACGACACATTGATAATCAACCCTGTAAAACCAATTTGTGGCTTGTTGTATCCCAATTTTCTTATCTGAGCAAATGCAATTCTAAGTACAACAAGTTTTTCTTCAAGATCCGTTAGCGTGCCTACTAATTGTAATCACTTGTTTAGTCTAATATTAATGGGTGTTACAAATGCAGGAACATTTCCATCTCTTAATGACTAATTGAATTTCAAACATTTTTTTCCTTCGAGTGGCTTTGCAATTTGGAAACAATTATTTGCATGTGTTTTTTTTCAGGTTGATCAAAATGCTTCATACTATGTTTGAATTGTAATTGCTTGCAAACATCACAAACATGTATAGGTGTGTCTATAATTTTTTTGTTAAAGATTTCTTTTACCTTTCTTGTTGATATTTTTTATTATTTTTTTGTTATGCGCCATGTCCTTCAATCAATTTAAAGAGATGCCACGAACATGTGACAATGTCTGTGTAGCAGAACCACAAGGGTCAAATTGCATCTTTATATCATTGTCTATTATCAATGATTTATAATGCACATGTTTTTTTTCTTGCAATGTTATTTATTCTATGTAAAGAGACTCCATTTTGTTTTTGTAATGTTTCTGAACAACCACCAACAACAAAGGTCCTCACTTTAGTATGTTCTTACATAGATAACAATTCATAATGTATATGCTCTTTATTTGTTTTAAAAAAATGATATTATATAAGGCTTGTCATTGAGCACAATCATTATAGGTCTTGACTATTTGTTGACTAGCTGACGACCATAGGCAAATGTAGACATCCAAAAAATTTGAAATCCATTGGATGGTGAAATTGTTGCCTTCAATTCCATCTTCGTCATAGATAAATCCCATCTTTACAATGTATGCTTGCCAATTTGTAATAATCGATATGTTTTTTTATGACATTGTCCATCATAGTCTTTCAAATAACTATGTGATTTTATATCTTCAAAATAAAATGCATTACAAAAAGACCGCACTAAATAATGGTGCAAAGAATGTATGTCAAATAAAAAATAGAGCTAAATATGTTATCACCACAAGAATATGTGGTTTCCAACATTCTAAACAACCCACATGATAATAGTTTTTATATATTTGTTTCCCAATAAAGAGAAAGTACAAAATATGTTCCTCATAAATGTCTCTCTAACAAGGGACTTTGATAATTATTTAATTTTGTATAAAATAATGGTTCATAATGACCAAAGACAATATTTTGATCTTGAAATAATATGCAATATGGCGGTGCAAGGGCCTCATTTAAATAAAAATACTTTTATTTTCTAGTTAAAAAGCCAATTTATATAAAAAATTGTCTTCCCATAGACGATGTTCATCATTTGGTGTGCATGAAGTCGCATAAAGTTGTATTATGCAAAAATATGTTTCAATATCCTATAATTGATGCAACTTATATAGTTCCTAAGGATCTAATTCTAATTCAAAAGACCTTAGTGCATCAGGATCATTTTTTTCTAGACAATTTTCAAAGTGCTCTATAACTCGTACACGTAGCTCTATTGATGTGTATCAAAAATGTAATATCACTCTAAAAGTATCAAACAAACCATCACCTGTATTGTATTTGAAGAGATGACTTATAAAAAGGTTGATTACAACCAGGGTAATATTTATGTCATTGCATTGAGTTTTTAACAATAGTTTGTATTCTTTAATAAATATACCCTGTTGTGTGCTATGCATATGCATTATTTTTTGTTTTGTGTTTTTCAATTTCATTCTACAGTGCCAAGTAAATTGAAGACAATAAAAAAATAAGATAAGTGGAAAGCTTAAGAAATACTCACCAAAAACCATCACAGACTTGTTGATTCACCAAAAAATCATTGCCTCTAGAAGCTACAATTGCCATGTTTGACAGTGTTTTTTTAATACAACTCGATATATGATCACACTATTTTTTTGCTTAAGCAATTTACATAGAACTACGTATGTAAAGTGAGGATACAATATCATGATTATATATATTTTATTTGGCATGAGACAAAAGTAAAAAAATATCAATTTATGGAATAAGCTTAAAAGAACAAGATAGACACATAACACACTAAACATATACTATTACAAATTCAATGTACAAAACATCAAAACCATGACCCTTAAGAAAAGACAATTAGTTATGAAATCTATTTTTAATGAAACCATGTTCTGAATCCAATCTTTTTTTTGTAAGCATTGTATTGGTTTTGTAGGCATTCTTAAGCATACGTTGATGGTGCATAGGGAAGAGAAATTTTCATGTTGCAACAAATATGAAAGCATACATATTTTCTGATGAGAATATTCTATGTAAAAGATATCAAGCGATGTTTAATATATAAACTTCTACAAAAGACAATTTTCTGAGTTGCTTCCTTTTAATTGTCTAACACAAAGCAAAAGCAATTCACTGCCAAAAAGAGCAAACAGAGTCCAAAAGTACACCCACAACAAAGATTACCACACAATAACTAGCTCAAATAGTTTCAACCATCATGTTTCATACATTTTTCTTTTTATTTTTAACAAAAATGCATTTATCTACGATGTGACAGAAAAATAATACATACAGATGAATCTAACTATCCACTACATAAGAGCACTCCAATGATTTGCAATGCATAGTGAACATAAATGTTTGGAATGGGAAAATGCATTAAATCATTTCATGTATGAGTTATTACACATAAACTATGCATTTAATTCTTAGGACATACATTACACAATAATTGTGCAGAGCAAATGGTAGTTAAATATTCATAAAACATTGTATCCTCCAACACATGTCTGAACAGATTAATTCACCGATGCCCTTGTACCTTTGCATGTGTGAAATCACTATTGACGACGTCACTCCTCTACCCCTAAATAAGAAGTAAACACTTTTGACCAATCACAACACAAATAAATACCCCTTTTCATGATTTATGTTAAAAAATGCACAACTTGACTATTGCGAAATTACAAATTATTTCATGTACAAAAAACACTGAATTTTGATTGATCTAGAAAGCATACTTTAATCGAGAGTTCCAACAAAATGATTCCTTCAATTTATCCTTCGAGACTAATAATTTACTTCTAATTAAACGCCATACATCATGTGAAAACATGACAATAATACTTAATTAAATGCAATTATATATGTTCCCAAATATATAGGGATAAAAACTGTATATATTTTTTACTACATTGTCGTAAATTTACAGATAGATTACAAAGTTTACATATATTTATTATAATGTATTTTGTATCTTACTCCATTTGGAACTCCCTAGTATAAGCTCTCTAAAACTAGGCAACTGCATGATGGGAAATTGATTGACCGTGATAAAATTATTTCCACCATCCCATAAACCCTAAAAACAAAATAAAGAATTTCCAAAAGCATTGGCAGGAGGTTATGACCACACGTGTGAGTGTGAAAACTCTAGCTGTAAAAATGATGATCGACTCTTAATCATTGCCAGTCATTCGATGAAGATCGTGTGGTGTAAATCAATAGACCATTTGATTATTTCTTAGTAGGAAGCATGCCCATCCATTCGGTGTAAAGTCAAGAATTCGGTGCCGTATGGGATCCTACTTGCTGAAACAGGGTCCTTCCCTCTAGAGGCATCGGTGATTATACGGTTACTAAGCTACCTCAAGAAGATTCAAAACATGAAGAAGCACAGGTGGCCTAGACTAATTATGGAGGAAGAGCTAACTAGAAGAAAGAACACTTGGAGGAAGCAAAATGACAAATGGGTAGAGAGGTGGGATATTAGCATGCAGGAGTGCCCAAATACTAATGAAGAAATAAAAAAATATGTGAGAAGAAAATTTAAGTGCATCATGTGGACAAAACAAATGGGCCGTAAAAAGGAATACTACCTCAAAGAATTTAACCCCACAGGTGATTTTGAAGAAAAAGCCTATATAGGAGCAGACATTAAGTGGAAAGAGAAAATGTTGATTGCCCAACTTAGGATGAGCTCTCATCATCTTAGGTGTGAAATGGGTAGATGGCTATCTCTTAAAGAGGATTGGGAGGAGAGAATATGCCTCTTTTACAACAAAGGCGTGGTGGAGACGGAACGACACTTCCTCTTAGAGTGCGAGGCATACAAAGACATCCGATACAGTTATGGTGAAACTTTGAAAATCACCAACCTGGACACTCTGTTTGAAGCGACAATGCTAGGTAATACGACAAACCTCGTGATCAAACTTCACAGCAAAAGGGAAGATCTCAAGAAGGAAGTTCAGGCAACTTAGGGAACGTTTTGTCGCTAAGCTCCCATTTTGAAGGGGATGTGCGCGACTGATGGGTCCCATAGGCTGTTGCGGTCTCGTGGACGTTATTAAAATCCTTCGTTCATTCATTCATCTAGCGACAATGAGATTGACACTATCGGGGGGCTAGGAATCATGCCCGTCCTAAGATAAGAATCGAGTGTAATTATTGACTTCTACCGAATAATAATCATAAAAAATGCATCAACATGATGTTTTGATTTTCACAATATTATAAAATTGCCATTCATGGAAATTTAAATTTATTATTATAATAATAATAATAATTATTATTATTATAAAAGAAATGTTGAGTTACAAATAAAAAAGCAATGAAAGGATTGTAAATGAAAAACAATGTATTACAACCCTAACAACAACAAGAATTAACAACATAACCGAGAAGAAAAGTCATAAAGACTGTGCATAGTCAAACGTTGAAGACTAACACAAACTGTCTCTCATTCACACTTTCACTAATAGAACAGAATGAAAGATTGTTATATCCAATAACAAACACAGAAAACAAGAATAAAAACACCAACCCGTGAAGCATGGCCCTTATTAATTCCTCTAAACATATATCTATTGTAATCGATTTTTAATTACTATTTTATATTGAAAAACAAAAAATCAATAAGAATAGATTATTTTTAAGTCTTGACATAAACTTGACAATATACATCATATAATAAATATATAATTTTTTTATTTTTATTTATTTTTAATTGGTTAAACTTACCCAATATAACAAATATCCTAGAAATTCAAAATTTCCCCCCATCTAAAAATTTGGTAGTGTGAATAAAAACATAAGAAACATTAAAAAAAATAGTTTTTATTGTGCAGGGCCACTCTAGGGAATTAAGTAGGCAGCACTAGACAAACAACGGACTTACCTGCCATATTTTAATTTCTTGGTTTTTGTAACTATAAATGCCCACCTAGTTGTTAGTCGTGTTGAACCTTTCGACCATTGGTGAATGAATGAAAGTTTTTAATAACGTTTACGAGGTCAATTAGTTTTTGGGATTTAAGAGCAAAATTAATCGATAAGATATTAAATAAATTGCTTTATATTGTTATTTTTGTTTTTCTTCGATTTTTTTGTTAAATTTGGATCTTTTCTTATGAACTATAGTCAAGTTCTATGTTGTTTTTGTTATCTTTTCCTCTTCAAACAAAGTTGTGTAAATACGTTACCTTGTAGGATATCAAAATAACTACTCCGAATGTCCTTATATACTATACATTCCATGATGAAATACCATTCCATTTCCACCGATCTGAACTTACAAAACAAAAATTTCTTTTATTTCTATACAATTAAACAAACATTTTAATAGTTGCTTATTTGTAGATTATATTATTATTTTAAATTAATAAAAAAAAATCATCAACCTGTGATAGACTATGTGAGCGGTGGCTGTTTTTCTCTTCAATCCAACCCACCATATGAAATCAGTACACAAGGCATTCCTACATTTGCAACAAGAAAAGATCGCAAAATAGTTTGTGGGCGTTACAGAACTATACTATTTTGCTGCTTTTTTCAAAGAAGTTTCATTTATGAGCTCCGCGGAACGATATCTGAGACGCTTTTGCAATCTGACATTTCAAAAATTTCTTAGATTTCCTCTCCCCAGCTGTACATTGGCAATCATTTTTACTGCTTCGGGCAAACTTGGCGGCGATCTTTCTCGGACAGGTTAACCACAAAATGGTCGGCCGCTTGCCATTTTTAATTGAAAAAATAGAACTAATAAATTTCAGGATCAACCTGCCTCAAATCTCTGTAATAAATAAAAAGATCTTGAGAATATATTCAATCTCTCTTACGTTTCCTTCAAGCAGGGCTCGCTTCCATTAATTGTTATCGTCTTTTTTCTTGTGTTAATATGAATTGATAATTTAATTCATACCTCATTGAGTAATGTTGAGATAGGCATTGGATTTGCATTTCATTAATGGCCGTATGATATTATTTGTATGCTATCACACCTCGAAAAAACCATTGAAAATATATTTGAATAAAATACAAAGCATAATTTAAGCCGCCTTTCCACTATATTTGGGAAGACGTGCTGCTGGAGTTTCAGAGTTTTATGCATAATATTTGAAATTCTCAAAGGGGATTTAGAGCGGGGTCCCATGTTCCACAAGGGAGGGACTCTTGCCTTCATTTCACATTAACTCGTCATTAAATTTTGTCCCCCTGTCCAATCCAAATATAATGAATTTTGTATTTGTAAATATGTCTAAGTTTTTATCAAAATAATATGCAAGTTGTTTAAAAGAAAGAATAAATTATATTATTTTGGGTGTTGTGATTGATCAATAAAATTAGATGTTATGAATCGTTTCATTTCTATCGAGACAATAAGTGCATAATCATCATTAAATTCAGAATCTATTAATAAAAGTTATGTTTTTTCATTGCAGAGTTGGGTGGTGGGTTTTCATTGCAGCTTTGGGTGGTGCACCTTCTGGGAGCAATTCAGCATGCCACAAACAAATTTTGACCTTCGTGTGTATTCACTAAGCTTTGTGTTTAAGCCCTCTCTGTCGCTGCCTCTTCTACGTCGCATTGTTGATCTTCACCTTCTTCATTGCCTTCATGCAATCCTTATAATTACCACATCTAGCATTCGAACCTCCCGAAGTAGCGTTTTCATCTAACAACGTTAATATGGTTGCCATATCAAGCTCTATTCTTTTCTTTTCTTTAACTCAACGCAAGAGCCAACACCACGACCATTCTTTTTTCTCAACGGTTTCAACTCAAGCAGAACCACATTCCATTTCAATCAAGGATTTCAACGGACTCAAAAAGCCCCTCTGCGCTTTCAAAAGACTACAAATATGCGTTTATCTCCATGTCTAGACATGGCATATATATAATGTATATGTATTATGGGCATTTTTCTATCTGGGAGTGCGCGTTGCTTCACGTATGTTTCTTGCGTTATCTCTCTCTTATCCTAGAATACTTTAAGGAGCAACGAGTCATGATAATCAAGGAAAACATAGCTTATCATTCAGTGTTTGAGTAACTCTTAATATGTTGTTATACTGTGAAAGCGCACTGCTCTGGGTTAGCTTAAACTATGTAGAATTAATGATGCTCTAGGCATATAAGACTGAAAGCAATTTCTGCTTTACACATTTTTTTTCTTATTTTCTAGTTTTTCAGTTTGATAGATATTGTAGTGGGGCTTCAATATATTGCTTTTATGAGCTATTATATGAATAGGGTTGATTTTGAACATTGACCCTTTTTAAAGAGTGTGTATTAGGGTTTGGACCCTTTCCCATATTTTGTTTTATGGTCAGAGGTGGTTGTATTTAATTTTCTAAAAGAGTAGTAGGCAAATGCAATTAAATTTTAGATTGCTAAAATTTCTCAGTATGTTATGCCCCAGTTTAATAATTCTTTAGATTTTTAATTCTTAAAATTTCTCAGTATGTTATTTCCCAATTTAATAATTCCTTGGATTTTTAATTCTTTTGTGTTCAAATTCAACTAAATGGCTCGTATTTTTATCAAAATTTAGAATCATAATCAAACGCTGGGCGCCAAGCTTTCAGCGTTCCACATGGCTACTAGTGCTTTCAATACGTAGAGATGAGTAGTATTTACAGGGAATGTGTGTTTATAGATAATTACAAGGAGACTCAATACAAATGATTTTATTGAATTAGTTGAATTTCCTTGCATTATTTTGCCTTAAGATTGTCTCTCCACTACCTTCAGTAGTTATAAATGTTATTTCACTGCATTATTCTGCCTTTCCTGAGCTCAATTCAAAATTTCAACAACCCTGGACTAATCATCAAATATCTTGAGCGACTTTATTTATAGGTGCTTGTTTAAACCCTGATGCCTCTTATGTCTGGTTCTTTTAAAACAAGGGCCCCAATTTAGTACAGGTAGCCCTTTCAATGCTTTATAGGGAATGAGTTTGTTAATATTTGGCTACTCTTTTTTGGTTTGTTTACGTTGTAGTCTTTTATTCATGGAAAAGAATTAAAATTCTTCATAGAAAAGATGATTAAATGCTTCACTTGGTTTATAATATAGGCTTTTAAGGAAAATTGACATGTTCTAGGGTTTTATCAAATCAGATTATTTTCTGTTTGTAAATAGAGTTTGTTATTTGGCTTAGGCATTGAGATTGCATACTTATTGTTGTGTAGGGGATGAGACTAATTTTTGCTTACGGTCCTGAGATTGTTAGCTAACTTATTGTTATGTCAGAGCTTAGATTACTTTTCACTTAAGGTTCTGTACTGAGATTTTAGGCAGCGTAGAGAAAATAGGTCAATTCACCTCTGTCTTCATCACTATTACCTCTATAAGTTGATTTTTTTTCTTTGTCGCCCAATTTGTTTGGTGAGACCCTTTGAATTACTTCCATCTGAGCAATGCTCCTTATTGCCACCAACCACTGGACTTTTGGGCTTGATAATAGCCCCAAATTTGTTATCAATAGATTCAGGTTTGATTATCTAGCATGATTAATAGAGACTTCAATGCTGGATGAATTGTGTTAACGCGTCTAACCCATAACATAATTATGTCAGTACAATAACCGACTAACATAATTTCTGATAAATTTTTTTATTGTGTGTGAATAATCACTACATACTTAGCTAAACCCTCTCATGGACCTCTTGGTGAAAGGGCAATCCCAAATGTAATCAAACATAATCACGTACATATTTATTTCAAAGCCTCATTCCTTTACTAATGAAATAAAAAATGTATATGATTGCAAGATTAAGAAGAGGCCAAAATTTTGAAACAACATTTATTGTTATTGATCAATATAATAAAGATTGTACCTCCAAATGTAAGTACCGATGCATATCTTGTGTTATTTCCATTAAATATAGAGCAGGGTTTATGCTATTGTATACTCATTGACTAACCAGTGATCTAGGCTTGCGCCCCGCAGGGACTTGGCACTTCGTGCCCCTTATTAAAATGGGAACTGAGGTGTCATATTTTTTCATATTTTTGATTGTTTAAACAAAAAAAATCAAAATTTTTTCAGTAGCTATTGTTTTGGGAGACATTTTTCAGTCTTGGAAAGAAGTGGGGGTACAACAATTCTTCCATGCGCTCTTACATTTTTGTGCTGCCATCTATCATTTGACATTTAGGAGATGAAGATCCAAAATTCCCAAATGATTCATAAATCAATTGTTTTAACAACAATACTTTTATTAGAAAAAGAAAAAATGCATGAGACCCTATATGAAAATAAGTCCCTATAATTCCTCAGCAACACCTGCTTAAAAAATTTTAGTTGGCCCCAACATGGGAAGAGGCTTTTAGATTTTTGTTAATAGTTATTGCAAATAGAAAGTATATGCATGATATTTGAAATTTGTATGGGGATTTGAATTTTTGATTAAAAAAATACAAAAAAAAATTATAATAACAAATGTCATATAGGTTAGCCCCTGTTTCTAATGTAATTAGTGCATTAGAAATTGTAATATAATGTAACTATAATGTGACTTGTGTTGAGGTAACTTAAAGTATTTATAAGGTAAAGTTGTGGGTCAGTAAGAGAGAGGTTGTATGTTAGGAAGGAGCAGTCATTAGTGGTGAAATGGAAGATCAAAAATATTAACCAATTATAACTGTGTGGTTGTAGGGAAATGAGTGAATGGAGGAGAAACAATGAAACAAAGCTTTCAATAAATTTCAAAACCCTAGCACTGTTAGTGATGGATTTCACTGAAGAAATCAACCCAATGCGTATCAGATCGGTAGCTAGCTAGGGTGGGAACACATCTAACCTGGAGGAAGCAACTCCCACAACGATTGATCTAACCAATAATGAGGAAAATGATATAACTTCCAAAGGGAACCCTGTAGCTATGACCATGGAGAAGACATAGTCAAATGATCCAAAGATGGAAGAGATATCGCATTCTGATTCAAGTAAAACCCTAGAAATATAACTCCTTGATAATGTTATTGATGCTATTTTTTAATACCAAAATAGAACTATTATTCTATTATTTCTAAGAGGGATTCCTAGTGAAGCAAACTTTTACAAATGGGCCCGTATGAGTTGGGAAAATAAGGGATGGGAAATTGAGGCATTAAGAGGCTTAGGGAAAGAGTATGTCTCTTGCATGTTTAAATCAAGAGATCATTCTCAAGCTATTTTACAATATAGCCCTTGGGTTATCTATGGGCAAGTCTGTTACCTTCAGGGTTGGAGCTTCAATTTCCATCTTGAAGGGTCATCTCGCTCTCATTATCCTATGTGGGTCAAGCTACCTTACCTTAATCTAGTTTTTAGACCATTTTTAAAAGACATTGCAGCTCGATTGGGTAGAGTAATCTGATGAAAGCATAACTCTGATAAGTTTTCAAGTTTAAGGTTTCATCTGAGAGTCTACATGAAAATAGATTTAAACAAACAATTACCTAAGAACACTAAACTTATTGATCCAAATTTTGAATTGGATGAGCCTTTGGTGTATTTGACTAAGCCAAATGCTTGCTTTTATTTCCATAAAGAAGGCCATATGATTCGTGAGTGTTCTATCAAGAAGAATAAATTCACTCAGCCACCCCTAAATCCCTCTTCATCTAGTGGCCATGTTTTCTCCCCTAACCAAGTAGCACTTCCTTTCATCCCCCAACATACTCCTTACTCATCGCCTACCCATGCCCCTATAGATTCTACCCCCTCCTTTAAATATGTGGTTATGTTAGATGGGTGGAGAATGGTTAGAAAGATGAAAGAACCATCTAGCTCTTCTCTTCCTCCTCTCTCTCATTCTTCATCCTAAGATCATTCATCCTCACCCTCTCCTTCATCTCCCATAACCTCTATCTGTGAATCCATCCTTGCTCTTTGTCTTTCCTCTCCTCAACCTCTTGCTCATGATTCCTCTTCCCCTCCTCCTTGCTCTCGCCACAGGTCTAGATCACCTTCTTCTGCCCCTAATGATCGACAATCCAGGGATCATGATGTTACTCTTGCTAATAGTTTCAGTGTGTTGACTCAGGATGATGATTCTAATAATATCCATCATGAATTATAACTTACTTTCTTGGAATGTAAGAGGGATTTCACTCCCTCATCATAAGTTTAAAGTAAAAGAGGTGGTTATGAAATGGAGACCTGATGTGTTATTCCTTCGAGAAGTCAAAGTCAGTAATATTAGACTTGAGCGTCTTTACGTAATGTTTGGAAAGATGCTTTTTTTGCATACAACTCATATAGATGGTAGAGGTGGAGCTGTTTTTGGGTTTTTGCCATGGATCTCTAAGCATATCATTGATAAGGGTGAAGACCCTTTTCATAGAAATGTTTGGGCCCTTACCATTATCAATGGATAACTCATTGTATTTTGCTTTATTTATGCCCCAAATTTCACTAAAGAGTGAGCTGAACTTTGGGATTGGTTTTCCAATAATTTACCTACTATGGATTGAATCTCAGGTGGTGATTTTAACATGGTGAAACATCATCAAGACTAGAGCTGGCCTAAACAACACAATCTTAACAAAGAATAATTTGATAGTTGGTTGTTATGTCAAAATTCTTTGTGTGTTGTAGACCCCATTCATGACATATTCACCAGCCATGCCACAAATTAGTTCACTTGGTCCAACTGCAGTATGGGTGGTGGTAGGAAATTGAGCAGGTTAGATAGATTTTATCTATCTCCTTTAGATCACCCATAAGATTATTCCACCACCCATTAAAAACTTGAACACAGGAAATTGAGCAAGCTGGACAGATTTTATCTCTCCTTTACAGAGATCCATCAGACACAGATGCCCCTTAGCTCCTTTCCTTTATGTCCTAACAACTAATGCCCTATGTTATTTGCTTCAATATGCCAATAAAATGAAACTCATCGTAGGAATTTGTATTCCTCATAATGCTATTGTAATCAATTCACATTATACTGATGATAGCTTATTATTCCTTCAAAATTATAAAAAAAACATTAATAATATGATGGCTATTTTAGAATTGTATTGTTCAGTTTCAGGGTCTAAGCTTGTTCATGATAAAACATAATTTGTAATGATCCAATCAGGGTTTGTTCCTCAATGGATACCTCAAGAATGGAAACAAATTAAACATGGTGAGATTACAAGGTATCTTGGGATCCCTTTTGGTTTTGTAGTTTCTCTCTCTGATATGTGGAATTGGTACCTTAACAGAGTTAAGAACATACTTTTTAGTTGGGGGAATAAATTCCTCTCTTTGGCAGGTAAAATCCAAGTAGCTAACAAAAATTTTCTTACCACACATGTTTATTACTCAACCTGTTGGATGCCTTCAAAAAAAGGTTATGAGGACTTAATAAAAATTATTCGACAATCTCTCAGGGCTAAATGGGATGGTAATGCTGGTTTTATATCCACATCATGGACACATTATATTCAGCGTAAATGTAAAGGTGGTTTGGGGATAATAGATCCAAAAACATAAGGGGTTTGTTTAGTGTCCAAATGGATTGTTAGAGCTATCAAAGATGAGGAACCATGAAAAATTCTTATACAAAATAAAATTTACCTAGCTGCAGTGAAAGGCAAATGGCAGTCATTGGTATGGTTGTGCTTCAGTAAAATTTTGCTTTTATTCTTTGAAAGAAAGAGAGAATAAACTCGATAAGGGTATGGTAGAAGCACTTGATATGTTGTGTGCACATTGATCCAAATGGTTGTAGATACTCATTTTTGTGCTTGGGAGGAATGACCTACAGATAAGAAAGCATTGAATAAATGGTTTCATTAGTTAGATAGTATGGTGGATTTCTTAGCAAGCTAGATCCAAGAAGCACGAGCTTCCTTAGAGGCTATCAATCCACACTTTTAAACAATCAAGTTTTGAGAGATAAAGTACTTTCATATATCACAAAAAATAGTAAAATCAAATACAAGAAGTGCTTGATAAATGAATGGGTGAGTTTAACTAATTATAGAAATAAATAAATTAATATTAATGCTAAATGAATCAGGTGTGGTCCAAAAAATAGGGTGAGGTTCTATGATCAGGGAAAGGGAAAGAAAGTTGGAATTGGTTGAGGTTTAGTTGGTGAAATTAGCTTGGTGTTTATTTGTCACATAATGACCATCAATGGTTGGAGTGATCATCGACATTTAGGGTGATCGTCGACAGTTATGGACATACTGTCAGTGGTTAGAGGGACCGTTGGTGGTTTCTATGGGTTCTAGGTTAGTTTAATAAATTGGTTGATGAGGTTATAGAATGAGATTTTGGAAGGTTGGTTTAGGCTAGGTCATTGTGAAAAAAAAACAAAGTAAACTAGTTACTGAAAGTAACTACTTAGCTTGCTGATCTGGAGAAGGGTTGAGGTTTGTGGCTGATAATTTGTTGATGGAGTCTAGAGAAATTATGATAGAGTAACGGTACTTGGTTATTGATTGATGAGCAGCGATGCTTTAGGTCTCTATCACACTCATTACTGGTTCATTAGGGGAATACCTAAAAATGGAAGCTCTGATGCAAGAGGCTCTAATTCTGAATAAAGATTGATGATGGATCCTTTTTTACCTCTTCCATTTTTATGGGAAGAAAGGAGAGGTGAAACAAAAAGTTCAATAGGGTGTATAATTTAGCTTTTGCATGCATTGGCTCGCACATGAATTAGACAAGCTAAATATTAAAAAACAAGTTGGAGTTGACTGGAGTTAACTGTTCAAGCGGTTAAAACTTGACCGTCGGTGATCAAGCCTAACCGTTAGTGGTTAGGGTGATCATCAACAATTGAGGGTAAATGTTAGGTTTGGTCAAGGGTGGGTTAGTTAGTTAGCTAAATTGATTATAGTTTGCATTCAAAAGGTTACAAAATAGTCCATAGGGGGTCTTGAGTTGGTCTAGGGGTTAGTTTGACATTTAGAACCATCGTGTGTGGTTTTTTAGTGTCTACATTTTGCCTTTTTTATTGTGCAGGTTGTATCAACAAGCTATAAAATAAAAATGGATTATGGGTTGAAGGTTAGGTTGCCTCAAGCATGGGAGGAGGTGTTCCCCTCAAATTGAGAATCAATGAGGTGAAATAGAATTAGGTACGGGTTTGATGAGTGGGTTGGTTGGTGACAAAGTTGGTGGTAGGTTGGGCATTAAAATGTAAACATGCACACAAAGTGTGACTAAGTGCGATAGCCAAGATCACACAATGATTAGGTTATAATGGTTGGTAAAAATAGGTCAACACTAGAAGGACAAGTGACAAGTGGACCACGTGACCACATTTAGGCATGGCAGTTGGGTACACTTGTAAATGCAAGTCTCCTAGACAAGGTTAGTGCTTTCATAGGTATCCAAGGTAGGAAGTGATCTTGAGAAGACACAATTGGTTAGTTGCATGTAAGGTAGTGCAAGGTCAAAAATGTGCAACTTAGCAATTCAATCAGTGTGGTCAAAATAACCAAAAAAAAGTCATCGCAAAACATGTGAAAGTTTGGGCCAAATTGGCCAAGTGTGAGGTTTGACGTAGTTTGTAGGGGTTGTCGGATAAGGTCATCTCTAGTGGTTAGCATTAAGGGAAAGTATGTTTTGAAAAATTATGGGTAAGAAGGAAAACCCTAAACTAGTCAACCATCGAGGGTTAGGGTGATTGTCAAGGGTTAATCATCGATGAAAACCCTAACTATCAACAATCATATGTCAACCCTAAAAAGGTGAAGACAAAAGACTACTGGGGGTTTTATTATTTCATTGTGAATTCAAACCCAAGGTGATTGGCTTCTTGGCATTTGATGAGCAAGAGAAGCGGTGATAATTAGCTAGTGGTTGAGTGAGTTGACTTGATGCTGATCGAGGATGCAGAGGGGTTGAGAGAAAACATGAGATCAAGTGATGGTTCTAAGGATTCCTCCTCGATGATGATTGAGTAATGAGGTAAGTATTATTTTGAATTGGTAGAGGAGTTTCAATATTTTAAATGAATGTGTTGGCTATTTATTTGAATTTGGGTGCTTGTTTATTTTTTTTGTGGGTGGGTTTTACCTAAGACTAGGGCTTAGGTAGTTGTTATTGTGTTTGGAGTTGAAATGGTAGGCCAGATGAAAATTTTCAAGTTTAGAGTAGATAAAGGAGGGTAGAGGTAGGTGTATGTAGGTTTGTTTTAGTTGTTTATGAGGTTTGGTAGGTAGATTGGGAGGGTATGGTTTGGTTTGATCATCAATGTCACTTTACAGTGATCGTCAATGATCATTTCCAGTCATCACCAATCACTAATGACCATTTGTGATTGATTATCGACCATCAACAATCGATACGTGATCGTCAATAGGCCACTTTATGGTGATTGTCGATGGTTGGTCACCTAACCATTGATGATCAACTATAGGAATAATAAATCATCTATGGATGTGCTTGAAAGTTTTAAGAGTGACGGTTGATAGGTGATAATTAATGGGTAATAGTTGAGGTGAATGGGTTAGGGTGAGGTCAATAGATTAGGTGAAGGTAATGTGTATAGATTAAGAAGGTCGAATGATGGGTAAATTAATAGGTATAGGTCATATCAGGTAAATGTTATGAGTTAGATAGATTAAAATAGGAGGTAGGTGCAAGTGGTAGAATTTGTAGGAAAAATATGTTAGATTGGGCAATTTAAGTCACTAAATTTGTATCCTATAGGCATGGGAGAAGATATAGATGAGAGACTAGGTGCCCCAAATTTTTGATGAGATTCAAAGAGGCATGATTGATACTGACTAGGATCACATGGAGGACATGGGCCTTAGTGGTATGAGGTACTACCAGCACGTACCTTGAGATGCCACGATGTTAGTGGCACTTATCGAGAGATGGGATACTGCCACTACAAATTTTTAATTCTGACAGGCAAGAAGCCCATCCTACCTAAGGATATCCATAGGATCATGTGGTTACCCATATAGGGTGAACTAATCTACCACATAGAGAGGGATGAGCGAGATGAGTAGATAGTGCTCTTGTACAGAGAGGAACTTGATTTTGTGAGGTGACACTTAGGAGGCTTCCACTACAAACCATTGTACTAGAGGGAAAGGTATGTGAGGAGGCTTTTGACTAAGATGATGATAGTGAATACATGCTATGCATTACCAGATTCTAGTAGTGGAAGGTTCTCTTACTTATTGCTAGAGGTGCTCATGGAGATGTGGTTGGGTCGCACTATGTTTTTATGGGCACTTGTGTTGCTAGTTTAGATTTACTAAGAGATGTGGGGATTCTGAGACCACATGAGATACAAGATCAGTGTTGGGTTTGTCCTTCATTGTTGGGCATATGAGTACATCTAAGTACTAAGACCCATGGGACTTCCATGGGAGGGTTTTGTGCAGATGGATTTCAAGGTCATATTTATGAGGTGGAGATGTGACTATGCCCTCTTAGGACCTAGGGAAGGGGCACATTATATAGAATGGTACAGGAGTCGACTAGATGCTATGGTTATGGGAGATGTGATTTAGAGACCATATGTCAAGTTTCCAGGTTGGGCACACTATAGGAGGCATATTGTGTCTCTTCCAAACTACAGATGGATTTATGGTAGGCGAGACCATGAGATAGAGTTGATTCCATTTGATAGGGTATGGAGTTTGTTTGGCCTCATGTAGGATATACCCAGGGCATTCCTAAGATATAGGAGGGAGGATGTAGAGTTCCCTCTACCTGCTCCATAACTAGTTCATGATTTTATTGATCATGAGGAGTTACCTGTGAGGATAGATATAGATGATGCAGGTGTGACAGGTGGTTATCCTACATGGTATCAGGCAGACTATGTCATGACTGACTTTAGAGGTGATGATGGTGGTCGATAGGACATATATGTTGACGTAGGGGGATATGGTTAGTAGGCATAGATGTAGGGGTTGCCCCAGATGTACAAGCAGTGACTGTTGAGAGGGACCAGGCATGAATAGCTCTAGTCACAACTCAGGGATCCTTGGAAACAACATAGACATCTATGGTAGTAACACAAAGACAGGTGGCCACTCTGACAGGGGAGAGAGATCAAGTTAGGTTTCAGCTAGCCTTGGTGATGTAGGAGAGAGATTCTCTTTGATAGGTAGGAGGTGGAGTACCAATAGCTATGGGACTAACATGGACTATCTTGATGTAGAGATATGTAGTGACTATGGAGGAGCTATGGTATTATGAGGCCTTGGTCTTCAATCATTTACCAGATGAGCCTCGATGGGATGAATACAAGGTCAATATTATAGGAGGTGCTTGCATGAAGACACTAGGTCAGTGGGCCTCATTTACAAACAGACAGGTAGGTGTAGGAGGGCAAAATCTAGGAGGAAGTGGTTCACCAGGATCATAGATTTGTTATGAGACATGATATTTTGGATGTTTCAAATGATTTTGATATCAGCCTATGAGTTGATGCAATGAGATTTATATTCTTGAGAGACATGTGTATATTTGTATACACTATGATGATTATTTATGAGATATAGATGGGAAACTTTGTTTATGGTTTGTGGTTCATGGTTTTGATGTTCATGTTGATTATTGATGATGCCATTTTGATTATGGTTATGCTCATGATGATGTTGATGTGGACTCACCTAGCTAGGCATGTTATGATATGTCTCTTTAATTTATGTTCATGATGATGTTTGATATGGATTGATGTTATTTATGTGATTATGATGTGATGGTTATGGATGACTATGATGATCCCAATATGATTATGTGATGCTAATGTGATGTTGTTTGATGATTAGGATGATGGTTATGACATTATGATTATGGTATGTGATGATGTTACTTATGGATGTAATCATTTAATTTCATGTTTGAGATTATCATGTTGATGATATTGATATGATTATGGTTATGGATACTGGTTATGCTTAGGTGGACAAGGTTTATGATGTGATTAATGTTATGGTTATGGATTATGGATCATAGTTATGTGGATGTGATAAATGGTAGGATGCTCATAAGATTATGATGATGTTTTATGATATGGTTAGATTATGGTGTTCATGCTAAAATTTTATGAATATATGCTTCCTCATTTAGATTTAGACATGTGGTGGATATGATATATGTGATTATGAGGGTGTGATGGTGATAGTAGATTTATTTATGAAGGTGGTGATTATGCTAATGATGTCTATTTTTGTTTATGATTGGATGATTATATTATGTGATGTGCTTATGATTATGGTCATTTTGTTTAGATTAAGGTGAAGCACATAAAGTAAGTTAAATAAAAAATGAGATGTGAGAAAGATAATACAATCAAGAGACAAACATCTAAGTGAATGCATTAACCAGTATGAGATAATAATAAGGAGGCATGATGCTTCTTCTTTGGCAAGGACTAAAACAAACTAAAGTTGGATCAACTTAAAGAACATAAGCCCTTCGAAATGCTTTGCATTAGTGTTCATTAGCTGGTTAAAAAAATGTGTTTTAATCACATAATGTCACGTAAGCTCAAATTCCCTTGCTTATAGTGTATAATGGGGAGGAGGATAAAAATGGAACCTTCTTGGGAGACTAGCTTGCCTCTTCTGTAGGTCACCAAAGAGATAGTATAAACAAGTCCATGTCATATAAGATGTAAACTAATCAATGTAGGATGTTTAATTATGAGAGTTGACTTCATCTTTCAAAATTATGTTTCTTTGTGTTGATGTTTGATAATTGGTCATTTGCTATTTTTATGTTGCTTGGGAAGGTTGGGGAAGCTAATTGATGCAGGAACCTTCAAATAAATTGCTATGCTTTGACAAATGATCGACTCAGCCATCCTTTAAGGGAGTGGTATGAGTTTTCTTTATTTTATTTAAGGCATTTGATAGTTTTCCTTAAAGGGAGCATTCTACCTTATATTGAGCAATTTTTATATGTTTGTGGCATCTCTCCTTCAAGGGAGCAGTTCGCAGATGCTAGGAATGACCCATGATCATTTTTGCTTATGATGTTGCTTTTTATTTTGATTTTTTTTTCTTGACATAAACTTGCTTATATAGGCTTAAAGGTTCTCCTTTTTTGAAGGCAAAATTAAAATCACAAGAAGGTTGATGAGGTGTAAAAGAGGTTTAGGTGATAATGACCATGGGAATCTGTCATATAAAAGGGGTAGAAAGTACCATGAGAATTATGCCATGGGTAGAGCCATGGTACCCATTATTCAATATTAGGCTATGATTGTGACAGATAATCACATGATTCAGATTTAATTAGTTGTCCCTAAAATAAGGAGATGAATGTGGTTTGAAAACAAGGAATGAACTTAAGTTAGACAAAAGGTGAGTTTGATCCTATTTTAATAAAAGAAAGGATGCAAATACGAAGCATTGAGGGGCTCAGGTTTTGGGTTCCATTCAACAAAGGATAACCGATAAGCTCTTGATCCATACTTGTGTGTTATGATATAAGGTCCAAGCCAATAGAAAATAAACTTGCCCTGATTGCTTTTCTCCATATTGGTGACATGTTGATTTTACTTTAGGATGAGGTCTCTGATATTGAATTCTCTCACTTTAAAGTGTTTATTATAAGCATGCTTGATTTGTTTTTGATAGACATGAAGGTGAGTAAGAGAAGATAAACAATACTCATCAAGTACCTCAAGTTGGGAAAAATATTCTTAACAATAATTGCTCTCAGAGATGAGATTTTTCAAGGAGATGCAAAGAGAGGGAATTTGGACCTCAATAGGCAAGACAACCTCTGCTCCAAAAAATAGAGAGAAAGGGGTAGTATATGTAGGGTCTAAATGCTAGTATGATAGGCCCATAAGGCAAAGGAGATGTGTAAATGCCAATTCTGACTAGATGCATTAACCATTTTAGTTAGCATGTCTATTTGCTTGTGGACGATAGGGTGATGAGAAACTTAACTTGATACTAAACACATCACAAAGACCTTGGACTTGTTTATTTTTGAAGGATTTGCCATTGTCAGTGATAATTTTGTGAGGAACACCAAAATGAAAAATAATGTGATGGTTGATAAAGTTGACAATCTTTTCAACTTTGATTAAGATGAGAGGAACAACCTCTACTCATTTGGTGAAATATTCTATTGTGGTGATGATAGAATGATGTCATTGAGAAGAATGGGGGTTAATTTCTCTAATGAGATCTAGGCCCCATTGTGAGAAGGGCCATAAATATTTGGATAATCGAATAATATGGCTAGGTGCGTGATGTAAATTAGCATGTTTTTAAAATTTGACATGATTTTTCACATAATCACAACAATCTTGGTTAAGGTTGGGCCAATAATAACCAAGGTGAAAGATGTATTTAGCGATGGCTAGGCCATTAAAGTGTCCCCCATATATCCCCTCATGCATTTCCCTGATAGCATAAGAGGCTTTGTGACTATGTATTTAACAAAAGAGGAGACCATCAAAGCCACATTTATAAAGAATTCCTCCCATTATAGTATAATGTGAGGTGCTTTGGATATGTGCTCTTCAAGCATTCTTGGAAAGACTGAAAGGAATGATGGCAACATTGAGGTAGTCGAAGGTCTGTTGATACCAAAGGTTGGGTTGGGTCTCCTCCACATTGAAGATGGTGGGAGAGTCTGATTTCACATAAGAGGGCTAGGTAAGTCGATGGATAATAATAGATATCTTAGAGTCAGAGGGTGTAGACAAGATTTGGGAAGCGAGGGAAGCCATCGTATTGGAAAACTTATTTATATATCATGGAGTGGTTTGGATATGCTAGTGTTCAAAGGATGCCAAGAGTACATCGACTAGTTGTTTGTATTGTTGCAAGACATCATTCTTACATTGGTAAGAGTTGTTGATTTGATTGAACATAAGTTAAAAGTCATTGAAAATATTGATCATTTTGCCTCCCAAGGCTAATGTAGTTTGGAGGCCTAGGGCTTCGTACTCAGCCATATTGTTGGTTCATTCAAAATATAGCTTGAAGTATAAAGAAAGAGATTCACTATGAAGGGTGATAAGGATGCTACGAGATCCTCAACCACATTGACACTTTGATCCATTGAATAACATGGTCGCTTGATAGGTAAAGCCTGTCTAAGAGAGGGTTGTGATGGACTCATCTAGAAACTCAAGAGGAGGAGGTCAGGTGTCTACTAATGGTGCTTTGGCCAATTAGTTGATAATGACTTACCCTTTAATTAACTTGTGATGAAGAAAATCAAGGTCAAACTTAGCAAGAAGCATGAGCTACTTAGCCATACACTAGTTTTGGTATGGATTGGAGTGCATATACTTGAGTGGGTTAGTGTTGGTGATGACATAGGTCTTGTGGTTGAGGAGGTAATGGCGAAGTTTAGTGGCCACAATTACCAAGGTTAGGCAAAGTTTCTTAGTATAGGTGTATCAAATTTATTACTCTAAAAGTGTGTGGCTAATGTAGTATAGGACTTGCTCTTTATGATTCTCATCTTGATGGGCTAGCATTGCCCCTAAGGAGTGGTCAGTGGTAGAAATATAGAGGTAAAAATGTTGATCTTCCTTGGGAGGAATGAGGATGGTTGGCGATAGAAGGTACTTTTTAAGTGAATCAAAAGCCTTATAAAAGTCATCATTCCACTTGAAAGATACATCTTTCTTCAGAAGGTGGTGGAAAGGTTGGCATTGGTCTGAGAGCTCAGAGATAAAGCAACAAATGGATTGGAGCTTCCTTTGTAAGCTATAGATTTGTTTGAGGTGGGTAGGAAGAGGCATGTTAAGGATTGATTTGATTTTGGCTGGATCGACTTTGATTCCATGAAGGGAGATGATAAAGCCAAGGAGCTTTCCTGACAAGACCCCAAAAATATGTTTCTTGGGGTTAAGGTAGACATGGTAATGGATGAGTCACTCAAAGATAATATTAAGAATGTCTAAATGATCTTTATGACATTTGGATTTCCCAAGAAGGTCATTGACATAGTCCTCGATAATCTTGTGAATAAGGTCATGAAAGGTGTAGGTCATGGCATGTTGGTAGGTTGCACCAATGTTGTTTAGTCCAAAAGGCATGACCCTATAGCTTAAAGTTCTCCATGGAGTGATAAAGGCAATTTTTTGTTGATCTTCAAGGGTAATTAGGATCTGATTGTAACCCAAGAATTTGTTCATAAGATATAACATTTGATGGCTGACTGTAAGATTAACAAGCTGGTTAATACTTGGCAAAGTCATCCTTTGGATAAATAAGGTTCAGGTCACAAAAATCCACACAAATATGAAGTCCCCCTATGGCTTTGGTGAGAGGCACGACATTTGAGACCCATTAAGGATAGTCAATGGGTTGGATGAAATTGATAGATAGGAGATGTTGAAGCTCTTCTTTGATGAGAAGGGCTATGTGAGGGTGCATTCATCGAAGTTTCTACCTAATGGGCTTAACATCATGGTTGGTGATTATGTTGTGGGTAGACATAGAGGGATTGATTCTTGACATGTCACTATAAGACCAAGAAAATGCTATGTTGTAGTCTCACAAAAAGGAATGGAAATCTTGAAGCTCCTTGAAATTTAATGATTGTCCAATTTTGACAATGTGTGGGTTATCTAGAGTGCACAGGTTGATATCCATGGTGGATTCATTCAACATGGTTGAAGTCATAGGGGGAAGAGATTTATGGATAGAGGAATTTTTTATACCAAGATAGGTGAGAATGGAATTGTCATCCTAACATCGAACGGTATTAATGGTAGGAGAGTCATTTCCTATCATCTCAAGGTGGGTTAGAGGAATGGTTACAGTTGCCCCATCCTTTTGATAAGTTAGGGAATCATGGCTAATCATGTTGATGAAAAAAAAGTAGGGGGGATGATGTTAGAACTCTTTGTTGTCGATGGTGGAGTGGACGGTAAGGATGGGATTTCTTTTTCAATGATGGTAATGGGAGGTGGATTGGTTTGTTGTTTAGGTGGCATGAAACCTAAGCCATGTTTTTTGTGAGGTTTTCAAGTTTTGATTGGAAGCAACTCATGTGGCCCATGTTCATACTGACTTAGACCAAATCCCTTCCAAGCACACCTATAAAGGTATGTCTAGGTAAACTCTGATTTATCTAGATAGGAGAAATTGGAGGTGAATGGTCGAGGTGAAAAGGAGGTGGAAGAAGTGTCAAGAGGTTTATCAATTCACCCTTAGATGAAATTGGTTTGACAATTTAAGGGCCCAAAAGGAACAATGGTTCCAATATTGGGGTCATAACTGGGTTGTTCGTCAAGATTCCCATACTCTTGAGGAGTGGGAAAAGTGTTTAGTGTCAAAAGATGATATTCCCCCAACAAAAGATGTTGGAAGGTTGATTCCAAAGGGTCCATTATGGGGATTTGGGTAGAAGGGATGGATGAGCTGGTGGATGCTTCCATGGTAGAAGAAGATGGAGCTTCATATTTTACTAGTGAAGGTTTGTTGGATGGCGGAAGGAGAATGCCATTAGGTTGGTACATCATGTTGAATGATATGAAAGGACTCAAGTCTGCTTATATGGTAACAACTTGACCTTCATGTTCAACTTGACACACAGCCCATGGAATGGATCCAAGGGTGTCCCAACAAAATGTTGTACTAGAACTCACCTTCTACTAGGTATAATAGTTCAATAAACATGCAGGATCCTAGGCAAATTTGAAGGACAATAGTTTTTAGAGTCATGGTCGTGGTATCATTGAATGATTGGAGCACCATTGAGGTTTTTGACATAATGTTCTCAGGTAATTTGAGTTGGTTATATGCATAGGAGGAGATAATGTTGATATTAGCTCCCCCATCAATCATAACCCTCTCAATGCGGGTTTGGTTGATATACGCAGTGATGAAGAGGGGAAGCTCTGGGCCATCTGGGTGGGTGAAGGGTATTTATGAATCTTTGAAGGTAACAAGGTTGGAAAGTTGAGCACTATCAAAGTTTGCTAGAGGTTATGGGTCATTTGGTTGGACCTCTATGGATTGCAAAGATTTTATCATCACTTCAAGGTAATGAGGTGAGGTATTGATTAGTTCATGCAAACTCATGTTCACTGATGTTTGGTGAAGCTGTTTTAGAACTACTCATTAGATTGATTTAGATGGGTTGGATCGAAAGGGCCCCAATATGGACACCTTGGGTTTGGTTGAAGGTAAAGGTGCCTAGTGTTGGTTGGGTGATTGGGTTGTGTAAGAGGGATATGTCCATGTAATGAACACCTTTATCTTTGCCTTATACTTCAGTTAAGCTTGTGATCGTGTGACCACATGGATGGTATGAATTTGGGGAGGAGTCAGGCTAGAGGGCTGCTTCGATTTTGTTTAACTCTAGGATGAGAGTGGGGGAGTAGGTAAGTTTTGGTTGATGGCTCTTGGATTTTGTATTGGTGTTGGGCTCATAGGAGGCTCATTTGACAATAAGTGATCCCCATGATATAGTTGATGGGATAATACTTGGAGAGCCTTACATTTCTCAATATCATACCCAGGTGTTCTATGATATGTGTATACTAATTTGTCATTATATCAAGATGGTTTAGGATTGTGTGGGTTGAATGGTCTTATAGGTGGTAAAGTTAAGCAAGATGCTTGTAATAACCTCTACAAGATAGTTGAGTAAACTTAGGCAATGGTGTAAAAGGCATAGAAGCCTTGGTTTTGGTAGTTGGGTCCAAAAAGTTTTTAGAAGTAGGCTTGATCTTAGAGGTCTTGGGTAGATGAATGTTCTTGGCAGATGGTTTTAGTTTTGGTAGAGAGGTTGATAGCTTGGGTCTAAAAGGTTTTGAGGTAGAAATTTGAGAGATAAGTAGTTTGTTTATAGACGATTGAGAGATATGAGGTTTGGTTATGGGTGGTTCATTGAAAATAAGTGCAGATGAAAGTAGGAGTGATCTGTAACCAAAAGTGGTGTTTGGGTTTTGATTGGGGTGGTTGGTTTCCTAATTAAGGTAAAGGGATGAGGTCTTGAAATAGAGGGCAAAGTGGAGAGGGGAGTAGAGTTTTAGTTTTTGGTATTCTATGTGGTTTTACTTTTTTTGTTGACTTAGTTTGGGGTTTGTTTGATAGGTTTAGTGGGCTTAAATCCAACTTTACTGATGGGTGAGTAATTTTATGAGTAGGAAATATTCCAAGGTTCTTGGTGTATTTGGTTAGGATGGTAGAAGGTGATTTGGTTACTTTGGGTGAGTTTGGTTCTTATGGTGCTATCATAATTTGGTGGGTAGAGGTGTCCAATGGTTGGGTTGTGATGATAGTGGATTTGATAGTGGGAAGGGTAAGTTGACTAGATAAAGAAGGCTCCTAATTGGTTATATAAGGGAGCCAAAGCTGTTGCCAAAAGGTGGCCTGATCCAAGTTAGGATTGGATATGAATTCTAAGTTTTTAACCAATCTAGAGAAAGGTTTATAGGTGGGTATGAGTCCCCCGATAGTGGATTCAAAGGATAGGCTAAGGGTTTGAGGGGGAGGAATGATTACTTCATCTTTTTCTTGATTAAAATGTTTCAATATCTAGGGAGGTAATTCCTTGGTGGGAGGTGTAGGCAAAGTGATTTCTTCCTTAGGAGTGCTTTCTAAAGGAAGAGTGGATTATTGTATGATTGAGAAAAAAGGTAGAATGATAATGGATGCCTCCTCTGATATGCATATCAAAGGAGAGGTCTATGACTCCACTACCTCGATAAGTGAAGTAGGAGAAAAGGTGATTTGGTAAACAATTTCCTTATTAATGAGTTCACTAAGAACCATATTGATAGTATGGGCCTCATGGATATGAGAAGATTTTACTTTGTTTTCTTTGTTGGTGGAAGGAGCGTGGCTTGGAAATGGTTGTCTAAAGATGTCAAGTGATTAGTTTGGGGGTGCATTTGGGTTATCCAATACAAGTTCCCCCTTGTCAATGAGAGTTTGGACAATGTTCTTGAAGGTATTACACCTACTAATGTCATGTCTAATGACTTGGTTGAAGGTGCATAATTCATTCTCCTTATACCAACCAGGTACAAGATGAGAGGAATCAAATTAATGTGCGGGTTTGATCTGTGGTAGTTGTATGATGTTAATTTTTAATAATGTCTCCAAGACCAAAGCATATGATTCCACAAGCGTAGTAAATTGATTTTGGGTGTTACAGGTTTGATTCCTAGTATTTTAATTAGAGGAATTGGAAGAGTGAGGCTTGTTAACAATGTGTGGATGAGCGATTTTAAGGACAACCACATTCATGATTCATTTATTTTTTGTGTTAGTGTTGGTTTGATTTTTGGGTTTAGAGGAGGAAGCCTCATTTGATTTGAAGGTAGAGTTTTTGTTTCTCAATTTTAGTTTTCCCTCATCGATGGTTCTATTTTCTAGTTTTTGTGCGATGGTGAAAGCCTCATCAAAGGTCCCGAAGATATGAACCTGTAAGGTATAATAAATGTGTGTGGTGCAAGCCCACACAAAGAGTTCAATCATTTCAAGTAAGGGAAAATAAAAAGAGAGTTGGTTTATCAAGCTCTTCCAATGGGCCACAAAATTAGCAATAGATTCATCATTGAATTGTTGGATGGAGTAAAGATTAGTGATGGAAACCTTCTTGGAGATGTTTATAGAAAAGTGATCCAAGAAAGTTTGAGCCAGCTGGGTGAAAGAAAAGAGAGAGTGCTTTATTATGGCACTATACCAATCTAGTGCTAGATCGGATAGAGACATGGGGAAGGTATGAAGAAATAGGGCATCATCATAGGCAATCAAATAACATGAGTGCTTAAATTCTCTCAAGTGTTGTTGAGGGTCTTCCTTACTTTAAACTTTAAAAAAATTAGGAAGTTCCCACTGAAGAGGATAGGGTCGAATGGGGATGGATGGGTGAATTAGTTCATTATAGATTTGGTCACATGAAAAAATATTATGAGCTCCAGAAATGAATGACTCCAAAGTAGTCATTTTGTCCATTAGCATTTTGACAAGGTCCATTTGTGGTTGTGCACTCTTGTATTTGTAATTCAGAGTGTTTTGGGTTTGGGTAGGTGTCACATATGTATGTATAGTTGGTGGGGGGTTGAGAGGCTACCACATATTGGTATGTGGATATGGGTGGTTGGGATGATGCCACATATAAATATGTGGAGATAAGTGGTTGGATGGAAGGTAGAGGTACATAACCTTGTGGGTTAAGGACGTAGCTTGGGTTTTGTGCAATGGGTACCTATTGAGAGATTAACACAAGTTGGGTAGGAGGTATGGTTGGGTTAGAAGATAGAGGTTAGGTGGTAACTTTGGTGTTGATGGGTGGAAGGGTAGAAGGTATGGGAACCACCAAACTCTGGAATGGAGTGGAAGTAGGTAGGTTAGGAATGAGAGTGACACTAGTAGAGGGTACTCCTATGGTAAGGGGAGTATTGGTGCCCAATGGTTGGGTTACTTATATACTAGGAGGATTATTAGTTGGGGAAGAAAGTGCTTGGGTGTTGCTTGGTTGAGTGGGTTGGTTTTGGATGGTGGTATCAATGGGGTTATTGGTAGAGGAAGATCCCTGTGTAACTAAAGGTTGGGTGGAGATGGTGGAAACAAAAGTATCACCCATAAGGTGGGATGGAATGCCATAGGGTAGATCAATAGGCATAAACAAAGTAGGGGTATGGTGAGATATGGTGTCTAGATAATGTTGGAGGGTTATGTGGTTATTATCTAGAAAGGTGGTGAAATCCACATCACCTTAGCCAACCGTCTGAGGGATGGTAGGGATTCTAAAAGGATGTAGATAACTCTCTACATCTGATATGTACTCCATGGATGAGGGAGAAGAGGAAGATGAATGATTAGGAGGTGGGTCCTGGTTTGCTTGGTTTCTTAGTTGTTGCCTAGTTAAAACCATACAAATAAGGGAAAAAAGAAGATACAAGCAATCTCACAACTCTAACAAAGAGAAGAAAAGAAAAATTTAAGGAAATAAGACACACACTAAAACATGTTAAATCCTAAAGTTCTTTTTAGTCTCTCTTTTGGATTATGCTTTAAGCTTTAAGAATTGTGTGACTCAACTTGGATTGAAGAGCGATTACTAGAAAAGAAGTCTATGGTTGGTTTTAGGTTGTGTTTAGGCTCTCAAAGGGATCTGTATTGAAAATTAGTATGTGGCTTGATATTGGGGCCTACCCCCTCACTTCACACACCACAACGATAAAGGTGTTGGGTGCTTAGCCAATATATAATGATTGCTAGAGGTTATACTTAGCTAGAGAATTGAGTTGGTTTTCCCCTTGGTAATAAAATCTAAGTAGGATAGTCAGATAAGGTGACTGTTAGGTGATGAAATCCTAGTCAGGCTTATGTCAATATTTTTATTCTTGATTAAGTGTAAGTGGTTTGGTCTTGTGTGTGTGATAAGAGTGAAGCTATGATTAGTTCACTTGATTAATTAAGCTATGTGAGCTAAAATAAGCAAATAAACAATGGATGCAGTCAATTTAAGCCCAAAATTAAATTTTGATTTCATTGTATGAGGAGAAAACAAGAGGAAGAAGTACCTAGATGTAACTATGAACCCAAGAAAAGACTCAAGGGTCCCACCGAGTGTGTCAGAGTGTTTCAATAATTTTTTTCTTTTATTCTTTGGAAGAAAGAATGAGGAAACTCGAGAAGGGTTTGGTATAAAAACCAGATATGTTATACGTACGTTGATCTAGATAGTTGTAGATATTCCTCTTTGGCTTGGGAGGAATGACCTATAAATAAGAAAGTACTAAAGAAATGGTTTGATTAGTTAGATAGTAGGGTGGATTGCCTAGAAAGCTAGATCCAAGAAGCACAAGCTTCTTTGGAGGCTATCAATCCAAATTTTTAAACAATCAAGTTCTGAGAGATAAAGTACTTGCATATATCACAAAAGATACTAAAATCAAATACAAGAAGTGCTTGATAGATGAATGGGTGAGTTTGAATAATTATAACAATAAACAAATTGATATTAATGCTAAATGAATTAGGTGTGGTCTAGAAAATAGGGGAAGGTTCCATGATCAAGAAAAGGGAAAGAAAGTTGGATCTGGTTGAGGTTCGATAGGTGGAAATAGCTTGGTGTTTATTGGTCGCATAATGACCGTTAGTAGTTGGGGTGACCATTAGTGGTTGGATAACTATTAGCGGTTCTGGATAGACCATTGGTGGTTACTATAGGTTTTGGGTTGGTTTAGGAAATTGGTTGACAAGGTTGAAGAATGAGATTCTGGAAGGTGGGTTTGGGTTGGGTCATTACGAAGCAGAAAATAAAGTAAACTAGTTACTGAAAGTAGCTATTTAGCTTGTTGATCTTGAGAAGGGTTGAGGTGTGTGGCTGATAACTCATTGATAGAGTTTGGAGAGTTTTTGGTATAATAATGGTATTTAGTTGTTGACTGATGAGAAATAATGCTTTAGGTCTTTGTCGCACTCATTGTTGGTTCACTGGGGGAATACCTACAAAAGGAAGCTCTAATGCAAGAGGCTCTGATTCTGGATGTAGATTGATGATGGATCCTTTTTCACCTCCTCCTCCTCTCTTTTTATAGGAATAAAGGAGAGGTGAAATAATAGGTTCAATAGGGTGTATAATTTAACTTTTACATGCATTGGCTCGCACATGAATTAGACAAGCTAAATACAAAAAAATAAGCTGGAGTTGACTATAGTTAACTATTCAGGGAGTTAAAACTTGATCGTCAATGGTCAAGCCTAACCGTCACTGGTTAAGGTGACCGTTGGTGGTCGAGGTTAAATGTTAGGTTTGGTCAAGGGTGGGTTAGTTAGTTAGTTTAGCTAGTCAACTAACTTGACTAAATTTTGTTGTTGAAAGATTAAGGAATAGTCCCTACGGGGTCTCGAGGTGGTCTAGGGGTTAGTTTGACATCTAGAACCATCATGTGTATTTTTTTAGTGTCTACAGGCTATAAAAAGTTATCCATGCTTCATTCTTCTCTATGAAAGTTTCACCACCCTTACAATCTATTTGGAAGGCTTGGTAATATACCTGTCACTTATTAAAATGGAGGGATGCCTCTTTGCAACATGGGTTCAAATTTTCCACCTCTTCTATTTGGTGGAACAAACATATTCGTTATCAAGGCCAGCCCCTTGCCTTTAGCTATCCTAAACAGTCTTATTTTCTATTTAACAAGGGAATTTGTTGTTTTGAAGATCTTTGGGATTTTACTACTTTGATCTGGTTACCATGGTAGACTATTAATACTTGATTGGGCTTGAGCAATAAGAGTTGGAATAATTGTCATTGATGTTAAATGAATTGAAATGAATATGAACATAAATGTCAAACAAAATTGTTGCTAAAAGTGTCAAATGGAATTTTTTCAAGAAGTGAATGGAATTATTATCGAAAGTGAACATAAATGTTAGCAGAATTGTTGATGGAAATGTCAACGGTCACATATTTTGGTGAAAAGGTGCCTCTTGGGTGGGATGCATCCTTTAAAATCTATATAAGAGAGAAGAGATGTGGAAGTATTACAAACATTCAATTTCATTGAAGATCATATAAGTGTGAGAGAGAAGGAAGAGAGGATGAGCAGAATTTTGTTTATGCATATCATTTGAGTGAAGAAGAAGAGAAGAGCAAAAATGAAATAAAATATCTCTCAAGAAAAGAAGTGTGAAGGGTAGATTTATTTTAATGAATAATATCATTTGAGAATTCTAAAAGAAAGGAGAGTTAAAATTATATAATAAAATCATTGAGAGAGAAAGTGTAAGAGAAGAAAAGCCATCATTTGATTGAAGAAGTAGTCATAGATGGTGGAATCAATTTGGCTTGGGGTCAGTGCCTCATTTTTTAGGGGTTGGTGCTCTTGAGGGTTGGTGCTCATGAATTGGTTAGGTTGGTGCTTGGTGAATGGGATCAGTGTCTCCTATGGGTTAGTGCTCACAAATTGGCTAGGTTGGTGCTTGGCGAAGGGGATCTGTGTCTCTAGTGGGTGGGTGATCACAAATTAACTGAGTTGGTGCTTGGTTTGGGGACTGGTGTCTCCAATAGGTTGGTGCCTGCAAACATTGTAAAAGAGCTATAATTACATAAAATCAATATTCTTCTGTGGTTTTCTCCTAAAAGGGTTTCCACGTAAATCTTGTGTTATTAATTATTAGATCTTGAATGTTTATGGTGGTTGTGGTTGATTAAATTTAAAATATTAAAAGATTATCTTATATTGATTCACCCCCCTCTCAGTATAAGCCTATGCTTAACAATTAGTATCAGAGTGGTTCCTTCAGAAATAACCTAACTACTAGAAGGTAGATATTGGGAGCACATATGGCTTTAAAAACATGGAGTGATGAAGACTAGGTGAGAAAAATAAAATTCTAGGGTAATTCAAAAGATGAAGAAAATATTAGAAATGAAGGAGAGGTAGATCTTGAGGAAGATCTCATTTGTGCCCTAAGTGAAATCAAGAAACATAGAAAGAAGAATTTGAGACAAAAAGTGCAACTTTATAAATATAAAGAATAAAATGGAAATATAAAAAAGAAGATGGCTCAAAACCTTGAAGAGTCATAAAAAGTCATCATTGGTCTAAAAACTCAAATTGAAGAAGCAAAGAGGATAGAGGAAGATATGAGAATCCAACTGAAGACAAAAGAAGACAACTATGCTAAGCTAGAATTAGAGGTTGTGATCCTAAAGGAGGAATTGGAGAAAACAAATATTAAATTGAAAAGCAACATAAAGTTTGAAAAGAGCACCAAAGTGTTAGATGAGATTCTAAATCACCAAAGGTCACCCTATATCAAGATGGGTCTTGGCCATGAGGAAAAATAAATGGTTACTAAAAAGGATTTGAATTCAAAAGTTGGTGAACCTCTAAAGAAAGAAGATAAGGCTCCTCAAAAGAACATTGCTCCACAAGAAGAGAAAGGGAAGAACCATTGGCATGATATAAGATCATTCTTGCCAAAATAATCTGATAGGTACCAAGGATCATTTTATGGCTATTAATTTAATTGCAACATTTTTGGTCATAGAGCAAAGGAGTGTAAGAGACATGAAAGGAATGGATATGCATGAAATAGTGGCATAAATGTAGATAAGAGGAATGGGCATGCAATAAATGAGTATGCATAAAACTATGGCACAAGTGAAGGATGTGAGAGGAATGGGCATAGTTGAAATCAAAACAAAGATTCATATGGTTTCTCAGGTATAAATTCATTTACTCCACTATCAAAAGACATTGTATGTTATAATTGAAATAAGGATGGACATATAGAGAGATAATGTGGAAGTAATCCTATAGACCAAAATAAGAAAGAGGATGCCTGAACTAAACTCAAAATAGAATTCATTCAAGTTTGGAAGCAGATGCAGTAGTTAGACAATTAAAAGGAGTAATCTGTGCTTGTGCAAAAGGCAAAGAGAAATGGCAAGGAGGACATGATGGAGCACAAAGCACAAAGAGAAATGATGATAAAGACCATGTTGAAGCAAGGGAGATATGATATTCATAGTGAAAAGATGCTAGGAAGAGGAAAAATAAAAGAGGATATTACAATAAGTGGTATAAAATAAATTCGAGATTGTAACGAAGACAACATAAGAAGATAATTTTTTTTTCCTAGTGACTATGAGAGGAAACATCAGCTCAGGGAGAGTAGAGTGTATAACCCTTTGCCATTGACATCAAAAGGGGAGAGAGAAAATAAAAATGGGATCACTACAACATGAGGAGAATCATGGAAAAACCTTTGCCATTGATGTTAAAGGGGGATAATTGAAGACAGGGGGAGTAAAGGAGGAGAACCACAACAAGGGGGAGTTCATATACTAATTCATGGGGATTCCCATCAATGACAAAGGGGGAGATTATTGGAATAATTTTCATTAATGTCAAAGGAATTGCAATGGATATGAATGGAAATATCAAATGGAATTGTTGTTAGAAGTGAACAAAAGTGTCAAACAGAATTGTTATTGGAGGTTAATGGAATTGTTGCCAAAAGAGAACAAAAATGTTGATGAAAATGTTAATAGAATTATCGACAGTAATGTCGATGAAAATGTCAATGATCATATCTATTGGTGAAGAGATGCCTCTTAGATGGGACACATCCTTTAAAAGCTATATAAGGGAGAAGAGATGTGGAAGTAATACAAGCATTCAATTTGATTTAAGATCATATAAGTGTGAGAGAGAAATAAGAGATGATGAACAAAATTTTGTGTATGCATATTATTTGAGTGAAGAAGAAGAGAAGATCAGAAAATGAAATAGAATACATCTTAAGAAAATAAGTGTGAAGGGTATATTTATTTTAATGAAGAATATCATTTGATAATTGTGAAAGAGAGGAGAGTTGAAAGTATATAATAAAATCAATAAAAGAGAAAGTATAAGATAAGCAAAGCCATCATTCGATTGAAGAAACAATCATAGATGGTGGAATCAATTTGGCTTGGAGTTGGTGCCTCATAGTCTAGGGGTTTGTGCTCTTGTAGTTTAGTGCTCACAAATTGGCTGGGTTGGTGCTTGGTGAAGGGAATCAGTATCTCTTATGGGTCGATGCTCATGAATTGGTCAGGTTGGTGCTTGGCAAAGGGGATTGGTGTCTCCAGTGGGTGGGTGCTCACAAATTGACCAAGTTGGGGATTGGTGTCTCCAGTAGGTTTGCACTTGCAAACATTGTAAAAAAGTTATATTTGTATAAAACTAATATTTTTTCATGGTTTTCTCCCAAAAGGGTTTTCACATAAATCCTATGTTCTCTTGTGTTATTAATTGCTAGATCTTGAATGTTTATGGTTGTTGTGGTTGATTAAATTGAAAAGATTAAAATATTATATTATACTGATTCACCCTCCCCCTCTCAGTATAAACCTATGCTTAACAATAATTATAAACCATATTTGATTTTTTTAGTCTTTGGTGCCTTTGAAATTATCTATGAAGCTATGTACTCTTGTCTAATGTAATTTTTTCAAAGACTAGTTATGGTTGGCTTCTTATCCTTTTAATTTTTTATTTAAATAAGATATACATACCATTGCTTCTTGAATTGCCTTTAAATCCCCATTTGAATAGAAAATGGAACTGCAGGTTTGGTGAAATATAATGGATAAAACTCACTGCTTAATTTTGGAAATCAAAAGTTGATTCTGATGCTTAGTTGATGGCTTAAAAGATACTACATTGCAAACTGCCTATTGTAGGATTAATTTTCATCCTTGAAAGGGGTTCTTCAGGATCCCTCCAACTAAGCTACACAATGGGAACAACCCCAGGCTGTGGGTTTCTTATGGTGGGGTTGAACCTCTGGAGAAGGTCAGCTTCCTCTTGATGGATCACCTAGACTAAAGATTCTACTGGGAAAAGGGTTAGAAAAGGGGAATAGGGTTACTAAGAAATTTAAAAAGGTGATGCACCAAATATAAATGATAACTCACATAAACATGAAATAAACACTGAAAAAGCATAAAATAATGCTAGCTCACACAATCTCACAATCTAGCTAATTACATAAGTATTTCATGAACTAGGTTCACCAAGCAATGAATGAAGCAAAGAGGAATTCTAAGACTCACACCAATCTTACATTAATGATAGAAAAAACACAAGTCCAAACTTGAAACTAACTTGAAAACACCTAAAAATAGGCAAGAAAGAAGGATAATTGACATGGAAGATTCTCCTTCACAATGCCATCATGCACAAGATTACTAAACACAATTCAGAGGGAAGAGATAGGTTAAAAAAAGTCTTTATTGCTTCAATAGGTCTTTCATACAAATTTTGATAGGGTCTAGCCTTATCAAATGAGAGTCTCTTGCTCTTCAAAAATGAGAGAATCAATTTCTTATAAAAAGTGAGAGAGAGTTACCATAGGGAAGAAAATGGGAGATATAGGAGAAAAAGGGGAGAGAGAGGAGGAGCACGTAATCAAAAATTCATTTATGAGCTTCCATCACCCTTTAATGAATCCTCAACCACCTTTTGATCAAATCAAGCCTAGTCCTTTATTGATAAATTAACCTTCATTTGTCCCAATAGCCCTCGAACCCTCTCATTGGCTGAGAAACATACTAGAAGACAAGAATTTGTTAAGGATTATGATTCATGATCCATTAGGAAGGAAAATTTATTAAATCCATCTAAAAATGAATTGAATGATCCAACTGCATTTTGAAATCCCCAAATCTATCCCTTAGAACTCTACACCACCAGACACTTGATTTTCATTTTAAAGACAAAATCTTCACATTCATGGATTTGACAGAACCATGACTATATATGTTTTAAGCGGATGTAGGTACCTGTTTGTCGAGGATATGACTATGTTAGAAGATAAGACACTCTTCCATATCTGGTTTATATCTTCCCCTACTCCAATATTGATCATAGGTTTATTATGGATTGAAAACCAATCCATTTATTGGTTTTCCTATAGTTATCCTGTCAATGAAAAACCTACATGCCACATAGCTTCCTTCTTGATCTCTAATAGGTCTAAATAGACCTATTCCACCTCTAAACCTTTTAGAAGCTGAGAACTCATTATATGCATGGATCTTATTTAAATGATAATGATCATAGTCATGAAATAATACCATAACCCTAGAAATGAACCCTATATGTTCTAAGTCTTTGACCAGAGATCATGATTGAGCTTTTAATGGTGACCTTTGGAATACCTATTCTGGCTCACCCTGAATCGTATCTAGATCTTAGTTCTATGTATTTTCCTATTAGGGTTTATGAGATCCTCTTGATCTTACGTGTCTTCCTATGTGGCTTCCTTTCCATGTTATTTATCATATTTAAAGATATGATCATCACAAACTCAGACACGCATCACCATCTTATGTCTCTTAGATCTTAATTAAATTTGCTCCATTGATCTTTGATTCGGGATTCCTAAATTGTGACACTTGGAAACCCCACATTCAATCTATAGATTTTATTGTCAGTATTCATCTAGTTACCACTTTTGTACCACATGGTAGCCTCACGTACAATCTAGACTCATTGATCCTTTGACCTCATGTGCACCATCGATCTCCTTGGCACGATTGAAGGTGTGCCATTGATATTACTTCTACTTAATATAACGTGAACCATTGATCTAGTAAATCACCATGCTCATGACACATGTCATTTACAAGTTCAATCTTTGGATCCTCTAACTTATTGACCTCAAACTTGTTGTTGATCTTGATGTACACGATTCAACACATGTCATTGATCTATTTGGGCCCACTAACTCAAACTATCACCCACATGCCATTGATCTTGATTTAGGCACTTGAGATCTTGCCACTTGTCATCTATGCATTTACTCTCAAGATACTTTGAAGATTTTGAATTCAAATGACTACTTCTCATGGTTTTAACTTGAAGTCCCCACACATGTCCCACTCTGCTAGTTCAAATTTGAAAGCTTATATATTGAGATAGATAACTCATCAAGATACCAAATTTACATATGGTATTCATGGCACAAAGAACATAATGTTCATGCAATTCTTCAACCTTGATCGATATCCCAAGTACACTTATCAAATGTGTAACCAGATTGACCTAGTTTTTCCTGCATGATATACCATGACAGTCTAACTCCTTGAAAATCATCATATTCACACTTTAAGCTTGCTTAAAGTGTTTCAAAAGCTTTGTGAGTGATTTGTGATCTTCTCTTTCCACCATTGGATTACTTCAATTAACAAGAACTTTGCTCATGCTCTCATTTCATTCTAGGGCCTCTCCAAAATATTGATCCATCTAGGTAAAGCTTTGTATGTAGGCTAAAATTGGCCAACATTTTTGGTGACATCCTAAGATTGCATGCATTCTATGCAAGAGATTATCAGAGTTGTTTCTATAATTTGGATAATGCGAGTGCAATGGAGATGTGATCATATGAGATGATGCAAGTGCACACCACATAGATGCTAAAGCAATTTGAAAATAGCACAAGAAGAAAACTTGCACAAGACAAAATGGAGAAAACCAAAATCTGATTAACATGAGATGGCCAAAGTGAGGAATACATATAGGAGAGTACGTAAGTAACTCCTCCACAAAAGGTGGACAAGGCACCCCAAGAATATATTGTGACTCTTCCATGAAAGGTGGTGACAAGGTGCTAAGAATAGAGAAGTAACTCCCATCAAGGGAGTTATTTATGACATTCTTATGACACCTATGACACATCTATGACACACACCTCCACATAAGCTAGCCTATCCCAAAAATGTAGGAAAACTCCATGTATGCATAAGAAATACAATTTCCCTAATTAAAAAATAGGGAAAAATAAAAACCTACACTAATACCCCCCCATAAGTGCAACTTAGGTGGGCAGTGTGGAAATATAAGATGGGTCCCAGCAACTAGGCCTGATGAGGTACCCATGTACAAATGCAATCTCCCATAAGATAGAGAAAAGGAGAAAACCTGTAGGAAAAAGCTCCCCCCCAAAAGAGAGACATAAAAGAAATGAAGAGGCTAGAAGGTCCCCCTTGAAGATGATGCTGCTGCAGATGTAGACCGCACCCCAAGAAGAGCTCGTAGATGAATGAACTTGCTCTCGGTGAAAGGTTTGGTGAAGATGTCTGCAACCTGCTCTGAAGACTAGAAAAATATCAACTCAGTGACCTGACTATGAATAAGCTCCCGAATGAAATGCATGTGAATCTCTATGTGCTTGGTCTGCTAGTGCTGAATTGGATTCCTACAAATCTGAATGGTACTCTAGTTGTCACAATAAATGATGGTGGGCTGCTTGATAGGAATGCCAAACTCAAAAAGTATCCCTTAAAGCCAAATATCCTTAGTAACTACATTAATAACTCCCTTGTACTCTACTTCTGTGGATGATATAGCAATAACATTCTGCTTCTTGCTAGACCAACTGATAGGACCAAAACTTAGAGAGAAACTGTAACCAGAAGTGGACTTACGAGTCTGTGAAATGCTAGCCTAGTCTGAATCTATATATCCAACCAAGTCAACCTCTATGCCAAATCTGTAATGAATCCCGTATCTATGTGAACCTTGTATGTAATGCAAGATCCTCTTAGCTACTTTTCAATGCAGATCATGAGGTTCCTGCATGAATCTAGAGACAAGTCCCACTGTATATGATATGTCAGGGCTAGTGTGAGTCAAGTAGATGAGACTACCAACAAGTTGTCGATACCAAGTGGCATCAACTAATGGTGAAGAACAATCAGCCTCAAGCTTGACTCCTGATAGAAAGGGAGTCAAAGATGGCTTGTAATTAGCCATGTGAAACTGAGCCAATAAGTCAAGAGCATACTTAGGCTGTGCAAGAGAAATCCCTGAATCTGACTATGAGATCTCGATGCCAAGGAAGTAGTGCAACAAACCCAAGTTTGTCATGTCAAATCTATCTTGGAGAGATGCCTTCACCACTGCAATAGCTGATGAAGAACTCCTGATGATCAAAAGGTCATCAACATATAGAACCAAAATCAAGAGCAAATCATCTTGCCGTAAGAAGTAGACATTAGGATCAGAATGGCACCTAGTGAAACTTGCTATGAGAAGAAAGGAATCCATCTTGGCATACCAAGCTCGAGGGGCCTGTTTGAGGCCATAGATAGATTTTCTAAGTCTACATACTAAGGAAGAATCTTGAACAAATCTTGGTGGCTGCTCCATGTAGATCTCCTCCTCTAGGTCTCCGTGAAGAAAGGCACTCTTCACATCCATTTGATGCACATTCCAACCATGTGTTGTGGCAATAGCCAAGGTGAGTCGAATAGAAGTCATCTTTGCAATGGGTCCAAAGGTCTCTAAGTAGTCAATGCCTACCACCTGTGAGAAACCCTTGGTGACCAATCGCACCTTGTACTTATCAAATGACCCATCTGCTGCAAACTTATTCTGATATATCCACCTACATCAAACCATCTTTCTTCCCTTAGGAAGTGAAGTCAAATCCCAAGTGTGATTTTTGATTAAGGAAGAATATTCTTCCTCCATAGCACTATCCCACTCAAGTACCCCTGATGCCTCTCAAAAAGTCTGTGGATCTAAAACTATAGCAAAGAAGGCATGTGGATCTCTCTGAAAATCCCCCCTAGTACGTTTTTCATCTGCAAGATCTCCTGCCCAAGTGCCAACACTCTCAAGTGTCTGTCTGGCCTAAAGTGGCCCATAAGTGGGTGAGTCAGGTGTTAACTCCTCATCCTCTGACTGACTAGAGGTGGATGACTCTGCATCACTGTCCTCGCTATCTGAACTCAAAGAAGAAGAAGATGTCTCTAGCTCAAGAACCTGCTATGGATGATCTGAATCTGATGAGGAATCATCATAAAGAAGTAGATCTGATGAGGAAGAAGAAGTGTCAAGTGTTGAGTCTCTAGGACTCTCTTAAAAATAGACACTTCTCTCGGTGAACAACTCATGAGTGACTAAATCTAGAAGGTGATACCCCTTAATACCATCCAGATATCCTACAAAGATACAAGGCTTGGATTGACGTTCCATAGCTTTGTGTTTCTTCTTCAGAATGCGGGCCATGGCTGGGGATCCAAAAACCCTGAGGTGCTCAACATTAAGTTTCCTTTTATGCTAAGCTTCAAAGGGTGTTATCCCTTTCAAAGCTTTATGAGGAACCCTATTTTGAATGTAGCAAGCATAATTGATGGCTTTGGCCCAATATTGTGGTGCTAAGGATTTGGAATGAATCATACAGCTACCCATCTCTTTCAAGAATGTATTTTTGCATTCTGCAACCCCATTTTGTGAAGGACTGTAAGTGACTGTGCGCTGCAAATCAATCCCCTTTGTGGTGCAAAATTGCTCAAACCTGATGCTGACATACGTCCCTCCATTATCAGTTCGAAGAACCTTGATGGATTTCTCACTCTGTTTCTCAACAAGAGCCTTGAAGTCTAGAAAATTTTCAAACACTTCAGACTTTTGTTTGAGAAAATATATCCAAGTGTACCTAGAGAAATCATCAATGAAAGTGAGGATGTACTTGGCCCTTGTGAAAGATGGTTTGGGAAAGGGTCTCAATACATCACTGTGGACTAACTCCAAAGGTTGTGAAGCCCTCTAAGCTTTGCCTTTGTCAAATTTTGCTTCGGGATGCTTCTCAAGGGAACACCCTTCGTAAAGTCCTTTTGAGAATTGGACATGAGGCAAGCCAATGACCATGTCATTTTTGCAAAGTTGCTCAAGGTAGCGGTAGTTAAGGTGGCCAAACCGCTCATGCCACAATTTGCTAACTCCATTTGAATGAGTCAGCAATGCTGTTGGAGAAGAATTTGATACAAAATGTGAGGTGTATAACCTTACTTGGTGGTCTGCCTAACCCACTGCCATTGTAGTATCACTATGCAACTCCCTGATAGCCATTGAATCTGGTGAAAACTCAACTCTCATGCCTCGACTAACGTGAGTGATTTGGTACACTGATAGGAGATTAGTTGAAAGAGAAGGAACACTTAGAACATTATTGAATGTTCCTCCTTCCATTTCAACTAACCCTCTCCCTGCAACGAAAACTGATGTGTCATCATCCAAACTAATTGAAGTCATGCTACAAGGCTCTAAAGATGAAAACTCAACTAATGAAGAGCCCATGTGGTGAGAAGCACCCGAATCAATGACCCATGATGTTGTAGAAGTTGTAGTAGTTACAAGGGCCTTTCCCTTTTCTTTCTCCTTACCCTTGCCTTTTGCCTTAGTAGAATCTTGGGTAGATGAATTCTTCTTGATGGACTCAAAAACACCTATGTTGTTCTTCTCTACAAGATGAGTTAGGTGATCTATTTGTTTCTTCATGCATTTATGTTCATCATGCCGTCTTTTTACAATGGGCACACTTAACCTTCTCCCTCTTAGGTTTAGCATTGGAGGATGAAGAGTCAGTGTTGTTTTTGGCAAGATTGTTGTTTTCTTTCTTCTTCTCCTAGTCCTTGTTCTTTTTCTTTTTTTCCTTTGTTGAAGTTTTATCCTTACCATTTCCAGCTATCAAAGTTTGGGGTTGAGTAGACTTCATTATGCCCATTTGAATTAGCTTATCTTGCCCCTAGTCAAGTCGGCAATGAATGAATCCAAAGAAGGCATTTTCCATGCAGTGCCAAGGGCACTTTTTGTGGCATGGAAAGTGGAGACAAAGATTGAATAGCCTGGACCTAACTTTGCGAGAATAGAAAGTATGAGTTGATCATCTTTCTTCTCTATCCCACATTCTTTCAATTACAATATAAGGGCCTTAAACTTAGTGAAGAAGTCCTGTAGGGTGTCAAAGTTGCTAGGACTTAGACTTATGAGTTCATTTTCGAGCTCATGACCTCTCATCTCATCAAGCTTCCCAAATAAATTTTCTAAGGTGTCCCATATGTCATTGGAAGTCTGGGAGGATTCTAGATAGAAGAGAATTTTTGGAGATATAGATAAGCTCATTAATCCATAGGCTTCATCACTACGGTTGTACCACTTGACCTTTTCAGCATCAGTGTTGGGTTTTACTTTAGTACCCATGGTGATCCTATACAACCCTTTGCTTCTAAGAATGATTGACATTTTAACCTTCCATTCATGATAGTTGAAGGGTGTTAGAGGTTTAAGTTGAAAAGAATCCATTTTTTAGCTGAATTTAGGTGAAGTTGTGTTGATTGCAAGTTGTGAATTTATGCTGAAAAGAGAATGAAAGCAAAGATATGTAAGTTGTGAAAAGCAATCACACCCCCCCAAAATGTTGAGCCCCCCCAAAATATGCAAGTGTACTTTAAAAAGACGTCGGGCTTAGCTGAGAATGCATCTTAGAGCAATCAGTGTAAGACTTAAGCAAACAAGACATCGGACTCAGCCGAAAATGCGTCCTGGGAGACCCAAATTTTAGGCATTATATAAAATAGTGCATTTTTAACAAATAGTAAGCCTACGATGTGGAGAATTGAATTACAAACACTTTTGCAAAAAATGGCACCCAAATCTGAGCTACCATTTTCAAGATATTAAAGGTTCAATTTTTCCGTAAACTAGTGTTTTTCCAAAAAAAAAAGCACTAAAATATTAAAAAAATGCCTGTTATGAAAGAGAAAGTGGCCTTCCAACCACTCGTTGGATTCGACATAGAACGAGGAATCCAAAGGAGGTTTGTGTGAGGAGGAATTGGCCTTCCGCCAACCCGGGCCTCACCCTTCGTCTTCGTAAGTTGAAGATACAAGTTTTAAATGAAAACCCTCATATTAAAAAACTGTCTAAAAAACTAAATATTCAGTCAAATTGACTGATTTTCATTTTACAAGTCAATTTTTAACTGAAAATAATGAAGCATAGACAAAATGAAGGATTGCCAAGTGTCCAAGGGGCACCACATGGGATGCCAAGTAAGGAAGGGGCGCCAAAATAACACAGTCTAGAATTTAACTCAGAAAAGACAAAAATAAATGCAGCGCTGTGCTGGACTTTGTACGGCCTGCTTGGCACCTTGCTGGGCAAGAAAAGAAGCTGGAAGGATTACCTGAGGCATAGCAGAACTGAAGGCGCCTTGCTGAAAGGAGTGTGGCGCAAAGCTGACTGCTGACCAGAAGTGTGTGGATTTGCCGGCCAGAAGAATAACAACAGAGGTTGGGACGCCATACGGCTGTGGTCAGCTGTTGGAGAGCGCAAACTGTTGCTGCTGCTTGGCATGGACTGAATGCTGCTCCTCCCTCTGCTGCTCCACACAACAATGGCGCCCAAGCTAACTGTTGAACCAGCCCTTGAAGTGAAGACAACCAAGACACCCAAAGGCCAAGGATTCCCAAGAAAATGATACTAGAAATGATATATATATATATATATATATATATATATATATTTTTTTTTAAACAAATCTAAAAATTAAAAAAAACAAAGAGAACTCCACTCCTCTTGATTTCAAAATAAACTAAAAGCATAACTAGACACACGATTACCGTTCTTGCTTTGATACCATATCGGAGTTGTTGCCAGAATCCAGATAATGCGAGTGCAATGGAGATGTGATCACACGAGATGAAGCAAGTGCACACCACATAGATGCTAAAGCAATTTGAAAATAACACAAGAAGAAAACTTGCACAAGACAAAATGGAAAAAACCAAAATTTGATTAACATGAGATGGCCAAAGTGAGGAATACATATAGGAGAGTACGTAAGTAACTACTCCACAAAAGGTGGACAAGACATCCCAAGAATAGACTGTAACTCCTCCATGAAAGGTGGTGACAAGGTGCTAAGAATAGAGAAGTAACTCCCATCAAGGGAGTTATTTATGACATTCTTATGACACCTATGACACATCTATGACACACACCTCCACATAAGCTAGCCTATCCCACAAATGTAAGAAAACTCCATGTATGCATAAGAAATACAATTTTCCTAATTAAAAAATAGGGAAAAATAAAAACTACACTAATAGAGACTAGTAGTCTTAGCCTATCCATTGGGCATGGAGTCTCAAGTTTTAGCCTATCCATTGGGCATGGAGTCTCATGTTGTCCCTTTCCAGAACCTTCTCTTGAAGTATCAAAGACAAAAAGAAACAAAACAACAAAGGCATGTGCACACATGCACTTAAAGGAAAGAAAATACAAATAAAATACTAAACAATTTGCACACATGCACTTAGAGGAAAAAACTTCCTATGCTAAACTAACCAACCAAAATGCTATTTACACAAAGCCGTTGACTGGTTGCACAAAATAGCTACCTTTTCTTAATAATCTACTATGATTTACATGCTTGAGGGCAGCCTACCAAAGATGGAGAAGCAGTGGATATTTTAACATATTGGTGATACACTTATCCAAAAATAAAAACAAAATAAAAATTACCTACCCAATCTTATTGATTGAACATACAACTATCTTAGAGTGGATAGGCAAGTTGATCTAGCTCTTTTTTAGGCCCAATTTTGTGATGTGAATTAAGCACAAAATGAGATGGCTTCTCCTTCTTATATTCTAACCAAGCTAGGTACATTATGGGACATCCTATTGTCAATAGAAACATTGAGCAATTAGATTTTACCTCGCTCCTACATTTTATTTCTCCATCATTATGTTCCTTAGGCACAATCAAATCATAGTCTCCTTGAAGAGGAACATAACCTACCCCAAAGATCTCAAACAAGTCCTCCATCTCCCTTTCACTTACTAGTGTATGCAAGCCAATCTTGAGTTGATTATGATCTTCTTCTTCTGTATAGAAGGGAAGCTCATCATTGGAATCAAAGTCTAACCCATCATGATCTTGATGCTCTTCACTAGTATGCTTCTCAAACTGCATCACTTGAGTACTTGAGATGTCTCCTTCATCAACCTCACTCAAGATTTCATCTTGTTCTTCAACCATATATGAAGGTTGAATTGACCAACCAAGGTCCAAAAAGACACATTTGTCTTTCTCAAGGTCTAATTTACCTTCCTCTAGCTCTAATCTATCAGGGCTACCTCCATTTGACACCTCATATTGAAGTGGGCAAACCTCTGGTACTTGGTTCTGATACTCTTTTTTGTCTATGTAAAATAGACAGTTAGTGGTGTATTCAAGGTCTCCTCTATGTTCAACTTGAGGATTGTCTTCTTCTTCCTCTAATGCATTAGTGTCAAAACCATGCCAAGAAGACTAATCCAAAACTTATTTTTTCTCCTCTGAATGAATTGGGTTGCCTATCATGATCTCTTCATCATAGACACTTGAATTATCCTCTTTAGGCTCACCTATGGCTGCAAACTCCTCCTCTATCCTTTGTAAAATAGGTTCTTTCTCTAAGAAGGCGATGGTGGAGGGGGGGGGTGAAAAATTTCAGCTTGCTTGCAGCTTAAGAGAGTGTCTTTCCAACTAGGGACTTTGAAGTCTCTTTTTGGTGGTTCTTGAGGGAGGGACAAAGAGTCATGGAACTCTTGTAAGGAAAGCTCATTGAGCTGAGCTAACACCTCTATTTCTTGGACTAGTTCCTGGACTACCTCAACTAAAACTTCCTCTTTCTTATCTATACCTTATTTAACTGATTTCCATGATGGAAATGGGTAAGATGCAACCACATTTTCTTCCTCTTGAATGGGTATAGGAGAGGGTGGTTTCACAGAAGAACATATGGCACAGTTAGGGTCATTGGTATAAGAGAAGATCCATGATGGGATAGCTTCATGTTCCTCAATTGAATGGTCTTTAATGTTTTGCGTGACTCTTGATAAAGATGAGTTTTGATAAGGTGGGATAAGGGGATGGGTTTGAGCATAAATAGGAGTAGGAGAGGGTAATTGGGGTCTAGGGTTGGTTTCTCACATTCTTAATAAAAATTGACAGTCATTTTCTTTTCTAGATTGGTTTTGCCTAACCAAGCACTCTTCCTAAAACCTCATCTCTTGCTCTTGAAAAAAAGCTTGGTGTTCAAGATTTTCCTATTGCCTATAACATTCTTCCATCCTATCAATCTCTCTCAATTCTTTTTCAAGATCAAGCCTTATCAAATTGAGACTCTTTTCTAGCTGACTAGAGAGAGATAAACTCTGACAAGGCTGATACATTGAATCTTGAGATCCACTTTGGGAGAAGCCATAAACATTACTACTCTAATATAAAAGATGCTGAGGTAGAGAATAAGCATACTAATCAAATGAGTGATGATAAATACCAAATAATGATGAATAGGCACCTGGGTTGGTTATACCAGCTGATAACTACTTGGAGTCACCATTGATGTTTGCACACATGCCTCCAAAGGATGATTGGATGAAGAGATCACTAAAACTCTTCACTCAATGAACAACTTTGTCCCATCAGGCATGCTAGAAACTATTGTAGGCTTAATTTTCACTTGTGGAGGGGGTAATTCAGGCTGCCTCCAACTAATCTACACAATGGGAGTAACCCCAGGCTATTGGTTTCCCATGGTGGGGTTGACCCTCTAGAGAAGGCTAACTTCCTCTTGATGGATCACCTAGACTAAAGATTATACTGGGAAAAGGGTTAGAAAAGGGGAATAGGGTTACTAAAAAATTTAAAAATGTGATGCACTAAATATAAATGAGAACTCACATAAGCATGAAATAAACACTAAAAAAGCATAAGACAATACTAGCTCACATAATCTCACAATCTAGCTACTTGCATAAGTATTTCATAAACTAGGTTCACCAAGCAATGAATGAAGCAAAGAAGAATTCTAAGACTCACACCCAGCTTACATTAATGGTAGAAAAAACACAAGTCTAGACCTACAACTAACTTGAAAACACCTAAAAATAGGCAAGAAAAAAGGACAATGGACATGGAAGATTCTCCTTCACAGTGCCATGATGCACAAGCTTACTAAACACAATTCAGAGGGAAGAGATAGGTAAAAAAAGTCTTTATTACTTCAAGAGGTCTTTCATACAAATTTTGACAGGGTCTAGCCTTATCAAATGAGAGTCTCTTGCTCTTGAAAATTGAGAGAATCAATTTCTTATCAAAATTGAGAGAGAGTTACCATAGGGAAGAAAATAGGAGATATAGGAGAGAAGGGGGAGAGAGAGGACAAACACGTAATCAAAAATTCATTTATGAATTGCCATCACCCTTCAATGAATCCTTAACCACATTTTGCTCAAATCAAGACTAGTCCTTTATCAACAAACCCTCTCATTGGTTGAGAAACATACTAGAAGATAAGAATTTGTTAAGGATGATGAGTCATGATCCATTAGGAAGTAAAATTTTTAAATCCCTCTAAAAATACATTTAATGATCCAACTACATTTTCCAATCCCCAAATCCATCCTTGGAACTCTATGCCACCAAACACTTGGTTTTCATTATAAGGACAAAATCTTTAGATTCATGGATCTGACATAGCCATGACTATATTTGTTTTAAGTGATTGTATGTACCTATTTATCAAGGATATGTCTATGTTGAAAGATAAGACACTCTTCCATATCTGGTTTATATCTTCCCCTACTCCAATCTTGATCATAGGTTTACTATAGATTGAAAACCAATCCATTTATTGGTTTTCCTATAGTTATCCTATCAATGAAAATCCTACATGCCACATAGCTTCCTTCTTGATCTCTATTAGGTCTAAATAGACCTATTCTACCTATGAACCTTGTAGAAGCTGAAAACTCATTATATGCACAGATTTTTTTTAAAGAATAATGATCATAGTGTGAAATAATACTGCAACCCTAGAAATGGACCGTATATGTTCTAAGTCTTTGAGCAGAGATCCTGACTGAGTTTTTAATGGTGACCTTTGGAATACCTATTTTGGCTCAACCTGGATTGTATCTAGATCCTAGTTCTATGTATTTCCCTATTAGGGTTCATGAAATCCTCTTGATCCAATGTGTCTGCCTATGTGGTATCCTCACCATGTTGTTTATCATATTTAAAGATATGATCATCATAAATTAGGACATGCGTCACCATCTTGTGTCTCCTAGATCTTGATTGAATTTTATCTATCAATCTTTGATTTAGGATTCCCAAATTATGACACTTGGTAAGCCCATAATCAATCTATGGATCTTGCTATTAGTATTCATTTGGTTACCATTTTTATGCCATGTGGTAGCCTAGCATGCAATCTAAACTCATTGTCCCTTTGAACTCATGTGCACCATTGATCTCCTTAACATGATTGAACATGTGCCATTAATCTTCTTTCTACTTGATCAAATGTGCATTGTTAATCTGGTAAGTCACCATGATCATGACACTTATCATCAATGCATTCAATCTCCAGATCCTTTAATTTGTTAACCTCAAGCTTGTCATTGATCTTGATGTGCATGATTCAATGTGTGTCATTGATCGATTTAGGCCCACTAACTCGAGATATCACCCACATGCCATTGATATTTATTTGCGCACCTAAGATCTTGCCACTTGTCAACCACATGTTTTCTCTCAGGATCCTTTGAATCTTTTGAATTCAAATGACTACTTCCCATGGTTTGAACTTGACGTCCCCACACACGTCCCACTTTTCTAGTTCAACTTTGAAGGCTTATATCTTGAGATAGACAACTCATGAAGATACCAAATTTACAAAGGGTATTCATGGCATAAAGAACATCATGTTCATGTAATTTTTCAAAATTGATCATCCTCCCAAGTACACTTATCAAATATGTAACCAGACTGACTTGTTTATTCTTACATGATATACCATGACGGTCTGGCTCCTTGAAAATCATCAGATTCACACTTTAAGCTTGTTTAAAGTGTTTCAAAAGCTTTTTGAGTGACTTGTGATCTCCTCCTTCCACCATTAGATTACTTCATTCAACAAGAACTCTGCTCAAGCTCTCATTTCATTCTAGAGCCTCTCTAGAATATTGATCCGTCTAGGCAAAGGTTTGTATGTAGGCCAAAATTGGCCAACATTGCCCATTGAAGACAAGTTAAAATGTATTATGATCTAACATGTCAACTATCCCTTTTGTCATTAACATGAAAGTATGAGACATATCCTAAGTGGATGCCCATACATGAAAAAACAATGTAATTCAGTCTTATGTGACTTACCTGCTATTTTTAGACATAAGCTTAATTGTAAAAAGGATTTATTAGGGGTTGGATTACATGATAATGTTATAGCTAATGGTGTTAGACATGTTATTTTGATGCATCTCTGGAGGAACAGATGCAAAATGGTTTTTTTAATCATAATGATCACCAAGATTTTATAATTCTAAGGCTTTACTCTAATATACTTGTTTGTATTGCTTCTTGTTTCTCTCAATGTCAAGCGGAGTCAAAGAAGAATACAATGGTGGTTCTCTAGATTCAATAAATTAAATACCAAGTGAATCAACTGCTAAGTAACAAGAAGATTTGTATCGCCTGAGAATTGAAGACTCTTTTGCATGACAATTAACATGCCTCTCCTATGGTTGTTCTTGTCTAGATCAACAAACATAATGATGTTGTAATGTATACTTGTATCATGATTTCAACTATTTTAGATGAATTTGTTTGTTGTCAGCACTGTATTGTTCTTACTTTCTAGTTTTTAAATGCTGCCAGCTATCTTTCCCTTTCAGGTGCTCATATGAGCACTGAATTCTTTTTGTAATTTGCATATATTCCAATACAAAAAAAAAGTGATGGATATGGAGAGGAAGTGTTAAAGTTATACCTCTATATAATAATAGGTCAAAATAAATTTAAAATAGAATAAGATGTGAAAAGTTGCATATTAGGAAGGGGTAGTGGTGAATATAGAGAGGGAGTGTTGCAACTATATCACTCTGTATAATAATAGAATAGAGTAAATTTAAAGAGAATAAGACACAAATAAAATTCATATAAGAATTAAAACATGGAGATACAAATTTTCATAGCAAAGTGTAGTAGCATATAGGGAAATAAATAAAAATAAAAATAAGTATGGATAACCTAGTACATTGTGTGCAAGACACAAGAAAGTATAGGAATTAGTTTAGTGTTATTCTTTTAAATATCAATTAAAAAAGAGTATGATGGAAGGAGGAAACCAAAACGTACTTATTTTTCTTTTTTTTCTATTAACAATGCTTATCATTTATATATTTCTCTTACGTTTTCAGGCATTTTTAACACAAATATGTCACTATTATGTGTTGCACTACTATATGGCTCTTGTTTTATATGACAGTTTAATTAATATTTATTTAAAAGTATACTAACATATAATATGGCATGGCATATTGATTTCACATTTATTTGTGGAATTTTACTAATAAAATCTATGTATCTTTATTAGTTGTAAAATTATATTATATTATGATATGTGTATATTTGTTGATTATTGGTCTAAATTAAAAACAGTTTAGACTTATTAAAAATAATTTATTAAAATTTATTATTCATCTCCTAGTAATAAATATTTAGTTTGCTTGTGTGTTAAGTGGGTCCCCTTCCCTTATGATTATTATCAAAATTATATAAAGAAATGACATACATACATATATGGAAAGATATAAAAACAAACAAACAAATAAAAATCTCGTGAAATGATATAATACAATAATAATAATAATAATAATAATCAAGTGAAAAACTTATTAACAACAATGCAAAATTATGCTTGGAGTGTGTTCATTAATGGTCAATTTATTTTTATTTTTTAATAACTTAATAATCCTTAGATATTCTCATCTACAAGGGTTTTGATAGAAAGTATAATGACATTAATTTTGCTCACGATATGCTTAACGAAAGGTGACACTTATCCTGATTTGGATTAAGTGCCCCTTCCTTAAGGATACATATAAGTATGAACATAATTAACTAGTGGTTGTGTGGTGATTATTATTTCCAAGTACCATGCCTTGGTATGGACTAAAAATTATACCTCCTTAAGAGAGGATAAGACAAGTGGATGAAGACATAAATGAAATGACCTTGTCATCAGCGAGTCATTCATTGACCATCACTAATCACCAATCACAATATTTGGTATTAATTGTGGCAATTCTAATTCTTAAATTATTCGATAAATAAATTATTATTTTTAAATTATGTATATAAAATTAGAAAATGGTAATATTTTGACTATATGATAGAATTTAGAGATCCATCAATTTTTTTTTATCCCAATAAAATAATTCAATTAAATTAAGATTATCTATCACCAATAAATATATTTTAAAAAATAAAAATAAAAATTATTAATCAATATAATAATATGATAAATCTAATATCTCTATTAATTTTATAATTTAATTAAAAATTATAATTTTACTAAGATATAATATAATATAATAAAATAATAATTTAATATCTATAAAGATAAATTATTTACAAAACATTTGGTCTAAGAGGAATAAACATAACTTTTATATATTAACGAATTGATTTGTTTAAGAAAAGGAAAAATAAAAATAAAAATCAATGACTATGAGTAAGAGAATCCTCCAAAATAAATATGCCACTGAGTTGTAGATCTCAAGCCAAGTGAACACACGAAGGCCAAAACAAAAGCAAGAATAGAGAAAATTGAAGCCTTGGTAGATTAGGTGGAACCAATATACAAATATATATAATTTCCCATTAAGTCACTCACACTAATTTTTTATTATAATTGTTGTGAATGAATTAGAGAGATATGTATTTGGGAACTTCAAATTAGCATTTAGGAATTAAATGCTCCATTTAGCAATTTTTCTTGTGGAGGTGATAATTAATTATTATTTTAAAGTAAATTAAAAATTTGATCGGTAAGTAAAGTAAGAGATGGAGATTTTCATTCACTAGAGAGAGAAAGTAAATAGATTTTTAGTTAGAAGATAATTTTTGCTGGAAATAAAATGCTGATGTTATATTCCTTTTTGAACATTTGTGATATAATAAATATTAATTTTATAATAAAATGATTTAATTATTGACAAATATATGAAATATTCCATAATATGATCCAAAAGAATATGGCTTATATGTGTTCCTTGTAGGTGGGTGATGAGATTTTTTTACGTAGATGCTACTATCTTTAAATGTTGTTGTAACATTGTTAATAGCTCTCGTTGAGGCTTAAGAGTGTTAGGGCTGTTTTCATTGACATATTTATAAATTAATTTCCTCTCACCTCTTATGAAGGGTTAAAGTATTTATCGTTGTCTATTTTTTCAACATTTCCCTTCAAAAATTGCTTTTATCATGTAATTGTTTTTTTCATGATTTTTTATTTTGATATTTTATTGTTTAAACCATATTTTTATTTTTTATTGTTGTTTGTGTCATTCTTTAATTTATAATATTTGATAGGATTTTTTTTTGATTTTGTCTTCATTATTACTTAGTTTATAATATTTGATAGGCCGTATAATGAGGGAAAATATAATATCTGGAAAATTAAACCCAAAAACATCGACTTACATGTTCAAAATTAGCAAAACATAAGATGATCCAACACACCTTAAAATATTTTACCGCTTTCATGCTCTGTAAGAATGTAGTTGGATGTCAAAATAAGTTTGTGTAAAGTAATTGTGGGGGCAGACCAATCGGGATCTAAATCGTCATGCAATGCTTTAGTCTACGATGGCTTGCATTTTTCGTGGAAAGAGATAGCCTCTTTGCCCAAACTCCATGTTGAAATTACAACTCCCTTGGTTTTGATTAGGTGACATCTGTATTGGCTAGTTGAAAAACCCAACATGTTGGGTTCAAGCCAATTATTTTCATTACAATGGTGCTAGAAAAATTAGAAGCAACCAAGAGTAATTTGAAATTTCAGGTTTGGGATTTGGATAAAAAATTGAAATGGACATGGGTACATACAATCAATATCAATATTGAAGTTGTAAACACTCTGACCATTTGTGATTATTTTTCCCGGCCATCCGCCAAAGTGATCAAACACGGTGTGATGTTGTTGACAAAAAATTATATCTATACTATACTTGGGCATAATATGTGCCAACAATAATCAACATTCTAATTCCAAACCTTCATGCGAAATGTTTATGTTACAAGGGTTCTTTGATTCCATCGCCTTAAATGCACATTATTTGTGGAAAGAGATAGCCTCTTTGCCCAATCACTATATCAAAATTGCAATTGCCTTGGTTTCCATCCAGTGACATCTATATTGGTTGGTTGAAGATCCCAACATGTTTCGGTTGAACCAATTGTGGGTGATCGGGTTATATCTTGGTGATTGCAATGGATAAATTATTTTCATTATAATGGCACTAGAAAAATTAGAAGCAACCAAGAGCAATTTGGAATTTTAGGTTTAGAATTTGGATAAAATTTTGAAGTGGACATGGGTACATACAATCAATATCAATAATCAAGTTGGAAATGCTCTGAATGTTTATGATTATTTTTTCCAACCATCCATCAGGGTGATCAAACATGGTGTGATTTGGTTGACGAAAAATCATTTTCGTATAGTACTTAAGCATGATCTACACCAAAAATCATCAACATTCCAATTCCAAACCTTCAAGTGAAATGTGTCATCCAGATTAACTAAAATATTTACATGACTTGCATCCATCAGAAAGGGGTACATAACTTGCAAGGTGGTGGCTTCTTTTATTGGATGTTTGCTATTGTGAAGGGTCAATGAGGCCAACATTTCTTTCTTTTCATTTTTTTGGTAACTAGTAATTGGTAATACCCCCTCAAATTAGAATCAAAGATCACCAATCACACAAGAAATTTAAACACATAACATGTTATAATCAATTTACAAACATGGCTTTCAATTCTATGTGAAAAATGCACTTCACATGGGAATCAAGATATCTGAAGACCAATAAATGGTGGGAATATTTATATTTATTATCATGGTAGGGTGGTCACTTTACGTGTTCGTTATGAGTATTGAATACCAAACATTATTCAATCATAATACACAGTACGTTGAAAGCTCTGAGGCAGTCACATGGTTTGCCTTTTTCATATACATGTAGACAAAGAATTCATGATTGCAGACATTGACTTCATGATTACAGACAATGGACACCAATGCATATGAGAAGAGCTTTAAAAGGAGAAGAAAACAACTTGGCAACAAGGGTTTAGTCATTAGCTCTAAGGAAGAGGGCAGTGGCAAATCCATGGAAGATAAAAGGGTTGTGGACAATGATGTGTTGAGGTCCGTATTGCCACTGAAAGAGAGTGGAAAGGGTTTTAGCAGTAGCCATGAGGATTACATGACAACCAAGTCTGTATGGGATCATCATATGGATGGGGATGAGGATGAGGATGAGGTGGATGAATGCTAGGTTATTTAACCAAATTGTATCCTACTAAATAATCCCTTCCGACCTTACTTGGAATTTTAGGCCAACTGCTAGTTTTTATGTTCTATTGTGTTTAAAAATATAAATTAGATGTTTTGGCTATGTATTGCAAACCATAAACCAAAAACATTCTTTTTTCCCTTTGATTACATATATAGAATACATTAATTAAACATATATTTATTATGTTAAATAAAATAGATGATTTTTATATAAAAAAATTATTAGAAAATTGTATTTCTCTATTAAAATGTTTTCGATATATAAAAAGTTACAATATTTTTTTTTGTTTAAAAAAAGGGTAAAAATAATATTAAGAAGTAAAGAAGAGCATTACAAGAAGAACGGGGGGCAAAAACCCCCAGAAGAAAGCAACAAAAACTAAAAGGCTAGGCACACGCCCAACTAAACAATATTATAAACCTCCCTATCTGCCTCCATAATTCTTTCCAAATCAAAACGAAGCATTGGGGAGAGAGACCCCCAATCCTCAATGTTTCCACCATCCAAATGCTTAGATGCCCATTTAGCCAAACAATCCGCTGCCCTGTTCCATTCACACGGAATGTGAGCAAATGTAATGCTATCCATGAGTGAGCAAACTCACAAAATTTGTTGCACAATTAGAGATAGTTGCCAATTGACATCCAACACTTTCCTCTTAGTGAGCAGGTTAATTAAGACTTGAGAGTCCGATTCGCACATAATCCTATGCTAACCTAATGCCTGTGCCTTCTCAAGGGCATAAAGAATGGCCTGGCCTTCCATCATGTTGCTGGTTTGCAGCCCCTTAGGAACCGCAAAGAAAAAAATCACCGTACCTTAAGAGTCCCTTCCTATCCCTCCAGTACCTGCAGGCCCCAAATTACCTCTGGAGGAACCATCTGTATTGATCTTGAGAATCCCATTGGGAGGGCGCTGCCACTGACCGATCCTTAGAATCTGCTCCTTAACCTGCCTGCTCCTCCTAACACATGTTGAATTACTAGTTAGTTGTTGGAATCCAAGTCGTGCCACCACCTGAGCGTCTTGTTTGGTCAAAGGAAGGAAGATCGCGCTCTTTGCTTGGACGGTCTCGTGGATCATCCCCACAAATTTTTGCCATACTTGCGGTGCCATGACCCTCACCCCCTCAAAAATATGCCTATTTCTCTCAAGCCAAATCTGCCAGAATAGAAAAATGGGGCCCCTTAACCATGCATCCTGCAAGAAAGGTGTCCTTGAGGGGGATTCTCCCATGCCATTCTAGAAGTTGACCACAGTTAGAGCATGAAAACATGGGCACTGCCAAACATCCCACCAATAGTGCCAGAGTTGCAAGGCGAAGGAACATCAAAAAATGGGTGTGCTGAATCCTTCTCGGTCGCTCTGCACATAACACATACTGAAGGGCCTTGAAAACCTCTCTTCCGGAGATTGTCCCAGGTCAAGCACCTATTCCAAGCCAACATCCAAACAAAACAGTTGCATTTTGGCCATGTAAATTTATTCCAGACCTGTCTCCACCAATGCACTTCCCCTTGCCCAATCTCTGAAGAAGTAAGGCCTGGTATCCAGAGGAAACAGTGTAAGCTCCCTTGGGATTGGGAGACCAAGTGAGCTCATCTTCCTCCTGAAGGGAACTACAACGATGCCTGGAGAGGATGCTCAACAGCTCCTCATTCTCCTCCTGCGTCCCATTAACTGGCCAAGTTTTGGGAGCTTTCCAGCGTGCTGCCTCCAACTGTCCTTGTGAAGTGTAAGCTTTGAAGTCACTCACCTGAGACCAACCAACATCAAGGAATCTCTGACAAAGGTTCAACAAATTTGGGAACTGAGAAATAATGGGAGGATAGCCATCCCAAGAGTCAATCCAAAAGAGAGCCTTGGATCCCTGCTTACAAATCCATAATAAGCTTTCCTTAATGAGAGCAACCCCTTTTTTGAGAGTACCCCATATCACCGAACCTTTCCCAATAAGAGAATAGTGAGGAATATCCCTCTGAATGGTCCCGGAGTAGTACTTCTGTGAGAGAATTTTGGCCCAAGCCTTGTCTTGTTCAGTGCACCAATGCCAATAAAGTTTAGCCGCCAAAGCAATACCATTTAAGTTCGTCTGCCTCAGACCGAGCCCCCCATATTATTTGGGGCTGCAGATAATCTCCCATCTAATAAGGCTCCATTTAGTGGAATTCAGACTACTAGCCCATAAGAATTGCCTGGTAACCGAATCAAACTCCTTAACAATTCCCATCGGGGCAACTTGGAGCATACATTTGTAAATGGGCAAAGCTTGCACCACAGATTGGATAAGTTGAACCCGGCTAGCAAAGGATAACCACCTGTGAATCCAATGATTCACTTTCACCTAAATTTCTCCAAAATAATTTGCCAGGATTCTTTGGATGTATGGCCAACAGAGATAGGGATACCCAAGTAAATCAAAGGGGGAGTCCCAATCTGAAAATGCAGAGTCCTCACGATCTGTTGCTAAATGGGCCTCATAATGTTGAAGAAGAAGATGGACAATTTGTCTTCATTGACCTTTTGTCTCAAGGCCATTAGATAAATATTCAACACCCTACATAAATTAGCTGCTTCACTCATTGTGGCCATGCCCATCAGGGTAGTGTCATCAACAAACTACAGGTGAGACTGCGCCAACAATTCACCTCCCCATCCCCATCCTTGGATATGCCCATCCTCTCTAATCCTGATGATAAACCTCCCCAAACCTTTAGCAAGGAGAAGAAAGAGGTATGGAGACATAGGATCACCTTGTCACAGCCCCCTTGAAGCACCAAATAGCTCCGTATGTTCTCCATTGATAAGCACTGAGAAGGAAATCGAGGAAATGCAGCTCATGACCCATTGAGTCCATTCATTCGAAAAACCAAAAGCACTAAGAACCTTCTGTAGGAATGACCATCTGACCCTATCAAAGGCTTTGGCCATGCCCAACTTAATGAACATCGCCTTATCTTTTGAGTTGGCCATGGAGTGAATGGACTCAATAGCAATAACAATACCGTCCAGAATTTGCCTGCCTTCCACAAAACCACTCTGCTCTTCAGAGATCATAACACTCATCCCTCTTTTTAACCTATCTGCAATGATTTTAGATATAATTTTATAAACAACATTGCAAAGGGATATAGGGCAGAATTGACTTAGCCTATCAGCACCTTCGCATTTGGGTATGAGGGCAAGATAGGTCGCATTTGTAGCCTTAAGCATTTGCTTATTCTGCTAAGATTCTTGGACAACAGCTAAAAGGTCAAGTTTGATAATGTCCCAGAATTCTTGGTAGAATTCAGTCGGGAAGCCGTCAGGTCTAGCTGCTTTCCTTTTTTTCATATGAATAATGGTTTTCTCAAGCTCTCCAAGTGTGATTTCCTTCATTAAATGCTCATTCATTTCACGCATCACCAACGACAAAATACAGTACAGAACCTGAGCTTCTTTCGGTAATTCCCCGTTAGCATCTTCCCTAAAAAGAGTAGAGAAGTACTGCACCATCTCCTCTGAAATTGCTGAAAAGGAGTTAAGCCGCTCACCTCTTTCATTGACCAGGGCCGAAATAGAATTGCCATGTCTCTTGGCTTTGGATGAATTGAAGAAAAAGGATGTATTTCTATCCCATTCCTGGAGCCATTGAATCCGAGCTTTCTGCTTCCAAAAAATTTCCTCCCATAGCTCGCATTCCTCCAGGTCTTTCACAGCGTGTGTTTCATCTTGCAGTAAGTCTTCAGTCAGTCCTTCCTCCCTTATTATTCTCGTGATACCATCAAGCTTGGTCTGTGAGGCAGCCTTAGCATGAAAAATATTCCCAAAGCATTGGCGATTCCACTGCTTGAGCTTGTAATTCACATATTGCAGTGTTTTAGCCAAAATGTACATCGTCGTACCATGGGCAGGCCTACCCCAGTGCCACCAATTGGCCACACACTCATGTAGAGATTGATCTCGTAGCCACATGAGTTAGAATCTAAGGTAAGGAGAGCGTGGGTGATACTATGAAACACTATTAAGCTTGATAGGCCAATGGTCCGATCCTCTCCAGTCCAAAATTTTAGACCCCGTTGACCACATACCTCCAACCCAAAAACTAGAAACCAGAAAACGGTCGAGTCTCTCAGCTATGCAATATTTCCCACTCTTGCGATTGTTCCAAGTAAACTGTCCATTGTTGGGCCTGACATCAACTAAGTTCAAAACTTCAATGTAATTGTGCATTAGCAAAGCAGATGGGTCCAGCCTTGACGTGCCACCTCGCTTTTCAGTCAAATCTAGAATAGCATTAAAATCACCTGCCATAATCCAAGGGTGGAAGGGGGCCAAGCTACGGACAAAACTTATGTGGCCCCATAATGAGTTTTTACCCCGCCAGTCGTTAGGGGCATAGATATTGGAGAAGATAATGACTTCCCCCGTCTCAAAGGTAGAAGCAATCATAGTCATGGAAAATTTAGAAGTCAGCCAGCCTATGAGACCAATCTTTCGTGGGTTCCACAGACAAGCTAGTCCTCCTGAGTATCCGATAGCACCAATGCATTGACATTCTCCTTGCCTCCACAACTTAGGCGCTAATCTGAACATATCTTCAACTGAGCTTAGTATCTTGAAAAAAAAGGACATCTGGCCTATGACTTTTAATTAGGTTATGAACATCATTTTGTCTGGGGCTGTTGTTCAAACCACTTACATTCCAAGATATTACAATCATTTCAGAGGGTTCAAAAAGTGAGCATCCAGAGTCTTTACTGAACCCGACTCCACCAAAGTCTCTCCCATTAGCTTGATCTTTTTCAGGTTCTTTTTTCTACTAGGCTTGCCAAATTTCTCCCCCCCTCCCTTCTTAAGGTCTTTTTGCAGAAGCCCCAAATGAGGAGAAGATTTACTGCTTCTTGTTGCCCCTGGGTCCCCAGTTTTCCCCATGAGGGTAGATTTCCATCTTCTTTAGGGGGAGCTACTGAGGAAGTCATTCCTTCCAAAATCATCATCTGTTGGTCCATATCCATATGACAATCTCCAGCATCCTGTGTTTCAATTAAAGCACCTGAAGCATTGGTCTCCTGAACTGGTCCCTCAATCCCCTGATCCAAAATCATTAACCCGAGATTCACCTCCTGTTGATTACGGTCATCCAGTATTTCAAATCTATTGAGCGAATCATCTAATTGTCTTTCCTTCAAGGACCATTTTTGGCCTCTATTTCTATAGCGGCCTTTAACCGGCATAAAACCATCGGTTTCAGGCCCCTCGCCTGGAATCGGACCCTTTTCTTTGTCAGTTCCAGAAGGAATGCAAGGAGGTTGAGCAGGCTGAGGTTCAGTGGATTTCGAATTGGGACACCATCGTTGCAAATGTCCATAAGCATGACAAAGATGACAGCGGAAAGGAAGAGTTTCATAATCCAGCTGTTGTAGCCAAGAAAAAGGTCCCGCACTCATTTCAACAACATCTGCTATTGGCTTACTAAGATCAATTTCAACACAAATGCGGGCATAAGTCATTACCTTTTTCCCTAGGAGTGACATTGAAGAACCGATTGGCCTTCCTAGCAGGGATGCAAGCAATTGCAGAGTGTCTTCATGGCAGCATTCCATCAGAAAGCGAGGCAGATGCACCCACACCGAGACACGGTTTGGTAGTTCCTCTGAAGGTATAAAACCGGCATGCCACGGCTTGATTAACAGTGCCACTTGGTTATGAAAGCAAGGACCTCTAGCAAAAACTCTGTTATAGTCAGTTATACAGGTGAAAGTGACCATGAAATAGCTATTGGCCAACAACGTAATATCCATTTCCCCTTTCGGTGCCCACGTCCTCTAAGCCCATGCTTCTAGGAACTGCAGTGACGTCCTAAGTCCCAGAAACTTGCAGTACAGGGAGTGATTGGAATAGTATTATATGTCTTCAGCAATCATGTCCATTGGTATAACCAGCTTGGGCCTCTCCTTGCATCTTTCCAGGCAGTTGTTGACTTTGGGTATGCGCATGCCATGATGCTCTACAATAGCTAAAGAACCTGAACCCTGCAAAAGTGGAGCCTTTCCACTGCTCCGCGCTCCCTGGGACCCCTATTGCAGTCCAAGCGCCTCCCTGTAGCTACGACCTGTGCTCTGCCCTGTCGCGCCCTCCTTCTCTCTTTCATCCATCACTCCACCAAATATTGGTTAAATTAAAAAGTTACAATATTTAATAATGAATATTTTTATGTTTTTATATTTATTTTTATTAAAAAAATATTAAATATAAAATAAATTTATTATATAATATAAAATATATTTATTATATATATATATATATATATATATATATATATATATATATTTTTGTACTTACAGGTTTTTGAGAGGGAAAAAAAGGTAATATAATTAACAATTTATTTTATTTCAAATCAATATCTTATGTTAGGAAAGTGACATTTGTGCTATTTTTAGAGTTTTGTCATTGTTTCTAATTTTTTTCCCTGAGCTCCCTTTAATTTACTTTATATTTACAATTTTTTTTTTCTCTTTCTAACTTTTTTTTAATAAATCTACTCACTTTTTTGTTGTATATATTTAATGTGATTTACATTATACATTAGGTTGCAAAACATAAGATATTTTTATATTTATCATTAATTAATATTTTATATTGAATAGAATTATTATTATAATATATTTAATATTATAGATAATTCAAAATTATAATTATATATTAATATTAAAATATATTATTTTAATATATATAATTTGTATATTATTATATATAAAATATATAGTGATATTTATATTTAATATTTTATATTGAATAAAATTGTTATTATAATATATTTAATATTATAAATATCTTTAAATTATAATTATATATAAAAATATATCATATTATTATATATAATTTGTATAATATTATATATATAATGATATTTATATAAATTTAATTAAATATAATAAGTTATATTATTATAATATAAACATATTATATATTGTTATAATAATCTACCTGCAACTATTATATCTATTAAATAATAACTTTCTCGCTATGCATCTTTTGGTGGTTAAAGGGTGATTGAATGTATTGTCTTAACCTCAATTACCATCCATCGAGGCAACTGTTTGTACTTAATATAATATCAATTTTATATATAAAATAAATATCATTAAATGCGTTGAATCCATTATAATACTTTTCTTTTATATAAAATTATCTTTATGCTTCCAATATTTAGCAGATGTAATAAGTAAATCTTCCTAAATCCTTGCATTTTATTTTTCTGACAAAACTGCTCTGAGAATATGAAAGGGCGATTCTGTATGACAGGGCTAACGGATTCCTCTCTTGGCCGTTGATACCTGACTTATAGTACGAGTTAGAGGGAAAAGTGTCACTAGAATATTTTCATTACATTAATTCTTGTTTTATCAAAGCTGGATAGCATTGTATTGCTAGTTGTCAATACATTGGGTGGAGGATAAACGAATCAATTTATTGAGATTTTACTGGTTATTAATGGGTGCCTTTAAAATAAATTATCTATTCTATCATCAAAAATAAAATTATTATTTATTGATAAGTGAAATTTAATATTAATTATTTTATTTCAACAAGTTTAATATAATATTATAATATAGATGTGTATTGTTATGTAATATATATTTCTATTATATAATTGTGTATGTATAGACACACATACAAATTAATAATTATTTCAAAGGTACAAATTATATGAGAAGGTATATGATTTCATATTTTGGTCAAGTGGAGTTTTGTAAAGCGAAAGTATAAATTGGTAGTCGTAGTATATTTGAAATTCATGATCATTGACCTTGTGTCATATTTTGTACATGAAACATTAAGAAACAATAACATGTGTTCATTCATATGGTGTAGAAATGAAATGTGAGGGAGGAAACATTTCATTTCATTGGAAGGAATGTATTTTTTTTTGACAAAACATAGTTTTGTAAAATAGAAGAGTGTAAATTAGTAGTTGTATCTTATGGACATTGAAGTGTATCACTTTTTATGCATGAAGTAAGCAATAATAAGTTGAAATTTTTGGTAGAGGTAATAGTAGAGAATGAGGTTATGTATTCTTTCATACGATATTGCTATGCTTCAAGAGGAGACGTTATGTTTCATAGTGAACTTGAGCAATAATGATGTGGTGGGGAAAGACAAGACCATACATATCATAAGAGTGGTGAATTAAATCAACTGGCTTGCGTGGTCATGGTGAGGGGCAATAACAAGGTATTTTAGGGGTTTATGTTATATTTCTTGCAATTTAATAAATAAAATAAAATAATATTATACATTAATGTTAATTATAGTATTAATATAATAAATTACATACAAAATGTAATTTTCTAGTTTGGTGAAGTGTGGTTTTGTAAAGAAAAAGAGTGCAAATCAGTAGTCATACCTCACTTGAAACCCATGGCTCCCAGCGCCATCTCACTTTTTTTTGCACAATGGTAGGCAACAATAATCATATATTTCTAGTAGAGGTAATGGTATAGAATGAGATTTTGTATTTTGTATGACATCACAATGAGTTTTACGAGGAGTTTGAGTAATGGTGAAGTGGTGGTGACGGATTAGGCAATCAAAAACATGTAAGTGGTGAAATATTTCAAGGTGAATTGGACAGTGATGACGAGGGGAAATGATAAGATATTTCATGTGATAACATGAACCATAGAGCCCATATAATAAACCAAACTTGATTTAGGGAAGCTATTAAAAATACATGACTTGCACACATTGCAAATGGGTATATAGTTTGCAAGGTGGAAAAATATTTAATTGGTTGTTTTATATTATTAAGGGGACAAGGACATCATGAGCACTAATTTTATTGTGACATGGATCCACGTCTGATATGTGGATTGACTTTACATCACAATGCTACTTATGTGGGGACAAGACATTGAGGTACCATAGTTTAACTTGTACCTTATGTTCATCCATGTTGTGAATATATTAACATCTAGATTAATTAAATTAGGCTTAACAACATATGAAAACATACGTTGAGCGATGATGGTTAGTGGAAATGAAAGACTTCAAGCGTTGTTCTAAAATGTGAATGACAACATGATACCAAATCGTTGTTGCATTAGTGACTTGGTTGCTTGTTATGTTATATCTCTTGAAATTTTATTTTTCATAATAATCATATTAGAAATCAATAAACACAATAATATTATAATATAATATTATACATTGATATTGTATTATAGTATTAATATGATATATAACATACAATATGTAATTTTTTGTTTTGGTAAAGCATGGTTTTGTAAAGTGAAATGGTGTAAATAGGTAGTCATACCTCACTTGAAACCCTTGATCATCAACCCCATCTTACCTTTTGTGCACATAAAAATAAGCAGTAATAATCATATCTTTATGGTGGAGGTGATAATATAAAATAAAAATGTGTATTCCTTTATATGACATCAAAATGCTCTATGCAAGAAGGAGACATTTTATTTCACGAAGAGCTTGAGCAATGGAGAAGTGTTGGGGAATGACTAGGTAATAAAAAACATGCAAGTAGTGAAATGTTTTAAGGTGCACTGGGTGGTGATGGTGCAGGGAAATCATAGGATATTTCATGTGATATTGTGCACCACAAAGCCCATATCATACACCAGATTGTGATTTAGGGTAACTGTTAGATTTACATGACTTGCACACATTGCAAAAGGGTATGTAGCTTGCAAGGTGGTAACCTCTTGGTTATTTTCTATTGTTAAGGGGACAAGGACATCTTGAGCACTAATTTGATTGTGATAGGGTTCCATGTTAGGTGAGTGTCTTGAATCTGCAATACTATGTTGTTTATGTGGGGACAACACATTGAAGTACCAGAGTCTATCTTGTAGATTATGTTCATCCATGCACGAACATATTAACATTTGAAGCAGTTAAATTACACTTAAAAACATACAAAAACACCAAACTCAGATCCCTGGAAAAAGGCAAGGTGATAAAGAACATGCAAGTGTTGAAAGATTTCAACATTCATTGGGTGGTGATGGTGAGTGGCAATGAAATAATTCAAGTGTTTTCTAAAATGCGAATGAAAACATCACCAAATTATTGGTTCATTAGTGACTTTATTGCTTGTTATATTATAAACTTCAAGTGTTGTACTAAAATGTGAATGATAACACCACCAGATCATTGTTGCATTAGTGACTTGGTTGCCCGTTATGTTATATCCCCTAAAAATTTATTTTTCAGAAGAGCTATATTAAAAAATAATAAATACAATAATATTATAAATTAATATTATATAATATTATATTACTAATTTGATGTATAACATACAATATGTAGTTTTTTGTTTTGGTAAGGCATGGTTTTGTAAAATGAAAGGGTGTAAATTGGTAGTCATACTTCACTTGAAACCCATGATCGCCAACTCCATCTCACCTTTTATGCAAACAAAAAAAATCATAAATTTCTGGTGGATGTGATAATATAAAATGATTTTTTATTCCTTCATACAACATCGTAATGAGTTGTGCGGGAGGTAACATTTTTTTCATGAAGAGCTTGAGCAATGGAGAAGTGTTGGGGAAGGGCTAGGTGATAAAAAAACATGTAAGTAGTGAAATATTTCAAGGCAAGCTGGCTGGTGATGGTGAGAGAAAATGATAATATTTCATGTGATGTCGTTTAACATAGAGATCATATCATACACCAGATTTGGATTTAGGGCAACTTTGTATTTATATGACTTACACATTGTAAAGGAGTATGTAGCTTGCAAGGTGCCAACATCTTTACTTGGTTATTTTCTATTGTTAAGGGGACAAAGATGTCATGAGCAATACTTTTATTGTGATAGGTCTCCATGTTAGATGAGTGGCTCGAATATGCATTACAATATTGTTTAAGTGGGGATAAGACATTGAAGTACCAGAGTCTACCTTGTAGCTTATGTTAATCTATGTTGCTAATATGTTAACATCTGGAGCAATTTAATTAGGCTTAACAACATGTAGAAACACCAAACTTGGATCCTTGAAAAAAATGGCAAGGTGATAAAGAACATGCAAGTGTTGAAAGATTTCAACATTTGTTGGGCATTGATGGCGAGTGGCAATGAAATATTTCAAGTGTTTTTCTAAAATGTGAATGAAATACGACCAGATTATTGGTTCATTAGTGACTTAATTACTCATTATGTTATATCACTTGCGAATTTTTTTTAAAAAAAATATATATTAAACAATAATAAATATAATAATTTTATGTACATTAATATTATATTATAACATTAATATAATATATAGTATACAAGATGTAATTTTTATTTAGGTAAATTGTGGTTTGTAAAGCATAAAAGTGTAAATTGATAGTCATGTACCTCACTTGAAATCTATGACCATTGCTGCCATCTCACCTTTTGTGCAAACAACAATAAGCAATAATAATCACATATTTATCATGCAAGTGATGGTACATAATAAGATTGTGTTTTTTTTCATACAATGTTTTGTTTCCAGAAGAGCTTGAGCAATGACAAAGTGGTAGGGAAGGGTTAGGTAATACAAAACATGCAATTGGTGAAAGATTTCAATGTGGCTTGGGTGGTGATGGTGAGGAAAAATGACAGAGTATTTCATGTTATATCAAACAACTTAGACCCTATATCATACATCAGACTTAGATTTAGGTCTATTGTTGGATTTACATGACTTGCACATATTGTAAAGGCGTATGTAACTTGCAAGGTGATAACATCTTTGATTGGTTATTTTCAATTATTAAGGGTGGACGAGGACGTCATGAATGTTAATTTGATTGTGACAAGGCTCCACATCCAATGAGTGGCTCGAATCCATATTACAATGTTGTTTATGTGTGGACAAGACATTGAGGTACCAAAGTTTATCTTGTAGCTTATGCTCATCCATGTTGCAAATATATTAACATCTAGAGCAATTAAATCAAGTTTACATACAAAACCACTAAACTCGGACCCATGGAAGAAAGGGCAAGGTGATAAAGAACGTGCAAGTGGTGACAAATTTTAACGTGCACTGAATGGTGATGGTCAATGATAATGATAGTGTATTTCAGGTGATACCATCTTCAATTTATCATTTCTAAGGACAAGGATGTCATGAGAGCTAATTTGATTGCAACAAAACTCCACATCTGATGTGTTGTTCGAATCAATAATACGATATTACTAATGTGGGGAGAAGACATTGGGGTCCATGAAACTACAACCTTTTTAATAATGAAAATAATTTTACTTTTTGATTTATAAATTATCTCTAAAATCAACATTGCTGTCTTTCTTTTGCTGGTAGTTCTCGAGCAATCTGTGAAAAAGGACAAGATAGAGAAGTGAATATGCAAGTTTTTTTTGTTTTTTCAACTTGTCCAAACTTATGTGTTTGAGGACTCTGAATAATATATTTTATCGTCTGATTGCATTTTTTATGAAATCCCTGTTTTGTGTATCGTCCATGGGCCGAGGTTCAACAAATTTCAACAGATCCCTGTCCATAGCGAACACTGTCCAGCCATATCACCAGATCCCTTTTCTGATTTGCTCCCTCCTTCATTACGGTGATGGCCTGCAACCATTTGCAGAAGTATTATCCTTACTGTCACTGCTTATGTGAAAACAGAAGCTCCATATGGCTGATGAAAAAAATCCTCTGATATTTGTCCGGCTCAGTCGAGTCATTCAATTTGCCAGCAGTACGTTGGGTCGTATATGCCTCCCCATCCTTAAAATCCATATCCATTTGATTCTTGAAGTTACTTTCGACCTTTACCTAGGTTAATACATCGTAGTTTGATGTTGTATTAATCTGTATTAGTCTAATTTAGTCATTAGGAGTGTGTACGACTTCTAACAACTCAAGTAGAGGATGGGATGCGTGAATTAGAGAGATAAAGTTGATCCCTTAGTTGTAGGAGATCAATCTTATACATATACATGTCATTATTTGAATAACGACATTAATACACTTGTTTATTTTATTTGGTATAGTAGCAATCATTATTTTGTGCTTATAACGGAGAAGTAAAATGTAGAGGGGCACTGCATTGTTTGTATTGTTGCCCCATTTTATGAAATTCAACATTGTATTATCATTCGACAAAAATAGTTTAAAGTATAAATTGTTTTTTAGTTAATTTTTTTTAAGTTCATTGAAGTTAAGATAATTTAGAATTCATTAAGGTGTTGTTTATTGACTTTGGTATATAAGAAGAGATTTTTATGCGTATATTTGTTCTGAAAGATTTATGTATTCGTGTGCATTATGAATATTCATGTTCGTTACAACTTTGTTTAAGTTTTGGTTTGATAACTCATTGACAATGATCCTTTTATATTTGTTCGCCCCTGGACAAATCTATCAGTGCCCATGCTCCCTAATCTTCAACAGGCGCACACACAACACAAGATTAACAAATTTTTTTAAGGATTCTTCCATGCATATCAATTAGTCCTCAAGGGTCATGTTCACCTATCATTTTGTGTTAGATGCAGACTTTCAAGATTCATCTTGTCCCATGCATTGGTTCAATCATCTATGGTCTTGACTCCTAACCACTTGTATATATCTGTACACCCCTGACAATTCCATAGTACATCCATGATTCACCTATCACCAAAAATATATGTTATATCCTCACTATCTTCACATGCATAGATCTAATATTTGTGTATATCACCTATGCAATGCCAATTTGAATCTACCTTGGTCGGTATCTGCCTGATCCATGTTATTCTTACTATAGACACCCCAATTCCACCACCCTAGTGTTGTCACTCATTCACTGTCATCTAATTAATCAATAATTAATACACCACTATAAACCATCAATGCATCTAACCCACACCATAATATTGCCCTAATCATTTAATCTCACCATGACAATAAGACATTGATCCCATCTAATTCCACTAACATCACCCCCTTGATTAGTTAAGTAAGTAATCACTATTAGTTAGTTGATTAGTCCCTAATAATAAATCCCATGCATACAAAATCAATTAAAATAAAAGAAAATAATAAATCAAATCACAAAATCTCGAATCAAATCATCAATCCCAAGTAAAAAAGTAAATCCAATCAAGCCCATTCCTCATCAAATCAAATCCAACCTCATTAATCCTCAAACTCCCTCAACTTCTCCATTAATGAAAATGTTTTCTCAATCTCATCCATCAAATTCTAAGCAATCTTAGCCATCCATTCCCCCATCTAGGATCTATAAATTCAACCCCTCACCACCACTTTCAACAAGCTTGGATAACCTAAGGAGATAATGTCCATTGTATGAACAATTTGTAAGCCATAAGCCTTGATATCATCCTAGCATCCATCATCACTCATAGGGATATGCTGCTAAATTTTTTGCACATAATCCATTGAGCAACTACAATCAAAGTGAACAAATCCAACTAACAAAGGAGGTTTTCATGGTAAGTGAAGGTATAATATTATTTTGCTAGCTTAATTAGAAGTTTGTGTTTGGTTTAGGGTAGGAATTTGGCATTGTTGTTGATTTATATTTTGTAGCTCTAAATCTTGATACATATGTTCTTGGGATCTGAGTTTGCATAGATTTTTGTGACATCAACAAACCCTATCCCAAAGATGACTTTCCTTTACCCAATATCAACATGATCATCAACTAAACAACAAAACATGAAATGATATCTCTCACTGATGGTTTCTATGGCTATAATCAGATCAGAACTGCACCTGAAGATCAACACAAAACAACCTTCACTACACCTTAAGGAACCTTTTGCTATCAAGTCATGCTTTTTGGTTTGAAAAATGATTGGGAAACTTATCAAAGAGCCAAGACTATTATCTCATATGACATGTTGCATGATATTATTGAGGAATATGTGGATGACATATTGGGTAAATAAAAAACCAGAGTAGAACATCTTATCATTTTATAAAGAATCTTTGAAAGACTAAGGGAATACAAGGTACACTCAATCCTAAAAAGTGTCTTTAGTGTTATATTGGGAATTTTTTTGGGATTCATCTTCTCTAGAAAAGGTATCAAATTTGACCCAATAAAAGTTGAGGCCATCACAAAGATGCCTCCTCCTCAAAATCTTAAACAACTATAGAGTCTACAAGGAAAAATTCAAGCTATCAGATAGCTCAACTCACAACTGGTAGATAAGTGTCAACCATTTACTCATTTAATGAAAAAGGGCACTGTATTCTATTAGAATCAAGAATGTAAAAAATATTTTGAACAACTCAAGCAATATCTTTCAAACCCACCAATACTAGTTTTGCCTACTCTGGGAATACCACTATTGCTTTACATCTTAGCAACACAGTTCGCCTTGGGTGCTCACTTGGCCCAACATGATGATCAAGGGATAGAAAGAGTTGTCAATTATCTAAGAATAACTTTGGTAGAGTACGAAAATAATTACTCCCCATCAATAAAACATGCCTAACTATTGTCTTCGCTTCCAAAAAACTATGACACTACATGCTTAAAAATAAAACCAAACTTGTTGCCAAAGCTAATCCTCTTAAATATCTTCTATCAAAATCAGCTATTGTAGTTAAATGGAAAAGTGGGTCATGTTGCTTAGTGAGTTTTACATTGAATACACAAATAAAAAATCTATTAAAGGGAAGATCCTCATATATTTGCTAGCAAAAACACCACTATTAGATAAACATCATTTGGTCATTGTATTTCCAGATGAATCGATTTGATCTCTCAATAATTCACTAGAATGGAAACTTCACTTCAACGAGTCTTTCATCACTCATGGCTCAGGGGAAGTGATTTTTTTTCTTAGACCACAAGGGAATCTCATCCAAAATGCTTTCAAAATCAGCTTTCCTTTCACCAACAACATTACGAAGTAAGAAACACTCATTATAGGTCTCAAGCTAGCAATCTAGTAGAACATTAAACATTTATTTGTGTTTGGTGACTCCCAACTGATTGTCAAACAAGTCAATAATGAGTATCAAACCAAAGAGGACAAACTCATCCCTTACAAGAACATGGTTGACAACCTAAAGTAATAATTTTTGCACATTCGATTTAAACAGGTCCCTCACACAAGCAAAAAATATACAAATACAATGGCCACCATTGGCTCTCTCCTTTAAATGTCATAAGACACTCGATAATCCTAGTTTTTGGTTGAACAACTCATGATCCTAGTATACAGTATCCTGAATCTAAAATGGTATGTGAGATTATTGGTCTTGATTCTCTATGGTATCATGACATCTATGCTTACCTTCACAATCACATCATCCCTCCAGATCTTTCATGTAATCAATAAAAATCCTTCACCTAACGTGATTCCTATTTCACTTTCCTTGGTAGCACTCTCTATCATAGGGCTATGATGGAGACCTATTGAGATGTTTTAATTCAGAGGAAGCCCACTTGGAAATCAAGGAAGTCCATGATGTAATTTATGGATCTCATACTAGTGGCATGGTCCTAACCAATAAATTGCTAAGAATTAGATACTATTGGCCTATCATAGAAGCAAATTCTTGTTAATACATCATAAAGTGTATACCTTGTCAGAACCATGGAGACCTAGTTCATGCACTTTTGAAAGCATTATAGACAATCACAACTCTACGACCCTTCTTTACTTGGGGGCTCAATCTCATTGGGAAAATAAATCCCTCTTCATGATATGGCTATAAACATATCATCATAGCCACCAAATATCTTAACAAATGGGTGGAAGCCATCCCCCTCACCTATGTAACGAGAAAAAAATTATCCAAGTTTATCCTTAACCACCTCATTTGTCATTATGGATTCCCTTCCACCATCATCACTGACAAAGGTATGTATTTCAATAAAAAAGATGTCAAATCCCTCTAAAATCAATTCCACATCAAACACAAATGGTTTACGCCCTATTATCTACAAGGAAATGGCCAATTTGAAGCCTCCAACAAAACCCTCATCAAAATTCTCAAGTAGATTGTCAATGATGTTGATTGGGATCAACATCTCCAAATTTACCTTGTCTTATGGGCTTACTATACTAGCATATGCACACCCATAAAATCAACACCCTACTCTATTCTCTTTAGAGTTGAATCCGTATTATCAATTGAGATTGAGCTACCCTTTTTATGCATCTCCCTACAAAATTTGATTGATGATAAAGAATACAAAGTCGCACAAATTCATGAGTTGTAAATTCTTGATGAGAAAAGGCTCAACACACTAGACCATCTAAAAGCCTATCAAAATAGGCTATGCAAGAAATACAATAAGTACATCAAATCTAGGGAATTTTAAATTAGTGACCTTGTTTGAAGGAAAATCAAAGAAATACCAATCATGACCAAAAAAAGTATAAGTTTGAGCCTAAGTAACTAGGTACCTATAATAGTATAGATAAATTTGGTTCAGGAACATACATGTTGGCCACACAATATCGACAAGAGCTCGATGAACCCATGAACATCATGTACTTCAAACATTTCCACACCTAAAGGTTCATATGTTACTATAAGTACCCTACACTTGGGGAAAATCCACTCTGTTCACCCTAGACATCCTATTCCATCCCTTTAACCATCCCATTATGCCCATCATTCTTCCCATGTATGACCTTGATAGGGATGTGGAGGAAATATTGAAAACATGTTTTGGCCATATCTTGGCATGTCAAATTTTCTACAGCATGAAATCAAAATAGCACATGGATAATCAGACACATAATTATTCTATGGCATAGTCCTTGGAGATCCCATCTTGAGTCGTTCCATTATTCTATTTCCTTTCCCTCTATTCCTAATGCTATAATGGGTTTTCCCTTTGCTTGTCACCCTATTGTAAAATCTCAAAATAACTTAAAAAGTCCAAAAATCCTTAAAAATCCCCCTCTAAAAAATACCAGAAAACCCCAAAAAATCCAAAAAACCTTGTCTTGTCCTTAGTCCTATCAAAACCCTAATTCAAATTTTAAAAAAATCATTGTAAGATTTATTGGGATATATCATTCCCAATCTACCCCCCTCACATATATCATTGCTTGGGAAATTTTTTTATCAATATCATTTCTTATTCAACATTATGATTTTGACATGATATGGGACAAAACATCTTGTTTATTTGTTTGTTTATTTTTAATATTTGTTTATGTGTTCATTTTGTTTATTTATTTAAGTGTTTTTGATCTAGGCAACAATTCAGGCGATAATTTAGGTGATGGGTCCACCCCAATTGATGACAAAACTTTTAGGAGCCATAACTTTTGCACTGTAGATCCAATTGACTCACCATTTGAACCATTGGAAAGCTAAGAATGAGGAGAATGTGGTGAGATGGCATGATATCTACTCGATGGATTTTGACCCCAAAAAACCCAATGGAAGTGCCCCAAATTTCAATTTTAGTAGTGCAGTCTAAAAATAGTAAGTTTCTAAAAACACTAATTCCTCGAATTCTGTATTGTTGTAAATCATGGAAGTCGAACCACTTAATCTCCCTTGAGATTGGTGAGCTTCCACATCCTCCTCCCACCTTAAAAACATATATAAATGAATATATAGCCTGAAATGGAAATCATACATCTCCTCTCAGAGATAGGCATATGTTTGGGTCTATAAATTTGATCAATAAAACATCTCTTCTCAGAGATAACATTATTTGAATTGTGTTGTTCTTATTTCTTGAATTATCTTTCAACCAAAGTCTTTTTGAGTTTTGGATCAGTGGTATTAGAACGATTTATCTTTAGAGTGTATGATCCTAAGGATGAGGTCAGATTACAGGAAGCTTGGGTGGAAAATAGAACTAGTAGCCTATCCACCTATTCGCTCCAAATGACTTCAAATGGTGGACAACATCGAGACATCTGATCCTTTCAAGGAAATGGTGAATGAATCCCTCCAATAACATCAAGCGTAGATGCTATAATAATTTTCTCAAATTCTCCAACAAATCTCGATGGGAAATTTTAGTTCCTCATTTGCACCCCCACATCCTTTCAGTGCCCTAACACCCTTCAAGGTTCAGGTGAATTTTGATATCCTTACATTTGAAGGCAAAATCAATGCTAATGTAGTAGAAAATTAGTTGGATCAATTGTCATCTTATTTTTTTATAAATAAATTCACTGATAAAGAGAAGATCACCTTTGCTCTTTTGAAAGCATCATTGCCTATCAAAAATTGGTGGGAAGTGTACAAAAAGAGATTCAGTGTAGATGATATTGGCTTTGAGGCGGAACCTACTTGGGATGATTTCATAGAAGTTGTAAAGGAAGAATACTACCCCATTGGAGTATATGACGATCTATATATAGAGTGGCAACAACTTCACCAAGGTAAGGAACAGTCTCTTCAAGATTACACTGACATTTTTCATTATCTATCTACGAGATTGGGCATCCAAGAAAGTGAGAAACACAAGGTTCTCAAATATTGTGGTGGACTACAATGGTACATACAGGGAGAAATGGAACTCTTCAATTTGGAAACCCTTGGTGAGGTGTAAAAGTTCACAGTGAAGATTGAACAAAAGCATGGAAGAATGAATACAAAGAGTCAGCCTTCAAAATGGAAAAGTGACAAAGAAGATCAAACACAAGGCCAAAATTGGAAGCAAAAGGAAGGAAAGACTAGGAAGTGGTGTGATTATCACAAATCTAGAACTCACTCCAAATAAGAATGTCAAGCCATGAAGTCCCTAATTTTTGAGTCACAATCCTCAACATCTACTACTCTACCTCATACAAAACCTGTAGTTGAAGAGGTTGAAGAAGAGATTATAGATGCTGAGCGTGAAGCCATTGTTGCTTCATCATAGACCCACGAGGAGAGGCTAGATAACAAGGAAAGGTTGTTTCACTCTAAGTTATGGGTGAAAGGTAAGCCTTTACATTTAATTATTGATAGTGGACGTCAAAAGAATTTAATCTATGCTAATGTTGTGAAAAGCCTTAATTTGTCCATGAAGCCTCACTTAAAGCCTTATAGTATTGGATGGTTGAGTCTAGGGAGAAACCTCTGTGTCACCCACCAATGTCTTCTCTCATATGCAATAAAACCTTTCCAAGATGAGGTCTTATGTGATGTGGTCAATCTAGATGTTTGTGATGTACTCTTTGGTCAGCCATTCATGTATGATCGACATGGCATCTATGAATCAAGAACTTGAAGGATCACTCTCACTCTTGGAACATGGTGCTATAGGGTACTAGAGGTACCACCTTCTACATTTGTCTCTCTAATTAGTGCTAAGAAATTTGTTCTCATGGTGGTCAAGCCACAAGAATCCAAAAGGGCTGATGTTGCAGCCCTGACTACATAAACAACACAACAATAGAAGCAAATAGATACCAAGCTGAAGAAGTTCATGGCCTTCGATCCGTAGACTGATGGTTAGATAGAAATGGTGAACAATCAAGCCCTATGTAGTTCCATAAAGCACAGTCCATTCCAAGTATGCATCAAGAATAAAATCAAAATACAACTACCACACTTTATGACAAATCTTGATGCAATGGGGACCATTGATTTTCAAGGAGGGAGGAATGATTCAGGCAACAATTCAGGTGACAATTTAGGTGATGGGTCAACCCTAATTGATGACAAAACTTCTGGGAGCCATAACTTTTGCACTATAGCTCTAATTGACTCATCATTTGAACCGTTAGAAAGCTAAGAATGAGGATAATATAATGAGATGGCATAGATATTTACTTGATGGATTTTGACTCCTAAAAACCCAATGGAAGTACCCTAAATTTTAATTTTAGTAGTGCAGTCTAAAAATAGTAATTCCTCAAATTCTGTATTATTGTACATCGTGGAAGTCAAACCACTTAATCTCCCTTGAGATTGGTGACATTTCACATCCTCCTCCCACCTTCAAAAAATGTATAAATGAAGATGTAGCCTAAAATGGAAATCAAACATATCTTCTCAGAGATAGGCATATGTTTGGGTCTACAACTTTGATCAATAAAACATCTCTTCTCAGAGATAGCATTATTTGAGTTGTGTTGTTCTTGTTTCTTGAATTATCTTTCAACCGAAGTTTTTTTGAGTTTTGGATCAATTTTCTTGTTGTATTTTTTTGTCAATTAGATGACATATTCCAAAAATGTCATCATGGTTTTTATATCATGGTGCATTCTGTCATATGATATATTAAACATCAGGTTACTCAAATAATTAGAATATCATACACGATTAACATTGTGCATCATCATTTCATCACCATCGTTAATCTCCTCAACACTCGTACACATCTTAAAAATTCTTTCATTTTCATTAACAACCTAAAATTAACATTATTTCTTACTAACCATTCATCACTATGACTAAGTGTGCATCATACATGAATATAATAGTAATGTCAAGCTCATCATCACATCACCTCATCTAGTCACATGCATATACACTAACATAAAATACATAACATTTATAAACATACAACACAACGTCATCAAATAATATAATCCCATGAGACAGTGAGGCAACCCAAAATTGAGTAATCCTCATATATACCAATATCAATATAGAAAAATATCTAGGTCCATATATATAATCCATCTCATACATCATGTATATCAAAAACCAACTATCATCACGACTCTCAATGGCTCGACTCCTTGATGGGGCACTTATCCTAGGAGGATCCCACTAAATGAGTTGATTGTGTTGATGATGCTCTTGCCCATCTATTTTCTAATCTACAAAATAACTTGCTCTTTACTCTTTCAAGACAATCTACTCATATAATACCTTATAATATTATGCCTCCCTCACCACCCTCAATGATTCTAAAAATACTTATCCAAAGCACTATGGTATAAGTAATGCCCAAACCATGTCCCTTTTGTTTCAAAATATTTACACCTCTCCTCTCATCTGCTCCACCTCAATGGTCAACCATGTAATATCTACATCTCAAGCTATTACTTGATCTTAGTAAGTAGCCTCACCACTCTGCATACCCGCTATCTCCACCTCTCGAGCTATTATCTCCTATCATAGAGTCTTGATAAAATCCTCATCCACACTACATAATACAAACCCACTGCCTCAAACAAACCATACTTATCCTTGGCAAGATGTCTCATAAGTCTCAACATTGTCGATCGCATTCTTGTGCCAAAATCACCAAAAAATGCTCCTACAATCATCTAACACTAGGTACACTTAGTCATTTTTCTCATTTTCATAAAAACATCACCTATAAAACATGAATTTAAATCATGCATAAATGATACTTACTTAAACACTACAACTTTTACATAAACACCACTTTATAGAGATAACATGAGTCTAGACACATACGACACCCATTTGGTGTAGATGACACTACTTTTGCACAAATGTTAATATTCTCAAAACTAATTCAAACACTACAAACAAAGATGCAAACATCATTTGTGAATACAAAAATGCCACACAAAAATTGTTCCTCATATCATTTACATTTAGCACAAGTTTAAACCTCATTAATGCACTCAAATTTTCAAAATCATAAAACCATAACATCACTTACCAATCCTCCACTCCCCTTTGGTCATTGATGCTCCCTCACCCACTCATTTCGATGCTCATTTTTAGAAACATGAGCCATGTTTGCTTAGGGTCTTGTGTAGGGTTAGAGATTCAATCTCCTATGTTGTAAGAGTGAAAATGACCTAGGTTTCACTCCCTACCTCCTATTTATTCACCTCAACACCCCTTGTTCAACCCCTAACCCCTCCACTTTTGATCCAAATTTGGTCCTAGGGTGCTAGTCTTGTATGTTAGATATTTACACTATGCCTAGTTATATGAAAATATTGTTTGTAAGAAAATTATGTAAGACATTTTGTACTAAAAATTAGTAGTTCAAATTGCTCAATAGTAAGGAAAAGTATGGTGGTGATCCAAACACTCTCATATTGGGAGATAGAAGGTTGTAGGTTCTCAAAATAGAGAGGATTTCACTAGATGATGGAATTTCCCTTTTGTGCAAGGTGGCGATTAAAAAACCACCATAGTGGTGACATAACCACGGTATCATAGAGTAATAAAACTATCACCACTAATGTCTATAGGTGATAGTTGCATAACCACTCTAGTGTTTCTATAACCACCTATATGCAAACTAGGGTGGTTCCATCACCGTATAAAAACAAGTGGAAAGTGAATGGTTGTAAATGTTTCTTCTTCTTATTACAGTTCATTTCAGATTCTTGGCACGATTCAAGGATGAGAGGGCCTATATAGAGGCCTTAGTAGGGTAGATAACATAGAATATAAGGTAGTGAGAGATAAGGAAATTGTATTCACATCATGATTAGTGAGTTTGGGTCTTGGTTCTATTTATTCTCAATGTTGTTAGTTGTATATGATTGTTTTACTTGTGTGGAAGTATAAAGAAGTGTATTTTAGGTTTAAAGCACATTGGTATTTAAATTTGGATAGGATGGCAGTGAAATTTCTATTCATGTATGCTAAAGTTGGTAGTACCTTATAAAATCTTGCATTACATAGTACAAGGAGAGTGCAATTTGCCTCATTCTTTAGAGTTTTTCCCATATTGGGTTTCTCTAAGATAACTTATGTGTTCATTTCATGATTTTCTCATTCCTTTGATTAATGTTCATGTTAAGTGGGTTGTTCATTTCCATTCCAACACTTGTTCATCTCTATTTTAGCATGTTTATTAGGACATAATAGTCATATAATCAATTATTAGTAAGCTAACTATTTAGTATCTATGTTGGTGAAGCCTATTATGGAATATCCACCTAACTTATGAATCAACTTCATCCATGATAACCTTTATTTTCATTTTGATAAGCCATTTGCATATTTCATCCCCACCTACCCTCTCGAGGGGGCATCACCTTTAAATAAATAATCACTTGACTTCATCACATCACTAGGGAGATCCTCATATGGCTAATTTTATTCTTATACATTCTTTGAAAATCCATCACTTGTTTTTGTCGCAACACCTTTTCAAAGAGGGGGAAATGTAGACACCCCAATTCTGCCACCCTAGTGTCATCACTCACCATAATTTAATCAATCAATAATTAATCTACCACTATAATTTTATGATCAACACATCTAATCCACACCATACTATCACCCTAATCAATTAATCACACCATGAAAATCACACATTAATCTCATGTAATTCCACAAATATCACCCCCTATTTAATTAACTAATTAATCACTATTAGTTACTTGATTAGTCCCTAATAATAAAATCCATGCATACAAAATCAAATAAAAACAAAAGAAACTAAATAAATCAAATCATAAAATCTCAAATCAAATCATCAATCCCAAGTCAAAAATCAAATCCAATCAAGCCCATTACTCATCAAATAAAATCCAACCTCATTAATCCTCCAACTCCATCAACTTCTCTATAAATAAAAAAATTGACTTAATTTCATCCATATAATTCTAAGCACTCTTAACTATCCAGTTTCCCCATCCATAGTTTATAAATTCAGCCCCTCTCCTTCACTATCAACAATCTTGGATAGCCTAAGGAGATCATGCTCATTGTGTGAACAATCCATAAGTCTTGATATCATCCTAGCATCCTTCATGACTCATGAATATACCACCAAAATTCTTTCCTGAAATCCATTGAGAAACTACAATCAAAGTGAGCAAATTCAACTAACGGAGGAGGTATTCATGGTAAGTGAACGTATAATCTTATTGTGCTAGATCAATGATAAGTTTGTGTTTGTGTTTTAGGGTAGGAATTTGGGATTGTTTTTTATTTATATTTTGTATCTCTAAATCTTGAGGCACACACTTACCATGTGATTGTTTTTTGCATTTTTGTGTAACAATCCTCTCTTGTGCCATTTGATATCATAATCCTTTTGTGGAAGCTTACATCAATAAATGCCTAAATAACTTTAAGGCATACATATCAAAGAAATATGTTTATAGCCTAGTTAGATTTAATTTTTATTATATAGTATTTTTTTTATGTTAAAGTCAATCTAGATGTCCTAATTCTCTTACAATATCGTTCCTTACCTTTTAGACTGTGTTTGTACTAAGCAAGGACTATTGGAGATTTTACCTAGGTTAGTACACCATAGTTTAATGTTGTATTAATATATTTACTAGTATTAGTCTAAATTAGTCATTAAGAGTGTGTAAAAGTTGTTTTAATAACCCAATTAGAGAATAGGATGTCTGAATTGGAAAGATAATGTTGACTCCTTGCTCATAGGAGATAAATATTATATAAGCACCTCTTATGGTTTGAATAAAACTAATATATTTGTTTAATTAAAAAATAAAATGTGGGTTGATCCGACTCAAAAAATCATGGCTTACACATTGGATAACACAAGTTATAAGGCAATTAAAAAACACATGGTTATGCAAAATTAGGTACATGATAAATGTTCGTGCATTAGAAACATTGTTTTCCCTTAACTATTATATAAATTATAAGTTTTCAAAAATCTAAATTTGGATCAAGTCCACTCAATAAATAAAGTCTTCAACATTATCTAATAGAAATTTTGGGTAAATCATGCACCACATAGTTTTTTTAACCTTACATACATGATGTACGTTGGTGCATTACAACACTATTCTCACTTGTCCATTACAAGTGGTACAAGTTTTCTAAAAATAAATGTGGATCAAGCCTACATAAATTATCACAACTTGAAAATTAATTAACATGTAATTTATGATGAAATTACACATCACATGGTTCTTTAAATGTTATAAACATGTTTTTTAACAATTCAACACACAATGATGATTACACTATGTACAACATGCTAAAACTATGGCATAATGCAAAATATGTAAACATAGTAACGTATACAAATCTAAAATGTGAAAAAATTGATATTTGTATATTCAAAACTTGAAAAAGGAGGTTGGTAGAGATATACCTTATTACTTACTTTTTTACTATTTGAGAATAAAAATAATGGAAGAAGATCTAAATAGGAAGATGAACAAAACTCATAAACCATTTTAAAAATAAAGGACTTTCATAAAAGGATCATAATTAGTGTTGTTCGATTAGGTTTAGCTCAAAATTGGTAGGGGGTTAACTGTACTCCTCTATGCCCAATTCTATCCTTTGTTACTTATCAGGTTTTGTAACTTTTTGAATAATTGTGGAGATTGGTGATAATCTAGATTATTGATTCACTTTGCTGAATTAACATTCAAGATTATTTGATTTTTTTCTCCTTTGATTTTGACCTAATTATCCATAATGGTTCAAGAGTAAAAGAAATGTCCAAGTTAGTTGGTCTAGATAAGTTCTTGAGGAGTAGTAGCTATATATCCCGCATGCATGGAATTTGGGATCCATTAATTATAACGTTTTGTGAATGTAATCCTAAGCCAAGTGAGAGATATGACTTCACCTTATCTCCCTACATAATCAAATGCAACTATATAATATTTGATTAAACCTTATTTTGGCATAAGATGTGATGGCATAAGGTTGATGGGGTCATAACTAAATCAACATGTAGATTATTTGATAATATGTGAAGTCCTCTAGATAAGACTTGATAAATAAGCATAAGAGACTTGGCTTGTAAAAGATCTCAGTGATAGTAATCGATGATAGAATAGCTAAGGGGACCTTTCTACATACAAGGTTAACAAGGGAAATTTTATGCATATTTCAACCATATAATATAGTGAAAGGAAAAAATCAAGGCACAACAAACCCAAAAGTCAATAGGACACCATCATGCGCTAACTATGACCAAGGAAAAAACACTAAATTTGTTTTTTGGACATTTTGGGAGCATCAAAGACCAATATAATGGAAAATGAATTATTGATATGTAGGTTTTCAAATATTTTGGATGAATGGAGGGGTTATCTTTGACCTAAAGTGAACAAATTCAAATTTTAACAAGAAGATAAGTCAATAAGAGACATTACAAGGCGCAATATAAAGGAAAAGTGTACATAAAATATCCAAATGTTTGCACATGGACCAAGTTCGGTAAATCATGAAAAAGATACAATGGAAAAGGTTCTTGTATCAAAATAATGTGTCTATATAATACCCCACTTTGATGTAAGTTTGCATGAATGCATGTGTACATTAAAGTAAAATAAAAATTAAGCACACATTATTAGTGTTTATTAAGACATACACTATTGTACAATCTAAAATGCACTTTTAATTATATTAATTATTGATAGTGCACACACTATGTGCACATCATTATACATAAATAATTTATAATGACTTATTTAAAGTCACTTATAAATAATAACATCTTTATTAATTATCTTCAAAATAAAGTTTGTTTATTTGAAGCTAATATCATGTTTTACCCTAGTTTTAACAAACATAAATAATGTGTTTATGATTATGTAAGTGTAATGCTAGAGAGTATCAAAATGTTAGAAATGTACAATAATCAACAATTTTAATTTTGATAATTTGCCATAGATGGACAATTGTTATTTTTGGAAAACACTAAGAAGAGATATACTTAGCTTACACACATATTTTTGTTGAAAGTTATAAATTTATGAAAGTAAAAATTAGTGAAATAAGTGATTGTGCATGCTCATGATCAAGAACAGAGTCAAAAATTACATTCACACAGGTCCACTTAAGTGGACGACAACACAAGTTATTCTTATTCATTGTCTGCACTGACATGAAAAAATAGAAAAAAGAAAAATGATATAAATGATAGATCAGAGGCAGGATCAAAGAATATTCCTAGACATGGCCACATAAGTGGACAATAATGCAAGTTACTAGAGTTTGTTGACTGCAGACTTATCCTTGTTGATTATGGTGAAGATTTGATAATTGCTCTACCCATGCCTACTTTAATTAGGGTTGTTGATGCACTTTCAAATATTTAATGCCACATGAGATACATGAAATTAGTAAAACTTACTTTGCTATGTAAAAACAAATAGATATCAAATAGGGATGAATCAGGCAAAAGAGATTGAGTTAGACTAACCTTGGTCGATCATTATTGAATGACCAAGCATTGCACTACATTGACAATGATTTGAAGAGGGATCAAATTCAAATGTCATTCTTCCAATTACGTGCATGTGTGAAATTGTGAGTGCAAGTCTAGATGAATTTTCTCCTAGTTTACCCATGTCACAAGCATGCAAATGAGAATTTAATCTTTGAAAATCTTGAATCTAGCTTCAACAAATCAATAGATAGAACATGGAAATATTTGAATATTTTTTGAAAGTGAGGAAAATTATTCGTAATGCCTTAAAGAACCCCTATATCATAATTTTTTTGATTTTTAATTTGAGACCTACTGGTGTATAAAATATGACCCAAGATAAGACTCAATAGATAAAAAATTGAGTTAAATGAAATGTGATTCAAAATAAATTTAAAAAAATATAATTAGACAAGTCTGTGTTATACATATAGGGTTGAAATCTAATCCTATCCAAATATCGTAGACTTGTTCGAAAGGATAAAGGACCAAAATTAGGGATACCCATGACAAAATTAAAAAATCAATAACCAATAGACAAACAGACATACCAAAATAAATAAAGACTTGAGTAATATACACTAATAGATAACTTATTTGATGTCAATAGTTTATGCATATAAAGTTGTAGTAAATGACATAAAGGATGGTATTATACCAAATTTGGGTGTTTACATTTCTCCCTATTTTATTATAGTAATGAAATTGATAAAGTAAAATAAGTAATAGAATTTGAGTGTGTAGACACACTTTATCTTGTGACTCAAAATTTTAATTTGTGCAAGATGTGTTGTGGCAAGATCTATAATAATACATGTCATAATTAATTTCCATATATAAAATCTAAAAGCTTAAATTTTGAAATTGCCAAAAGGTAAAGAGTGAGGAAAGATTACACCTATATGCATGTAGTATTATGTCACCAATAGAGAATGTTCATGTTATTCCTAGTGGAGAGAGGATGGTTTCCATCTTTTTCATTTCATAGCTAGGGAAATGAATAGTTTCAAAAGTGTTAAAGGGAGGGTAAATATGCCATCAGGTGTCACTATACCCATGACCATATTGATAAAAGTAACTAAGCTATCTAAGATCTTATATCCCAAGATAATAGATTGGATAAAATTGTCAGAGTGAGCCACAATCGAGGATCTACTGAATAAGGTCGAATACATGAAGCTGAATTTGTATGGAGTAGTGATATTTGTAGAACAAATCACAAATGGAAGAATCTTGTCTTTACACAAAAATTTATATTAACATTCATTTATTTTTCCAAAAAGTACATATAAAGGTACATTATATAATGAAGAATTAGGTCACCCAAAAAGATAATTAACTCGACTCACAATTAGAATATGATTTAAAGTATATTTCCCTTAATGACCATTATTAGCCTAATCAAGCTAATTAGATCATGTAGGTAAAACCAAATAGTGGGAAAAATCCTACACTTACACCCCCTTAAGCATAGCTTAGGTAGGTAGAAGAATTGGGTCTCAACATAAAGGCTTGATAAGGTACCCAAGTATATAGAGATGATCCCCCAGATGAAGAAGAAGTCAAAGCTGCTTGAACCCCTTGAAGAGTACCCAAATGAAGACACTTGCTCTAAGTGAAAGGTTTGGTGAATATATCAAAAATTTGCTCTATTGTCTAGATGTAACAAAAATGACTTGCTCATGGATGAGATCTCAAATGAAATGCATGTGAATCTCAAAATGATTGGTTTGTTAATGGAGGACTAGATTCATGCAGATCTAGATTGTGCTTTGGTTGTCATAGAATTTGACTATTGGTCACCAAAATTGGATGCCAAACTCAATGAGAATCCCCTGAAGATAAATATCCTTAGTGTTATCATTAAAAACTCTTATGTATTTTGCCTTTATAGAAGATAAAGCAATAACATCCTAATTCTTTATTGACCAACTAATCAGACTTGAACCAATGGACAAATTGTAACCTAAAGTAGACTTATGATTTTGAATATCACCAGTCCAGTATGAATCTATATAACCAATCAAGTTGATGTCGATGCCTACTCTATAGTGAGTCCCAAAATTATGAGTACCCTAAATGTAGTGGATAATTTGTTTAACTACTTTTAAGTATATCTCATGTGGTTCTTGTATAAATATAGAGACCATGCTCACTGCATATGAAATGTCAGGTCCAGTGTGCATAAGGTAGATGAGACTATCAACAAGTTATCAATACAAAGTAACATCAACCAAAGGAGATGGATAATTAGCCTCAAGCTTCACACCAAATAGAAAAGGATTCAAATTTGACTTACAATCAACCATGTTAAACATGAAAACAAGTCAATAGCATACTTGGATTATGCAATAGTCATCCCAAATTTAGATTGAGAAATTTCAATTTGGAGGAAGTAATGCAACAAGCCCAAGTCAATCATTGAAAACATGTCAAACAAAGAAGTTTTCATTGTTATGCTAGTGGATGAATAACTCCCTATGATCATTAGGTCATCCACATAGAGATCCATAATTAATAGTGAATCATCCTTCCATAAAATGTATACATTTGGATCAAAATGGCATCTGATGAACCCAACTGAAATAAGAAAAGAGTCCATCTTGGTATACCAAACTTGAGGAGATTTTTTAATGCCATAGATAGGTTTCTAAAGTTTGAAAAATTAAGGAGAAATATATCATAAATCCTTATGGTTTCTCCATGTATATTTCCTCTTTAAGGTCATCATGAAGAAAGATACTCTTCACATCCATCTGATGAGCATCCCAATGATGTGTTGCGATAATGGTGAGAGTGAGTCAGATTGAGTTCATTTTGGCAATTGGGGTGAATATCTCAGTATAGTCAGTGCCAAGTACCTGAGAAAAACCCTTTGATACCAAACCTACTTTGAACCTATCTACAGATCGATCTGCTATAAATTTTATTCTATAAACCCACCTACATCAAACAAGTTGTCTTCCCTTAAAAATAAGGACTAAATCCCAAGTGTTATTCCTCAACAAGTAACCATACTCCTCTTCCATAATAATATCCCACTTAGGAGTGCCTAATTCCTCAAAAAATGATTACAAATCACAAGCAAATATAATGAAATTATGTGGGGCATTCTAGAATTGTGAATGGTTTCCACTAATGTTTGATGGATCTCCAACCCATTGGCCAACAATTTCTATTTATCCCAAATAAGCCCAGTGATCAAAGAGTCAAGAGGATATTCCTCATCCTTTGAAGTTATTCTAAGAGAAGGAGGAGGTGAATCCTCATTAGTAGTCTCATAATTATAACTAGAATAAAAATTTGGATCATCAGGAAGATGCTCAAGTGGATCTAAATGATCATAATTATCTTTGAATCCTAGTCTGTCTAAGGAAGAGGGAGAAGTGTCATGCATGGAGTCTAAAGTACCCTCTTAAAAATGAACACTCCTCTTAATGAACAACTCATGATTATGAGGGACCATCTTGAAAATGAACACTCCTCTCAACAAAAAACTCATGATTGGTGGGATGGAGAAACTTGTATCCCTCAACACCCTCTAAATATACAACGAAGGTGCAAGGTTGATTCTAAGGTTCCATTTCATTATGTGTCTTCTTGGGATTGCATTCCATAACAAAATATCCAAACACTCAAAATCACTTTACTGTGGGTTTATGACTACTCCAAGCTCAAAATGGAGTGACTCCATTCAATACTTTATTAAGAACTCAGTTATGGATATAACTAGTATAGTTGATGGCCTTAGTCCAATACTAAGGTGAAAGAGACTTAGAGTGTAACATACAATTGGACATTTACTTCAAGGACCTATTCTTAGGCTCTAAAACACAATTTTGATGAGGACTATATGGAAATGTATGTTGTAGTTCAATCCCCTATGAAGTTTAGAATTATTCAAAATAATTACTTACATACTCATCACCATTATTGGTGCACAAAATCTTGATGGATTTATGTGATTATTTTTTTACAAGTGCCTTGAGTCCAATAAATTATCAAACACCTATGATTTTTGTTTAAGAAAATACACCCAAGTATGCCTCAAAAAGTCAGTGATGTAAGTAAGCATGTATTTAGTCCTATTGATTGAAGGTTTTAGAAATGGACCAACAATGTCATTTTGGACAATATCCAATATCTATTCAACTCTCTATGATTTTCCATTATCATACTTATCCTCAAGATGTTTACAAAGTATGGAACCTGGACAAACTCTATTAGAAAACTTGACTTGTGAAAACCCTAAAATCATGTCTTGATGACTGAGTTGATTCAAGTAGAGATAGTTAGGATGGCCAAATCACTCATACCATAGTTTACTCACCCCATTTGAATGAGTGAACAATGTAGTAGAGGGTTGATTAGGATTAAAATTTGAGAATTTATAAATTCATGATTGGTGATCTACTTTCCCAAATACAACTATAGAGTCACTGTTTATTTCCCTAATAACCACTAAATTAGGTATGAATTCAACTCTCTTGCCCAAACCAATGTGAGTGATTTGATAAATAGATATGATAATTATGTATAAAGAGGGAACACATAAAACATAATGAAATTTACAATCATTCACTTCAATATATCATCTCCCACTAACTTCTATGGAAGTATCATCACCCAACAAGATAGAAGGCATAAAACAATACTCTAAGGACAAGAACATGTCTTGTGATGATGCCATGTGGTGTGAGGCACCACAATCAATTACCCATGTGGAAGTCTAGGACATAAATACAACAAATGTTTTTACCTTGCCTTTTCCCTTCTTATTGTCTTTGGCCTTAGAAGACTCCTGTGCTAATGAACTCTGAATGGAAGAATTAGGGACACTAATATTATGCTTCTCAAACATATTAGTTAGTTGTTCAAGCTATTTATTCATGTATTTGGATTCATCATGCTCAAATTTATTGTAATAGACACATGTGAATCACTATTTCTTAGGTTTCCCATTTGAAAGGAACTCTTCTGATGCTTTAGACTTAGCATCAAATTTCTAACCCTTTATTTGCTCTAGGTCCTTATTTTATTTCTTCTCTTTGCTGTCATAAGCTTTCTACTTGTCATGACTCATAATTAAGGCATGAAATTTAGATGAATTTAGAGTACCCATTTGAATGATATTGTTTTAGTTTTGTGTCAAGTCAACAACAAAGTCATCCAAGGATGACATGGTCCATATAGCTCCAATGAAACACTTGGTCACATGAAAGGTAGAAATAAAGACAAAATGGTTAGATCCCAAATTGGCAAGGAAGAAAAGAATTAATTGATCATCGTTTTAGTCGATGCCACATAGTTTCAACTGTAACTTGAGTGATTTGAAATTTGTGAAGAAGTATTTTATCATATCAAAATCACCTAGGCTTAAACTGATGAGCTCATTTTCTATCTCATGACCTTTTATTATGTCATGCTTTCTAAAGAGTTTTGCTAATATGGTCTAGACTTCATTAGGAGTAGTATCAAATTAAATATGAAAGAGTATCTCGAGAGACATAGATAGACATATAAGACCTAATATTCATCACTTCTATTAAACTACTTCAGCTTATCTTCCTCAAGGGTCAGTTATTTTTCTATACCCATAGCGATTTATGTAAGCCATTTCTCCTCAATAGGATTTACACTTTGACTTTCCACTCGTGATAGTTTAACGGTATATGAATCAAAAATGAATTCTAATCCATGTTGCAAAAATGAAGTATGTGCTAAACTACATCTGATGAAAGACTAGAAATATACAACCCCATGAATCTATACAGTTTCAAATTTATAAGGCACAAGAATATTACCAATACATAGAGCTTGAAAAAACTTGCACTTTTAAAAAATGACACCTCAAAAGGAGCAACAAGATGAAAGTTATGCACGTTTGAAGTTTTGGATGACAAGCACAATCTCCACTTAATTTTTTTTTAAGAAATGTGGGTGTGCAAAAGTTTGTGTTAGGTGCTAAGGTTAAAACCCCACTAGAAAGAACCAAAATATAATCCCCTCTCATGTGACCATACCATATGACCATAGGGCTAATACCTTTTAGGAGTGTTTGATGTGAATGATGTGGGAGTGACATCACCCTAAAAATGCCTCCATTTTTCAAATGAATAATGCCACACTTCATGTGATTAAATTTGATAGTCTCTAGGATGTTGCAAGGTGAAGGAAAAGGTGGGCAGAACTGGAGGTGTGCTCAGACAAGTGGCAGACTCTTTGGGGTGTTCAATTAGGTATTGGAACCCATGATGTGTTCAAATAGGAGCCAAAACTTAGAGGATGTCCACATAAGGGCTAGAAATCGACAGGTGCTCATGTAAGGGGTAGAACCTATCAGGTACTCATGTAGAAGTCAAAACCTAACAGGGGGTCATGTAGGGGATAGAACCCAATAGGTGCTCATGTAGAGATAAATGTTCATTGACTTCAAAAAGTTTGTTGAGAGGTTAAATTACACTAAATGATATTAGAGGTGTTGACAAAGGTGTCATATTCTATTGAGTGTGCACACAATCATACAAATGTCTACCCAAACTTGTTTTTCCATCAAGAAAAGTTTGTCAACTATCAAACCTACCTATGAGGGTCAAAATCTCTATCGAGTTGAAAAAAAAATCTAAAAATGTGTATTATGTACTTATCCAAAATCTAACAATGACATAATTAGTTTCTTAAAAAAGTTAAAAAACCCCAAAAATATTTTTTCCTCAAAGTCATTAGATATTTGGTTTTTTGTAGAATTCAAAAAACAATGTTGAAACCCTAAAAAAATGGCCAAAAATAAACTATAATGAAACTAGGTCATGTTTATAGTCATTCATAAGGGTTTCCCACCTTATAAATCCAACGATGTTGTCCATTTTTCACTTAGAGACTTTGGGTATGCATATTTTCATAGATTTATAAGAAACCCCACCAAACCCTAAAATTTTGAAATCAGTGAAAATCTTAAACAAGGTAGAATGCAAGATCTCATGATGAAATCAGTGGATTTGTCTACTAGCATAATTATGATGCCATGTTGGAGTTGGATACAATCAAGGATCTATTGGATAGGATCGAATGCATGACACTAAATCTGTATGGAGAAGTAAAATTAGAAGAACAAGTCACAAGTGAAATAAGCTCATCTTCACAACAAAAATTTGCATTAACATTCATTTATTTTTCCAAAAAATATATAGGAAGGTATATTTTATAGTGAAGAATTAGGTCACCCAAAAAGTAATTAATTCAGCTCAAAATTAGAAAAAGCCTAAATAAGCTAATTAGACCATGTAGGCAAAACCACATAGTGGGAAAAAGCCTACACTAATAAAAATGTGCCCTCTTATTGAAAAACTTTAGAGAAAGTAGTTACTTACGTCAACTCTCAATTTTTGAATTTAACCAATCAATCCCATGTGTTGTAAAGTTCCATTATTTTGAATCTTATGATTAGGAATCAGTACCAAATGTATTTCTAAAAAAAGGCGGAATCAGGATGGGTTTGCTAGAAGTGATGCCAAGGTCATTGAGTGTTACTAGACTCAAATATACATCACCTACAATAGAAGCTGAAACCACATAATGGGTTTGTTAGAAGTACTATCAAGGCCATTGAGCATCACTGAACCTCAACCTTCATTACTCGTAATAGATTAAATCATATTGTTGCAGATGGATCTAGATTCTATTTTTCATGATCAAAAGAGAATGAAGAGTATTTATGCCCCATCATGATTGCATTTCTCATCGAGTTGAATTGAAATGAATTTTTGATTTTGAAATTTGAACTTTAACCTTTGAAATTGTGCATGAACAAACATCATGCCTTTAAACTTTTGAAATTTCCAAAATGTTATAGAATGTTATGCATCTATATGCTCAATTGTAATTGTATTTGAAATTTGTATTTTTGATGTTTGACTTATTTTACATATGCCCATGCATATGCAATCAAGTGTGTATAAATATGTGCTTTTATCTATGAAAAGTGACTGAATATGTATGTCATATGCCCCCAAAATATGTATCAAAGTTTAAATATCTATCACGTGTTTAAATTCTGAATTATTTTGAATCTTTTAAACCCTATAATCTATTGTAGAATGTGAATTTTTCATTGTTTTTAATATTTTTATTTTGTCATTGATTTGGTTTGAGTGTAATTGTGTGTCATGTTCCCCCAATATTCATATTGTTGTGCATTTTTAAGTATCTGACTATTTTGAGCCATCTAAATTCAGCATTATGTGTTGAAATGTATTCTGTAATAAGTCATATGTATGCCCCCCACTTTGATGCAAGGGATAAGAATATTGAATGCATCATATCAAAAGAATAAGATGTACATTTTGCACTATGCTTGAGTATATTATAGTTTGTCTAAGTAAATATTGGTTGATTTTTATTATTTTGACATATTAACATCTTGATCATTATCATATAATTATTGTACTATGATTAGAATTTTGTAATGAATATTTTTGAAGGAAATAGTTAGAGTGAATTTATTTGGAGATAGAGAAGAATGTGCGGGAAACTCTGCACATAAGTGGATAAGCGTTTCACTTTCTATTTTTGAAAAGGTTGATTGATGTGGTGGAAATATCACCATGTGGAATAATAAATTGTATGTTTTCTAATGCAAGTTATGATGAGTGATGTTGATATGTATCACTTGAGATATTGTGTGCACAATTTTAAGAGGAATCAATGGTAAAGGTTTTTGAATTTCTGAATAAGAAAAAGTCAACCCATATAAATAGGTTGGTTGAAAAAGAAACTCCAGTTCATTTGCATATTGATATTTTTTGATTTATTAGCTCTAAGTGAGAATAATAAAAAAAGGAGAGTGCTTTGGTTAACATGATTAGAGAAGGTCAGGGCCAACTCACATTATGATGATGCATTACCCTTGGTAAGCTAAAAAACTCAATTTTTAACATATGTAAATTTTTAAATTTAATTCATTTTTATGTATATTTCATGCAATTTAGTGCTCTATTGGTCCTATCCACTTGACATTGGTCCTATCTAGACCTTACCATAGTTATCCTCATCAAATGTGGACTCATTTATGAACATGTTTGGTTCAGTTTGAATTTGTCTATGGGTTTATCTGCCTAACTGTGGTCTTATCTAAGGAAAGTTAAATTTTTATTAGCTGTTATATTTGAAGTGTGTTGATTGAATTTGTGTATGAGACTGCTAATTTTATTTTTTGTGAACTTGTGATACATGAGCCAAAGAGATTTGACATGACCACATGATGGAGAATGTACATGCATTGCCACTAATAGATATGAGAGGGATACATTGAATGCATTCAACCTTCAACATGTTGGGTAGTTTGAATTTATTATGTATGGAATGCATATGATGACTACTTTGGCTAAGTGTTGGGACTCCAATTCTTATATTTTTTGGATCCTAATAAGGGAGATGATATAATTATCATGGAAGATGTATGAAGGATTATGTGATTACCTATAGTTGGGAGATGGGTGACCTTACGAGGTGTCAGTGGGCCAACCCATATTGCTAAAACTCATTTGTACATGACATGACATACTTGAGGTGATCATTATGGCCTAAAATATGCTACCATTCTATTGTTAAAGATTGTGCTAGTGATTATTCTACAATTATAGATTTTTTCAGTGTGATATTGGATTTATTTTTTAAGATTTAAGGTGGTGATGTATTTATTTTGTACCAAATACATTAAATTTTTTATGATATTGAGGATCATGGCATGGGGTATTCCTGGGATTGTATCATGTTGGCCCACTTGTACAAGGATTTACAAGGTGTACTTAAGAGGGGCTTGGAGGAAGGTTAGGCTTGATCACATTTTTACATTATGGAGCTTCCAAGCACATTAAAATGATTTGACATTTGGGGATACCTCATAGTGGATGGTATCATCCAAAAATATATATTGAGTATTGGTGATTAAAACTTGCATGATGAGGGGTAGGATGATGGAGTGTTATTAGACACTAGATCATTTTTATCTAATAGATATATTATGTGGTGGCCCTATAAGGGTTATGGAGGGTGGCCAAGTGATAGTGTGAAGCTTAAGCATATTCATGTGAGTTATTGAATTCATGATTGATGGTAGATGTTTATGAGTGCTTCTAATTTTAGTATGACATGAGATAGTTTGGCATTCCACAAGATGTGTCCTTAGCACCACATGTGTGGAAATGATCAGTTAGAGATCCACTATAGGAGGTGGATATGGACCAACCTAGTATTATAGACTTAGCTCCCATCCCATAGATAGATGTGGATCCGGTGATCTTGACACCATATGTAAATGATGTTGGTTGACCACCATCATATACACGATAGTGTTTGACTCATAAATTGCCTATTTTATTTCTAGTTGGGGTAAAAGACCCCCTTGAGGTACATGGTGTACTGGATATAGGTGGTAAATTATTTTTTGGTCCTCAAGTGCCTCTTGAAAATATGTATTTTTTTAATATAGTGTTTATGCATAGTTTCATCTATTTTGATAACTTATATATTGATTTTTTGTATCATTTGTTTTACATGGGATGATAGGTATTAGATGACTATCATATCTACATTCCTCTCGGTCCTTACATGGCATGTGTCTGGTGAGGTAGTACCTAGTGGTATTTTAGAGCATGATATTGAGATTAGGGGAGAGCATGCCCCCCTTTTTGATTGAGCCATTATAGCCACTACAACCTATGTTTCAACAACAAAAGAGTGTGATGACATGATAACTAAGAGAGATTTAGTTATCATTAAACATGACTAGTTTAGAGAGGAGCTACCAAACATTATATTCCTCTTCTTTATCCATCAGTAGATCTAGGATAAAATATGTTTCATGAGTATGTACAGTTACAACATAAGCATGCTACATTATGGGTATGAAGATCATGAGAAAAGGAGTCGATCCTATTCAAGATCATGATTAAATAATAGTGGAGCTTACTTTTCTCATACTTGGTTATTAGTAGAGGGAGTTGGAGAGGCATAAGGTGATGAACTCATTATTGAATGGCATTGCATCATTTTGTACTTGTAATATGTAAAACTACACACACACACAGACACACAGACACACGCGCGCGCGCGCGCGCGCGCACACACACACACACACACACACACACACACACACACACACACACACACACACACACACACACACACACACACACACACACACACACACACACACACACACACACACACACACACACACACACACACACACACACACACACACACACACTTGTTCTTGTATTGGGGCCATATGGAATTTTCTATTATATGTGCTCTTACAATTTTTTTACATATGATAGTTTAATTCATGTGATATTATTAAGATTATAAATGTTTATATATTTGATTATACTATTTTATGTGAAAAACATGCTAATTTAGTTTATGATGTATGGATGTAATTAATTTAATTACAAACTATAGAATGAGTTGAACATCCTGATGGGAAGAGAAAGTGTGCACTATACTAGTTATTACATATAGTCACCTTATGATACTGTATGCTAATTTGTATTTTTATAGATAATGAATCTATATTAGTTACTTGTGGCACTTCCTCTTCTGATATTGTTGAAGTATACATTATATGTTCATATCTTTCATTTGAATCTTGGTTCTTTTGATTTGGTATCAATGTTTGTGTAGTTTAAGATTTACTATTAACATATATTGGTGTGACATTACTATTTTTTGTATTACTTTTGAATGTTATCAAACAAGCTTTGAAAGTAAAAGATAAATTGGTATTATCCTTGCTCACTATTGAATTCATTTTATGTAGCCAAGGCTATCCCTAAACTACATTGCCCTATGAAATGGTGTGCTATAAAACCAATAATGTGCTCACTATCTTGAGTTTAAAATGATTGGTAAAATAATGTCCTATATTAAAACAATGCTATGTTGTAAATCTCACTCATTAATCCCATGATTTGCAAAAATTTCATTATAAGTTCATTATGTTGTTATGTATTATCGATAATAATATTTATCTGATGTGTACTATTGATGAGTACTTGGATAATCATTAGAACTTTTTGAGGTATCATTATCTTTGTAAGAGATTCTGTTACCCTGTTATGAAATTTTACAAATGTTATAACCCATTTATCACTAATTGTAATATATTTTCACGTAATGAGTAAAAATCATTATCCTTATGCCAATGAGATGTAGAAGGATTAATGAAGTGGTTTGGTTGTCCGTAACCCCACCCAAGTTCAAATTTAAGAGAGAGTTTATAAGCTGGATGTCACCATTTACTTGATGGTTTCAATATGATCAAAGTATTAATGATTATATAGTTCTCTTGGGGACTGGGCCCATGATTTGTGCACCAAAACTAGTTATAGCTCTAGTCAAAAGCTAAGCACCGATTAAAAAAAATCATTATCCTTATGTCCGTTTGTACCATGAGAGGTGAAAAATGGTTTGACTTTGGTATAATCTTAATGATGAGTAATATGAGATTAAAATAGAGGAGAAGTGATTAAATTTTTGTCCAATAATACATGTAGGATATGACATGGCCAATCTATGAATCTATCAAATTTAAGTGATGGCCTATTACTAAAATTTGATTTATTTATGTTAGGAAGTGAATTGTAAACTGGTTCCTTCCATTTATGGATTACATTGACTTGTTCCTCCTTTAGTAGAGCCGATTCCATTGATTCATCTATATTATGAATGAATTTTATTAGATTCTTTCTTCTATATGTGGAATTTAGATTGAATTGTTTGTTGATAACTTCCTAGATGGGTGAATGAAGATGATCCTAACTCATTAATATTTGGTTTTTCATAATTTAGGAAACATGCACATTTGAACACATCCATGTATAATTTATCAAAATAATTATAAAGTTTATGCATGTCTCTTTATTTGAATGGAGGTAAGAGACCCATACTAAAGATGAATTACTTTTCCAAATCTAATGATTAATAAGTGCAAAGTATCCTTGGGCATCATAAGTGAAAAGTATGTGTGTGTGTACTAAAAAATGAGCATCATCATGGGAATACTTTACCGCATTGGTCGTTATCTTGATGATAATTATGTACATCATGTATGACACATCTTACTTGATACCCAACAAATGTGACCAATTTACAAACACTGATGGTGCTTACAACGCTTGTTAGTATGTACAATCACCCAAATATTGATAAAGGACCCACAAAAAATATTTCCCCTATCAAACGAGATGTTATAAGTTAATGCAATAAAAAACCACTAGATAATTAGTTTGCTCCTCGTCATAAAAGATCAAAAAAATAATCAAGAAAATATTAACAAGTAAAAATATCATAAAATTTTGGCAAAATCAAAATTTTTAGTACATAACTTTCCCTTTCATTGCATTAACAGTGAACTCAATATGTGTGGGTCTTTAGCTCTATCAACATGATTGATCATGATGGATGTGTAGCCCATAAGGTACTATGTTGTGAAGTCCAATAGTACAAGTAATAAAAAGGTATGATATTATATTGATTTGATCACACAAAAAATACCCATTTTCAAATGCAACATAATAATAAGGTGTTGAATACAATAAAAAATGCACCCATTTTACATTAAAAACATCTTATTTCTTTGTTTTTAATAAATTTTTGTTCAAAAACACAAGAGGAGACTTCCAAATCAAAAAGTAACTCTTTTTATTTACTTTTAATGTTAAAAATAAAAAAAAGGTGGTCACATGCCTAAATTCACATAAAAACGTAAAACAACTAAAATTACATAGTCATAGACAAAATGCATTAAAAATAATAGGATTTGAAAATTGGTTTTGAATTGGATTTACACTTGGCTAGTTTGGATCTCTTGGCCTCTAGGTGAGCATTGACTTATCATTTGAAACCTACCTATAGACACATTAATTTAGGCATAGGTACTTGACAATGCTAATTATTTATGCATCCTGAACCACACAAGTTGTGCACAAATACATGACTCTTGTTCACCATTTATCTAAGCCATTTATCTGAAAGTAGGTTTGACCCTTTGTTTTCCATTACTATTACATGTATCCTCCAATGCCAAATTATCAAGCTTTCTAAAATCACCTTTAGACTATCTCCAGTTCACAACATAAGTCCTTAATCCTAATATACAAGTCTGCACTAGGTGGACAAGAGTGCACTAGGCTCCTGTCCACTTAGACTAGATGCATCCCACACCAAATAAAAAATAGTTTTTGAAATAAAAAAACATTATTTTGGGTCTTATCACATACTTCATAAGGTCAACTAAAGGAAATTGCCAAAATATTCCCATATAAATACACATCATAGATCATTCATTTCCCCACTTGATATATACTTGGTTAAAGCTTTTAATTTTTTATACATTAATCAAATCTACCCATTCTTTCCAAATTCAAGATCACTCATAAAGAGTAGGGTAGATTTGATTAATGGATCACTCACAAAGAGTAGCAATAAGCCAAGTTAATATCACTTCAAAACAAGTATAGAGGTATCATTGTCAAGTATTAAATCCATCTTATAGTTGCATACATATAGTCAAAGTAGAATAATCACACACTCACTCTAGGTGGGAGAACTACGTAGGTTTGATTTTCCTCTTTGGAGTATTGGATACATAGGTAATAATCAATCATAATGGAGGAGATTGAGGTCAACTCAACTCATTACACTCCCTCTTTTATTACAAGTTCTCAAGCTATCAAAGTTCCCTAAGGGTTTCAAAGATAAGACAAGACAAACAATTTTTTTATGTGTTACAATAGAAGTTACAATAACTTAGATTATTTATCAAACACAACCACAATAGGCATGATGATAAGTTTCTAAGCACAATTAGTAAGGATAAATTTGTAATCAATAGCCTTAAATGCACTATGTTGTTGTCAACTTATAATGGTTATGTCTAGGCATATCTTTTACTTCTATCTCCCGCTCTATCATTTTTATAAATCTATTTTCTATCTTTTTCTATCGATCACATGTCTTAGTCAAGTAGGATAAATCCACAATAAACATATTGAAATGCACTGCACTACCATCCACTTACACTGGACCTATCTAGAGTCTGTTTATGATCCTATGCCCATTCCTAAAATTATACAATCACATATTTAAATAATTTTTAATATCAAGCAATCATAAAAGTCAACAAAAATCTATGTGCAAGTTAAGTGTATATCTTCTTAGTACTTTCAAAAAATGGTAGTTTTCTATATTTTACATTTGTCAAAATCATAATTGTTGATTATTATACATCTTTAGCATTTTGATATTTTCTAGTTTTACACCTATAGAAAATTATAATTTATTATGTTTTATAAAAAATAGTGTAAAAAATATTAATGAACCTGAACTATTACATTCGAGTCCTTATTCTTCTGATCTAATTTTTAATTTCAAATTTTCTTTTTCCTATTATTTTCCTAGAAACTGTGTTCTAATAATTTAAAAACCCATAAGAGTTGTTTTTCTAGGAAAAATGGTATTAAATTTTAACTAAGTCATGGTGTGACTGATATTACCCCAACAATCCAGCCATTAGATAACACTATATACATATTTTAGTTTCCATGTACCTCACAATATATTGAAAAACAACTAGGATTTGTTTCATATGTAAGAAGCCTTCGATCATTTGCTCTTGTAGTGCACCGGCAAGTGGTTAGCCATGGGAAGTTACTCTCAATGTAACTTAGATATGGAATAATGTAGCTACGAGAATGGTGGAATCCTCTATATTTAGTGCCTTTGTGGCTGTGTTTACTATTTACAACTAGGATCAATATATCTGGAAGCCTATAAAACAAACATACCCTTGTCTAATTTCACCCATTTTTAATTTTTTTTATAGCTTTGTATGTCACAATAATAAAGTTAAATCCTATATTACTCTTAGGTGTAGTGCTAGATTAAGTGGAACTCCTACATATCATATTCAAATTCATTTGGTATATTTTAAAATTGATAATATAACCACTATTGATCAATATGCTAATGTAACCTTCCAAATTTATGTCTACATTGAAGATGATGTCGGTGATGAACAATATACTCAAGATAATTAAACTATATATGATAATAAAGATAATAAAGATAATAATGAATAAAGTTGTTTGAATACTCCTATCATATAAAGACTACACATCAAGAAAATATTGCAACATCCCAAGTAAAATAACAAAAGGTGCCTTTAAATGTTGTTAACCCTCCAATTTTAGGCTTTCTAGTTTCCACTATTGTGTCTATTCCTATATCAACCCCTATAGTTAGATATATACCAACATCCCTAAGTATGAGGGCATCAATTGGTTTAAAATAGATTAATATGTCTATTTATACAAGGGAATCATACAAACCACCCTTTATTTCTACACAAGGTCCAATTCCAAACTCACCTAATGCATCTTCTTTAGAGAAAATTGTTCTAGCCCTACATGCTAAAATATTACAATTAGAACAAGGTGTCTCTAAAGTTAGTCACTCAATGGATTATCATACTCTGATTCAAAATCCTTTGTCACTCTAGAGATCATGTTATCCATTACCAATAGGTTTCATATCTCTCAAACTATGAATTTATGAAGGCAAAGTGATCATGAGTAAAATTTACGTTCATTCCATGTAACATGCTTGGACTATGCCTGCAATGATAAATTACTTGCCAATATCTTTCCAAGAAGCCTCAAAGATTATGCTTTACAATGGTTCTACGATCTTCCACTTCATTCAGTTGTAACATTAAATTTATTGGCAAATAAATTATTAACACACTTCTCAATCAACGTTGGTGAAAATCTATCATATGCACAAATTGATGAACTCAATCAAGGGTCAAATGAGCTAATTAGTGAAAATGTTTTTTGGAACAAGACTATGCTAGCCAAGATGACTAACTCTATGGCCAATAATTAACTACTATATTTCTTAACACAAATCTTTTTATCACCATTCCATGAATCAATCATGTTTGATAAATTTAAATATTTTGACGAGCTATTGCATATAGTCAAATTAAAATAAGTCAAACTCATAGTTTTGAAGGGACTTAAATATGCACCAAGTGATTCATCTACATCATATGTTAAGTTTTAAAGTAAGGAAAAATATAAATTCAAATCTAATGAAAGCAAAAATGAATAAAAAATAATTGTTAATGTAGTATTGTAACCATCAAACAATCTTCAATTGGTAGCTTCACCAAGCAGGCAATTTATAAGGTTACCATAACTGCCTCATATCTTGTTACAAAAACTAATTGATTATAATCTCATATCTATACCTCCTACAATTGTGCTTGATTTGACCAAGCCTCAACCTAAAGGCTTCAACAATAATGCATATTATCATCACCAAAGATGTATTAGGCATTCTAAAAATAAGTGTTACATGTTAAGGCATAAGATACATGATCTTATTGATGATAATATTATTGAGCTATGTAAAATCATAGAGGAATTCAAACCACAATAGAATGATAAAACAAAACTAAAAATATTTAGTAATCTTTTACTAAACCATGGTACAACAAAAAATGTATAAATTTCATTATTACATCATGCGTAAAATGTGCATCATCCTTATAAATCATCTGGGGCATCTAATATACAAAAGTATTGGCACATTTACAAGCACATCACCACTATGTTAAATAATAAAATTTGATGACAATGAAATAGATTAAGATTATTCTAATAGGCATGCACTCTTTGTTTGAGCATACATATCCAAACAACATACACATAGAGTCATGATTGACAATGGGTTAAGTGAAAATGCATGTATAATGACACTCCATAGTTTTGGGTATACAACACAAGATTTACAAGCTACTTGAAGAGTAGTTAAAGCATTTGATGGACATACATAAAACACTCTTGGGCATTTAGTGTTACCTCTCTAAGTTGGTTTAAAAATAATAAATATTTGATTTCTAGTCTTACCAAGCATAAGGGTCTTTAACATGTTATTGGGATGCCCTTGGATACATAAGTTTCATGCATTACCATCTACAGTGCATGGATGCCTCAAATACATACATTATAATCAAGTGGTCAAAGTTTAATACATTCAATATGAATACCCTCTATAGACAATGATGACTCTTCATCCTCCCTCACCACTAGCATAGTTGGTTCCATATTTATTCAAGTGCATAATACAAAAACAATAATGGCACATACTCAAAAGCATAGTATAATGATAATAAATGCATGCATTCAAGAGCATAGTTTTGAATTAGTTGTGTCACCTATATAAAATATTTATTTGTAATTAATTAAAAATAAAATGGTATACCTTATAAAGAAACAATCTTCACATCAAAGAATTACCCAAAGTTCAAATAAATTAAAATATTCTATAACACATTATAAGGTAGCACCTTAGATAATGTATCATGTTCTACATTAAACATAGGTAGTGAGATACCTTCTCAAGTCATACATGTAACAATAGATTCTATAAACAGTGATGATGATAGTTACAATACAACACTTGATGCCTTTTTAGGTTCTGATGTAGCTACATGTGACACTTTTTGCAAATAAAAAATCATCAACATATTTGATCCAAACACACATTGTGGTTCTCCCATTAATGGGATCATAAGATAGTTCCCTTTCAAATATTTCAAAAAATCCAAAAAATCAAATATTGTAAAAATATAAAAACATTTAAAATATTTAAAAAAAATAAAAAATCAACACCTAAACATAAGATAAGATGCTAGTTTATTTTTTAAATATGTTATTTATCACATATTTTGTTAGATAACACATTATTTTTGTATAAACACATGCATTTCATGAGGTATATAAATGTGATACAAGACATATATATTATATTATAGACTAATATTTAATGGTAGACCTCAAATGTAATGTTGAGCTACATATCTTATAAGTGTCTTGACAATATCTCATATTTTACATTGTACTACATATGCTACCTTGCTATAATATGACACTAATACATATAAATGAAGTAGACTAGTTATCATTTATTTTATGATCCTTCGATGCTATTTAATTTTTTTCATGATAGGTTATACATTTATTTATTATAGTGTGTGGCCCTTGGTCCTTGTGTACAAAAACTGCTTTAACATCTCTATGAGATTGTGTTTAATATGTGTGACATTTGAACATGTCCATTGCTTGTGGCCCCTTGGCCTTATGTGTGTCATATTTTCTTTTGAGACATTTGAACATGTCCCTTGTTTGAAAAATTATTGATGTAACTTGTGTATGACACTTGGCCCTTGTCTATGCAGACACACAATTAATCATTAAGTGCTTAACAATGTTTAATCTTGACATCTTTACTTTGATTAGCCCATTCACCATTTTGATAACTTGAAATTTATATGAAAGCATTCAATATTATATTAAATATCTTACTAATACTCAAAAACATAATTCATACACCCCTATTTTTATTATAGACTCTTGTCAGACCAATTTTAGTAGTCTTTGTCCTTACAGGACATGACCACGCAAGGTCGAAAAGGGCCACACTATAGCCTTGTCCTCTATGCTCCAATGGAAAAAATTTAATTTTAAGATGTGTTTAAGCCATCCCATACTTTTATAAAGGTTGGTTAGCATAAATATTAAAAAAATTCCTTTATATAAGCACATCAAATCTTCTCCAAACACATTGAGTAATCACTTGGCATATACTACTCCACATTCAGTTAAAAAAAACTACTATTTTTTCGTTATAGCATTGTAGCCAAGTCTGAATATGTTTTATTATAGGTCAAGATAATTCATTTTCAATAAATTAAAGTAATATATATATTTATGTTCATATATCAAAGTTAAAATTCACACATTCACTCTAGGAAGGAGAACTACATCGGCTTGAGGACTTTTTGGGCTATGTAGGCAACACTCAGATTATGTGGGTTTTTTGAGGGTAGCTCAATTATTCCCATAACCATACTCCCCCTTTGTAAATTTGATTTATATTATGTAGGAGATAGGGTTTTATGTTTTGAAGGTCTTTTACATGTCAAATCAACATACACAACCAACTATTAAACTCTCATAAATAGATGCACATACCTAGATCAAAAAATTAATTGCATAGTCAACTAAGATACATATGGATTCAATAGACAAGACTAAAGTGTGGACTTTTCCTCCTAGTGAAACCTTGTCCCATCATATATATATATATTTTTTAGTTGTGACATAGTTTACAGGTCTTTTCAACCAGTTTCTAGTCACAATTAACAATAAATAAATCTAAGCTAGGTTTGCATATCTTATGCCCATTTACTATTTTTAAATCACTTTTAGTTTTATAAATTATTTATTTTAATTTTAGATATGTATATTTACTATATTTCCATTTAAATAGTTTATATCTATTAGTTTGATTGATTTCAATTCAAAATATATTAAACATTCTAGTGAACCTATTGACTATTTTGACCACAAGTCAAAATAGGTCAATCCATTATAGTAAAAAACTTGTAGAGGGGTCTATTATAATGTTATAGGATGTGTCATAGTATTATTTTATGCCATTTAATATTCTATTAACTTTTTCATGGTCAACTTCTAGTCCTAAGTCATTTCATGTCACTTAAGGGTCATATTTGAGTCATTAATGGAGTAGTACATATTTCCTTGGTAGAAAAGTGTTACAAACTATCCCTGAACATCCAATATGTTAGATATTGTCATTCATGTCAGTTCTAATAAAAAATATGTAGGTTCCCAATTAAAATAAAAAAATAGTTGAAAAAGAGTAGTTTTTGGTAGTTGTACATCCTCTAAAGGAGTGTGGTGTTGGAAATATTGTCATTGATGTCAAAGGTCTAGCATTATTGGTAATAAAGGCCCCATTGCATTTAATAGTGTTTTAATATTTATATATTAGCTAATGTGTGTTAATATTTATTTATATTAATGAATATATTTTTGGTTACATATAAGTCAAAAGAGGGTCCATGGAGAAGTCAAAGGGTCATGGGGTAAAAGACAAAAGAGGAATGTGACATATTTTCTCATGAAGAGTCATCTTGAGGAGTTCCAAGAGTCACCATGTGAAGACAAAAGAGGTTTCATGAAGGGACACTTTGAGGAATATGAAAATTCACCAAGATAAAGACAAAAGAGGAAAGGATGCTTTTGCTTGTGAAGGGTCACCATGTGACTTTTCAAATACAAGGATACGAAAGGTCATGCAAGTTTGGCACCATTTTCCATGAGGATTGAAGGGTCACAAAGGATGAATGCCAAAGGTCATTTGGAAAGCTATAAATAAAGGATTGAGAAGCTATTTGTATTATGCAAGAGAGTGCACGGTTTGTATTTGTTTTCAAAGAGAGAAAAGTAGGAGATATTATAGAGTTCTATCATTTTTTGAGTAAGCAACATTGAGAGATAGTTGTGTTTTATACACAAGAGGGGTTGGTGATCCTATGGGTTGGTTCTCACAAACCTTTGTAAGGGGTTGGTGTTCCTGTGGGTTGGTACTCACAAATAGTTTCTATGTTGGTAACTTTGTATTTTGAGTTGGTGCTCATTCATATACTTGAGATTGTTTTCCATGGTTTTTTCCACTTTGGGTTTCCACGTAAAAATTTGGTCTCTCTCTCTCTCTCTCTCTCTCTCTCTTGTGTGGTGCAAATTATTATTTTAGTTTTATTGCATATCTTAAATATATGATTAAGTGGTTAAAGAAAAAAATTTGATTAAGTAAAAAGATATACAATATACTGATTCACCCCCCCTTAGTATATTTCATGCTTAACAATTGGTATCAAAGCAGGTTATTTTTAAAAAAAATTTACAGCTTGAAAGTAAATCAAGAAAAGCATGATGGTTGGATCACATGAAGGATTTTATACAAATAAGGCACCTTTGTTTGATGGGATTAATTAAGTTTTTTAGATCATAGGGATGAAGACTTATTTGATGGCCCTTGGATTTGACATATGGCAAGTAGTGGTGGAAGAATATGAAGAGCCACAGACACTTGTAACTACTTTGGTAAAAAATAAGGCAAGTGAAAATAATGCTAAAGCTTTAAATGCTATTTTATGTAGTTTATGTGAATCAAATTTTTTTAAAGTTATGCAATGTAAATCTATTCATGAAACTTGGGTAAAACTCGAGAATATTTACAAAGGTGATGGAAAGGTTCAGTAAGCTAAGCTTCATACTTTTAGAAGACATTTTGAGAGTTTGAAGATGGAAGAAAAAGAAAATATAGCAAGTTATCTTTTATGGGATGATCAAATAGTTAATTAGATTCAAGGTCTTAGAGAAAATTTAGAAAAATCAATTGTGGTTCAAAAAGTTTTGAGATCTCTACCATTGAGATATGATGCAAAAGTTTCAGCAATTGAAGAGATGAAAAATTTATCCAAGCTAAAGATGGATGAGCTTCATGGTATTCTTACAACATATGAGATGCAGACTAAACAAGATAAATCTTTAAAAAGAGAAGCTGATTTCAAGACATCAAAAAAAAGAAGTCTAAGATTCAAGAATCAAGTGATAGTTCTAGCGATGATGAAGATGACAATGGAGCTCTTTTCATTTGCAAGCCGAAAAAGGGCATAGGTAAATATAAAGAAAGATTACCTTTTAAATATTTTAATTATGGAAAGATTGGACATTTTGTAGCTAAATCCCCAAATAAGGGTAATGATGACAATGAAGAAGAAAAGTCTACATACAAGAAGAATTTCAAAGGTAAAATTAAGAAGGAATTTGAAAAGAAGAGTTTGTATTCTAAAGATCCTAGCTCAGCTAAAGATAGTGGAGTCAGTGATTTAGAAGAAAAAAATATTTTATTCATGGCCACACATGAAGGTGCATCTACAAGCAAAAGTACAGATGATCAAGAAGAAGAACAAGATGAAGCCAAAGTGAATCTGGAAGGAGAACTCATTTGTGCTTTAGAAGAGTTAAAAGCTCTTGAAAAGAAAAATCAAAGATTAAAGCTCCTGATCAAGAAAAATAAAAAGGAATCAAAGGAAATAATTGAAGATCTACAAGCACACTTTGAAGAATCCAAGAAGAATGAAGAAAATCTAACGACATAGTTGAAAATAATAAGTAAATAATGTGAAAGGTATGTTATTGAAATTGCTTCTTTAAAAGTAGATCTTGAGAAAATAAATAAAGCAATCAATGATAGAATAGCCAATGATTCAAAAGTTGAGAATAACACTAATATGTTGAATAAGATATTATAAAATCAAAGATCAATATTAGATAAGACAGGTATTGGATTTGAAAAAGAAAAATAGGACATCACTACTTTCACAGACAAGGAAAAAAGAAAAAGATGTGTTGAAGCTCTTATAAAAGAATAAATAAAAAGGGAAGAAGTTAAGAATACAGAGGACACCTCAAACAAAGAAGGCTGGAGTGAATAGAGATACAAAAGGCAATTAGATTAGAGATACACAAACATGTCTTATTTTTATGGTTACTATTTATATTATAATAGATATGGTCATAAGAAAATAGAATGTTGAAAAAGGGTTAACAATTTTAGAAATAAGAAGAAAATTCATACAGAGTCAAGCAGAAGACACAACTCTTTTGCTCCTCTATCAAGATTTAATGAAGAGGCCATAATATGTTACAAGTGAAACAACTTTGGAGACATATCTTGGTATTGTAGAAGTGTGTTCAAGTAAGTCAAGAAGGACCAAAGTTTCAAGGCTCCATTCATCAAGAAGAAAGTTTAGACAGGTTCATGGCAAAAGAAACAACTTGAAAAATCTATGTTGGTACAGACAACTTTGCATGCAAGAAATGAAGAAAAGATATGGTTTATTGATAGTGGTTGTTTGAGGCACATGACAAGAGACAAGAGAAAGTTCATAACCTTGAAGAAGATCAATGGTGACATAGTGAAATTTAGAGACAATACTACTGCTAGAATTGTTGGAAAAGGTACACTAAGTTTGGATAATGGTAGAACTAAAACTATTTTTTTTTGTATATATAAGGTCTTAAGAATAATATTTTGAGTGTAATTTAAATGTGTGATCAAGGGCACACAATAAATTTTTATGTAGAAGGTTGTGAAATTAGAAGAAAAGATTTAGTTGTGTTGGTTTTAGATGCTCAGAGAAGAGGCAATAATTTGTATATGCTGTCAGACATCAAAGGCCAAAGATGTTATTTGAGTCAGATTGAAGAAAGTTGGCTATGGCATAGGAGAATTGGGCACATAAATTTTGATAATCTTTTCAACATCAACAAGAATCAAGAAGTCCAAAAATTTCCAAAGATTACAAAGCCATCTGACACGCTTTGTGAACCTTGTCAGCATGGAAAGCAGGTTAGAAGGTGGTTGAAAATAAAAGAGTACTCAACTACTCAGATGCTAGAGCTTGTTCACATTGATCTGTGTGGACCTATGAGAGCTCAAAGTACTCAAGGTGAGAAATATTTCATATTGCTTATTGATGATTTTTCACGTATGACTTGAGTAATATTTTTAAAGAAAAAACTAGAAGCTTTCAGACATTTCAAAACATTCAAAGCATTAGTTGAAAATGAAACCAATTTGAAGATTAAGTGTCTAAGATCAGATTGAGGAAGAGAATTCATGTCAGATTAATTTATTGATTTTTGTGAAGACTATGGAATAAAGAGACATTATTTAAAAGCGAGAAATCCACAACAAAATGGAGTAGTTGAATGAAAAAATAGAATAGTTCAAGAGATGGTGAGGATAATAATAAATGAATCCAAGATAGTAGATAAATATTGGAGAGAGGCAGCTGCTACAATAGTACATATTTAGAATAGAGCATTATTTAGAGTTAATAGTGAAAAGACTCCTTATGAGCTATGAAAAGACAAACGAACAATAGTTGGTTATTTCAGTGTTTTTGGTAGCAGATGCTTCATAAAGAGAACCAATGAAAAACTTGGTAATTTTGAATCCAGAGAAGATGAAGGTATATTTATTGGTTATTCTTGAAAAATTAAAGATTATAAATTTTATAACAAAATAACCAAGAAAATTATTGAAAGTGTAAGTGTTAAGATAGAAGAAGATGGAACACAAAGAATCAGTGATCTAGTAGACATTCCTGAAATCATTGAAGAGAAAGGTTTTGAAGAATTAGATGAAGATGAGAAGAAGGAGAAAAAGAGCACCAAAAATCCATCCAAATATGTTTAGAGAAATCATAATGAAAGTGACATCATGAAGGAATTTTCACTAGAGGAATGATGGTAAGTGAATATGAGCAAGTTAATTTCTCTTTGTTATCCAAAATTCAGCGTAGAACTTTTTCAAAAGCTAGACATGATAAGCATTGAGTTAAGGCTATGGATGAAGAATTAAATCTAATAGAAAAGAATGATACTTGGGAATTAGTGCCTAGACAAAAAGATCACAATATGATAGAAAAAAAATGGGTTTATACAAATAAGTTGAATGAAAATAGAGAAGTGACCAGAAATAAAGAAAGATTAGTATGTAAATGATATGCTCATATTGAGGGAATAGATTTTGAAAAAAATTTTGCACCAGTGGCAAGATTAGAGGCTATTATAATGTTTCTTGCATATGCAGTGTTTAAAAATTTCAAAGTGTTTCAGATGGATGTCAAATATGCCTTTCTGAATGAGAATCTAGAAGAAGAGGTCTATATTGAGCAACCTAAGGGATTTATTCTCTCAAATATTAGTAGCCATATATGTAGATTGAATAAAGAATTATATGGATTGAAATAATCTCCCAAATATTGGTATGCAAGACTTGATAAGTACGTGCAGGATCAAGGTTTCAAGAGAGGATTTGCTATTAGTAATCTCTACATCAAAACAGAAGGTAAACATCAATTGATTATTGTGGTATATGTTGATGATATCATTTTTGGAGGAAATATTGAAAAGATGACAAAAGAATTATTTAATAATATGCAAAAAGAATTTGAGATATCTATACTTGGAGAATTGTTATTTTTTTTAGGATTGCAAATATTTTAGTCAGATAAAGGAATTTTCATATCTCAAAGTAAATATGCCAAAGAAATGTTGAAGAAATTTGGTTTTGAGGATTGTGCACTAGTTGACACACCAATGTGTATAGGAAATAAGGTGAGCAAGGGTGAAGCTTCACCTGTTACAGATCAATCTTTGTATAGATCTATGATTTATAGTCTTTTATATTTGACAACATCAAGGCCAGACATCATGCATACAGTAGGTATGGTTACAAGATATCTATCATCTCTAAAAGATAGTCATGTTCAGTTGGTGAAGAGAATATTTGATATATCAAGGGGATAGTAGATTATGGATTATGGTATCCCAAAGGTATAGATTTCAATTTGGTTACTTATATAGATTCAGATTGGGCAGGGTGCTTGAATGACAAAAAGAGTACAAGTGGAGGAGCTTTCTTCCTAGGTGATAACTTAGTATCATGGCTAAACAAGAAGCAAAATTTAGTATCAATTTCTATAGTTAAAGTAGAAAATATTGTGGAAGTATTATGTTATACTCAAGTGCTTTAGATGAAGCAAACTTTGGAAGATATAAAGGTAAAGTATGATGAACCTATTTTTATTTTTTGTGATAACACAAGTGCTATTAATATTTAAAAGAATCCAGTGATGCATTCAAGAACAAGACATATTCCTATTATATATCACTTTTTGAGAGAGCAGGTTGCAAATCAATAGGTTAAGATAGAATATATCAGTACTACAGAGCATATTGTAGATATTTTCACAAAGGCACTACTAAAAGACACATTTGAGTATCTGTGAGAGAAGTTGGGAGTAATTTATTTTATTTTATACCATTGAGGTTCAACATTAGTTGAGGGGGAGCTAAGTGTTAGCTCCAGGTAGGCCCTTTGCCATTGATGTCAAAGGGAAAGAATAATAGGTACAAGTATAGATGCATAAATAGGTATAGGGAATAGGTACATGTTGCTACAGTAAGGGGGAGTTACTATATGTTTTTTAGATGGCCGTATATACAGGTTTCAAGATGTGGAAGTTTTAGTTTGAGGTTTCCATCAATGACAAAGGGGGAGATTATTAGAAATATTGTCATTGATGTCAAAGGTCTAGCATTATTGGTGATAAAGGTCCCATTGCATTTAATGGTATTTTTAATATTCATATCTTGGATAATTTGTATTAATATTTATTTATATTAATGAATATATTTTTGGTTACATATAAGTCAAAAGAGGCCTCATGGAGAATTCAAAGGGTCACGGGGTAAAAGACAAAAGAGGAATGGGATGCATTTTCTCATGAAGAGTCATCTTGAGGAATTCCAAGAGTCACCATGTGAGGACAAAAGAGGTATGGCACATTTTCCCATGAAGGGACACTTTGAGGATTATGAAAATTCACCAAGATAAAGACAAAAGAGGAAAGAATGATTTTGCTTATGAAGGGTCACCATATGACTTTTGTAATGCAAGGATATGAAGGGTCATGCAAGTTTAACACCATTTTCTATGAGGATTGAAGGGTCAAAAAGGGTAAATGCCAAAGGTCATTTGGAAAGCTATAAATAAAGGCTTGAGAAGCCATTTTTATTATGCAAGAGAGTGCATGGTTTGTATTTTTTTTTGAAGAGAGAAAATCAGGAGATATTATAAAGTTCTATCATTTGTTGAGTAAGCAACATTGAGAGATAGTTGTGTTTTATACACAAGAGGGGTTGGTGCTCCTATGGGTTGGTGCTCACAAACCTTTGTAAGGGGTTGGTGTTCTTATGGGTTGGTGCTCACAAATAGTTGTTGTGTTGGTGCTCACTAAAGGGGTTGGTGCTCTTGCAAGTTGGTGCTTGCAAACTTTGTATTTTGAGTTGGTGCTCATTCATATACTTGAGATTGTTCTCCATGGTTTTTCATACTTTGGGTTTCCACATAAACATATGGTATCTCTCTCTCTCTCTCTTGTGTGGTGAAAATTATTATTATTATTTTATTGAATATATTAAATGTATGATTAAGTAGTTAAAGAAAAGAAATTAGATTAAGTAAAAAGATATGTAATATACTGATTCACCCCCCCTCTCAGTATATTTCATGTTTAACATGTGGAACATGTAGAAATATTATACAATGGATCTTCAACTTCTCTTGTTTGATTTTCTTTAAATTCTCAAAAATGGCCTAAAACCATTTCACTTCTCCATCGCTCCATTAGGCATGCAAAATTGGTCAATAGGTTTTATCATGGTACAACTAGTAGGAGAGGTTTTAGGTCACATGATCTTATGGGGTATTTGTAACTTAGTCTAATTAAAATTAATGGTAGGATTCCAAATATTAGTTACCTATGTTTTATGAACTATTCTTAAGAAGTTGAGTGCTTTTTTTTGCATGCTAATCCCCCTACCCTACAAGTTTTCTCCTTGTTTGAGTTGGTCTGTACAAATCACTTGATGGAATTATTTCCATAGAATGTGGACATATTTATCTCATGAATTACATATTTGTTTTCATGTTTGGAGGTGATTTGATGAGTCCAAACATATCAAGTTGTAGGTTGAGTACACTAATGGAGTTGTAGGCATTTTCATCAGCTACAGAGGTTTTCTTTTCCTGTAATGGTTTCAAAAAAGAGTGGATATGATATTTTAACCTCTTAGATGTTATGTAAATCACCTTCCTTCCAGGCTCAATTTCTCAAGGTCAATGAGAGTTCTTGAATCTTGCATATCAGTCATGGAGAGTAAATGAAGAGTCTCAAGAGGTTGTACACACTCTTGAACATGATCAATCAAGATAAGCTTTCCAAATGACATATGATATATTGTGGTAACTAATTCAATATCTATACATATTCCTGCACCATTGATGGACACCTACAGGTAACCTATAAGAGGCTATTCATGTTGGAATGAAGCTTTGAATTGGTTTAAAGTCCTTTAAGGTGGAAAGGATCCATTTGAATAATTTGGTATGAGGTCTAGTATGTGATATAAGGCCATACACTATACACATTATCCATGTTCCACCTTCACTACCCTTGTTTGATACTGTATGTACACCTACAAGTCTCTACAGAGGTTTGAGCATTTGGAGTGAAGAAGTCTAAGCATGTTGGAGACCTTCATAGAGTTTGAATAGTTAAAAAATGTCATAAGAATCATATTGAACCCATAGAGAGTTAGGTAGGCTTGAAGAGTCATGTTCAAGTTGAGAAGGAGAGTTTAGGGATCCATTACCCTAAAAACTCAAACAAAGCCTTGTCCACTTTTGGTTCTATCATATAATGAAGTGACATGAAGTCTAGATGAATTTGAATGCCTCCATCTTATAACCTTCATGTAGGTGTAACACCTTGAAAAAGGAGGTGAATTTTTTAATCCAATAAGTGATGAAAAAAAGGCCTCCTTTGTATACATTCTTACACTATAGAAGGTTAGTGTTCTCTACAGTGCTTTGAACCCCAAATGACCTCATAGTCAAAAGTAGAATGTTAAGGGCATATCCATGAAAAGTGAACATTAGTAGGGTAAGAAAGATGATAGTGATTCAAATAAATTTGAGAAGGGTTATATTTCAAGGTATTGACCTATATCACTATATACAAGTGTATTCTTTCCTTCAAAAGGTTTACCTATAGTCTGACTATAGGTACTTGCAAGTCCATGGTGTGAACCTTGGAGATTGAAAGCTTATAAAAACAAATGTTTTCCATTTAAAGTTGATTAAAAGACCTCAAAAGGACCCTAGGGTATGAAGTACATGGTTTAAATTTTTAAATGCAATCTATAGGTGTCCTTTTGATCTAAGAGTGGTCACTTAAAATCAATTGTAGTGTGACAATGCACTAACATGATAGTTTGGCCTCATCACAAGTTTTTGAGCATGAAGTGAGTTAAAATTAAGTTTAAATTTCCTTGGATGATTTAAAATGGATCATATAACATGATACAAGGCCTAAATATATAATAGACACCTACAATCATCCATTTTCTGAAGGCAAACACTATGCATAATTGACTTACCAATTAGGCTTATCAAGTAGAAGGTATATAATGAAGAGTTTGGTGAAGTGTGAAGTGTTTACATGTATAAGAGAACATTTGAAATTATTAGAAACATATCACTTGATGCTCACCAAATGGAAATAGATTATGGAGAGGTTTCAATATGATAACCTACAATTAACACATAAACCATGCACACAATGAGTGCTACATAGTCTACCTTGAAGGTTTTAAGGAATTGGAAGGACTATTGATGTGACACAACCTTAAAATTAAGTATTGATTTTCCTTATGACCTATTTAAGCCTATCATACATTCAAATATCCTAAGAAAATAGGGGAAGTTCCCTCTATTTTTATCTTAGACAGAAGGCAATCCTAGAAAATGCAACCCTACAGGTTTAGTAAGTGGATGATGAGAAAGTGAGGTGGGAGGTATTTAAGGCACTATATAATGGTGAGGTGAGTTGTTATAAACATGAAAAAAATTAAATAATGTCTTAAAACATTTGGAAACTACTCAGAGGTGTTGATGAGTAGCTATGTGCAGTCAAGTCCTACTAGACCTAGACTAGACCTACTGCCTAAAGGAGGTCTAATACCACTTCTAGGTACAAGTGAGAATTTTAAAGCATTATAAAACCTCCATGGGGAGATATAAGGTTATTCAAATCTTTTATTTTTTAGATAAAATCCATAAATGAGTCATTTGTTGACTTGCGAACATGACATGGTATGTAGAATGTAGGGAAGAACTCGAGAAGATAACTTTGGAAGCTCATATATGTACAAATGGATAACATGAGGGCCTAAAGAGTTAGGATATGTTGGAAATGGTCCTAAACAAGGATCTAGTGGAATTTATTTAGGGTTTAGACATCATAATTATATGAACTATCCTTAAGGGTTATAACTACCTCAATCCCTCTAAAACACTTGTTAATGACCTGATGGAGAAAACAAAGGAGGAAAGGCATCTAGATGAGCTATTTTGGCCAAGAAAATGATCTAAAATTAAAGGAGACTCCCCAGGGATCCTTCCTTTCAATTTGGATTCTACCTTATTTGTACAAACAAGGTACAAAATAGATTTTCTTGAATTTTTTTGATGTTTTTACAGGTTCAAGGAAGAATTGGAAGATGTGAGTCACTTTGGGAGATAGATTGAGACCTAATATAACTCGATGAATCTAAGGACAATAGGACTCTTGAAAAGCATCACACCAACCCCTATATGGATTAGTTTGAGAAACTGAAGACCATCTTGGTGCTAAGTGTAAAGGATGAGTGAAATAAGGGTGATTAGGACTACAAACAGTGAGAACACTTGCCTAAAAGAATATTGATGATTAGGGATAGATCTAATGCATGTTGGATCTTGATTTTACAATTTTGGGAATATTGGAGTATTATTCCTAATTTAGTTAAAGGGTCTGAGTAGTAAAATCAATAAATAAATATGTAATAATTAAGCTAATAATTTGTATAATTTGACTATGATTTTAATCTTTATAAAAATAGTAATAAGGGAGAGAAAATAAGACTTAGCTAGAAACTAATCAAAATGATAGTTGAAAGGTCTAGAATTCACTGTGCATGACTAAGATGGTGTCATAAATTAGGATCTAGAATTCATTTTATGATTGGATAGGAGTTCCAAAATAAGATACTAATGGCACCATTGTTGTAGTCCACCTTTTCCACTATTGTCCAGGAGACCTGAGTTTTTGGGGTTTTGTTCATTGTGTCTATGTGACCCTGCCTGTGAAATTTTGACTACTATATATCCATGGAACTCCTTATAGAGTAAATTTTGTCTATAAACCCTAGACTCCTTTGTATTTTAACAAAATTTGAGAAAGAGGTGGGGGGGTTAGTGTGTGTAAGATTCACTAAACGTGTATCCATACTCCTTATATGGGCATACTACCTACATAATAATACTTTGAAGAGGGATCAAGCAATATGTAGTTCTTTGACTTGATGTGCTTTGAGCAATAGTGTGTATGAAGATGTAAAATATTAAACTAGATGTGCTTAAGGTGGCTAGGGACTGGTGTAAAGATTTGGATGAGCTTGTAAGTGTATTGGTTGGTTGTATGTAGAGAATAGGGAAGATTTATTGAGTAGCCTTACTTGTATTCTTGCTTTCTTAGTGATAATTTCTAACCCTTTCCAAATGATCTTTGAATGGGATTTTATAGAGATATATTAGTCATGGGTTGAATGTGATCTCATTAGGCTGATAAGGAGAAGGATGGGGAACTAGAAAGAACTGAATATTGGGGCTAAAAATGCACTTGGATAGGAGAATTGAAAGTGGACAATAGTGGCATTGATGTTATGGTCCAAGTTGGGTGCTATTGTCCTTAGCTAATAGGACTTGGGGGGATGGATTTGTCATGGAAAGAGTTGTCTGGTTGAGTTGGGATCAGGTCTAGAAGGATATGAATGATTGGGAATTAGTGAAAAAATACCTATGAGGGTCATGAAACCAAGCAAGAGGGACCTATGCATTAGGTTTCATTAGCCACATCAAGTTACCAATTTTCACATTTTATTTGAACACATTTCCTTCCCCTTTATTCTAGTGATGTAGCAAAGTAAAATACTAGGATAAAGGAAAAATAGAAAGCATACTTGAATTTACTTGCAAGGGTGAAGATCATGAAGTTATGTGATGCTGGGTGTGCATAGAGAGAGCATGCTATGAAGTGTGAATCTACAAGAGAAAATAAAGATTAGATCAATTCTTACTAGATACACTATATCTAAAATAAGAACATACAATTTTGGGTAAGAGAAAGGAAGAAAAAGGAATGAATACACCTCACTAGGTACATGAACCAATACAAAACCTATTGTGTTGCTAAGTAATGCTGGGTGTTGTTGGGTATGTTGTACCAAGATTAATATCATGAATAGAGTTGAGTGCTTAATTCCATAGAAGTGGCTCAAAAATGCAAAGGCTATCCCTTTGGCTCCATTGTCACCCATTAAGTGAATCTAGGTGGTCACACATGTGCTAATTGATGTCTAAACTATGTGTCCATTCCCTTTATATATGTGGCTTAAGAATACAGAGGCTAGCTAGTCCTTTGGCTCCATCATTGCCTCGTGAAGAAAAGCTATGAAATGATACCAATATGAAATGTCTATCATATGAGATGGATTCTGAAGCCCATGAATGTAATATGATATGAAAATGTTGGTGTGGATAGCCGAATGTATGTTGGAAACTAGGCCACTCTTGACCACTCCAAAAGGCAAAGATTAGGCTTGTATGAAAGCCACTCTAAAACTCATACACTAGGCTTATATGAAAGCCACTCCAAAATGTGAAAGTTAGTATTTATATGAAAAACTACTCCCAAATGATGCCAACCACCTGTAGATGGAATAAGGCACTCAACTACTAAGAATACCTAGGTAATACTAAACTCAAAAAGAAAGGAAAATAAATGTGCTACACACATTGCCCCCAATTACTGGTGTCTAGGAACATGGATTCTGATCTAGAAGTTATACCTAATGTCATATCTAAAATTAGATGTGAAATCCATCATGCTGCGTATGATGCCCCTATATCTAGATTATTTGAGCAAAAGTGTATTGAAAAATACTAATTTTGAACTCTGGTTGTTGTTCTAAGTGTTCTGAAAACTATTTTTTTGACTGTTAGGAGCTCTGATCTTTGTGACAAAACCCCTATTTGTTTCCCCCTCTTCTAAGGGTAGGAATGAAGACCCTATAATAACTACCCTTAAAAAAAAATCCTTGTAATTATGTTACGTTGTAAAGATACATGATATAGCAATGATGATTGACAAAATATCTCTAGATATAAAAGTTTTTTTAATAGAGATTGTTAGATCAATAGGGGTGTGCCTAGATAGATATAAAAATGTAATAGCATGTGCAATTTACTAAAGTAGAATTTGAAGTTTAGTTAGTTGTTAGTTATCAAGAAGGTATGGAGCATGATGTCCATCATAACATCCAAGAAAACAAGATAATGCATGATGTGGATCATAGCATTGCAAAAAATTGAAAAAAAATCAAGAAACAAACATAAAAGGGTGACCAAGGGGCCATGTAAACAAGGGACATGGGCACATGTCCCTCAAACTAGAAGGCAAACATATAAAGCATGTTCAAATACCACATACACATACAATTGAAAAAAGTAAAGGAAGGAAAGCATGTAAATACTAAAAATATAATCACATCTAACTAATCAAAGAAAGAAGTGAAAGTATGCAAAACATGTTAGTACAAGACTAGGCATATGCTAAGAAATGCAAAAGGGCTATATACTAGTGAGTGTCTATAGAGTAATCTATGTAAACTAGTAAATAATATACATCAACATGATAACTAGAGTATGTGGTGTAGGAATGACATAACCTAGATGGTGTAGTCATGTAGAAGATGCCCCTAGTGGGTATGTATATCAATGTATGTCTGGATGTAGAATTAGGATGCTCCCTCAGTGGGTGGAGTGAAACAATCAAGGATCTGGATGTCACTGCACACACTCAAAGAAGATCAAGTGAAGCATGGTAATTTAGATAAATTGATAAATAATAGCATAGAATAATAAATATAAGTTTAGCATGATAATAGAAATGTAAATCATGGATGATGCATACAATCAAAATATTTTTGGTGTTTTTTGAATTATTTGTATATTTTTGTATTTTGAAACATTTGAATGTTTTTGGTATTTTTATATTTTGATCTAGGTATAATCAATCATAAGGAAACTATGTATAGGTAATACTTAGAAACTATGTACTGGTACATGAAAATAAGCTACATACAATCAACCATGAGGAGACTAAGTACAAGCATTTAAAAAGAGAAATATATACATAATGACATAAAAGACTAGGCTAGATGGGGTAAAGGATCCAAGGATGGAGCTCATTGGGGATGGATATGGAGGAAGGGAACATGAACATCATCAAACACCTGAAGATCATCATCATAAGTATCATCATATTCTGTAAATTCTATATACGTGGTGTCATCTTATCAAAGGTGAACTAAAGGTTGCTCTAGTAGTGAATATGCTGATTCTCCTCTAGGATGTTTAAAACTACTAGTATATTTCTTTGATGGAAGTGGTGAAACTGGTGCTGGTGGTGATGTAATCTAAATAATGCCTTGAACCTTTAGTTTATCTAATCTCTATTATAAAGTTGTATATGAGTTTGTATCATGGCCCGTAATGTTATGAAAAAGATAAAATTGGTGACCATATTGCTATGATAATCTACTAATAGATCTATGTCATACTATAGGTAATGTGATTAATCCATGATCAAGTAATATCTGTAACATAATCTAAGGTTGATGTTATGTGTTGCCTACCTAAATTTGAATGACTGGCTCTATATCCATAGAGGTAACCATGTGAACTGTATGTGCCAAATGATATGTATATTCTAAGAATGCAGTGTGAGATGCTAAGAGTGATGTAGGATGTGTAATGAGAGCTCTAGAGTCATCTTGATAGTCTCCTAGGCCTACCAGTGTAAATTTTAATTCACACAAATATTCATCTATGAGTGTGGGTGTCATATCATTATCTAAAGAAGCCTAAGAATTTGTATCAATATCACGTACATATGGTAACTCAAAATTTACCATAAGGGGTAATTGTAATATGAGAGTCTTAGTAATTATAGTAGTAGAAGATGGCAATGCTAGAAAAGTATCTATAATTGATAGAGTAACTGTAATGGTAAAATCAATTATTACTAATGGAACTGTTGTCAGTGATTATTTAATTGTAATAGGTGTAGGAACTATGCCTAATGGAGTAACTAGAATGGCTATAGTTGTTATGACTGGCAAAATATATTGAGCTGAGGACATAACAATAAGTGGTGGAGTGTGAGATGTGGTAGTCTCTCCTACTTCATATTATGTATCTGATCAAGATAAATGAAATGAGGTGGTGACTAAACTATGACATGAGGTGTCCCATCTGGTGAGATAGTTGAAGATGACTCTGTAATCTGACAATATTTGAATGGCTGGTTATCTGCTAGGCATGTGTATAGGTATCCTTCATGGAGAAACTTAATACATAGATTAAGAGTAGAAGGAACTAACCCCATGGAATGTATCCAATGTCATCCAAGTAAAATATTATAATGAAGAGGACCTTAAATGACCTAAAACTATGTAGAGAGGGTTTTTATCCCTACCATTATATCCAAAGCAATGGTGCCTAATGTCTATCATAGTATATCATCAAACCCTCTAATATTCTTATATGATTTTTGCATAGATGCCATATTTACACCCATAGTCTGTAAGAATTTAATATTGCATATATTAAGTCCAGAACCACTATCAACTAGGACTCTTTTAACTGCACTAGTTTTGACTTGAGCTTGTATAAACATTGGTAAATTTTGATCAATAACTGTCTGAAATGGCATGTCCTCATGATCAAAAGAAATTGCATCTTCTATATTTTTTGAAGTGTTGAAGACTAATGTAAATGTTGACACTTAGATTTTCACCCTTGAGGATGTACTTATCTCTCCTCATCTAAGTGGCACAATGGATGCATCCCTCTTGCCATGGGTGACAATGTTGAGAGATGAATCTCTAGAAGGGCTAGTTCCCTTGATGCACTCTTTGAAGCACTTCTTTACCTATCAACTTGTGAATGAAAAGGGTTAAGAAAATAATAAAGAAAAACAAAAAAGGTGATTCACCAATATTTATTCTCCCCCCATTTGATTGAATATATACTAATTAAAGAAAAACAAAGTCTCTCTCACACAAAACTCACAACTTAGGATGTATTGTCACATCAATGTTTCATATGTTATATTTAAGAAGGTATTTGATACTTAAGAGGGTAATGGATGATTCCATGAAGGGTTACAATCATAAACCACTTATGAGACACCTATACACTTATTAAATAATACTAACAAAGAATTATAACAATAACCTTTCTGCACATTTGGTAGACAATCAAGAGTAACATACTAGAAAAGAAAATCTTTCATTAGACAAGACCAACAAGATTTCAATCAATACTCAATAATACAACATGTGAGTGAAAAAATCACTTTTATATTTATTAAAGAGTCTTTCAAGTAAAAATCTGGCTAGAGTATCCCCATTAACTAATGGAAGCTACCAAAAAGAAGTAAAAGAGTCCATATTTATAGCTTTTGAGAGAGAGGCAAAGCAAAGGAAGTCCAAAGGTCACTTGGACATGTGTCAATCTTCCAAAAGGAGTTAAAATTTTCATGGGAAAGAGGTATGAGTCAAACCATACAAATTTAGGAGGTCCAATTGTCCACACAAGTCATGAAATTTGTGAAAAGTGGCATAAAACTTTCAATCCTAGCACATAAAAATACCCTCATAATTTGCATCTATTTGAACATCCCAACATTGACTAGGGATAGGTATGATTATTGGGATGAGAGGGAAAGATTTTAAGCATGCAATTCCATGCATTTTTTCTGATCCTACTCATTTGAAAACTCATATAAAAGAGTAATCATTGCCTATAGTCTTAAAAACTCCCTTTTCTGCTACCTTTCACATTTGTCTTTAAAAATGCTTTTAGTTTCCCATGAAAATACGTGGTATGGAGTGAAAGACACTTGTCAAGGTTATCCATGGCCTTGGAGCTCTCAATTTCATCTTAAAAGGACTTCCAATTAAAGTTTCCACACTTTTCATTCTTAAGTTCACTATGCCAATTTTTACTGGCTAAAAGGAGAGCATTAGTTATGACACTTATAGGTTTTTTAATAGATCCAAATGAACATAGGGATTTATAATATGTCATTATATTCCTTCCAAAATTGATTTAATTTCCTCAAACCTCATAGAACCTATAAAACATAGAAAATGGTGAGAAAAACATTATTTTGCATGTTGTTTTTATAGTTTTGTACATCTCCCTTGCATGTGTGAGATCCCTGGAGAGTTATCTATAGATCCAAGCTAGTTTCATGGAATTTATGCACTATCTGGATACTCCATTTGCTTTATCTTCCCAATTGGGTCCTTGGAGAGGGTTTTTAAGGGTTTTAGAGTGGTAACTAGTCTTAACCTTCATTCATAAATTTATAACATTTAAGATATTTATAAATGCTACTTATAGCTTCTTAGGGAACCTCTATAGCACATATAAACACCTTAATCCACCATGCAAAGTGTTATGAAAGTTCCAAGCATTTCAATTTGACCATTCATATAATTTTTGAATGTTTTGTGAGGTTTAGGTTCATTTCAAGCCAAAAATGGCTTCTTGGAGACTTTCCATACATAATAAAAGCTCAATCACCTCAATAAACACCCTAAAAATATGTTCCAATCATCATAATATCTCATGAAGAGCTAGAAATGAAAAGACCCCCCTCTTGGTATCAGACCTATGTTGCCTAGTAGGTATGCCCTACATTCTTGAGTAAAATAACCCTTTTTGACACTTTCCATGCATTTATATAATTTAAAAACTTCATTTCCATCCCCATAAAAATTATTCAAATTGTTATAATTCTTTGGGAATTCTAATATTAGAAGTGACTCCCTATTTGGAGTTTGGTTTGTATGTTGTCTCACTAGGTCTGCCTATAGACCTCCTTGTCTAGACCACCCTATTTGACCTTAGAGATTATAACAAGGTTTCCCATGTTTATATATGTGTTTTCCATCTCCTCAAATATTCATTGAGCTTCTCTTCTATTTTTTATGTAGGATTCATCCTTGTTTCCAAAAATTTCAGGCTTTGTGCAAAGGAAAAGTGCCCTACCTATGAGATAAAATAGAGGCATATCACCCTAATTGATCACCAAAAAAAGTGTTGGAAGGGGTTTTAGCTCATTAATGAATTATTTGGCCATTCAAAACCATAAATCTCCAAGACTAAGTTTGCGTAGCTTGATTGTGTAGGGGTATTGAATGTTGATTGTGCTTTTTGTCATTTGGAGCCTATTTATTTACTTGTCCTCATTGTGAGAGCCTTGAAATTTTTATGTGAGAATGTTTAAATTTTTTATATCCCTCCTTATCACTCAAAACCACCACACACCCTCCCAATTGACTCAAATTAGACAAGGTTTATCATGGCTAACTATGATAACTTCTTAGCAGACCCATGTAGATGGCATTCCTAGCCTTAAATTAGCTTATTTTTGATGATAATATATCTTACATGAATCATAAGAACTATTTAGTCTCTCTAATAACCTCAAACTCATTTTTATAGTCAATACTAAGCCTAATGTAATCATGACTATAACTGAGACATTTTTGTCTAAATCCCTACCTGTAGATCATCATAGGGTATTGATGAGCTCCAAATAATATGTGTATAACCCTAACTGAACCTCCTTATGTGGCAAAGTATATAATTTCACTATCACTCCTCTACAAAGCTTGGGGCATCATACTAGCATCAATTTTCTTAGTCACTGTCTACCTAACTAATCCCTGTACTTCTACCCCTACTTGTAGATGCAACATGGATTTTATTATGGAAAACATGGTTCCTTAAGGATATTTTAACACCCTATGGAAGTTAGACAATGATTACTCCAATTGAATCTAACTTGTTTGTTTAATGGAAACTCAAATTATGCCCTTCCCTGACTGAGACCAATTTCTCCAAAATCCTGCCTGTAGAGGCATGTTTATAGGTCTATGTTAACTCTTCTTGAATTTAGCATGGAAAATGAGTATCTCTTTTGATGTATTCCATGATCATTTTATAACCTTTCCATTTAATATCATTTTTATCTCCATGATCTAGGTTTATTCAATTGAGCTCTTTATGCCTAGTATTGTCTCAGTACTTTTTAGCTAGTTGTAGGTGTTTGTTGACCTCATTTAATTATTCATGATGTCAAAAGTTCTTTCAAACATACCTGAGGTTAGAAAATGAGTGTTAGACTTAGTTTAAGCCTTGAAATTCCTTTGAAAACACCATCAATACCTCCCAATCACATTGTCTATCTATCTGGATGTAGGTGTTTGTTTTTCCCTATGTACGGATAGGGTGTGAACATGAGGAGGTCTCAAAACATCCATCCTCTCTTTCGGTGATCCCTTGAATCCTTAAAAACTTCTTTATCCATCATCAAATTTGTTCTAACATGAATCATGATTTGAAATTGAAACATTAGGGTGATAAAAGGTCTCTTGGTTCACATTCTTGTAGATATTACTGACTATGTTCAGTATGTTTAAGAGCACTTTTAGATATCTAGAATACCTCTCTCCACTTGACATCACTCCTTCAAACTTGATACATTCATTCTTTGTGCCAAGGGCTATAAGGTCACATAATTAGGAGCATCAAAGGGATCTTAAGACTATGGTATATGTTATTCACAAAACCCACATGTCCTCTATTTTGTCAATTTTGGGAAAATGGTCTTAAACCTCATAAGTGTTAGTTGGGATGCTTCTCCAACACCTAATGAGATACCAAGGGTTTTAGGCATGCTTTCTAAGCCATCAAATTGATTCATAGGCCTCATGAGGGCTCAAAATTGTAAAATGACTTTGTACAAACCTTAAATCCCTATTAATGTCACCCATAAGTATACATTTGACTATATTATGTAGGCAGAGAAGGGGAAAATGGATAAGTTGCATGTTTTTTGCCTCATGGGAATACCCATGGTTACCAAGAACACCTTCATAGTTTCACAAAATATGAGACACATTAAATGGCTTTATATTGACATGGAAAATCTCCTCCATAGCACCCGTAGGTGCATCTTTTTGAATAGAAGGCAATGGGGGTGATTAATGGTCAATAACAAGCCTAAAAAAGGCTTTTTTAGTTCTTAAAACTCCAGGACAAATAATATAATGAGAAAACCTATGAAGAGTCCCTAGGAAAAATTTTAAACCATAAAATCTATCAAACCAAAACAAATTATTTTGAAACTATCTCAAATAGTGACCCCTTTTAGATGAAGGAGCATAAAAAGTTTCCTGAGGTCTTAGTGATGGTTCATAAAGGAGAAGCCATGAACCTAACACTTATTGAAATGAATTTGAAGTAGACTTAGATTAATTTCAACCCACAAGGGCATTCCTCCCAACTCCCCCTGTTTGGACTGTACTATGCACCCAAAGCTAACCTTTCTTGGCTTGCAAAGGTAAACGAGATGAAATAAAAGCAAAAAATAAACATTTTTACCTTTTTTCAGCATGACAAGGATGTAAATGACTTTATGGAGGTGAAGAGACACTTTTCCCATGTTTTTAGTTGAAAGTGGGCTTCCCAAGTTTGTAAAAGTGCTAATAAGGGCCTAAAATCAAGGAAAAACTACCCTTTTCTACATAAAAATACTACTAAGACTTACATATAACTGATAAATTACATGATCTTACCCCATCCACATTGAAATCTCTTTGTGACAAATATTCTCCCTTGACAAGCTATATAAGTCATTAAATGAGCTAGAAATATGACCAAAAGGCCTGTTTTGCACATGAAACATGGTGAAGAACAAATTTTATGACTTAGGAAAAATTTAAAACACCTAAATGACCAAATTAGGAAATTTTCAAACAATTGGAAATTTAACCATGCTTGACTAGGGTTGACCTTGGTTGACTAGACTAGTATAAGGAAGATGGACTTAGACCAAGGCTAAGCCAGGAATAAGTGAGATATTTAGACACATATGAGACCCTTATGGAACATATGGAAACTTATAAAAAGTTTATAAATGTAGGGGTTGAACCAATTTTACTAAAAATCAAATTTGGTCAATAATAAAATAAGAATGCTCTGAATCAATGGGCATAGAAGTCTGAGTGAGTGCCTGATAAAGAATGTCTTCGAACACATTAGATTTTTGAAGTAGTTCTAACATGGAAATCTTAACTGGAGTGTTTCTCAAATCATCAAAAATATCATAATCCTTGTGTGGATCTACCTATGTGGGTGGGTTGGGCCTAATATGAGAAGGAATAGGAAGGTAATGGGGCTCCTGACTAGGTGGAGGAGGCATGGTAGCACGTTAAGTAACAACTCTAATTGCATTATCTACTATCCATATAGGACTAGAAGTAGCTATGGGAGGAGAGTAGATATAATTGACAGGTCAAGGTAGTGAAGGGACAAAGGTTGTCAACTGGGCTCTTTGATGATGAGTAATGAGCTAGGGAAGAGTAAATTAGGGACTGGTGTAAGGATTTGGATAAGCTTGTAAGTGTATTAGCTAGATGTATTCAAAGAATAGGAAAAATTATCTGAGTAGTCTTGTTTGTATTCTTTATTTCTTAGTGATAATTTCCAACCCTTTTCAAATGATCTTTGAATGGGATTTTATAGGGATATATCAGTAATGGGTTGAATGTGCTCACATTAGGCTAACAAAGAAAAGGATGGGGAACCAAAAATAACTGACTATTGGGGTTAAAAATTCACTTGGATAAGAGTGCCAAAATTAGATAGTAGTAGTACCAATGATATATTCCAAGTTAGGTGCTATTGTTCTTAGTTGATGGGACCTAGGGGGATGGATTTGTCATGGAAATAGTAGTCTAGCTAAGCTAAGATTAGGTTTGGAAGGCTAAAGATGATTGAGAATCAATGAAAAGATTCTTATAAGGGTCATGAAAGCAAGCATGAGGGACCTATGGGTTGGGTGTCATTATCCACACTCAAATTATGAATTTTCACATTTTATATGACTACATTTTCCACCCTTTATTCTAGTGATCCAACAAAGTGAAATACTAGAATAACAGAAAAATAGAAAGCATACCTAAACTTATCTACAAGGGTGAAGCTCATGAAGCTATGTGATGCTAGGTGTGTGTATTGAAAGCACACTATGAAGTGTGAATCTACAAGAGAAAACAAAGAGAAGATCAATTCTTACTAGATACACTATATCTAAAATAAGAACATACAAAGCTGGGTAAGAGAAAAGAATATAGAGGAATGAATAAACCTCACCGAGTATGTGAACCAATACAAATTCTATTATGCTATTGAGTATTTCTGGGTGATACTGGGTATATTGTACCAAGAGTAATATCACAAATGGAATTGAGTGCTCAATTCCTTAGAAGTGGCTCAAGAATGCAATGGTTGGCCCTTTGGATCTATTATGGCCCATTAAGTGAATCTAGGTGGTCATGTGTGTGCTAATAAATGTTTGGATTGTGTGTCAAATCCCTTTGAATAGGTGGCTTAAGAATACAAAGGCTAGTTATTCCTTTGGCTCCTTCATTACCCTATGAATTGAAGCTATAAAATGATACTAGTATGAAATGTGTGTCATATGAGATGGATATTGAAGTCCATGAATGCATTGTGATCTAACAATGTTGGCATTGATATATGAATGTATGCTAGAACTAGGCCACTCTTGGCCACTCTGAAAGGTGGAGATAAATCTTGAATGAAAGCCACTCCAAAACTAGTGCACTAAGCTTATATAAAAACCACTCTAAAATGTGAAAGTTAGGATTTATATGAAAAATTACTCCAAAATGATGCCAACCACCTGTAGATGGAATAAGGCATGCAACTACTGAGAATACCTAGGTAATATTGAACTCAAAAATAAAATAAATAAATGTATATGCACATTGTCCTTAATTACTGGTGTCTAGAACATGGATTATGATCTAAAAGTTATACCAACTAACATATCTAAAATTGGAAGTGATATACATCATGTCATGCATGATGTCCCTTATATATATATTCTCTAAACAAAAGTATACTGAAAACTACTAATTTTGAATTGGTTTGATTGTGCAAAACTATAGCTAGACCTACTTTTTTGCCTACTTCTGGAAAGTCTAGTTTTTTTATTGTTTGGATAGGAGTGCCAAAAATGGATGATATGACACCAACATTGTATTCTAATCTTGGCACTATTGTCTTGCACTAAATTTGATGACTATTCTAACATTTTTACTATCTACTTGGTTTGATGTTTGATTGCTATTCTGGGTGTTCTAAAAATTGCTTTTTTGATCATTAGGAGCTCTGATCTCTATGACAAAACCCATGTTTGTTTCTCCCTATTCTAAGGTTAGGAATGAAGACCTTGTAATGAATGCCCTTAGAATAAAGAGTCCTACAAGTGTGTTTTGCTATAAAGATACATGATATATCAATGATAATTGAAAAAATATCTTTAGATATAGTAGTGTTTGTAATGGAGATTGTTAGATTGATAGGGTATGCCTAGATAGATAACAATGTAATATCATGTGAAATTTACTAAAATGGAATTTAAAGTCTGGTTAATTATTATTTTTCAAGGAGGGATGGATCATGGTGTCCATCATGGCATCTAAGAAATTAAGAATAATGTATGATGTGGATCATGATATTATAAATAATAGATAAGCAAACAAGCAACAAGCATGCAATACAAGATGTAAGAAGTATATAAGAGTGGCCAAAGGGCCAAGAAAACAAAGAAAATGGGCACATGTCACTAAAACTAGAAAGCAAACATATAAGGCATGTTCAAATGCCACATACATATACAATTGAAACAAGAAAGGTTGGCGTGAAAGTCACAATTACATAAAAGAGTACAAGCAAAGGACATTGGAAAATGTTCTAAGGCACACACATGAATAGAATCAAAGGGCATTGGCAAATGTACTAAGGCACACACAAGACATAGAATCAAAGGACATTAACAAATGTCTTAAGGTACATACAAGAGACAAATAAGAACTGAGAAATGCAATCACATCTAGCTATGCAAAGAAAGGAAGGAAAACATGTAAATACTAGAAATATAATCACATATAACTAGTGAAAACAAGAAATGAAATTATGCAAGACATGCTAGTATAAGACTAGGTATATGCTAAGAAATACATAAGTGCTATATACTAGTTATTGTGGATAGAGTAATCTGTGTAAACTAGTAAGTAATGTACATTAACATGATAACTAGAGTGTGTTGTGTAGGAATGACATAACTTGGATGGTGTAGTCATGTAAAATATGCCCCTAGTGGGTATATCTATCGATGTATGTCATGATGTAAAATTAGGATGCCCCTTAGTGGGTGGAGTGAAACAATAAAGGATTTGACAAAGGCTAGTTTGTCTTTTGGCTCCATTGTTTTTCTGTGAAGTGAAGCTATGAACTGATATTAGTATGGAGTGTATGTCATATTGGATGGCTCTTTAAACCCATGAATGTAATGTGATATAACAATGTTGTTAAGCACAAAATATACTAAGAGGGGGGGTGTGAATTGGTATATTATATATCTTATAAAACATTCCCTTTATCAAATTCCACTTAAACAAACATTCAAGATATGCAATAAAACTCAAACAATAAACATCACACAAGATAGAGAGAGACACCAGATATAATGTGGAAACCCAATGTGGGAAAAACCACAGAGAATCAATCTCAAATATATTCGTGAGAACAAACCCACAAGAGCACGATACCCCTTTGCCAAGTACAAACCTCAGCTATAATTCGTGAGCACCAACCCACATGAGCTTCAAACCCCTTTGCCGAGCACAACCTAGCACCTATTCGTGAGCACCAACACACAAGAGCACCAACCCCTTTATCGAGCACCAACCCAACAATAATTCACGAGCACCAACCCCTTTTCCAAGCACCAACTCAGCAATAATTCCTGAGCACCAACCCACAGGAGCACCAACCCCTTTGTGTATACCACACACCTATCTCTCAATGTTTCTATCTCAACAAATGATAGATCAATACAACATCTCCTTCCTCTCTCTCACCTTTGCTCTTCTAAGCTAGATATAACAAATACAAATCATATTCATCTCTCACAATTGCTCTTGTAAGCTAGATATTACAATATCAAATCAACCTCTCACTTCCATATTACAAATGGATACTCAAGCCTTTACTTATAGCTTTCCAAATGACCTTTGGCATTTCCCCTTTGTGACCATTCAATCCTCATGGAAAATGGCACCAATCTTGGATGACCCTTCATATCCAAGCATTTGAGAAGTCATGTGGTGACACTTCATGACCAAAAACGTCCTTCCCACTTTTGTCCTTATCTTTGGTGACTCTTCGCATTCCTTAAAGTGTCCCTTCATGAGAAATTGTGCCTTTACTCTTTTGTCTTCACTTGGTGACTCTTGGTATTCCCCAAGATGACTCTTCATGGGAAAATGCATCCCATCCTTTTTTTGTTTTTATCCTGTGGCTCTTTGACTTCTCCATGGGCCCTTCTTTTGTCTCATATGCAACCAAAAATATATTGGTTAATATTAAATAAATATTAACTCATATTAGCCAAGATATATTTATTACAAACAACATTAAATGTAATGGGTACTTTATCACCAATAATGCTACACCTTTGACATCAATGAAAATATTTCCAACAATCTCCCCCTTTTTCATTGATGGCAACCTCAATCCTGAAACTGCCACATCCTGTCACCTGCACATACCATCATCTGAAAACATACAGTAACTCCCCCTTATTGTAGTAACTTATACATGTTATTCTCCCCCTTTGACATCAATGGCAAAGGGCCTACCTGGAGTTAACACTTAGCTCCCCCTCACTTGATGCTGAACATCAATGGCAAGAAGTAATAGAAATTATTCCCAACTCTCACCGATCTTTGAGAAGATATCTGATTTTACATGTCTTTTGAGAATTTGTAATCAACTCATTTGAATATTTTCTTCTAATCTCACAACCTTCCACATGAAACTTTAAGGTGTATCCTTGATCACATATATGCCTTACACTCAATAGATTATGCTTATAAAACATTCTTAGTCTTGGTTCTACCATTATCCAAAATTAAAGTACCTTTTCCAACTATCTTGGTAGTGGTTTTATCTCCAAATCTCACTGTACCACCATTGATCTGGTTTACTCTTATCTCCTATCATATGTCTTGGACATCTGCTATCAATGAACCATGGCTGATCTTTATCTCTTACATGCAAAGCTGTTTGCACCAACATAGAATCTTCAGGTTGTTTCTTCTGCCATGAACATGTCTGAACCTTCTCCTTGATGAATGGAGCTTTGAAACTCTGATCCTTCTTGATTGAATCTTCATGAGTATCCTTTTCTTTCTCTCTAAAATTGTTAGCCCTTTTTCAACATTCTAATTTCTTATGACCATAATCATTTGAAACACTCCATATGCAAGAATCATTCTAATAGCCTCAAACCATAATACCGATGCAAAATTTTCTTTAAAAATATATTCCCTCAAAAGATATACAAAATAATTTGCCAACTAACTTTCTTGTCATGCAACATATCCAAGACCCAATAGCATCCACCATGCTTCAATTTTTCTTAAAAGTGTCTCCTTAAAGCCTAGAAGAGACACCCCACACAATAGGGTTCTAGAAATAAATCTCAGGAGATTCCCACATCTCCTCTATTTCTTCCTTGATCTTTTTGTGTTTTTCTTTTAGAATCCATTTAAGCATGTCTAACCTTTTTGACCTACTAACCTTATCATTTATGATGTTTTTCTTTTTCTCAACTTTTGCAACTATCTTATCTTGACAAAGCTCATGCTCAAATGTAACAAGAGATTCTACACAATCCTTCTTATCTGATTCTTTATCTACTATAGCAAGTAATTCATTTTCATTCTTGAACTCAACCTGATCAACCTTTACTATTTTAGGTCTCCAAACCTTAATTTGACTCTTCTCATATCTTTTAGGGGCTCTGTAACCTTTGACATACTTTGAATATCTCTTTACTTTATTTTGACATAATCTAGCAATATGGCCAACCTCATGACAACAAAAGCAAACAATATTTCTCATACCTTTTTCTTGAATGTGACTGAGATCTCCCTTTGACTCATTTCTTCTCCTCATACAATCTCTTGCCCTATGACCAACATGATGACAAACAAAATAACGGTCATGAAAAGAATTTGAAAACTTAAAAGCATTGGGCTGCCTGATCGACTTCTTTGATTTGCATTCAAAACCTGCATCCTTCTTTCCTTGGACTGATTCTTTTTCAACCTTGATTATAAGCTTCTCATGATTATCCTTTAAAGAGCCTAACTCAACCTTCAATTGATTGCATTCTTCTTCTTTTGATGTTAAAATTGAAGTTGCAACCTCTAACTGATTCTTAAGATCCTGAATAAATATCTTATTTTCTTTTACTTCTATATCCAACTTAGAATCCAAGATACACACCTTTTCCTTAAGAGCCTCAACCATAGATTTCAACTCTTGATTCTCCTTCTTTAGCTGCTTGGCCATCTTGTGCTTTTCCTTGATCTACCTTCAAGCTGTTAAACCCTTTTTGAAGGAACCTGCTTTGATACCAATTGTTAAGCACAAAATATACTGAGAGGGGGGGTGAACTAGTATATTATATATCTTATAAAACTTTACTTTTATCAAATTCCACTTAAACAAACATTCAAGATATGCAATAAAACTCAAACAATAAACATCACCCAAGATAGAGAGAGACACCAGATATAACATGGAAACCCAATGTGGGAAAAACCACAGAGAATCAATCTCAAATATATTCATGAGAATAAACCCATAGGAGCACCATACCCCTTTTCCAAGTACAAACCTCAGCTATAATTCTTGAGCACCAACCCACATGAGCTTCAAACCCCTTTGCCGAGCACCAACCCAACCCCTATTCGTGAGCACCAACCCACAGGAGCACGAACCCCTTTACCAAGCACCAACCCAACAACAATTCATGAGCACCAATGCCTTTGCCAAGCACAAACTCAGCAACAATTCCTGAGCACCAACCCACAGGGGCACCAACCCCTTTGTGTATACCACACACCTATCTCTCAATGTTGCTATCTCAACAAATGATAGATCAATACAACATCTCCTTCCTCTCTCTCACCTTTGCTCTTCTAAGCTAGATATAATAAATACAAATCATATTCATCTCTCACAATTGCTCTTCTAAGCTAGATATTACAATATCAAATCAACCTCTCACTTCCATATTACAAATGGCTACTCAAGCCTTTATTTATAGCTTTCCAAATGACCTTTGGCCTTCCCCCTTTGTGACCATTCAATCCTCATGGAAAATGGCACCAATCTTGGATGACCCTTCATATCCAAGCATTTTAAAAGTCATGTGGTAACCCTTCATGACCAGAAACATCCTTCCCACTTTTGCCCTTATCTTTGGTGACTCTTCGTATTCCTTAAAGTGTCCCTTCATGAGAAATTGCGCCTTTACTCTTTTGTCTTCACTTGGTGACTCTTGGTATTCCCCAAGATGACTCTTCATGGGAAAATGCGTCCCATCCTTCTTTTGTCTTTATCTCGTGGCTCTTTGACTCTCCATGTGCCCTTATTTTGTCTCATATGCAACCAAAAATATATTTGTTAATATTAAATAAGTATTAACTCATATTAGCCAAGATATATTTATTACAAACAACATTAAATGCAATGGGTACTTTATCACCAATAATGCTAAACCTTTGACATCAATGACAATATTTCCAACAAATGTTAGTATGGATAGTTTAATGTATGTTATAAACTAGGCCACTCTTGGCCACTTCGAAAGATGGAGATTAGACTTGTATGTAAGCCACTCTGAAACTAGTGCACTAGGCTTATATGAAAGCCACTCCAAAATGTGAAAGTTAGGCTTGTATAAAACCATTCCAAAATGATGCCAACCACCTATAAATGAAATAAGTCACACAACTGTTGAGAATACCTAGGTAATATTGAACTCATAAAGAAAAGAAACTAAATGTGCTACACACATTGCCCCCAATCACTGGTGTCTAAAACATGGATTATGATCTAGATGTTATACCAAGTACCATATCTAAAACTAGAAGTGAGAGCCATCATGCCATGCATGATGCCCCCTATATCTATATTCTTTGAGCAAAAGTGTATTGAAAATTGCTGATTCTAAACTGCTCTAATTATGCAAAACTATATTTGGACCTACTTTTTTGCCTGCTTATGCAAAGTTTGGTTTTTTTATTGTTTGGGCAGGTGCACCAAAAACAAATAGTAATGGTACTAACACTATAGTCCAATCTTAACACTATTTTCTTAGGCTAAATTTTATGACTATTCTGACATTTTCACTATCTACTTGGTTTTTTCTACTTGGTTTGATGTCTGGTTGCTATTTTGGGTGTTCTAAAAATTGTTTTTTCAACCATTAGGAGCTTTGATCTCTATGACAAAACCCCTATTTGTTGCCCCCTCTTTTGAGGGTAGGAATGAAGAACCTGTAATGACTTCCCTTAGAATAAAGTGTCCTACAAGTGTGTTATGTTGCAAAGATACATGATATAGCAATAATAATTGACAAAATATCTATATATATATATAGTAGTGTTTGTAATGGAGATTGTTAGATCAACAGGGGTATGCCTAGATATATATAACAATGTAATAGCATGTGCAATGTACTATATTTAAATTGAAAGTTTGATTAGTTATTAGATATTAGTTATTGGTTATTAGTTTTTAAGGAGGGATGGAGCATGATGTCTATCATGACATCCAAGAAAACAAAAATAATGTATGGTGTGGATCATTGCATTGCAAACATTTGAGAAGTAAACAAGCAACAAGCACACAAGGAAAGAAACAAGAAGCATACAAGAGTGGCCAAAGGGCTAAGAAAATAAGGGACATGGGCACATGTCACTCAAACTAGAAAGCAAGCATACAATACATGTTCAAATGCCACATACACATACAATTGAAACAAGCAAGGTTGACGTGAAAGCCACAATCACATATAAGAGTACAAGCAAAGGACATTTTTAAATGTCTTAAGGCACACACATGAATAGAAGTAAAGGACATTGGAAAATGTTCAAAGGCACACACAAGACATAGAAGTAAAAAACATTGGCAAATGTCCTAAGGCACATATAGGAGACAAACAATAATTGAGAAATGTAATCACATCTAGCTACACAAAGAAAGGAAGGAAAGCATGTAAATAATGAAAATATAATTACATCTAACTAATCAAAGTAAGAAGTGAAAGTATGAAAAACATGTTAGTACAAGACTAGGCATATGCTAAGAAATGTGAAAGTGCTATATACTAGTGAGTGTCTATAGAGTAATATGTGTAAACTAGTAAATAATATACATCAACATGATAACTAGAGTATGTGGTGTAGGAATGACATAACCTGAATGGTGTAGTCATGTAGAAGATGCCCCTAGTGGGTATGTATATCAATGTATGTCTGGATGTAGAATTAGGACGCTCCCTCAGTGGGTGGAGTGAAACAATCAAGGATCTGGATGTCACTGCACACACTCAAAGAAGATCAAGTGAAGCATGGTAATGTAGATAAATCAACAAACAATGACATAGAACAACAAATGTAAGTTTAGCATGATAGTAGAAATGTAAAGCATGGATGATGCATACAGTCAAAATATTTTTGGTGTTTTTTGAATTATTTTCATGTTTTTATATTTTTAAATATTTGAATGTTTTTGGTATTTTTAAAATATTTGAATGTTTTTGGTATTTTTGATATTGTGTATTATTTTTAGTATTTTTGATATTTTGAGCTATGTACAATCAATCATTAGGAGACTATGTACAATAAATTGAAGAGAAGTTATGTACAAGTAAGGTTGAGAAGAGATGATACTAATGATTGAGTCTCATAGGAGACTCTCTATCATGGTGTCCTATATCAAAGATAGGAATCGTGCATGATCGTGAAGCACGATGGAAATGCTGAGATTGTGGATCTAAAAGCTATATATACTATAAATGTTCTAAAATATTTTAAATAAAAATTGAGTGTGGGGTCCCTCTATAACTCTAAGAAGTGGATGCAACTATAGGGCTCTCAGGGACCCATCTAGTGTAGGAGAAGCTCTTTGAACATGTGCTCTATGAGTAGATTCATGAGATCTCAATGATACTGCCCTGGGTGTGAACATTGTAGCTAGAAGCTATGTAGAATCCTAAAGATGTAGAGGTGTATGAACTCTATGTGATGGTGATGGATGCCTCAACTGTGTTTGAATCAAAACTAGAGGAGGAACTATAACTAATGGAGAAAATGAAACTAGAGGCTAAACTAAAATTAGTGACTGCAAATTAGAAGATGGCTATGAAGTGGGAAGTGGTAACTCATATGAAACTCCACCAACTATAATAAATTGATTAGCATGAATAAATTTCATGCATTTGTGAATTGTAAAAGGTATTTCTCAAAGTTTTTGAATCCATGGTCAACCAAGTAGCATATCAAAAATTCTTGTACTAAGACCTATAGTAAATGGTGTGGCCATATGTGTTAAACCAAACTATATAGGAAGTATGATTTCCATATATGTACCCACTAAATCCACTGATAACTATGTCCATTAGGGTAATAACCTAATCTAAATATCCTAAATGTTGTAATAATGTCATAGTGCACATGTTCACATTGGATCTATAATCTATAAGAACACTATGAATCAGATGATTATGGATGTAAGCTTTGATAAGGAGTGCATGATAATTTGAATCATCCTAGATGATCTCTTGCTTTGAAAAGGAGATAAAAGGTCTAGCTCGAACTTTGGAGTTGTATACACTAATCATGTTACTTAAAGGATTTATCCTATGTTTGCTTTGAATGAGGAGGCTCAACTAAAGTGCCGAGATCAATATAATTGCCATCTATCAAATCCTATATCTTGTGTCTCAAACTAATGCATCTTTTTGTTATATAGCCTAGTGCTTTGTGAAATTCATAAAATGCATATTGATCATATCCTCATGGAAGAGGCTTTATTGGGTCAACTTCCCAAATAAGAGGGAGAAATATGATGTTACATTCCAATAGCTACTATGGAACTCTAGCTGGAGAAACTGGTAGATTAGTAAAGGTTCATTGAGGAGGTGATGATAACACCACATGATGAGGGGGTGTGGAAGCCATATTAAATGTCAGTTGATTATGACTCTTACTATCATTGACCTTGAATTTGTATGGGACTTTTCTATTACTCTTGTTTATTATTTTTGAGATACTTGTGTACTTGAGTTTGCCCATTAAAATTAGTTTGAATTCTCTTTCCTTTAGTGTGTGCCATAATTCAGTGAAGGAAGAGAATATTTTGAATGTAATAGATTCATGAAAAGTTGGTAAAATACTCTATTTAAAGAGATATTGTAACTCTTGATCAGCCATAGGGCTAGTCATCTTATCCAAATAGTCTTTTATCAAAGAACATAATCTGTGAAATGTTCATTTGACCTTTGTTTATGTTGTGTAACTTGGGCACATGAAACCTTATCATTGATTTTAATGCTGAAATGAGATAGGAACATATTGGCTAAAATATTGAATGCATTGACTCACTGATTGATAGGCTATAGAACCATTGTAAAGCATAATCCTTTAGGCTCTATGGAAATAGCTTGGTAATTAGCTAGTCATTTGATACATAGTCCAAACATGCTACATGGAAATCTCTCAAATGTATCTCTAGATCACCCCAACCATCATATAGAGTAAGCTTGGGTTGAAAAAAACCTTGTGGTAAGGGTGTAGAAGCAATATGATGTGCCAATGGTGTATAGAGTAGATCAAAAGAATCCAAAGCTTGTATAGGTCTAGAGGCACCTTGATCAAGATGTAGCACCTTAGATTGAAGAGATCTTATCTCTTTCTCATGGGATACCACATTAAGAGACAAAGATGTACTAGCTGCAACTAGTGGCATAGAGGCAAGTTGGGTTATTATAGGGTTTGTTGAGACACAGTTTCCCACATAGTTTCATATGCAATTGGTTGCTCTGTGGTTTGGGAAGATTGACCATTGTTCACTTTTTATTATTCTTCTTGTAGTATGTTAAGAATGTCATCTTGCATATCAAAATGTTTAGTTAAGATTTCTTAAAGTTCCCTTTTATCAGTTTCATCAAAACTAGTGTATTGGGCCATTGTTAAGGTAGGAAAACAATTTTTAAAGTGATAGAGAAGGAAAGTACTGAATATAAGAAATGTAAAGTCCTAAAAACAATGAACTAAAAATAAAGTAAAAAGGATACGAAGCTCATGAAAATGTAAAGTGATACCTCAAGAATCAGTGGGACTTAGTATATTCAACTAGGGTTTGAAAGATGATTATTTTGAAATTTATTATGAAAATTTGAAATTTAAAGTGACTTTCTGAGTTAGATATGAAAGTAAAAAACCATAAATTTATTAGAAAATTTATGATTTAATAGGACCTAGGATGGGCCACTAGGGTTTTGAAAAATAAATATTTCTAAAAATTACTATTGAATTTTAAAATTTGAGGTGAATTTTTGATTTTAATGTGCTAGTAAAAAATTAGAACATTATTAAAAAATTACTCAAAAAAATACAGGGACCTATTATGGGCAACTAGGGTTTGAAAGAAAATTATTTTAAAATTACTAATTTTTAAAAAAATTTAATGATAATTTTTGAGTTTATTATGTAGGTAAAAAATTGGAAAAATACTATGAAAATTTACCCTAGTGTTTATAGGGTTTTTATGTGCAAATGAAATAAGTCTGGTTCACCAAATGATTTAATAATTTTGGGAATATTGATGTATTGTTCTTAATTTAGTTAAAGGGTATGAGTATTAAAATTAATAAATAAATATGAAATAATTAAGCTACTGATTTGTGTAATTTGACTATAGTTTTAATCTTTCTAAAAATAGTAATAAGGGATAGAAAATAAGACGTAGCTGGAAATTAATTGAAATGACAGTTGTAAGGTCTAAAATTCACTATGCGGGACTGGGATGGTGTTGTAAATTAGGATCTAGAGTTCATTTTATGATTGGACAAGAGCATAGAAATAGGACACTAGTGGAACCAGTGCTGTAGTCCACCTCTATCATTGTTGTCTAGGAGACTTGAGATTTCTAGGTTTTATTTGATGTGCTATGTGACCCTGCCTATGAAGTTTTGACTATTGAATGCTTATGGAACTCTCTATAGAGCATATTTTGTCTTCAAACCCTAGACTCATTTGTACTTTGACTAGATTTGAGAAATATGGGGCTTAGTGTGTGTAAGATTCGATGAACATGTATCCACACCCCTTGTGTGGGCATGTTGCCTACATACCAATACTCCAAAGAAGGATCAAGCCATATTAATTCTCTCACTTGATGTGCTTTGTGAAATAGTGTGTATGAAGATGTAAAATGCTAAATTAGATGTGATTGAGGTGGTTAGGGACTAGTGTAAGGATTTATATGATCTTGTAAGTGTAATGGTTGGCTATATATAGAGAATAGAGAAGATTACTTGAGTAGTCTTGCTTGTATTCTTGCTTGCTTAGTGATAATTGCCAACCTTTTTAAAATGAACTTTGAATGGATTTTCATAAGGATCTATTGGTCTTATGTTGAATGTGCTTGCATTAGGATGATAAGGAGAAGGATGGGGAACCAAGAAGAACTGACTGTTGTGGTAAAAAATGCACTTAGACATGAGCATCAAAAGTTAATAGTAGTGGCACCAACACTATAGTCCAAGTTGAGCCCTATTGTCCTTAGCTGATGGGACTTAGGGGATGGATTTTTCATGAAAAGAGTAGTCTAGTTGAGTTAGGATTAGGTCTGGAAGGTTATGGATGACTGGGAATCAGTGAAAATATGCCTATGAGAGTCATAAAAGCAAGCATGAGGGACCTATGGGTTAGGTGGCATTAACCACACTCAAGTTACCAATTTTTATATTTTATATGACTACATGTTCCCCCCCTTTATTCTAGTGATGTATCAAAATGAAATACTAGTATATATAAAAAAAGAAAGCGTACCTAAACTTACCTACAAGAGTGAAGGTTATGAATTTATGTGATGCTGGGTGTTAGTAGAGAGAGCATGTTGTGAAGTGTGAATATACAAGAGAAAACAAAGAGTAAATCAATTCTTACTAGATACATTATATATAAAATAAGAATGTACAAAATTGTGTAAGAGAAAGGAAGAGAAAGGAAAAAATACACCTCATCAGGTGTGTGAAACAATACAAAACCTATTGTGTTGCTGAATAATGTTGGGTGATGCTGGGTATGATATACCAAGAGTAATATTATGAATGGAGATGAGTTCTCAATTCCTTAAAAGTGGATCAAGAATGTAAAGGTTATCCTTTTGGCTCCATAATCACCCACTAAGTGAAGCTAGGTGGTCATGCATGTGATAATTAAAGTCTAGACTATGTGTCTTATCCCTCTAAATAGGTGGCTCAAGAATACAAAGGTTAGCTAGTCCTTTGGCTCCATCATTTCCCTATAAAGTGAAGCTATAAATTTATACTAGTATGAAATGTGTGTCATATGAGATATATCCTAAAGCTCATGAATGTACTATGATCTGACAATGTTGGCATGAATACCTGAATGTATGCTAAAAACTAGGCTACTCTTGGCCACTCTAAAAAGTAGAGATTAGGCTTGTATGAAAGCCACTCTGAAACTAGTGCAATAGGCTTATATGAAAGCCACTTTGAAATATGAAAGTTAGGCTTATTATGAAAAACCACTCCCAAATGATGCCAACCGTCTGCAGATGGAATAAGGCATGAAACTATTGAGAATGTTTGGGTAATGCTAAACTTGAAAATAAATGTGTTTTGCACATTGCCCCGGATCATTGGTGTTTGAAATATGGATTCTGATCTAGAAATTATACCAAATACCATATTTGAAATTGGAAGAGAGAGCCATCATACCATGCATGAAGCCCCCTATATCTAGATTCTTTGAGCAAAAGTGTACTAAAAACTGTTGATTCAAAACTGGTCTGACTGTGTAAAACTATAGCAGGACTTACTTTTTTGCTTATTTGTAGAAAGTCTAGTTTTTCTATTATTTTGATAAGAGCATAAAAAATGGATAGTAGTGGAATTGGTGCTATAGGCAAAATACATTGGAAAATGGCATAAGGCACACACAAGATACAAACATGAACTAAGAAATGCAATCACATATAACTACACAAAGAAAGGAAGGAAAGCATGTACATACTGAAAATACGATTGCATCTAATTAATCAAAGCAAGAAGTGAAAGTATGCAAGACATGTTAGTAAAAGACTAGGTATATGCTAAGAAATATATAAGTGTTATATACTTGTGAGTATCGATAGAGTAATCTATGTAAAATAGTAAGTAATCTACATCAACATGATAACTAGAGTGTGTGCATTAGGAATGACATAACTTGGATGGTGTAGTCATGCAGAAGAAGCCCATAGTGGGTATGTATATCAATATATAAGTAGGATGCCCTCTCAGTGGGTGAAGTGAAACAATCAAGGATCTTGATGTCATTGCACACACTGAAAAAAGATCAATGAAGCATGGTAATGTAGATAAATCGATAAACAATAGCATAGATCAGGAAATGTAAGTCTAGTATGATAGCAAAAATGTAAAGCATTGATGATGCATACAATCAAAATATTTTTGGTGTTTTTTGAATTATTTGCATTTTTTTTATTTTTAAATATTTGAATGTTTTTGTATTTTGAAATATTTGAATGTTTTTGGTATTTTTTATATTATGTATTATTTTTGGTATTTTTTATATTTTAAGCTACGTACAATCAATCATTAAGAGACTATGTACAAGAAATTAAAGAGAAGCTATGTACAAGTAAGGCTGAGAAGAGATGATACTAACCGATGAGTCTCATGGGAGACTCCCTATCATGGTGTCTTATATCAAGGAGAGGAATTGTGCATGATCATGAAGCACAATGGTAATGTTGAGACTATGGCTCTAAAAACTATATATATTGTAAATGCTCTAAACTATTTAAAGTAAAAATTGAGTGTGGGGTCTACTTGTAACTCTAAAAAGTGGATGCAATTATAGGGCTCTTAAGGACCCATTTGGTAGTAGGAGAAGCTCTTTGAACATGTGCTTTATGAGTAGATGCATGAGATATCAATGATACTACCTTGGGTGTGAATACTAAGCTAGAATCTATCTCGAATCTTGAAGTTATGGAGGTGTATGAACTCTCTTTCCTGGGGATGGATACCTCAACTGTGTCTAAATTAGAACTGGAGGAGGAACTATAATTGGTAGAGAAATTGAAACTAGAGGTTGAACTGAAACTGGTAATTACAAAGTAGAATATGGATTTGAAGTGGAGAGTGGTAAATCATATGGAACTCCACCAATGATTCATAAACACCAGTAAGAAATTTACTAATTTTTAAACTATTTACTAAGATCTTATATTTTCTCACTTCTTTAATTGAAATAGTGATTAAGCCATATGTAGTTCTTCCAGTTGATGTGCTTTGTGTAATAGTGTGTATGAATATGAAAAATGCTAAACTAGATTTACTTGAGGTGGCTAGGGAATGGTGTAAGGATTTGGATAAGCTTGTAAGTGTATTGGTTAGATGTATGCAGAGAATATGAAATATTGCCTGAGTAGTCTTGCTTGTATTCTTACTTTGCTAGTGATAATTGCCAACCCTTTCCAAATGATCTTTGAATGGGATTTTATAGGGATCTATTGGTCATGGGTTGAATGTTCTTGCATTAGGATGATAAGGATAAGGATGGAGAATGAAAAAAATCTATCTACTGGGGCCAAAAATGTACTTAGATAGGAGCATCAAAAGTGAATAGTAGTGGCACCAATGCTATAGTCTAAGTTGGGTGCTATTATCCTTATCTAAGGGACCTAGTGGGATGGATTTGTCATGGAAAGAATAGTTTGGCTGACCTGGGATTAGGTCTAGAAGGATATGGATGATTTGGAATCAATGAAAAGATACCTATGATGGTCATAAAAGCAAACAGGAGGGACTTATAGGTTGGATGCCATTAACCACACTCAAGTTACCAATTTTCACATTTTATATGACTACATCCCCCCCCCCCTTTATTCTAGTGATACAACAAAGCAAAATACTAGGATAAAAGAAAAATAGAAAATGTACCTAAACTTACCTATAAGGGTGAAGCTCATGAAGTTATGTGATGTTGGTTGTGTATAAAGAGAGCATGCTATGAAGTGTGAATCTAAAAGAAAAAAAATAGATTAGTTCTTACTAGATATGCTATATCTAAAATAAAAATGTATAAAACTGGGTAAGAGAAAGGAACAAATACACCTCATCGGGTATGCAAATTAATACAAAACCTATTTTACTATTGAGTAATGCTGGGTGATGCTGGGTATGTTGTATCGAAAGTAATATTGTGAATAGAGTTGAGTGCTCAATTTATCAAAAGTGGCTCAAGAATGCAAAGACTGGCCCTTTAGCTCCATCATCACCCACTAAGTGAAACTAGGTGGTCATGCATGTGCTAATCAATGTCTAGAATATGTGTCCAATCCCTCTGAATAAGTGGCTCAAGAATACAAAGGCTAGCTAGTCATTTAATCCATCATTTCCCAATTAAGTGAGGATATGAACTAATACCAATATGAAATATGTGTTGTATGAGATGGCTCCTAAAGCCCATGAATGTACTATGTTCTAACAATGTTCATGTGCATAACCAAATGTATGATAGAAACTAGACCACTCTTGGCCACTTTGAAAGGTGGAGATCAGGCTTGTATGAAATCCACTCCAAAATAGGTGTACTAGGCTTATATGAAAGCCACTAATGTAAAAGTTAGGATATATATGAAAAACCACTCTCAAATGATGCCAACCACCTACAAATGTAATAAGTCACACAACTAATGAGAATATCTGGGTAATACTAAACTCAAAAAGAAAAGAAAACAAATATGCCATGCACATTACCCCAATCACTGGTGTCTAAAACATGGATTCTGATCTAGAAGTTATACCAACTACCATATCTAAAACTAGAAGTGAGAGCCATCATGCTGTGAATGATGCCCCCTATATCTAGATTCTTTAAGCAAAAGTGTATTAAAAACTATTTATTCTGAACTACTCTAATTATACAAAACTATAACTGAACCTACTTTTCTACATGCTTCTAGAAATTCTATTTTTTTTATGTTTGGATAGGAGCACCTAAAATGGACAGTAGTGGCACTGCCATTGTATTCCAATCTCAGTGTTGTTGTCTTATGCTAAATCTGATGATTGTTTTGACATTTTTACTATCTACTTGGTCTGATGTCTGGTTGTTATTTTGAATTTTGTAAAAAATGATTTTTTTAAGCATTAGGAGCTTTGATCTTTGTGATAAAACCCTTATTTATTTCCCCCTCTTTTGAGGGTAGTAATGAAGACCCTAGAATGACTTCCCTCAAAAGAAAGAGTCTTGTAAGTGTGCTATGCTATAAAGATACATGATATAACAATGATAATTGAAAAAATATCTATAGATATAATAGTGTTTGTAATAGATATTATTAGATTAATAGGGGTATGCCTAGATAGATATAATAATGTAATAACATGTACAATGTACTAAATTAGAATTAGATGTCTAGTTAGTTGTTAGTTTTTAATTGTCAAGAAGGGATGGATCATGATGTCCATTATGGAATCTGAGAAATCAAGATAATACAAGATATCGATTATGGCATTACAAATAATTGAGAAGCAAATAAGAAATAATCACACAAAGCAAGAATCATATTAGAGTGGTTAAGGGGCAATCAAACAAGGGACATGGGCACATGTCACTCAAGCTATAAAGAAAGCATACAAGTCATGCTCAAATTCCATATACACATATAATTGAAACAAGCAAGGTTGGCATGAAAGATACAATCACATAAAAGAGTACAGACAAAGGACATTGGCAAATGTCATAAAGCACACACATGAATAGAAGCTAAGGTCATTGGCAAATTTCCTAAGGCACACACAAGAAACAACCAAAAACTAAGAAATATAATCACATCTAACAACAAAAAGTAAGGAAGGAAATCATGTAAATGCTGGAAATACAATCACATCTAACTAATCAAAGCAAGAAGTGAAAGTATGTAAGACATGTTAGTACAAGACTAGGTATATGCTAGGAAATACACACGTGTTATATATTAGTGAGTGTTGATAGACTAAACTGTGTAAATTAGTAAGGTATATCAACATGATAACTAGAGTGTGTGGTGTATGATTGACATAACCTGGATGGTGTAATCATGTATAAGATTCCCCTAATGGGTATGTATATCGATGTATGTCTTGATGTAGAAATATGATGCCCCCTCAGTGGGTGGAGTGAAGCAATCAAGGAACTAGATGTCACTACTGTTAAGCATGGGATATATCTTTTACTTAATCAAATTACTTTTTCTTTAACCACTTAATCATACATTAAAGATATACAATAAAATTGAAAGCAATAACATGCACCACATAAGAGAGAGAGACACACCTGATTTTACATGGAAACCCAAAGTGGGAAAAACCATGGAGAACAATCTCAAGTATATAAATTAGTACCAAATCAAGTTTACAAAGTTCACAAGCACCAAATTATAGGATCACCAACCCCTTTCTGAGCACCAACACAATAATGATTCATGAGCACCAACCCATAGGAGCACCAACCCCTTTTGTGTATAAAACACCACTATCTCTCAATGTTGCTTTCTCAACAAATGATAGCACACTACTATATCTCTTATATTTTTTCTACTCTCCTCTACTCTTCTTAGCTAGATAAAATAATTCACTTCCATTATACAAAATGGCTTCCCAAGCCTCCTTTTATAGCTTTCCAAATGATCTTTGGCATTCAACCTTGCATGACCCTTTGAATTCTTTCTTTGTCTTTACTTAGTGACTCTTCGAATTCCTCAAGGTGACCCTTCATGGAGAAATGTGTCCTTTTCCTCTTTTGTCTTTAGTGATGACTCTTCAGATTCCTCAAGCTGACCCTTCATGGAGAAATGCATCCTTTTCCTCTTTTGTCTTTAGTGATGACTCTTCAACTTCCTCATGGGCCCTCTTTTGTCTTTATGCGACCAAAAATATATTTATTAATATTAACACACTTTTATCCAATATATAAACATTAAAAAAACCTTTAGACATTAAATGCTAATTAGACATCAATGACAATATTTCCAACAATCTCCCCCTTTTTCTTTGATGGAAACTTGAAACTATCACCTATTTTGAAAACTTGTACTACACATGCCAACCTAAAACTGAGACCTATAAACTAAACCAACTAAAAATATATAGTAACTCCCCCTTATTATAGCATCCTATTTCCTAAACCCATTCTTGTACCTATTCCCTGTACTTGTTTCTACACTTGTTCCTTATACCTATTTCTTATAGCTCACACTTATCCCCCCCTCAACTGATATACAAATTAATCTATCAAATCACCTTCTTGTCATGAAACATAGCCAAGACACAACAACATCCACCATGCTTCAATTTTTCTTAAAAATGTCTCCTTGAAGCCTAGAAGAGACACCCCACACAAAAGGTCCTAAAACATAATCTCAAGAGATTCTCACATCTCCTCTATTACTTCCTTGATCTTCTTGTGTCTTTCTCTTAGAATTTTTTTAAGCACGCATAACTTCTTTGACTCACTAACCTCAACATTCATGATTTTTTTCATCTTCTCAACTCTTGTAACTATCTTATCTTGACAAGGATCATGCTCAAATGTAACAAGAGATTCTTCACAATCCTTCCTATCTAATTCTTTATCCGTTGTAGCAAGTAATATATTATCACTCTTAAAATCAACCTGATCAACCTTTACTGTCTTAGGTATCCAAGCCTAAATTTGGATCTTCTCATACCTTCTAAGGTCTCTGTATCTTTTGACATACCTTGAAGATCTCTTTACTCTATTTGGACATAATTTAACAATATGGCCAACCTTATGACAACAAAATCAAACAACATTTCTCATACTTTTAAAGTGAATGTGATTGAGATCTCCTTTTGACTAATTGCTTCTCCTCATACAATCTCTTTCCCTATGACCAACATGATGACAAACAAAACAATGGCCATGAAAAGAATTTGAAAACCTAAAAGCATTGGGCTGCCTAATTGGTTTCTTAAATTTGCCTTTAAAACTTGCATCCTTCTTACCTTGGACTGATATTTCATGATCTTTCTTAACCTAGGTTATGAGCATCTCATGCTTATCTTTCAAAGAACCTATCTCAACCTTCAACTGATTATACTCTTCTTCTCTTGATTTTAAACTTAAATTTACAACCTCTAGCTGATTCTTATGTTCTTTTGCTTCTATATCCAACTTAGAATCCAAGATACGCAACTATTCCTTAAGAGCCTCAACCATATATTTTAAATCTTGAATCTCCTTCCTTAGATGCTTGGCCATCATACTTTCCCTGATCTACCTTCAAGCTGTTAAACTTTTTTTGAAGGAATCTGCTCTGATACCAATTGTTAAGCATAGGATATATCTTTTACTTAATCAAATTACTTTTGCTTTAACCACTTATTCATACATTAAAAATATGCAATAAAAATAAAAGCAATATCATGCACCACATAAGAGAGAGAGAGACACCAAATTTTACGTGGAAACCCAAAGTGGAAAAAACCATGAAGAATAATCTCAAGTATATAAATGAGCACCAACTCAAGTTTACAAAGTTTTCAAGCACCAACTTCTAGGAGCACCAACCCTTTCACTGAGCACCAACACAATAATGATTCGCGAGCACCAACCCATAAGAGCACCAACCCCTTTTGTGTATAGACACCACTATCTCTCAATGTTGCTTTCTCAACAAATGATAGCACACTACTATATCTCTTCTCTTTTATTTGCTCTACTATACTCTTCTTAGCTAGATAAAATCATTCACTTAAATTATACAAAATGGCTTCCCAAGCCTCCTTTTATAGATTTCCAAATGACTTTTGGCATTCACTTTTACATGAACCTTTGAATTCTTTCTTTGTCTTTACCTAGTGACTCTTTGAATTCCTCAAGGTGACCCTTCATAGAGAAATGTGTCCTTTTCCTTTGTTGTCTTTAGTGATAGCTCTTCAGATTCCTCAAGGTGACCCTTCATGGAGAAATGCATCCTTTTCCTCTTTTGTATTTAGTGGTGACTTTTTGACTTCCTCATGGGCCCTCTTTTATCTTTATGCAACAAAAAATATATTCATTAATATTAACACACTTTTAGCCAAGATATAAAAATAAAAAACATCTTTAGACATTAAATGCTAATTGGACATCAATGAAAATATTTCCAACAATCTCCCCTATTGTCTTTGATGGCAACCTAAAATTGTCACCAATTCTAAAAACCTATACTACAGATGCCAACCTAAAACTAAGACCTATAAACTAAACCAACTAAAAATATACAATAAATCCCCCTTATTGTAGCATCCTATTTCCTAAACCCATTCTTGTACATGTTCCCTGTACTTGTTTCTACACTTGTTCCCTATACCTATTTCTTGTAGCTTACACTTATCTCCCCCTCAACTGATATACAAGTTAATATATCAACTCACCTTATTGTCATGAAACATAGACAAGACCCAACAACATCCACCATGCTTCAATTTTTCTTACAAATGTCTCCTTGAAGCCTAGAAGAGACACCCCACACAAAAGGTCCTAGAACATAATCTCAGGAGATTCTCACATCTCCTTTGTTACTTTCTTGATCTTCTTGTGTCTTTCTCTTAGAATTTGTTTCAGTATGTCTAACTTCTTTGACTCACTAACCTCAACATTCATGATGTTGTTCATCTTCTCAACTCTTATAACTGTCTTATCTTGAAAAGGCTCATGCTCAAATGTAACAAGAGATTATTCATAGTCCTTCCTATTTGATTATTTATCCACTATATCAAGTAATCTATTCTCACTCTTAAACTTAACCTGATCAACCTTTACTATATTAGGTATCTAAGCCTAGATTTTGCTCTTCTCATACCTTCTAGGGGCTTTGTATCTTTTGACATACCTTGAAGATCTCTTTACTCTATTTGGACATAATTTAACAATTTAGCCAACCTTATGATAACAAAATCAAACAACATTTCTCATACTTTTTAAGTGAACATGATTGAGATCTCCCTTTGACTGATTACTTCTCCTCATACAATCTCTTTCCCTATGACCAACATGATGACAAATAAAATAATGGCCATGCAAAAAATTTGAAAACCTGAAAGCATTGGGTTGCCTAATTTGCTTCTTCAATTTGCCTTTAAAACTTGCATCCTTCTTACTTTGGACTAATATTTCATGATCTTTCTCAGCCTGGATTATGAGCCTCTCATGCTTATCATTCAAAGAACCTAAATCAACCTTCAACTAATTACACTCTTCTTCTCTTGATTTCAAACTTGAATTTACAACCTCTAGCTAATTCTTATCTTCTTTTGCTTCTATATCCAACTTAGAATCCAAGATACACAGCTATTCCTTAAGAGCCTCAACCACATATTTCAAATCTTGATTCTCCTTCCTTAGTTACTTGGCCATCGTACTTTCCCTAATCTACCTTCAAGTTGTTAAACTTTTTTTGAAGGAATCTACTCTGATACCAATTGTTAAGCATAGGATATATATTTTACTTAATCAAATTACATTTACTTTAACCACTCAATCATACATGAAATATATGAAATAAAACTAAAAGCAATAACATACACCACATAAGAGAGAGAGAGAGACACCAGATTTTACATGGAAACCCAAAGTGGGAAAAACTATGAAGAATAATATCAAGTATATAAATAAGCACCAACTCAAGTTTACAATGTTTTCAATCAACAACTTGTAGGAGAACCAATCCCTTTTCTGAGCACCAACACAATAATGATTTGTGAGCACCAACCCATAGGAGCACCAACCCCTTTTGTGTATAAAACACCATTATCTCTCAATATTGCTTTCTCAACAAATGATAACACACTACTATATCTCTTCTCTTTTCTCTGCTCTCCTCTTCTCTTCTCAGATAGATACAATCATTCACTTCCATTATACAAAATGTCTTCCAAAGCCTCCTTTTATAGCTTTCCAAATGACCTTTGGAATCGACCCTTGCATGACCCTTTGAATTCTTTCATTGTCTTTACCTAGTGACTCTTTGAATTCCTCAAGGTGACCCTTCATGGAGAAATATGTCCTTTTCCTCTTTTATCTTTAGTGATGACTCTTTAGATTCCTTAAGGTGACCCTTCATGGAGAAATTCATATTTTTCCTCTTTTGTCTTTAATGGTGACTCTTTGACTTCCTCATGAGCCCTCTTTTGTCTTTATGCAACCAAAAATATATTCGTTAATATTTAATTAATATTAACACACTTTTAGCCAAGATATAAAAATTAAAAACACTTTTAGACATTAAATGCTAATTTGACATCAATAACAATATTTTCAATAACTACAGACACTTGAAAAAGATCAAGTTAAAAATGGTAATGTAGATAAATCAACAAATAATAGTATAAATTAGTAAATGTAAGTCTAGCATGATAGTAGAAATGTAAAACATGGATGATGCATACAATCAAAATATTTTTGGTGTTTTTTGAATTATTTGCATGTTTTTATATTTTAATGTTTTAGTATTTTTAAATATTTGAATGTTTTTGGTATTTTTAATATTGTGTATTGTTTTTGGTATTTTTGATATTTTGAGCTATGTACAATCAATCATTAGGAGATTATGTACAAGAATTTTAAGAGAATCTATGTACAAGTAAGGTTGAGAAGAGATGATAATAACAAATGAGTCTCATGGGAGACTCCCTATCATGGTGTCTTGTATCAAGGAGAGGAATCATACGTGATCATGAAGCATGATGGAAATACTGAGATGGTGGCTCTAAAAGCTGTATATGTTATAAATGCTCTAAAATATTTGAATTAGAAACCAAGTGTGGGGTTCCTCTATAAATTTAATAAGTGGATGTACTTTTAGGTCCATTAGGGACCCATTTAGTAGTAAGATAATATTTTTGAATATGTGCTCTGTGAGTAGATGCATGAGATCTCAATGATATTGCACTAGGTGTGAACACTGTAACTAGAATTTATCTATAATCCTAAAGCTGTGGAGGTGTATGAACTCTTTATGTTGATGATGGATGCCTCAACTATGTCTAAATAAAAATTGGAAGAGAAACTATAACTAGTGGAGAAACCATAAATGGAGGTTGAACTAAAAATGGTGACTACAAAGTAGAAGATGGCTCTGAAGTGGAGAGTGGTAACTCATATGGAACTCCACCAACTATAACAACCTGATTAGTTTGAATGAATTTCATGCATATATGAACTATAGAAGATACTAATTAAAGTTTTTGAATCCATGGTCAACCAAATAGCATATCAAAAACTCATACATTAAGAACTATAGTAAATAGTGTGGCCATGTGTGTTAGACCAACTTGTAGAGGAAGTACGATCTCACCCAATGAACTCTATATGTGCTTAGTGAATCTATTGATAACTATGTCCATTAGGGTAATATCCTACTATGAATATCTCAAATTTTGTAATAATGTCATAGTAAACATGTTCACACTAGATCCATTATCTATGAGATCACTATGAATAGGATGATTATGAATGTAAGCTCTAATAAAGAGTGCATGATAATTTGAATCATCCTCGATGATCGCCTACTCTGAGAAGGAGATGAAAGGTCCAGCTGGAACTCTAGAATTATATACACTAATCATGTTACTCAAAGGATGTGTCTAAATTGAAGGTGGCATGTATGTATCCAGTGGTATATGTGCATGATATGCATGGTGAACCCCTAATGTGTCCCCTATCTCTTGTTTAGAATGCTATGAAAAGGTATTTGAGAATATTTTCAAAGATTTATCCTATGTTTGATTTGCCTAAAGAGGCTCAACTAAATTACCAAGATCAATATGATTTCCATCTATCAAATCTTGTATCTTGTGTCTCAAATTAATGCATGTGTTTGTTGTATAGCTTGGTGCCTTATGAAACTCATAAAATACATGTTGATCATATCCCTATGGAAGAGGCTTTTTTGGGTTAACTTCCTGAATAGGTGGGATAGATATGATGTTACATTCCAATAGTTGTTGTAAAACTCTAGATGGATAAACTGGTAGATTGGTAAAGGTTCATCGAGGAGGTATTGATAAAACCACACGCTGAGAGGGATGAAAAGTCACATTAACTATCAGTTGATTTTGAATCTTACTATCATTGACCTTGACTTTGTTGTTACTCTTATTTGTTGTTTGTGCTTGAGTTTGGCCATTAAAATTAGTTTGACTTTTCTTTGTTTTAGTGTGTCACACAATTCAGTGAATGAAGAAAATCTTTTGAAAATAATTGATTCATGCAAAGTTGGTAGAAGACTCTATTTGAAGAGATCTTGTAAATATTGATCAACCATGGGGATAGTCATCTTATCCAATATAGTTCTATATCAAAGAACATAATCTATGAGATGCTCATTTGACCTTTGTTTCTGTTGTGTAATTTGGTCATATGAAACTTTATCACCAATGTTAATGCTAAAATGAGTTAGGAACATGTTGGCTAAAGGATTGAATGCATTGATCAACTAATTTAGTAAGCTGTAGAACCATTGTAAAGTATAATCCTTTAGGTTCTATGGAAATAACTTGGTAAGTAGCCAGTCATTTGATACATAGTCTAAGCATGTTCCATGAAAAGCTCTCAAACATGTCTCTAGATCACCCTTGTCATCATATAAAGTAAGCTTGGGTTGATCAAAATATTGTGGCAAGGGTGTAGAAGCAATATGATGTGCCAATGGTGTATGCATTAAAGCAAAAGAATCTAAATCCTATGTAGGTATAGAGGCACCTTGCTCAAGATGTGGCACCTTGGATTGAAGAGATCTTATCTATTGCACAAGGGTTGCCATATCATGAGATAAAGATGTACCAGTTGTAGCTAGTGGTATAGAGGTAGGTTGGGTTACTATAGGGGGTTATTGAGACATAGTTGCTCCTATAGTGTCATGTGAAACTAATTGATCTATGGTTTTCAAAGATTGACCATTATTCAATCTTTATTATTCTTCTTGTAGTATTTTAAGCATGCTATTTTGCATATGAGGATGTTTAGTTAAGATTTCTTAAAGTTCCCTTTGATCAATTTCATCAAAATTAGTGTATTGGGCCATTGTTAAGGTAGGAAAAGCATTTGTAATTTGATTGAAGTTTTTTCAATAATTTATAACAAGCAAAGGCTAGAGAAATAAAGTACTAAATATAAGAAATGTAAAGTCCTAAAAACAATGAACTGAAAATTATGTAAAAAGGATACAAAGCTCATGAACATGTAAGGTGATACTTCAAGAAGCAATGAGACTTAGTATATGCAACTAGAGTTTGAAAGATGATTATTTTCAAATTTACTATAAAATTTTGAAATTTAAAGTGGATTTCTGACTTAGATATGCAAGTAAAAATTCAAAAATTTATTAGAAAATTTGTGATTTAAAAAGACCTAGGATGTACACTAGGGTTTTGAAAAATAAATATTTTAAAAAATTACTATTGAATTTTGAAATTTGAGGCAAATTTATAATTTTAATATGCTAGTAAAAAATCAAAACATTATTGGAAACTTACTAGAAAAATATCGGGACCTAGTATGGGCAACTAGGGTTTGAAAGAAAATTATTTTAAAATTATTATGAAAATTTAAAATTCAGTGCTAATTTTTGAGTTTATTACGTAGGTAAAAAATCAAAAAAATATAGGAAAAATATTAAGAAAATTTACCCTAGGGTTTCTAGGGTTTTTATGCACAAATGAAGTCAGGTTTACCAAATGATTTTACAATTTTGGGAATATTAGAGTATTATTCCTAGTTTAGTAAAAGGTTCAGAGTAGTAAAATTAGTAAATAAATATGAAATAAGTAAGATACTAATTTGTGTAATTTGATGATAATTTTAATATTTCTAAAAATAGTAATAAGGGAGAGAAAATAAGACTTAGCTAAACACTGACTAAAAGGACAGTTGCAAGGTCTGGAATTCACTGTATGAGACTGGGATACTGTCACAAATTAGGATCTAGAGTTCATTTTATGATTGGATAGGAGTGTCAAAATAAGACACTAGTAACACCAGCACTGTAGTCCACCTCTGCTGCTATTGTCTAAGAGACCTGAGCTTTATAGGTTTTGTTCATTGTGTTTATGTGACCCTACTTGTGAAGTTTCAACTGCCAGATGCCTATGAAACTCTCTATAGAGAAGATTTTGTCTTCAAACCTTAGAATCCTTTGTACTTTGACCAAATTTGAGAAAGAGGGGGGTTTTTAGTGTTTAAGATTCACTAAACATGTATCCACACCCCTTATATGGGTACACTACCTACATACCAATATTCTGAAGAGGAATCAATCCATATGTAGTTCTCCCACTTGATGTGCTTTGTGCAATAGTGTGTATGAAGATGAAATATGCTAAATTATATGTACTTTAGGTGGATAGGGCTGGTGTAAGGATTTGGATGATCTTGTAAGTGTATTGGTTAACTGTATATAGAGAATAGGGAAGATTTCATGAGTAGTCTTGCTTATATTCTTGCTTGCTTAGTGATAATTTCCAACCCTTTCCAAATGATATTTGAATGAGATTTTATAGGGATCCATTGGTCATGGATTGAATGTGCTTGCATTAGGCTAACAAGGAGAAGGATGGGGAACTAGAAAAAACTGATCATTAGGGCTAAAAATGCACTTGGATATGAGCGTTGAAAGTGGATAGTAGTGGTAGTGATGCTATATTCTAAGTTAGGCACTATTATTTTTAGCTAACAAGACTTAAGGGGATATATTTTACATGGAAAGAGCACTCTGGCTGAGCTAAGATTAGGTTTAAAAGGATATGAGTGACTGAGAATCAGTAAAAATATATCTATGAAAGTTACGAAAGCAAGTAGGAGGGACCTATGGGTTAGGTGTTATTAGTCACACTCAAGTTACCAATTTTAACATTTTATATGACTAAAAATCATGTTTCTAACCTCCCCTTCATAGTGTAATTTTTCCATTTGTTCCTATTTTGATGTGGAGTAATCAAGGAAGGCCAATGATGAAGGTTATTTTTAAGAAGTTAATTGAAGGGTCCTATGCTATAATTTAAGAGTTTCATGCCTTAGAGGGACATTTGTCCAAAGATACACTGTATGGTTTATTCCATACTTCATTCCTATATAGATGTAACCCTCTTAGCTTGACACCTATTCTTGTGAATCTTAGACTCATTCTTCTCTCTCCTCTCTCACATTCTATAAGTACTAGCCATTTTTGATCTTGTTTAATAATTCCACACCATGTATGATGAAGCCCTACTAATTTGATGTTGTAATTTGCCTTTAAATAATATATTCAATCTTGATTTGAGTTCATAAACATCTTGTCTAAGTGTGAAAAGTGATGAATGGTGAGGTTTAGTGATAAACTTCTATCCTTGATTCTCCTTATCCTTTCATATTTAGTGCAAGAAAGTTTTAATCTAATAGGTCATATAGAGTATAGATAGTGTGGTGAATCCCTTCATGTGTGAAAGTGTACTTAGAGTCAGTAATCTTCCCTCTGGTTTGCTTACCTTGAATTATCTTATGCATATCACCTCTATATTGAAATACTAATGTTAGAATATCTTAAGAATTTTGAAGCTAGTTTGTAGGTCTTGTTTCTTAGTGAAATGAGTATGATAACATAGTGGATATCTTCATGGTATATCACCTTCTTAGAATAGATTTATTTCATGCATATTTTTTCCCCTTTTACCAAAATTAATTAATTAGTATAGGTGATAAGCACTTCGAGATCAATTCAGGGAGTTAGCCCTTAAACCTAGAGGTCTAGCTCTACTATAGGTAATCCACAGGCCTAGAGGTATTCCAATGTTGCCCAACTATTAGAGAAGGCTTTAACAACCTCCTCTAAGATGCAAGATTTGGTGACAATATAACCCATTATTTTTAGAACACTACTTACTATTTACTTGATTTTTATGTGTTCTAGGTTTTCAATTAAAATTATAATTTTAAAAAATTTAGAATTTCTCAATTTTTTAAACACAAAAAAATTTTAATTTTAATTTTCTATTTGTTTGTTCTTATTTTTATAATTTTGTTTTGACAATTGTGAAACTACTTAGTGATTGTCATTATGGGTTAGGTGGGGATCTATTTTACAACCATCATTGCATGAGGGGTTCCACGTCAATACTCTACAGATGAAGTTTAGTTTCCATGTACCTCACAATATATCAAAAAACCTTAAGGTCCCTTGTTTATACCATATGAAGATTTTTATAGCCATTTAATTTGTGGTGCACTTGAAAGAAGCATATTGCCTCTAGAAGTTACTCTCACTATACCCTCATAAATGGGGTAAGTGAGATATAATAATGGTTTTATCTATTTAGTTAATGATATAAAACATTAAGCTGACACGAATAAATGAATGTGTAAGTATATTTGAGAGTCCACACAATCATTCAAACCCTTGCGTAGATCACCCTTATACATTGATTTTTTTTTGTACTATATTCATAGTCATTAACATATCTTGTTCATATCTATATTATATTCATAATGAGATCAATGAGTCAATGTTTATTTCATATGTTCCATAAAATTATGCAATTCATTGTTACATCTTGCCTTATTTTTTAGCATGCTCTTAATTATGTTTTCACATGGATTCAATGTCAAATTAATAAATAAGCTAGATTAAACAAGGTACAATCTCATGACCTTCCTATTTCACATGATTTCACTACTACCATAGCTTTTGTCAAATCTCAAATGACTTGGGAATAAGAGGAAGCATATGGTTTACATTGTATTAAATATTCAAATTCAAGGGATATTTCATTACCTACTTCACACCCTCTTGAATGGCACATTATGTCTCTTATTTCATAACCTTATGTAGACACCTAAATCTGGCCACCAATGACCTCCAATCAGGCTTTTGACCAATTTCCACCTAAAATGCACAATTTGGCTTAAAAATACTAAATCACATTAAATGAGTTGAAATTGACATATTCAATTGCCAATTTTGGCTAGGGTATCACTAAATGGGGCAATGCAATTTATGGGCCAACTAACTTTGATCAAATCATTTCGAGTCAAAATGCCAATTTTGCATTTGGGTGCTCTGGATTGCTATTTCCTATCAAATCTATTACATAAGACATGTGCCTTTGTTATTTGGTGTTGGTAACATCCCAAATGGGATAATAGATCTAATGCATTTGACATTAACTTCTAATTCCAATCCAGTCAAAATTTGGATTAATAACAAGGCATTATGATCAATTTGAGTAATTTATGCATAAAGTGCTTAATCATGCTTAAGAGCCAATTAAAAAAAATTAGAGCCTAATTAAGAATTCCAATGAAAATTGTTGAATACTTATTTTTAAAAATGAATATTGAATATCTACATCATTAGGTGACCTCATTTCTTGGGAAGACATCCCCAAGCCATAAATACCACACATAACAAGATTATGGGTCTCCCATGCCTCATCAATGCCCTTGATTCCTCTTAATTATTCCTTTATCCCAAATATTTATTAGCATATTTATAAATTTTAATTTCTAAATTGGATTAATCCTTAGCCACACATCTCAATTTTGAGATGGATGATTCAGGTTGAATCTGATCAATCTAAAAAAATCTATAAGTCGAGAGGCCATGAAAATCATTTCTAAGTCTTGATAATGGAAAGTTATAATTCACAAATGATTCCAAAATCTATTAAAAGTAGTGTTACCATGCCAAATTTATTCCAATCCAAGCCAAGCCAAAGCCACAAGTTGCAAAGGAGAAGAGGAGATAGCCAAGCCTCCTTTGATGAAGACTTCATGAGTACAAGTCGGGCAAGCCACTACAACAAGCATTTTGGAGAATCCAAGGAAGGTAAAAGAAGGTTAATTTTGAATTTTATTTGTGTGTTTTATTCATGTTTGTTAACTAAGCTTTCTCTAGTGTCTAGGCCTAGAAATGTTATGCTAGTTAGTGTGTTTCTTTCATTTTGTTTTCATTTTAAAACTAACACAATACTAACCATCCTCTCTTGAGTCAAATTCTTAGTTCACACCTAATACTTAGGAAAAGTCTATTGAAACTAATAAATCAAAATTTATGCAATATTTTTTATGAACACCAAGAAAATTTTGATTTGCTCTTATATGTTACTAGATATGAAAAAAATTAAGTGCCCAATATAGCTCTTCTAATATTTTCATTTATATTATTGCATCATTTCCTATTTCTACACCCATAACACCATCCCTTGGTTTTGGAACATTACTTGGTTTCCAAAAATTATCCATGCTTATACTTAGTCATTCTACTTATACTTCTTCAATATCTTCTAAAATTTTTAATCCTTAACATACCATTACTACCTTAAAAGCTAAGCTATCTCAAATTTAGCAAACCATTTTTCATGCTAGCCCTTGTATAGAATCATGTTCCATGTTTCATAACCCCTTTTCACCTAAAACTACATCATATCCATTACCAATTAGATTTTTGGATCCTAAAATTCCTTGATATGAAGGTAAAGGTTATCCTAAATAATATTTGTGTGCATTCCATGTAGCTTGTCTAGATTATGCAGATAATGACAAATTATTAACAAAGCTCTTTCCAAGAAGTCTCAAATAATATGCTCTTAGGTGATTCCATGATATTCCTCTTTAATTAGTAAAAGCTTTCAATTCTTTGTCAAATCAATTTTTATCACACTTTTATATCAACACTACTGAGAAACTATCATATGCTTAAATTACAAAGCTCAAATAAGAGTCTAATGAAATAATCAGTGAATATATTCTAAAATACAAGACTATGTTAGGAAAAATAACAAATCAAATGGATGATAATGAACTCCAAGACATTTTCACTCAAATTTTGATATCTCCACTTTAAGAGTTTATTATGTTTGATAAGTTCAAATATTTTTATGAGTTATGCCATACAACCAAATACTATGAGGTCTAATTGCTTACTTTGAACAAACTCAAGTACACTTCAAATGATCCTTCTACTTCAAATATTAAATTTCAAATCAAACCAGATGAAAGTAAGAATGAAGCTAAGATTACATTTAATGCTATCTCAAAAGCAACACAAAATCTTCAATTATAAGCTCTACCAAGGAGACAATTTTCAAGGTTACTGCCACCTCCTCATGTATTGTTGTAAAATCTATTTGAATGTAATCTCATCACTCTTCCTCTCCCAATGGAAGTAGATAATTATAGACTATAATATATTTTTTTATGGAAACATATATTATGAATACCACATATGTATTGGGAATTCCACAATTAGATGTTTCAAGTCAAGCACAAGAGTCAATATCTAATTTATGAGAACATTATTAATATTGGCACACCTACTAATGAGGTTAAGCCATGCTAAAATGACAATTCAAAGCTCAAAATGCACAAAGATCATTTTCCAAATCATGAAGCCACAAATGAAAATGACAATTCTTAAGTACATTATGTATATAATGCTAATCATCATCCTGATACATAGGATTCTAATTGATAACATCATTAGTATAATTAAAAATAAATAAACATCATGCCCTATGATTACATTTAGTGAAGTTGGTGATGATGATTTAGAGAAACATGCACTATTTATTTGGGCATATGTTAAAAAAAAATCCATATGTATTGTTATGATTGATAATGGATCATGTGTAAATGTGTGTATCATGACACTCTACTCTCTTGATTATATAGAGCGAAATTTACATGATACTTCTAGAATTGTCAAAACATTTGATGGTTATACACAAGACACTCTTATGAATATAGTAATACCTTTACAAGTGGGTCATATCATATTTATCACTCCATTCTTAGTTCTACCAAGAACATGGGTCTTTGATATGCTATTAGGATGCCCTTGGATACAAAATATTAGGGCAATACCTTCTATTGTGCATAAATGCCTCAAATATATTTATGGTAATCAAGTGGTCAAATTTTTTAGAATCCAATAAGAATATCTTTTAGAACCAATGATATTTACCCCTCCTATAGAACATTTGGAAGACACATACACAAAATGACATGGTAATGAAATAATATATATAACTATTCAAGAGCATATTACAAAATTTGTCTCTTTATCTACTTATAAGCATGATTCAGTTACACATAATCATATTATAAAATTAATTTCTTTATCTACTTATGATCATCATACAATTACACATGAGCATATTTAGTTATTTAAAAAAAAACATGATACATTCTCTTATATAAAAAATGGCATAAAAATAGATATTCATCTCCTAAGACATCATAGGTTAGCTAGAGAGTTTTACCACATATGCAAGTTGTTACATCTTCTCTTATCAGACATAAGGATACATATTCACATGGGCATATGAGTAGTGATTTAGATGGTTATATTATAACATATGGTTATTATTAATATTTAAAGGCATATATAGTTGGCATTCCTCTTCACAAGAAGTCTCTACTTCATACAATGTAGTTAGATATATATATATATATATATATATATATATATAAGCATCTTCTTGATGATATCTTTGGTAGGACAACACCTTCTACTTCCTCCTAATCTAATTATCAAGTTGAGTATCTTGATTAATTATCTACATATTTTACCTTACACAGAGCTTCGTTAATTTTATTTTGATACTTATTTTATCCCAACTATCTAAACATTCTTATATCCTTGTTTTTATTTTTCACTTAGGGCACTTACCCTTTTGATTTTCAAATAGATTTAAACAATCCAAAATATTTATCTTACAAATACTTTCAATGCTCATTATTTATTACTCTCACATTCTAATTATTATATGGATTCAATTGCACTTACATAATCACACCTATCTCTTACCCATTAGATGCATCAACATTCTTATTTATATCAATAATTTGTGCTACATTATTATGATTGATTCACACATACATTTGGGGCACATGGCTTGCCTTCATTCTTACCATACTACAATTTATCACCTTGTTGTGAATTATTCAAATCCCTCACTTTTCCAATATTTTTTAAACCTTGATTCCTAACACCATTTCAATTATTTTAATTTCAAATATTAAAAAATATATAAATAATTAAAAATTTTAAAAAATTCAAAAAAAATAAAAATCAAAATCAAGTTCCTAAAGAGCATTTTCAAATGTTAGTAGCTTACTTATTTTTATGTGATATTTATTTCATGTTAATTATATATCATATTTTAGTTTCAATACAAAATAATTTTCACATGGTATGTGAGTGTGATACAAGATATACTTTCACATGATTTTTTTATGTCGGGCTTCCCTTTTTATCAAAAAACCTTACTAAGTTGGGGGCATCTCTTCATTCTCCAAGAACACTTCAACATGTTGTATTTATCCAAACCTCTTTACCATGATAAAATATATATCATACAAATGTTTTGCTAATCACTCCTACTTTAAATTGTGTTATATGAAAACATTATTTTATAATAATGCCATTAATACATATGATGATGTAGAATAGTCTCATTTACTTTATGCTTCATTTTTATTACTTTAAAACATGTTAATTTAATAATTTATTGATTATTGTGTATGGCCCTTAGCTTTGTAGGTGCAATATACTTACACGTTCTTGTTTCAGTGGTATTCTCATACCATTTATGTGTGGCCCTTGGCCTTTTGTGTTTATGTGACATTCACATGTATTTTTTATGTGGCCTTTGAGCTTTATGTGTGACATTCTATGAAAATTGTGTGACATTATATGACATTTATTGTATATTCATTTATTGGCACTATGGTTCCATGATTCATACAATTCATTACTTATACTCTTTAATTATATTTTGGTGCCATGATACATATTGTGCATATTTTATTTTTATGCCTAAATGTTATATCTATCTAACACATGCTCATATACAATTCAACACTATATTTAATATTATAATGCAATAATATTAAAATGATCAAAGTAATATTACATGATTATATCTTTCAGATGTGATTTATTTTGAGATAAGTGACTTGTAGGCTACATCTCTCATTTCAAAAGGATGGGCTTGTCTTGAGAGAACAAGACTCATGAATAAAAAAATACATATCTATGACATTATACATTATATATTATTGTGATATGATTCAAACAAATTCAAATTATGAGGGAATGTGCATATATATGGACTCATTCTTACAATTACAATTCAAGTTACAAGTGTCAAACAATTACAATTATAGGTTTCAAACAGTTACAAGTTTCAAAAGTTACAAGTTAAAATGACATTTAACATCAATTTAGTATAGTATAAGATGCATGATATTATTTCATGTTCAAGATACTACATGGTGATTTCAAATTTCTCAAGTTCAAAAGTTACAAAGTCTCAAATAGAATCTAGATTTATGTGCAGTGTTGTGATTCATTTTCCTATTTCAAGTGGGCCACATTAGAGTCTAGTGAGACACAATATATATGGTTTCACTTTTTCTATGTAGCAAGCCACCTTTTATGGTTCCACCCCTTCAATTATTTTACAAATTAATCTACATATTCAAATGAGAGTTGGAGCATACAATCTTTACAACTCAGTGACTTTCACTTATTTTTAAATTGAGATTTGATCACTCTCAATTCACCATATTTTTACAATTTTTCCAAATGCATCAATAAGGAGGCATGCACTTCTCCAATTTCAAGTTACATAGAAATTATATTACATATTATTTTAGGTGTATACTTTCCTTGCTCTCTTATCAAATTTTAAATTGTAAATTTTAGATTTTCAATTTTCAAATATGGGAAATAACTACTTTCAATGACATTATTAAAAGTTTTTCATTAAATCATCTTTCACGATCAAGTTTTACATCAAAAGATAAAGTATATATACATACTTAGGTTCACATCTACTTTACTCTATTAATTTCACTTCATTACATCACTAGACTAAAGTGTGGGCAGTCTGTTGTGACATATTCATGTCTATTGTATGAATCCATTAGCCTTATTGTATGACATTATGTGACATTATTTGTTGTGCTTATTTTTATTACTCATACTAATTGGAGGTGTTGTGATACATATCATGCACTTATATGGATGGTTACCTACTTCATATATATATATATATATATATATATATATATATATATATACACACTTGCATACCTCACATTAAATATGTTACATGCTTAAAATGACAATTTCAATCATACAATGACATAATCTCCAACACAATGGCATAATACTATATGATTACATTTTTATCACATGATACAATTAAAACTTATTTTAAAATGAGTGTCTTACATCCTACATCCCTCATCTCAAAAGGGGGCATCACAATGGGCTTGTCTTAGAGATACAAGTCTCCATGAATGGAGAAAAAAATAGATTTGGGACAAAGTAAAAGTTCCAAAAATACAAAGTATAATTTTCAAAAATATAGAATATAGGTTTCCAAAAATTTAAAGCAAATTCAAATATAAAATTCTATGACAAAGTATATGTTTTTAAAAGATTTAAAGTAATAAAAAAATTAAAAATTTCCATATTGGGAATATGCACACACTTTTCAAAAACTCAAACTAAAAAATTCTACACACTTGAATACATATACGTGGGCATATACATCATAATTACAAGATCAAAGTTACAGATTTCAAATAGAGTTATAATTGAACATATATTCAGGGGGCATGATACTCATTCACACTCATGATTTTTAAAAATTCAAAGTTTTAAAGTTGTAAAAAGGCATGAAACTTGTTCATCAACATTTTCAAAGTTTAAAATTGTAAAATTCAAAGTTTCAAAGTTGAAAAAAGGCATGATATTTGTTTATGCACATTTTCAAATTTCAAAGTTAAAATTTCAAAATAAAAAAAAAACCATTTCAATGAAAGTATTTTTGTAATACGGTAATGATGGGGGAATGAATATTCTTAATTATTTTTTGATTGTGAAAATAAAATATAGATATGTTTACAATGATTTGATTTGCATATGTGTGGGTGATTTAAGTTCGAATCTAGTGACACTCAATGGCCTTAACATCATTTCTAATAAACCCATCGTGGTCCCACCTTTTTGTATTAGTACATTAGGTATATTTACCCACTCATGAGAGATTGAATAATACATCTTTCCAACTAAAGATATTGATTAGTTAATAAAAATTGAGGCTTGATCGCTTTCAATTTTTCATTTGGTTCAAATTATCCAAATGCTTCAACCAAGGGGTACAATTCTCAATCATTAGTTAATGTTATAGGGAAATTTGGTTTCACTTAAATATAGCTGCACTCCTCCCTTACTCTATTTTATATTTTTCAAATTTTCAAAGTTATATTTTTTAAATTTAAAAATGCACAAATGTCTACTTCATGAGTCATTGCAATGTTTGCTAAAATTGAGTGCCCTGCATGATTGAAGTATCCACTCAAAGACAAGGTGTGTTGTATAAACTTGGGTTCAATTATTTATCGTTTACTCTATAAATTTAATTACTAGAATAAAAATAGGGGTTGGGGGGTGGGATATAGACACAAAAACTAGTCATATATACATGAAAATATAAATTCTTGACACATCCTAAACAACAAGACTTGTACACAAATACATGGCTCTTATTCACCAATCATATAAGTGAATTATTTGTATGTGAGTTTGACCCTTTATTTACCATTATTATTGAATATAAATTATAATATTAAATTATCAAGCTATCTAAAATCACCTTTAGATTATATCTATCTTAGAACACATGTCCTTGATCCTTTTAGACAAGTCTATGCAAGGTAGATAGGAGTGCACTATGATCTTGACCACTTAGGTTGGTCACATCCCATGCCAAATAATGATTAGTTTTATAAATTCAAAATATCCTTTTGGGTCTTCTTATATGTTTTATAAGGTTGAACAAAATAAATCATCAAAAAAATTACCTATAAATACACATCAAATGCCATTCATTTATCCCACTTTTTATTCACTTTGTTCAAGATTTTACAATTCTACACATTGACAAAATTTTTCCTATTATATCCAAATTCAAGATCACTCATAAGGAGCAGCCATAAGCCAAGTGAAGATACTTTAAAAAAAATTCAAGAACTATAATTTCCAAGTATTAAAATAATCTTTTAGTTGCATAAATATTGTCAAAGGAGTAAAATTTCACATTCACTCTAGGTGAGAGCTCTATGTGGCCTTGATCTCCCTTGGAGTATTGGATACGTAGATAATGATTAATAATTCAGTGGTGATTAAGGTTAAATCAATGCATTATGTTTCCCCTTTTAATTTATTTTTCAATCTATCAAAGTGATCAAACATGGGAAGATAAACAATGATTTTTGTGCATCATAACATAGGTTGCGATAGCTTTGATTATTATTTAGACACATGTAATCGGTGTAACAATTTAGTTTTAAAGCATTGTTAACCAAGATAAGTTAGAAGTACACATACTCAAACACACTTTGTTTTTGTCCACTTACATTAGTTGTGTACATGAATATCTTCTGCTTCTACCTCTGATTTTTTGTTTCCATAAGTTAGTTTTATCTATCTTTTTATTTTAATCACCTTTCATAGTCAACTAGGACAAGTCTAAAAAATATATTCAAACACACTTTATTGCCATCTACTTGAAATAGACATCCATAATCTAATTTTGAGCCTGTACCTATTCCTAAACCTGTACAATCATCTCTTTCATTTATTTGCAATATTAGATAGTCAGAACAATCAATAGAAATATGTATGTAAACTAAGTATATACCTTCTTAATACTTTGTAAAAATAGTAATTTTATATATTTAATTTTTTTTTCAAATTTATAATTATTTATTATTATACAACATTATCATTTTGATATTGTTGGGATTATTTTCTATACACAGGCATAACTTCTCCTAGGTATGTGCCAAAGTGATTAATATTCCAATGTGTTGGCATGCTAACATTTCATGCAAGAATGAGTTTTCACACGTTCACCTAAAACACATAGTGAAGGACTAGTTCCCATTGGTTTTATCACATGAGGGTGTGCTAATAGATAGGGGTGCTCAAACATATTCACATTACTATGCTCATTCTATAATGTATCTTAACATACGTTCATTACTTGATGATAAAAAAAAATAAAAATGGCATAAATGGTAACTATTAACCTTAACTCAGTTAACTGAACAACAACATACACAATAACTAACAAATTTATCTCCATAATTAGATTAATATAAATATTAAGTCAACAAAAACTTCATCCATCATATTGATAAGTGATCTTCAAATATTACACAGTTCTAGAGTTACAATGCAACTCACTTGTATAAATTCTATCAATAATATCCAACTGAACAACAATATTAAAAAGTATATTCTAGGTGTATTTATACTTGGTTTTATTGACCAAGAAGTTACAAAAGTAAATACACTCATGGTGAGTCACCAACGATCATCAAAACACTTGAGTCATGGAAACTAATTACATTAATTTCCCAAGGACTTGGGCTTTTTTGCCCTTATACTCTCTCTTTAGTGTTGGATCGTCATCCCCAAACACCTATATTCCCATGGTTTGATGCTGGATTCATTCTTGAATTATTATATTTCATCCTTGTGAATCACTCCATAACCATTCTTTGATTTTTACACACTCTCCAAGTCTTTCACTAAGTTTTGAGTCCTTCATTCTTAGGTTCTTTGTTTAACATGCACATTTATTCCATGAGACTTGGTATTTTCATGCAATGGACTCCCACACCATGGTCTTATGTTCCATACCTCTCTACATTGGTTATTATAAAAAATACTTAGCTAAAATTAGGGCCTAACATCACCCCACACTAAGCCATTAGTCTATTCCAGACTAAGCATTATTCTTGATCTCTACCAAAAACTCTGGTCCTAGCGATCAATTTGATTCTTGAAACCTTTCTAATGGTTCAATGTGTTATATAGTTGGGATATTATTTACTATACCATTACTTTGAGCTTTTTTGTCTCCTTGAGCTATTTGACACATTCACCTACTTTATTCACCAAACATTCAAGGGATGTGGAAATATCCTTTTGAATGCCTTCAAATGTAGTAACTTCAGTGACAACCTATTTTTAGAGTATCATGAAGTTTGAATTTATTTATTGACAATGATTACTTATCATATCCTTCATTTCCTCTATATCCTTGAATACTTTGGCACACTTTGTGTGGTCTTTTGTTAGTAAGGCACTATCCACCAACTGCTATCGTTGCATCTTTTTTGCTTGGAGCCTAGCTTCCAAAATTTTATTAGGTCACACCAAATTTTTAAAAACTCCATCCAAAATTGGAATGGTGTCCCCATATATATGAAATAAACTCTTGAATACCTCCACTACTTTTGTGAACTACTATGTTTCCCAAGTTTGTTTATTATGAGGGTTGGGCTAGTCCTTGAACTGTTTTAGTAGGAGCTCCACAAAGGTCTCCAGTTTATCCACTAACTCACCATAAATGGGTACTCCATATGTGAGCATTGGTTATTAGATAAAAAATTGTTTTATAAATGTTTAAAGTCTTTACCTTGGTCATCATTTCAATTTGCAACTGGCATTTAACCTCGACCAGTTCTTCCTCAAGACTTATTTTTATGATGACCTCATTCTTATATAAAACCATCATCTTTACATGTTTCTTTTGGGCTCATAAAACATCATAATCAACTAAGGCATTATACTTTGTGACCTAATTTGGGATATTTAAAATTGTTGTGCTAGCTTGTATAGTGGTAAACTGATATGGGTCTATTCAAAGAGTATTTAAAAGTATCACCACTTTTGGATCTAGTAATACATTATTTGAAGGCATATAAAAATGGAATTTATTATTATAAACATCATGGGAGAAGGAATACTCACAAAAAGTCTTCTCAGATGCATCCTCTGGTGCAAAATGTGAATACATGTATACAAGTTTTTTTAGCACTCCCTTCTAATACTGGGTGTGTAGGGTCATGGTTACATTAGTTTTATCTAGTCTTAGGACAGAGTCATCAACTAACTCTTTCCCCTTAGAGGGATCTCACTTGAGTATCTCAACATTGATGTCTTCATTCTAGTGACTAACCCTAATGTTAAACTCACTCATTCCCAAAGTCATATCAGAATCATTCCTCTCTTCACCAATGACAACTTCAACTTTTATTTGTGCCTCCTCGAGGGTGGTTTCTTCACATCATGTTGGTAAAGATGTTTTCTTAGAGTTTATGGCGACCTAATATTTTTCTATAACAACTTTTTCTGTACAATATCTATTTTATATTCCAAGTCACCATCCTTAGGCAACAATGTTTCATGTTCCAAAGGAATATTTTATGTTGTTAGTTTTAGGCCTTCAAGTTGACTTACTGATGCATTCTTCTTGGGTGGAACCTGGGTAGTCCTTTATGATTTTATAGGTTATGGTTAGGTGATTGTGATGGCATCATTCCCTAAGCACTTCTACTTCTTCTCTAGCATTGGTTTTAGTGGGATTGTCTCTTTTTCTTACTCTGTGCTCCTTAAATATTTCTTCTTGGGATTAAACATGTAAAATAAAGAATGAATTGAATTTTCAACCAAAATTTGATATAATTTGATGTTGGTTTTATTCAAATCCATCTTTTCCTTATATGCTTTCTTTCTAAGGTATATGTACAAATGGCAGAGAGTGTGAGTCTCCATGTCAATCTTTTATATAGCAATGTTCACCAATTACACATCATATATTTGATTGAAAACATTCATGAAGTGATATACCATGAAAGGATATGATAACTTCAACCGTATAGATAATTCTCTAGAGGGAGCCATCTAGATGCACTCTAGGGAAAAATGTTGCTTCACTATAATTTTTTCTCGGTCTCTAACCTATATAGGTAAGTCCTTTGTAATGTGTCACTCATACCCAAAGGTTTACTTCATCCCATCATACCATCCCTTAATTTTAACCTTGTGGGATGGGGTTATTGGTCTAGGGAAAGTGAATGATTTGAATCTCTCTAAGGGGGACTTAATCTCAAGAGGGTATATTCATTTCATCTCTCCAGTGGTGTCATAAGGTATGCCAATCTCATCAAACACCATAAATAAAAGGAATGTGCCCCATACAAACCTTTGGTTGGGTAGGCAGTGGGATTTCTCTATGTTCAAAATAATTCTATCAATAAAGTACTATGTTAAATTTGATTTTATTCCTTTGGTGACTTATTGATTGACATAGTGGGTCATATCCACCTATTTCCACCTATCATCTCCTCCAACCTTGATCATTATGATGTGCATGGCCATTATAAGGGTAATATATTAGAGATTGGTGATATGCATAACATGGCCTTATTTCTAATACTCAAGCAGCATATCAATATTTTTGATTTTGTCTTGGTCCTCCAAGTCATAATCAAGGTCCATGCTTGAGCATTATAACCCTATGACTTTGCTTTTCCACTCTGATGTAATCCTCACCCAATGCCCAATAAAGTAGATATAATCTTCATGCACTCATGAAATCAAAAACTTTATTGATTCCCCTAACTTTCCAAAATATAGAAGATTAAACAATTATAAGAGTCTAGCATCATTTAGAGCATTACAAATTTTCAAGTCATATATTATATCACTCCTTGTATTTTGATGCTCTACTTGGTAGTTTCATCATAGTTCCACTTCATTATCAGGTTGTAAGTGGTTATAATTAAAAACATTACATGTGGGCACATTCGATACTTAGTTCTCCACACATAGTACCACCTCTAGGTATTACATTTCATCAACTAACCTCAAGAGTGGAGGGGGTACAACAACCTTCTTCTTTGCCTAACATGCCTTTTCTGATTCTATGTCTTATATGTGCACTCTGATCTCTTTAAGTAGTTCCTCTCTAATTAACACAATCTCACCACCCACACTCTCCAACTCTTCTTCCTTTAGTATTGCAAAGGCTCACTTTGATGGGCCTTTTTCTTTGGCCACATCACTCTTTGAGGAGCCCAAAGGTTGATGTACAATCATCCTATCTTCTTAAAAAATATATGGTTGCCTTGTTATCCCACTCAAATATCTTGATTCAATGCCTTCTAAAGGTGGACATCGACATCTACAACCTGTAAATCTAAAAACCTGCACATCTTTACACTCCTTCCAACACTCTTCCTATTTCCCTCAATTGATACAATCCAAAATACATGAAAATAGTCTTTATCTATTAATTTTCACTTGTTTAGAATATTGGAAATCAATCTAAAACATCTCAAATATGTTCCTTTGGCTTTGTAAGTTTGTAAATGTGACAATAGAAAAAAATGAAATGACCTACATTTAGCCTTTTATAAGCTCGAGGGGATAACTTGCATTTAATACCCCACTACCTCTACCATCACTTCATGCAATAAATTTTCATAATGGTATTACCACAATGTGTATTTAGCACACTTTCCATTACCATTCCTTCCTTTATATTAAATACATGTTTCATTCCGCACTTTCCCAAAGTACATGACAGTTGTAAAGAATTTGAATATTTTCCATTCCAAAGGCAATACTCTTACTTCTTTACCTCAACTTATCTTGGTGGTTAGATGCCACATCCTGCATACCCTTTTTTCCTTATTAAAATTTAATTATGCACCATTGTTCTTGCCATTGACCATATCCTTGGTGCTCCATAAATTTTCTACCCTTACCCCACATTAAAACTTGTTCTTGGTCCTCCACAATAGCACAAAGAATTATAAGATAAAAATGTCAACCTTAAAACTATTCAAGGGCACACAACTAGTGCCACACTTTATATAAAACAACTAAAATACTAGAATAACCTAATAATGTATGCTTTATTATTATAAAAAGGAAGGACTATTTAGAATAGTAGGGCTTCAACCAACTAACATTGAAATGGCCAACAAGGAATTGGCCATCTAGTTGCTTTAACATGTACACACTAGTGAGATGGATACTATGAATGATGAAGGGGCCATCCATTTTACATGAATCTTTCCCAAGTGGCATTTGAAATTATATTCATATATGAAGACTTGTATGCCTAGAACAAAAGTCTTGTTCTTAAAATGGTAATCATGTCAAGCTTTCTATTTATGTTTCTCAACTCCCTGAATCCAATGTGTGAGAAACCAGGTCTCATCTAGCTATAAGAAATCATTGAGGTGTGCTTTCATGGATGCTTCATCATCTATTAGACCAATGCATGCAATGAAAAGAGAAGGGATAAGGAATTCAACTAGAAGAACTATTTTGGTACTAAACACAAGATTGAATGGTGTGATCTTGTTGAATTGCTTGTAAGTGGTCTGATACACTCATAATACTACAAACACATGATCATCTTAGTCAATGCATATAATATTACATATCCTGGTCAATGTATTACCTAAGATCTTTTTTAATGCCTCAGTTGTACCATCAGCCTGAGGTTGATATGATTTTATTTTATGGTGTGCAATAATGAATTATATCAAGAGGATATGGATGGTCTCATTAAGGAAATGGGTACCTCGATCACTAGTCAGACTCAACAAACATCCAAGCCATGTAATGATATTCTCCTAGATGAATCTTATAGTAGTGGTAGTGGTACAATACATTATTGGTGTGGCTTAAACCTAATGAGTAATAGTCAGTAGCTGTGATAACATAACATGTGCCAATATGCCTCTCTATTAGGTTGATGGGGCCAATAAAGTTAATAGCCCACTTTTCAAAGGGTTGTTGTGGTAGGATAGGATGAAGGGGAATTTCATCCCTTCTATTCAAATTTTCCACATGTTGTAAAATTTCACACATGAATGTATACATATTATCATCTTTAAACAAGGTAGGCTACCATAAGTTGGCTAAAAAGACCTTCCACATTGTAGCTTCACTAACATAGTGTCCTCCAATGACACCCTCATGAACTTCCCAAAGTACCATAGTGCACTCATGTTGTATGATGCAACATCTTAGCACTTCATCTTAGCCAATCTTATAAATGTCACCCCCTATAAGATATAATGGAGTGGCACAAACAATCAGTTACTTCTATTTTGGAGTGTTGATGTAAGCTGGTACTGGACCTATATTTAAAAAGGTGATAATATCTTCCAACTCTTTGGGCATGCACATGACATGAAATAGATGCATGTCAAGTAATTCATCCTTAATGGCATGCACTAGTTCTCTAGATTTAATGTGTGAAATATGATCTAGACCGTAGTTGGCCTTACCAGGTTTTACCATCTCTAAAAATTATAACTCTTAGAATAACACAATCCACTATTAAATGTACCCATGTAGTACCAATTTATTTACTAATTACTTTAGTGATTCATGGTTTGTGAAGAATAATAATGGAGTATCTAGCAAGTAATGACACAAAATTTAGAGGGTGTAAACCATAGATAATGTTTCATGCATTGTAGTCATGTAGTTCCATTCAGCCAGAGTAAGCTTTTTACTTTCAAAATAGATACGGTGGTCTAATTTGTCCTCACTAGGTTGAGTAATAACAACACCAACTGCCATGCCAGAAGCATCGACACAAACATGAAAAGGCTTTGTCTAGTCTAGAAATTAGAGAATAGGGGTAGTGATAAGCTTATCCTTGAGTGTAATAAATGCTTACTAGTGAGCATTGATCTAGAGAAACTAGCCATTTTGTTTCATTAATTCCTAGAGAGGTGAAAAAATCCTAGCATATCCATGAATGAACTTTCTATAATATCCAGTTTGCCCTAGGAAGGCACACACCTCTCATTAGGTGGTCAGCACTAGAAGGCGAAGTATAACAACAATATTGGCTATATCCACCAAGCGTCCATCATGGCATATGATATGACCTAGTATAATGCTAAAAGGGGTAGCAAATAAACATTTCTTTAGATTTAGGGAAATTTAAAGGTTTTGATAGCACTCAAACATTAGTTAGAGATTTAAATAATGGTCATGCACTAAGCCATAAATAGTCTAGTCATCAAGGTAGACTTGATTAAATTTGTGAATATAGTCCTTGAAAGCCTTGATTATAATACAAGATAACACAATAGGAGTATTTTTTAACCCAAAAGGCATTTTAATCAAAGTATCCCTGCTTAGTTATAAATGTGATCTTTGGCTTATCTTCTTTTTTGATCTAAACTTGATAGTATCCATAGAAACCATCCATAAATATATAGATTTCATACCCTCCCTCAAGTATCTATTTAGTGAAGGCTGTTGAAAAGGGGTCGGTAACATAAACAATCTTGAGTACCCAATAATCCACATAGATCCAAATGCATCCATCCATCTTGATACTTATAACCATGGGACTCACCCACTGAGACTTGTCTATAGGATTAATGACTATTGTGTGCAACAGGCTATATATTTATTCCTTGACTTGAGCGCACAAGTTGGGATTCATTTGATAAGGCCTTTTCTTGATAGGTTGAGCACCCTCTACCAACTTTATGTGCATTTTACTGAAGGAATAATGCATGCCTTTTATTCTAGTATAGTTCTATGGGAAGGCATCTTGAAAATCTTTGAATAACTCAAACACCTTATATACCTCTATATCAAAACATTATTCTACCACAATATCCATCTTAGGCACTTCCTTTGTGTCAATATTTTGTTGAATAGTTTAGATTGGCTCCAAGTATGGGTGTTGTTTATATGGTATCAAAAACATTATGCGTGTCATATACCATGTGCATATCCAAATGATTAGTTGATAGGGTAGGTAGATCATATCTGACACCATCAATATTGTACACAAATTTTTTCTCCTAGTACATGGTCTAATATAGATTTAGATGGTGGAGATGGTTCTTCCTCATCATGTTCATGAAAAATAGTCAATCTCTTCTCTCATGCACCATGTATGCATCTGATCTAATATTTAACTGGGGTTGGGTCACCTACTATAGCTTAACACATGGATTGAAATGTAAGGCATAAGTCCATCCATGGGGATGAATAAGACAATACCAAAATCATATTACTCTTAATAAAATTCCAAGAACTCATTTATATATGGTGATATTTATAGACATACCATGCTCTGGCACAAGTGCATAGAGTACCATGGAATGTGTGAACCCATAGGTATTGAGGAAAAAATGTTTCATTCACTATCCACACAGTCTCACAAGCTTCAAGGTGAGTTTTAAGAGCTCTAATTCCACTATAATTGATGCTGTTTCATATAAGGTTATCATGGTGAAAGCAATGGTGTAAATAAAAATGAACTTGGTCCCAAGCAAGTAAATTCTCTTGATGAATTATCCACCACTGAGCAACTATGCCATCAAATATATGAATAATTGATCATACCCGATCAACATCAAAGTCATATAAGGTTTGAAACTACTATACAAACTCTTAGGCTTACATATAACCATGGAAATTCAAAGCTTCATCTAACCTTATTGGTGTTGTAGTCATAATTTATCCATGAAGGAGATGAACAAATTTATGGCATTAATGACACTTTTATGGAGTATCATCACATCTTAATATAACACCATAGATCCTCCCACTAAGATTATAATCACCTTGACCCCAATAGTTTTAGGCATTACTAGTGGTTTCAAATAGAGATTGAGCATCCATCCAATATAATATGCCATCTGGGTGGGTTCAAGGCCTTCAGTACCTCAAGCAATGACATTATAAATGTGGTTGATGTCCTCATCAGTATTGATCGATGCATCATAAGGAGGCCCTTGAGCATGGTCTAAGGGAATGACAATGTGTTACTTATCATTATCAAAGATGATGTAGTCCTTTTTAAAGCTCAAATCAACATTATTTATGTAACACCATAGGTGACCCAATAGAATTGAGAAGTCATTAACTTTGACCAACTTTATGACTTCAAAATTAGCTTTGAAAGTGACACTAAGGATATCCATGAGGGCATATTTAAGTACACTAATGGGCAAAACACAAGTCTTGTTGGCCATAAATAACACATGGGGTGAAGGATAAAAAGCTAGGATGTCCATCTTCCACCATGAATCCTTGGTAAAAACATTGAATTCAACACCAATATTAACTAAGATATCCTAGATGACCCATCTGTCTATAACAATGTTAACCAATATCTCCTTATCCCCCTCTAGGCTAGGATGGATGTGAGATTATTACCTCTATGCATGGTTTAATCAATGATCTTTAGTAGGTTGAGGTGTATGATGCCTTAGCTAGTTTCATAATAATATTACAATGTCCTCATATAGTAGTCACTTGTATAACTCTTAAAATTTATCATGCACCATGTCATGAAGGTTTGTAGATTTTTGCATATCATCATGTGTAACAACATCATGATCCTTGAGGAACTAAATCTCTCCTTGTAGTTATATTATCAGATTTATAATTTCATAGAGAACCTCCTTCTGCTACTAAGCATTTGGATATCAAGTATCATGAGGCTCCTCTCATTGAACTTTATGAATGGGTGGATTGGACATAGAGTGGGACTGACCACCATTTCATGTTGTAATATTGACTTTGGGACTCATTAGAGTTAAAAGATGCCATATCCATTATGGCTTTTCAATACATATCATGTTTATACCCTTCTTATTTCTTTATTTCTTAATAACAATGTACATGTCAAGGCACTCCTCTAGATGATGCTCATTTTTACAAAAGGCACATGTAGGATATACTAGGTAATCATGCTAGTAGAGATCCAAGGAACTACAATTATAATAGTTTCATGGTGGAAAACATCCACCTCCACATCCTCTACCTCAACTTTGACCACAATATCCACCTCTATTCTTTTGGTTATTAGTAACATTCATCTAGTGCATACCATGCATGTGTGCCTCATGAATTTCACTAACGAGGTGACAATCATTAGTATTATGAGTGTATGCACCACATATCTTAAAATAGGTTGTTACCTTTGAATGAGTGTTGTGTTGTATTAGAGGACAATCCCTAATGTCATGCTCTTCCTGATAAATCTCAAAATATTACTTCAGCATGGATCAAATACTCTTACAAGGACAATTATTCTAGTTGTGGCCTTTAGACTCATAGTCTACACACCATAAACCACTATGAGTGTCATGAGCGTTATGTGTAGTGAGATTTTCTAGCTGAGATGCCATTATAGTGATTTGAGCATCCATGAAGGGGCTAATCCCTATATCAATACTTGTAATAGTTTTGGCATGAATGGTAGTTTTCAAGGCCTTGCACATGTTGGTGAAAGTTTTCTATGATAAATTAAATATGAAGGGGAGTAATAAACCTCTTAAAAACCATTGAGCATATTGAGAAGTGTTTATCTCAAAGGAGAGTTTAGAGAGAAGTGTATTGAAATGTGTATCATACTCATGCATACTCTTAGTGAGTTCTTACTTGATACCCTTTGGGGTAGATAAGCTTTATTGTTTAAACTCTAAGATATAGAATTCCCAAAGGAATGCTACCTTTAGCCAATCATAATCCATCATAGCTTATTTTGTATCATTCTTCCAGTACCACTTGTGTGCATAATCCAAAAAGTTTATATCAAACTAGGTTACTTTCTATTCAAAAGAGGTGATGTCACATGCTCACCAAATGAGTTCACACTTATGAACATGCTCTATAGGATTATCACAACTCGATACTCTGGCAAGTGGAGTGTTATATCACAGTAGACAATGGGTAACTAAGGAGCTTGTAATGGGGTCTATTAAGAGGCACTTCCTATCCCTCTTATACCTTTTAAGGGAGGTCCATCACTACCTCCTATGCCTCCTCTAGTTCCTCTAGTTGAACCACCATCGGTTCCATTTCCCATACCCCCCATAGTAAAAAAATCACCTAAGATGTTGGGCATTGAGGCAGGTTGAGTACCTATAATTGGGCTGGTAATTTTTACACTGGTTATGCTTGGCCCACTAGGCATTCCAAATTGGGACATATAATTATCACACACACCAAAAAGCTAATAAGATAATATCTAAAACTTGGTCTATAAATGTCTCTATCACAAGTTCAATTTCTGATTTATGCTATCTATATCCTAGTTGCGCATAAATATATCATCTAACTCAAAAGCATGAGCACACACTATAGGTGGAGAATTGGGATTATTCAAATCAGGGTCTTCAATCACCACTACCTGACTTGCTTCTCCTATACATACTTGAGTTGGAATTGAGTGTGGTACTATGGTTGGGGAGTCATGCTCTTTAAATTCCTTATAGGCCCTTAAAATACTTTTCGAGTCCTCCCATCCCCTTCCTAGATCATTTCCACTCATAACCCTTCACCAAGCTTTGTTGTACTTATGATTTCATAATTACCACTAGCTAGATACCATACTAAACCAATAATTTTACTTCATATGTTCCCCTCCATTTCCTTACCAATTGAACTAATCATGTGAGAAAGAGTTTAGCCTTCCATGGATAAAGTCTCAAGTCCAAAATCTATAAAGAGATTCTTAACCTCTAGCAAAAAATGTCTGATATATCTACTATGCAGTTCTCAAAAGAAGTGAAACTAATATTCCTCTAGACAAGAATATGTCAATACTACGTATTCCAAAATGTAACTATTCAAAATCCCACACCACCAAACATCAACAACATCTGTCCAAGGTGCTCCCAACTATACTAAGGCCAACTAATGCTCTATTGTCCAAGTTGTCTTTCATCCATAGTTCCTCAATTGGTTTTGAGCATAAGCTATAATCCAAGCATGAAGGTGGACAAGCACCTCTAAAAATAACTTATAAAAATTCTATTCTACCCATGCATGTGTAGAGATTATTGGTTTAAGAAATGGTACTACAAAATTATCCTCAATGTTAGTAACCCATCTCTCAATATTCTCAAGTGACAGTCATTTGAGCATCTTCCACCATTATGTAGGCAAGCACTATGGGTCCTAATAATGGAACTAAAATGTTGGGATTATTTTCCTTATACAGGCATAACTTCCCTTATGTGCATACCGAAGTGATTAAGAGTCCAACATGTTAACACATTAGTATTTAACGTAAGAATGAGTTCGTGCACACTCACTTGAATCATGAAACAAGGGCCCTGTTCTTATTGGTTTTATCACATGAGGGTATACTAATAAACATGGGTTCTCAAACATATACACATTATTAAGCTCATTCTATAATCTGTCTTAACACACATTCATTACTCAATGATCAAAAATAAAAAATAACATAAATAATAACTATTAACCTTAATTCAATTAACTAAATAATGACGTATATGATAACTAAAAACATCATCTCCAAATTTATCTGAATAGAAGTATTAAGTCAATACAGGATTCATCCATCATATTGATAAGTGATCTTTAAAGATTACACAGTTCTAGAGTTATAATGAAACTCACTCATATAAACTCTATTGATAATATCCAACTAAACAACAACATTAAAAATTACATTTTAGGGGTATTTATACTTGGTTTCCTTCACTAAACAATTACAAAAGTAAATACACTCATGGTGACTCACCAACGATCATCAACACACTTGATTCGTGGCAGCCAATTACATTAATTTCCTAAGGACCTGGGCCTTTCTGTCCCTATATTCTCTCTTTGGTGTTGGATCCTCATTGTTGAGCACTTATCTTACCATGGGCCAATGTTGGATTTGTGCTTGACTTATTCTCTTTCATCCCTGCAAATCACTCCATAACCATTCTCTGCTTTCTGTGTGCTCCCAAATATTCCCTAATTTCTAAGTCTTTTGTTCTCAAGTTATCCATTTAATATTCACATTTATTCCATGAGACTTGGTCCTCCCATGCCAGAGACTCCCTTGTGATAGTCTTTTGCACCATGAGCTTCTACATTGGGTATTCCAAAAAGTACTTAGCCAAAATTCAGGCCCAACAGATATTCTCTAGTCTTACATCTATAATCAAATAAAATTTATTGTGTTTTATTCAAAATAAGATAAACCAATACCACTTCTTCTATGCAAGAATTTAACATATTAAGGCATATAAAACTCATAAATAACTAAACTTTGCATGTTTATGTTTTACCAAAAAAACCAAACTAAACTAAGTGAGAGTTAAATGGAAGTTGAACCTTAGACTTCTAAGTTTTCAAAGATCTTAAATCAAGATTTGACAAAATTAACTATAGGTCTACCTGAGATGTAATTTATAACAATATTTATGAAAACAAACATTGGTTTAGCCTTTAAAAAATATCATGTGATAATAAATATTTGCCTAACAGTAAAAAAATATGCAATTCAACATGACAACAATTAATTTCACCAAAAATTACAAAGTTTTATGGAAATCCCCTGACAATGAATTTTTGGGGACCCAAAAAAGCTTCTCAAGCATTTGTTTTTAGCTTTGTTAGTGCACATATTTAAAAAAATAATGGCCTACATATATTAAAAATACTATTGATCGTATTGAGAAAACGACCATGCCTTTGATAGAAAACAACATGCTTTAGGGCATACCATTCATGTCGTAGGCAAAGAATTTTGTTTTTAAATATAATCACAAGTACAAACCATGTTTTTTAATAAAATAGATGCTTTTTCAATGGTAATAATTCTTCAAAAAGATTCTTTGATCTTGCTGACAAACATTTTCACACATATTTTTTCTTACTTATGCCTAACTACTTGGTTAACTCTTATCAATTAAATTTATGGGATTAAATCATAGAAAGAAATCATGATTTTTAAGGCAACACCATCCATAAACCAAACTTTTTGGCATCAAATGTAATGTTTTTAGGCAACTTTGACACCTCAGGAAACTTGTTTCATGTTTTACAATGCCCTTCTCTAAATATAAATTATTTTTTGCCATCTCTTAGGCAAAATTTATATGTATTAAACTCCATTTTATTTCTCCACCCACTATTATCATCCTTCTCATATTCCATTTTCAATGGGGTTTTGATACCACTAATAAAAAATTGAGTTACATCATTGTATTACACTACTTGTTAAAAGAAAAAATATATAATAAATCCAATCTGCTATTTACACAAGACTTAACTACCTAACCATATAACTATCCACAAACATATTGATATAAGTTAATAACTAACATACTAACAAAGCAATAATATATTTTAACACACTAAAGAGAGTGACTCACTAGGAGATGCATGATCCATACATAACACTAACAACTAACAAATTTAAAACTAAACCTTAAATCACTGACCTAAAAAAAATTTGGGCAAGGTGATAAGTGCATTAAGGCATTAGTTAGTAAATGTTTTTCTTAGTTTTGGCATGTGATAGATGTATTTGGGGTATGCTAACTGACCGCTTGTTTTCCTTACCTAAAGGCCTATCACTACTACACAAATTGTAATTAACACTACAAATAGGGTCAAATTTGTGTTACAAATTGATTAATTTTAATATTTTTCACAAAAAAAAATTGAGGAATTTACATCAATTTTTGTGACATAAAGGTAGCACAAAAATGAAGCAACTAATAGTTTTTATTTGAGTGAATTTTGTGCCCAATTTGTGTGACTTTTGCATCAGTGCCAAAACCATGTTTTGTATGACATTTGTGCCACCCCAAATATTAAACAAATAAATTAAAAATTACATATATAATAAAAAATTAAAAATAAAAGTTAAAAATGTTTACGTGATTTTTGCATCACTTACTAAATTTATAAAACATACAAGTTCAGGTTGGAAAGGTGAGCTAAGAAATATGACATTACCCTAATGTCATATATATCATAATTAAAATCCTACAATACTTGATGCCATTCCAAAGGTTGTTGCATAGGTCGCAACAAAATAGGCAATGTAATATTGATGGTAATAAAAATGTTGGAAACAATGAGAAATTACATATGAATTTTTTAAGAGCACTTCCACCTACTTGGTTCCATTTTAAAATATCCATCACATTTTTGTGTTCCAAACATGAAAGATCAGTAAGTGAGTTGGATGACTACAACACTTATTCTACCTAAAAATAGAGCCACTTGAATATGAATTTGCATGAACTCTATAACACTCATTCAATATTATATTATATCTACAATTATGCTTGACCACATTTCCTCAAACACACAACTCATTAATTCTTGCATTCTTGTCTACTTATCCAAAACTAAGGTGCATCCTACATAACACATAATAGATTTAAACTAAATCCTTGAATTATAAAATAACCTAGACTACCTTGAAAGCCTAAAAAATGAGATACCTTCATTATCCATGTAGGAATTGCACCTCCCAGATAAACCATGTACTTCTACCTGATGTATTTTCAATTATTAGTCATAAATTCTATCAAAAGAAAAATCCAACCATTAAACTAGATTTATTTATAAACATAGAAAAATACATAGCTGTGAACCTAGACTTTTATATGAAATCTGCTAGTATTACCAAGTTTAACACACATTCTCCACTATCATTAATCCTAAAATCACAAAAACCATCACAATAAGGAATCACCAATGTTATTATTTAAAGAGAAAACAACATACTTGAGGAATTTGGGACTTAAAATGGGCAAAGAGCATTGGAGTCACCATGGCCTGAAACTGCTTGTATACCACTAGATAATGGAGTCGTATTTGGGATTTTCATCTTAATCTATGTTGTTCTCACCTCCTTGCCACATTTTCCTTCAAATTTTTTGTCTATCTCTCCATGCATAGGGAAATAATGTGCTCAACAAACACTGAAATATGCAAGCCCATCACAAAGTGACAACCCAAATTTGAAAGGTGATTCAAAATTTGGTTGACATAAACCAATTTTTAAATATCAAGGTGATGCAAATGTGGCCTTACTCATTCCACATTTTTCTAAGACATTTTCATTATCCTTTGAAAAAATGAGTTGAGTTCTAAAAATCATTATACTAATATTTATTTAGACACATACATTAACATTTATTACTAAAACAATGTACTTATGATCAATTCCTTTTCCACACATAGCTAATTCCCATTTCCATAGCTCTAAACCACTATTCCTCTACTTCAATTCAAAAGACCCTTACCATTGAGTAACTCTGATATATAACATTCCTCTTTATTATTCCAAATAGCTTAAGCTCATCCCTAGATTGAACCACACTTCCAACTTAGTGGTCTTTGCTCCTCAGACAAGGCCACTCCTTCAAAACTATCCCACTTGCTAGTATTATTTTATTTTGTTGACCGTGTCTTCTTGCAAAGTAACGACTATTTTCTCAAATTCAAATTCACCTAATATGTTGTCCCACACATTTCACAAGTCCCATTCAAGAAATTTCCAAAAATTCCACTATAAAGCCACATTTTATAACTATTGCTCACTAGAGGCTCATATCATGAAACAATATTGAATATCTAATTACACATTAAGAGGAAAACATATATAATTACTAATTATAAGTACGCACAACCCTAGTAGTCCTGAGATAGGTTTGTATACACCTCAAAGGTCACAATTTATTTGTGAAGCACTTGTTTACACTAGGATTGCATTATCATCTAATATTATACAAATATTTCACACATAGTATTATAGCATGGGAGACCTACATGGATTTTGATCCCTCTTTAAAATATTGGTATGTAGGAAGTGCTCAACACAGGGGGTGTTGAGGTCAAGGACAACTTCAACCACTAACCCCTATGTCTCATTTATATCATTTATTCTTCATGTTCTATTAACCTAGGGTTCCAAGTGAAAAATAAGTTACATGAAGACTTCCACAAAAAATTACACGAACCCAATCACACATACAAGACTTATAGGTGAAGACACACAGGTCCATTTTTACACAGAGAGCTAAAACCATATTGGGCACCAATAATTCCTATAGACATTAATGCAGGCTAGTCACATCCATATAGTGCAACCTTGTCCTAGACATATGTGAAGCCATATTCCTGATTCATATTAACCTTTCAAAGCCACACAAACACCTTCATAGTCATAGTTGTAGTCCTACATGTTTCATTTATAACTATTTTTTTCCTCTTTGGCACTTTTCATTTTTAGCATATTTTCATAAATAACAAGTTTTAAACCAGAAATACTTAATTTATGCTTATTTTATACACCAGTTTATCTAATTAGGGTTAAAACTCTCTTAATCCCAAATTTGATAAAATAATTTCCAGGAAGATCATCTCTTTGATGAGAATGAAAAATTACAATATATATAAGATAGAAAAGAAAAGGGAGGAAAAAAAAGAATTCAATTGCCCATTACTAGAAATAAAAAAAAATTCAAATTATTTCTCCTTATTACGACATCCTTTATATTTTGAATGGCTAAAAAATATGTTTTTAGGCTACCCATAGTGCCCATACTCTTCCTTATGTACTTGTCTTTCACATATTTGTCTTTGTATCTTTTAATGAAGCAGGCACTTATTTTTTAAAGTAAATCTTACAAATTTAGATCACCTTCCTTCTTCAAATTAGCTCAAAGTTGACACATGACATTGCATTTCAAACATGTCCCATGAAATATTATAAGGCATAAGGTTTTATTTGGATTTATAGAGATTAATGGCTCAAGATCAGTTTCTTTTAATCTGACAGCCCATGGGGATTATTGAATATGACATCAACAAGATATTTTAGAACAACTCACACCGATAGATCTAAAGAATAATGATTGGATATTCTTAGCCCCTTTTTATACTATCCTTGGCTTCTCCTTTTTTATTATGGGCTTACTTATTTAAATAGTGGGTGAGGCCACTATTTTAAATATACTAGTTTGAATCAACCCACTGCATTGAGAATAAAAAACATAGATTAGTTACCAATTTGAGCTTGGTACAAGAATTTAACATTTTTTTATGGCTATCACGAATATGTTACCTGTATAGTGTCAAATCTTGGCATCTTATCCTTCATTCATTGGGCATAGGATTTGAGAAAATCATTATTTCATATGGTGTGGTCTCCCCATAATTCGTATTTGGATCTATAATTTGAAAAGAGGGGGACCATGGGTGGAAACCCCCATTGGGGTTAAGGGGAGTACCCCTTATTCACATGAGCCTTTTTTGAATTTTTTTTCCATTTTTAGACCTGACTAAAAATTCCAAAATTTGCACCATTTTGACATCATTTGCAACTTAAACTTCGTATTTCCATGAAGCAACCTCAAGCTTTATTCATTTCATTTCAAAATAGTTGCTTGTGTGAGATGTAGACCATGACTTACAATTAAACTAATTATATGGATGGAGATGATTCCCTTGATCTAATAGATGGAGGGAGTTTATGCTTTTAAACCATGTTAAGTGGGCTCCCTATTTGAATCCTTTATAATCTTTGAAATTTTTAATAAAACAAGATCCAATAGTTGGAGATAAAAGTTATAAATATTTATTCGAAGGTTAGAGGTGATCCGAGATTATGATGTCATCTTGATTTTTCAAAATAGCTCATGCTCACCACTTGTCCTCTAACCCAACATCTCATATCCCATTGATTTTATTAAGACTTAAGTTATTTAACTTAGCTTTATAATTTATTTATGTAAAAAATTTAACGATGTGAAAGCTTTATTTTTAATTTGAAATTTGGTGTTAATTATTTGATATGACATTAGCTTTACTTTTAAAATGAACTCATGGTCACCACCTATCAAGCATAACCTCAAACCTACCTCCACCTCTTTTATATAATATACATATAGTGTCCCCCCACATAATGCCTTTCTCTATTATATTGACTATAATATCCTAGACTGGATTGGAGATTGCCCTACTATATAGAGTTATGATTGAGGTGCCCTAGATCTAATAAGGGGTTCATGACCACCCCCACCCTATATAAAATTGAATTAGGAACTCAAGGCTCTGTAGGCTGCATGCTCCCTTTATGTAAATGGTATGCTTAATATATATTGGGTGGGGTGGATATATTGAAGCCATGGCATAGAATGTGAGATCTGAGCTCAAAATTTTGACTTTTATTATTTATTCTAGAAGTTGTTCATCTCTAAAATTCCTTCTTGGGCTTGCTCAAAATCTATATACAGAACATAAAACACATACATATTAAAACTAAGTATGCATGGTGATGCGAGATGCATCTTGTTATGCTGAAATTGACAAATCCTACCCTAATGAAACATGAGTGTGGATTTAAACAAACCTTCGAATCAAAATTACAAAATAGATAAATTTTATTACTAGATTGAGCCAAAAAATTAGTTTGGCATCAAAACATAACAAATCCAAAGATTAAATGAAAGATAAGATAATAAATTTTTGCATTTAGGCCTCACTCTTCTATGCAGGATCAACCACCACTTGATAATCATTCCATGCCTCATAGCCATTATTTTGATTTAACTTACATGGCTGCCTTGGACAAGACTTTTTGAATTTTAACTCTTCCACATGCTCTGTTATAAGCATGATAGATGGCTTCTCTTTACTTGATTCCAAGAGGGCTGTAATTTTATTGGAAAACCTAATCTCAAAGGAAATCCTCTACATTTTTTTGAGCAGTAGGCTCCTTTACATTGTTAATGTAGCTAGGCTCATTATGGCGCTCTTCCTTTGTAACAACAATATGCTATACATAAATATATTACTTCTCAAAGAACAAAATCAATTCCCTCATCAAGAATAGTATAACCAATCTCAAGTGCAAATAATAGCTCCACTGGTTACTCTTATTCAAGAAAGAGAATAGGGCTTTCTCCCTCATGAATTTTGTAGCTTTATTTCAAAATAGAGGATAAATCATTTTCCTTTTTAATCTCTAAGGGTTGTTCCTCAGGTATTTTATATCATTTGAGTTCTCCAAGAGGTGTTAATTCCTCATCATCATAGTTATCACTCCATTTTGAAATGAATAACCCATGAGGTTTTTACTCCTCAGTCAACTTCATTAGGCTTTATGTATGATCCATTTGAATATCAGGGGTTTCATCTTTTATTTGTTTACTCGGCTCTTCCACCTTGTCATAATAAAAAAACAAAGTTATTTGCCACTAATTTCCTAGCATCCATCTTGAATGTTGTTAGGATTTTGGGGGACTGGGGATAAGGTATTGAAGCATTCTGGAGAGCTAAATATTATTTGGATGGTTAGATGGATATTTTAGTTTTCAAAGCTAAGAGCTCATCAGAAACTTGTGTAACCAAGTTTATTATCTCAATAATGGATTGATTATGGGATGGTTGGGAGAGTCTTAGGGCTTCGATAGTAAAACTTTGGGGACTGTGGGAAACATCATAAAACTTAGGGCTCAAGGGCAATATAGGTATAGGATCTAACCCACCAACATTTATAAGGTTACATTTTTCCATGAAAATGAATTCATAGGATTTTGGTAGTGTTTCTCCACTTAGAGCTTGTATCATTAATGCAATATTAAAAAAAAATCTTTTAAATAATATAAAAAAGTGATACCTAGTGAAGGATGAACCTCTACAGCTATTATTTTTCATGTTTTGTCGAATCTGAGATTGATATCTCACACGTGCTCCATGGAAACCCTTTTGATGGTAGTCAAATGCTCAATTAGAGTTAAAACATCCACCTTTTCTCCAAACGGATTATGTAGTTTATCACCAAGTTAATCCCAAGTCATTATTGATTGAGAAGCCAATCTTCTAAACTAATCTTGTGCCTTTACTTTGAATGATGAATTAAGTAATCTAAGTGCCATGTCATTTTTTATGATATTATTTAGTGTACATAGATTTACTACATCTTGAAAATGGTTGATTGGATTGAGAGAACCATCTCCATTGAATGTAGGAAGAGTCTTCAAAGCTGAATTAGGGATGAGATTACATTGTTTTAGGTGAAGTGGGCTCCCATAATTCCAAAAAACAAAAATAAGGGCTCTTGGGGTGGCCATTATATCCTAATTTCATTAAAGCAACATCAAAATATATGAAGATGAAGATTTATTTGAAAAATACCTATGATTTTATTGATTTGAAGGAAATACAAGGTCAACTTCTCTTTGACATGGATTCCCTTAAACAATAGATTCGTTAGGTGATTAAAAATTGCTTCTAAAAGCAGATAGGTTTGAAACTCTCATAAAAATATTAGAGTTTCATATAAATCAAGGGGATTTGTATATGAATATATAATATTAACTAAAATATCATTCCACTAGCGTACCAAAACTATGAATGTATAAATTTCTCTGATGGAAAGCAACCCACAAATTAAACATAACATGGGATCTTTGCTCAATGTGAGACTATTCATTGTAGAGAACCTTCAAAGATAATTGATTTTGTTTCCTAGTTTAATATTAATCTTATAACATAAAAAATAAACTCAAAAGGGAAAAGGGAAAGAAATAAAATAAATTTATATTACTGCACCAGAATAGAAAAGTGGAGGATCCCTTATCTATAAAAACACAATGCTACCAACATGTAAGAATGAAAAAAATCACATTAAAACAAATAAATTGTAAAAAGTAGATACAAGCCAAAAATTGAATTATACAAACAATATAAAGACCAAGGGGTAGAAATAAAAGAACCACAATAACTTTTATTACTCACATAAATTATGCACAATCACAGTATATTGAAATGAGGGCTCAATATATTCATACATAGAAAAATAGCAAGGGCTCTGATTTGAATTCTAAAATTCAATGAGTATAGAATGCTCAGATAATCATGTATTTTGATTAAATGAGAAAATTACAATACATATAAAGATGAAGATAAAAAAAGAGAGGGAGAAGCCAACTATTTCTCCTACCCACTACCAAAATTAAATGAAATTTTGCACCATTTTCCTTCCTATAGATTCTTTCAATATTTTGAATGGCTCCAAAATATTTTATTCACATTCTTGATCTACTAACTTTTTGACTTTTGGCCACTCGCATCTATTGAAAAATGTAAAATGTAAAAGAAAATTTCGTTTCAATTTTAAAATTGTGGAGGGCTCCTTTAAACTTTTCCATCACTTCCCCTTTACTTCTTAGCTTTTGCTTTTAATAAAACATGGGATAATTTTAAATAAAAGAATACTTTTAGATTTTAAAATATTACCATTACAATTTTTAATATACGAACTTGTAAATTTAAATTGTAGGCTCACCCATCATTTAAATAATCACTCTAAAAATATCCCATTTATATCCAAAATTTAAACGAGGTTATTGTGTTGTTCCCAAATTATGTCACTCATTTTTGGGACAAAACATGAACTATTTTTGGTCCTACAAGCAAAAAAATTCTCTCTTCCCTTTGTAGAGTAAAATACTCTACATTTTATTTTGAGTTTCAGTTGTGCGCTTCAAGTTTTGTCCCTGCACGTTTTAATTTTGAGGCAGTAAGGGTTATGACATAGAGTGTGGGTTTTTCATTTTATGCGGGTTTTTCATTTTGCTTAAATTTTTGTCTAATTCTCAAATTTGAGTGGAAGCTACCAAGTGTCATCTTCTGGGACACATTATAATTTATTTCTATAAGAAGCAGAACATGCCACGTGTCCCGTTATAACTCAGTAGAGTGTGATAAGTGTCTGTATCCACTTTTCAAGTTTATTATAAGTTTCAAAGCTTCTTTCAATAAGCTTCTCTCAGAGTTCCACAGAGGGCACCAAGTGGAAATTGTAGAAGGTTTTAATATGTTTTTCTAAATGCAGTGGAAGTCACCATGTGTCCTTTGTAAATCTCGATGGAAGCTGCCAAGTGTCAACATCCGCAGTTTCTTCCTTTTGTTTCATTATTAAGGACTATGGTGGGCCCTGAGTGGGTTGATAAAGTAAGCAGAGCATGCCAAGTGTCATCATCTGTGTGAATCCAAATGAGTCCCAAATGTTTCTATAGTGTTTCTAAAGCTCAATGGAAGCCACCATGTGTCATCTTCTGTAGGACTCTCAAAAGGTATCTAAAGCTTTTATAAGTTAAGTGGATGCTGCCAAGTGTCCTCACCTGTTTCACAATGGGAAACACCACGTGTCACTTGTTAATATCAGTGGATAGTGCCACCTATCCCTGTTCCCCTTTTGAAGCTACTCATGCAAGAAGTGTTGTGGGTCCCATTTTTTATAAGTTGATAAAGTTTTAAAGCAGCAGACTGTGACAGATGTCAAAGACGGAGCACTCCTAATACAAAGACAGTAAAAAGGATGAAGCCCGATGGAAAGTGACCAAAGCCAGTGGGAAAGACATGAAGGAACATTTCCTTTGGACATTTTATCCAAAGGAATTAGAACATGAAGACTGCTTGAAGTTGAAGGACTCCAAAGACCACCCAAAGGATGACCCTGAAGGGCAGGTACCCTTGCAGGGGGCTCTTGCTGACTAAAATGTAGACCTTTCTCTAGACCTCGAAGGGTAGGTCCCCTTCAAGAAGGATCAAATAAGAAAGTTGAAGGAATTACTAATGAGGATGATGGGCCCACAGTCATCAAATATAGGACAACCAACTAGCCGTTAGCTTTTAAACAATGACGGACCCAAACACGTCAAATTCATGGTAATGAAATAGCCTTTGATCTTTGCAGGCTTAAGTGTAGACCTGAATGCATTCAAAGGCCTTAAGGCCAAGGCCAAAAGGAAAAGACAAAACTATAAAGGAGAAAAGATAGCCTAAGGGCTCAAATCACAGCAGAAAGGGGGAGAGGCTGAAATATCTACACAGTAGTTATTCTAGTAGGTGGAACAGTCCAAAAAGTAGATATTTTAACTGGCAAACATTGAAGGCATGGCTTGTTGGTCTCCCTTGGAGTAAAGACAAAATGGACAGCTACGCAGACATTAGAGGGGATAGACCAGATGATCCAGACCCAAGAGGAGACATATGAGATGAAATGACACACCATAGTTAAGGTAGCTGCCCTATTTCAACATAGTCCTTTGACAAAATTGAAGATGCATTCAAAGCATTAAATGGAACATGGGTCACTCCATGGAACAAAATGCCAGTGTTTTCTAGGCTGTTATATATGGTAAATCCCTTCTTTTTATAAAGGGAGATCTTTTTGGTTATAAAAGCAAAACTCTGCCAAAATTGAGAGGCGATTACTAAGACTTTGAGCTTAGGTTGTTCGTCATATTTCTTTGTTTGAATGAGAAAGCAAGTTACTTCTAGAATTTGTGTTGTTATAGCTTATGTCATTTAGGGGATTGTTCTTATGTCTCTTTCGTGAATGTGTTCTTGTCCATTTTAAAGAAATAAGCATAACTAGTGGAAGTAATTAGGAAGGTGTCCTGAAGCCAACTGTGGAGAGATTTTGTGCCCCCATAATTGTCTTTAGTGTGTTTGTCTATTTTTTGTTTCTATGTAAAGGACCTTGGGATGACTTTGTGCCCTCATTGTGCTTCATTTTTCACTCTTGGGTAGTCGAGGTGGAGACTTTGTGCTACATCTTAGTCTACTAGTTACTGTACCTTATTACCAATTACTTGTCACTACTTGAAAGAACTCCTACTGTTTACTGCAAGATCACTTGTGAAAGAAGAGAAGTGCCTTCAGTATTTATACCAGGATTTTCTCCTTTGTTTTTGAGCATCATCTTTGAAAAAAGAGAGATGGATGGTGATACCCTACCCTTGAGTGTTATTTTTTGCTTATATCTATAGTATATAGCCCCTTTGTACTTATAGGGAACCTCCCCTTGATGAGAGGAGATATTTGTCCCATTTTGATGTGGTAAACCTGCACAATCGGTTGACCAATCTTCCTTGCTATGGTTGATCAGACCTATTTTGCTCATCAGTTAGTTGATTGACAAAATATTCACCCAACATATTGTACATGAGGAAAACATAGGCCAATTAAAAAAATAAGTTAGGTCCAATAATTTTTAACAACTTCTAAATGTAAGGGTTTTTCTAGACATATTTTGTAAAACACCTGCTAGATATTTAGTAGAAAATTTATAATTTTTTTGACACATCAACGTAGTAATAGAATAAAATAAAGTACAAAACTTGCTCCATTATCGACCTTTCTGGATCTTAAGAAATGAAGAACTAACTATAAAATGAAAGAAAATAAATTTGAATAATTAACATGAAACCAACACATTAATTTCCTCATTCCAACCACAATTTCAATTTTCAATACTCCTTTCAAAATTTCATGAATGTATATGTATAAAAATAAAAAAGAATAATCATTATTCTAAAACCACATGAATAAATAATTCATTTCCAACTAAGCATATGATAAATACATTCATATTTATTTTTAATAAATACAATAGTGATGTGGAACAAGTCTTTCCCATTAGCTAAATTAATATTCATTTGTAAATAATATTAAAGAGTTTAGATAACATGTACATACATCCAAAATTAATCGACACCTAAATCTAAACCATATACTAAATATGGAGTAGAAACTATAAAATTGAGATTAAGATGGATTAATTTGAACATTTTCCCTCTAAACATAGACTGATGAGTCCCCCACACACCTCCTAAACTAGGAGTGGCCCTTCCATTTAATGAGGGAGGTAAATAAAATAATGAAGTTCTAAACAAAACCATTTGAGAACTATGTGCAAAAATCATACAACCACCATCACATAGATTCAACATGTAAAACAAGATAACTCCACTATCTATTGACTCAATCCGAAAAGTATGCAAACTAGGAAGTATAGAGGAGGGATAGTGAAAATAATAATATCAATACTTTGGCCGAAGCATTTCACATACCCATGCACTGGGGGGATAAAAACATCATAAGTACAAAAATGTGAAATTGGGTCCTATGGTCCACTAACACAACTATCTCACACCTACTCATATCAAAAAACAATAATTGTCTAATGTTAACAAAACATGGTCTATAAACTAGGTGGATAATCACTCTAATCTTCACCAACATGGATCCTATGGCTCCTAGCTAAATAATGACTAGAAGATGACTATTATAAGTTATTTTTAATGTTAAAAAAAATATAAACAAGTGTTGGAAATAAATGTACAACATATTACACATGAACATGAAGCATAAGAATGAACAAATCTCACAATAAACACATGAGTTATGCTAGAGAAACTTGATGTGGGAAAAACTATAGTGGGTGAGTCAATTGCACTCCCATGTCACTATGAAATGTAATAAATATATAAGGTACTACCAAACATGGCCTTCATGGATAAAATTATCACTACTACTCTATCTAAAACTTGTACACAAGACTACTTTGAAAATATCAAACACTTATAAGAAATCCAACAAATCTGAACTGACCATGTATAACTAGTAAAAAACAAAAATAAAGGATCACGCTTATAACTTGAAATGGAGTAGACTTAAGACTTCCCACCATGTTTTCTGATGTCTTCTACCTTGTCAAGACCTGTATTTATACTCTTTCAAATGTGGAGTCTTCCAAAAATCTCAAATGAACCATTATTACGAGTTGTAAATTTTGAAGCCATTCCCATTCTTGTGATGAAACTCCGATGTATGCATACTAAATTTTTTGAAACCATTGAGGTGGTTTTAAAACTACCACATATAAACACCAATGATTTCATAACTACTTGGGTAGTTTCACAATGACCACCCTATAAATAGTGGGATTATTGCTATCTATGATAAACCTCTTCATTTTAATGGCTGAAACTTACTAACTTTATATGTAATTAAATTACTTCACAAATAAAGTATAATAAAAATAATAGATCACAATATAACTGAAATAGATCAAAATATATGAATAAATGACAAGCCACTTTGAGGGGGAACCTCCGAAACTTTACAATAAGAATATAATTCCTAATTTGATGATTAAATAGTAACCACTACTTCCTATATATAACATATTTATGCTAGGGAAACAACCTAAGTTGAATTTAATACTAATATGAATTATATAAATGATCATATGAATTAATTAAAGGTTATGATAGCCACAAGCCATCCACACATATTCCAATACATGTTATAGACTAAGGGTGTATCATGCCCCTCCCCTTCAGACTAATATTATCCTCAATGTTGATGATCACAAGATTCTTTCCTAATAGTGCTTCATCCTCCCATGATGAATTTTCACTAACTTGATACTTTCATTTTATTAGATGCTTTGTACTCACCCTCATCTTCAGCCTCTTAGAGTGTGTTTAAATTATTCCCTCATGTTCTAAAATTTTTCTTCCCTCCTCATCAAGCTCTAGTAACTCTGCTTGAGATGAAACTCTTTGTTTAATGACATTCCTCAATTAGGAAATATGAAAGACTAGATGTATCTTTAATGAGTGAGGTAACTATAATTGGTATGCCACACTCCAATCTTATGTAAGACTTGATAAGGGCCATAATACTTAGAAAAAGATTTTTATCCTTATTCTATTATTTAATTGACATTTAATTATATAGTTTTAAATGCACAAAATCCCAATCTATAACTTCAAAATGTCTTTCATTACAGTGTTGGTTAACTTTCCGCTTCATGCGGTTTATGCCATTGCCAATTTCTCTCTAACACTAGATAGTACCTCCTACTAGTGTTTAATGTGTTCTTAGACAACTCAAACTTTTGGCTGGAACCTCAAATATGTGGTGATGGATGGTACCCATACAATGCCAAAAAATGAGATATTTTGGATGAGGTATGCAAAGAAGTGTTATACCACCATTTAACTAGTGTGAACCATTTAACCCATCTTTCCTATTTATCTGAAGTAAAGCAATGAATATAACCCTTCAAACACTTGTTGAATGCCTCATATTACCTATTAGATTGAGAATGATAAGATAATCTAAGAGCTAACTGAGTACCAAAACATGAGAACAACTCTATCCAAAAATTATTAGTAAAGATTGGATCACAATCAGTTATTATGATCTTTGGGGTCCCATGGAGCTTCTGAACTATATCCATAAATATTGTTGCTACTATACTTAATACAAATGAATGTGATAATGCACTAAAATGGGCATATTTTATGAGTTTATCCACAACAACCATGATGAAAATTTTCCCTTCAAATTTTGATAGCCCTATGATGAAATACATGGAAACCTTCTTACACCTCTTGCTAAGATATATAGAGGTTAAAATGGACCTAGGGTCCTAATCTTTTTCCCTTTATTTTGTGAACACATCATACAATTTGTCACAATTTTTTGTACTTCCCATTTTAGCCCTTCCCAAAATAAATTCTTCTTGACTTTATGATAAGTTTTCAAGAATTTTGAGTGCCCACCTACTAGAGAAGCATGTTGTTTCCTAAGCACCTTTTGCTTAAGAGTTGAATCTAACATAGAGCATCCCCTTCCCACCCAAATTTATCTACCATGCTTAGATATTGTTGGATATTTTGAATAATATCTTGTGTAAAAGCATCATTTTCCCACTTTGATCTTGCTTCATCCATCCAATTGGCCTGTAATATGGACATGGTGTACAAAACTGCCTCTATGGACTCATCCTCCCTATATATGCGTTGTCCATGACATTTTTATTTATTTTATTGTATATGATTAATCTCAAATTCATATCACAACATCTAAAATTGGGGTGGTGTACATGGCCTCCTTCAGCTTCTCAAATTCTCAGGTGGTTACCTCATTCTAATGGAACCTGTCATTTTTCAATAACATCATGAATGGTGCTACTATCCTACCATATTTAAAAAAATGATGGTAGTATTGTGTGATCCCCTAGAATCCTTGAATGTTTTTATGATTTTTAGGCACTTTCCATTCTACCGTACCATTGATCTTATGTTGATCCACCTTGGTACCCTCATGTGACATTATGTGGCCAAAATATTCAACCTCTTTAAATTCGAAAGCATATTTATAAGGATTGACATAAAGATGGTGTTGCTCAATAATATCCCAAACTTGATTCACATGATGCACATGTTCCTCCTATGTTTTTTATATATTAAAATATCATCAAACAACACCAAGATAATTTTTTGTAAAAATGACTAAAAAAAAATTTCATTAAACTTTGAAATTTAAATGGTCTATTAGTGAGGCCAAAAGGTATCACAAAAAAATCATAGTAGCCTTGATGGGTTCTGAAACTTGTCTTATCAACATCTTCATCTCTAATTCAAATTTTATGTTAACTAGAATGAAGATCAAGTTTTTAAAAATTAACAACACCATGTTATTCATCAATAAAATCATCAATTACATGAATAAGAAACATATCTTTGATGGTGTACTTTTTGAGTTCCCTATAATTAGGATATGTACCATGTGCCATCTTTCTTAGGCACCATCACCACTAGAGATGAATAAGTGCTTTGACTATGAGAAACAATACCTATTTCTAGTATCTCCTATACCATCTTCTCAATATTACTCTTCTAAACATATAGGTACGTATAAGGCTTGATGTTGGGAGGTTGGCTCCTTGGCACTAGATGAATGACAAAATCATGATCCCTTTTAGCATATCACCAAAAATTGTTGAATGATCCTCTACAATAACATGTAGATATGACAATATAGACCCCTTTGGTGGTTGTGCCTCCATTAAAAAAAAATGAGCCACCAACCTATCTATTCCATTATTAGTAGTTTATTCATCTGACAAGGTTTCTCCAATTGTGGTGACTTTGTACGTAAACCTCATAGTTCAAATTTCATACCCTCAGACTAGAAACACATGAATAGATTATGGAAAGTTATCTCAATCATTCCCAAGGTAGTTACTCATTTAACTCACAATATAATGTCTACTCCACCTATAAGAATGGAAAAAATAGGGATATATAGTATATATTATCCCATGGAGAGTTTATTATTATATAAATTCTCATAGTAATTTATTGTGACATCATTTGAAATCATGACCTAAATTCTAGAGCTAGATAGACAAAATAGTTTGAGTGCATAACCAATTTATTGATGATGAAGTTTTGAGTACTGCCTAAGTCAATCAATACTATCATCTTCTATTATAAATTACATGACAAGAAATAGTTGTTTGTGTTTCATTTAATTCCTCCCCTAGCTCATCATCAACCTCTCTTGCTACTTCTGAACTTCCTCTTATTCTTCATTAGAACCTTCAATGTAGAACAATTTATTTTGCACATATTTATTTACTCAAATATATTTTATATCAAAATTAAAACATAACACTTTTGACCTTTTTTATTCAATTTACTGAGGTGCCAACCTAGTAGGATAAGGGAATGATGATGTTAAAATGCTACTATCTTTGATGTTAGTGAATGTCTGCCTTTTATTGAAAAATGTTTTTTCCTCTACATTGTGTGCCATTATAATAGAATTATAAACATTAGGTAGATTAAACATATGTACCTCATGTTTAATTTGGTCCTTCAAACTGCCAATAAATAGGTTGTTCAGGTTCTCATCTATAATCATCTCCATATACAAGGACAAGTTATGAAAATGATGAATATGATATTTGATTAAGCCTATTTCCTATAGCTTTCCCAACTATATGGAGTAATTATCTATCATACTTATTCTATAGTGTTATTTTAGCTCCTCCATAAAAATTGACTAGGTGATATTGACAAGTTTATTTTTATTTTGAACACACAACCATGAATACCAAATGAATCATTCAAGTTCCAGATATAAGGATGCCATGAAAACATTTTTACCATAGGGTATCTAATTTAGATCAATAAAATACTCCATTTGGTTGATCTAATTGAATAGTTCATTCCTATCAAACTCACGCATGCCCACTTCTGGTAATAGGTTCTATGACCCCAGATTAAAGCTAGCCATGGGTTGAGGTACATTATTTGGACCAAGATTGAATTTTCCCTTAGATCCAATCTGAGTTGCTTATGAGGCTAACATATTGTTGATAGAATCCATGGGATTATCCATTTGCATAGTGATGTGAGTCATATTCCATTTGAAATAATTTCACATATACTTCATTTTAGACTCTATGTTGCACATACTACCCTCTATATTGTGCAATTTCTCCTCCAAAAAATAAGGAATTATATTATAATCCACACCTGATCCAAACTATTATTCTATCTCCTTTTTGTTAGTAATTTTACCTAGTGTAAATGAATTCTTTCTATGGCCTCTAATTTATGGCCCCATCATGTTGAGGCTTGATAGTGTAGTACGTAATTTTATCCCTTGACTAAAATTTGGACAAATGAATTTGGAATTAGGTTAGCTTCAAAATAAAAAATTCAAAGAACAGACACAATCTATATTTTTCCAAAATTTCTAAAAATGTAAATATATCAAAAAAATCCATGAAATGTGGCATGTCAAACAAATTTAAAAAAAATTAAAACTATAAAAACACTAAAAAACTATCAGCAAATCCTAATATTTTAATTGTAGTATCCTTGAATAATTATCCAAATCTAGTAAATTTTTTTAGAATAATTCAAAATAGATTGTAAGATATAAGCTATTCTCCAAAATTAGGGTTTCATCCACCATTTGCCCAAATTGAAGCTCTAATACCACTTGTAATGAAATTGATTTAAAAATAGTAGACTCCAAAAATAGATCACAATATAACTAAAATAGAGACAAAGATATGAATAAATAACAAGTACTTCATGAGGGAAAACCTCCACAACCTTAAAATAAGAATAAAGTTTTTAATATGATGATAAAATACTAACCAATACCTCCTATATATAGCGTAATTGTGTTATAGAAACAACATAGGCTAACCCTAATACTAATATGAAGCCATAAAAATGATCATATGACTTAATTAAAATTATGATAGCCACAAGTTTACCACACATCTTAGTACACACTATAGGCTAAGGGCATAACACCATCACTATGAATATGTCCAGATCACCCTCACACTAACTTTGCCACTGTAACACGTATGATCTGATGTTTTGAATATGAAAGGTCTTAAAATAATGTCTTACTAGCATGAATTACATACAAATGGGCATAGTGGAAGCATCTAGTATACATGACTAGTACATTATGATCCAAATTTGGATCATACCTCCCTAATTTTGGGATTTTAAGTTCCTAAAAGTTTTAGGAATAATTTAAGTGAGGAATTTATTTCCCACATCTTTTGTAGAGTATGATTTATCCTTTCTTGGTAGCTGACCCTTTAGCCCAACCAAATAATGTTTTTATACTCCTCTTTTCATTGTCCTTTCTTTCTTCAGTAATATAACATCCTCCTCTAATTCTAAATGTATATCTAGAGTGATGTATTCAATTTAATGTAGAAACAACCATTCATCTTCATTGTATAACATATAAGTCTCAAAAAAACATAAGTTCTCAACTTAGGAAACTGATTAGATTCTCATATAAGGAGGCAAATCAAGTCTAAAAGCATATTTTCCCACTTGTTCTAGAATTTCAAATGGATCATACCTAAGAGGATTAATATTCTTATACTTACTTTTGAGCCTTTATCTACTCAAGTAAAACCATACATTATCTCCAAAAAGAAAACTATGCTTAGTGATATGTTGATCATGTATTGCTTTGTACTTGGTTTGTGACTTATTTAAGCTCTTTTGTACTTAGAAGCAAATTTGTTGAATCTTGTAAATGAATTTATCATATTTTTGGACATTTGGATCTATTTTACCATTACCTTTGTATGGTTGTCTCAAAACAACATCAAATACACATGGGGATAAGTAGCCAAATCAAGTTTCAAAAGGATATTTACTAGTAGAAGAATGCATTGCACTATTGTAAGAATGTTGAATATACACCAAATTTTCATCTCAAGACTTAGGATGATTTATATTATATGCTATCAAGATTTATACCAATTATTTGATCATAACCTCAATTTGCCCATTAGTTTGTGAGTGAAAAGCGATAGACCATTTCAACTTAGTATCCATTTTCTCCCACAATGTGGCCTGCAAATTCTTAATAAGCCTTGAGTTTGGATCTAAAATAATAGAACTAGGAAAATATAAAATAACCCAAACATAATAAAAAATAACTAAGATGCATCGTTACCTTTGAGCATCTTATTACAAGGAATAAGAATCCACATTTTAATGAACCGGTCTAGAACTAAAAAGAAATGGTCATGCCCTTTCCTTGGCATAGGTAACTTGCCCAAAAAATATAAGAAATGTTTTATCATGCCCTCGAAGGAACCAATAATGGCATATACAAACCAAAATTCCTATTACTAGGTTTGTTTATACTACATAATACACACCCACTTATGATTTTGGCAACATCTACTTACATCATAGACAAATAAACATACCTCTGTAAATGTGCAAAAATATTTGTAACACCAAAATGCCTTGAAATTTTTTAAGTATGTGCTTCCCCCATTAGCTAATTTTTTCATCCTTATGCATACAAAGTTTACAAAACTTGTAGAGCAATCAATATTGAAGATAATGCTCCTCTTTGGGCTCAAAACCTACATCTTTGGACTTCTATACTTAAATAAATGGATCCAAAATTTTTGCATCATGTTCATATCCCTCTATATAAGACACACATAAAAGGATCAAAAAGAGTTATGGTGCCCATTGTTTAAGGTAAAGGAGATATAAATAACATATAAACTAGTTTTTTAGTCACACATTTTGTATATTCGATAACCAAATGAAATTATTACAAAAATTGCATCCTCTTATAGTGTCTAGTTTTTTTAAGTTTAGTTTGAGCTTGCAAATATTGGAGAGGTTGATGATTTGGATGGATAATAATTTTATTGCCCATGAGATAGTTATTCCATTTCTTGATCGATTGAACAAGGGCATATAGTTATTTGTCATATGTAATATAATTTAGAATTACACCATGAAATAACTATGAATGGTAACATACCAACTTACCTCCTTTAACTAAGGCAACCCACATAACATAGTTAATAGCATTTGTTTTGACCAAGAATTTAAACTACAAGTTAGGCAAAGCTAATACTAAAGCATGGCTAATCTTATGTTTGAACATATCAAATACACTCTATTTATTTTTACCACACGTAAATGTCTTACCACATATTATAATGGCATGAAAAAGTGTGGCTATGGTAGTGAAGTTATTGATGAAATTCCTAAAATATATAGTTTCACCCACAAAGATCCTAATATTGATCACATTGGAAGGTTTTAGACAATTCATGATGGTATTTACCTTCTTCAAATCAATTATCTATTCTCCATCTCTAACCACATGCCCCAAAAATATAAGTTATTATTGAGAAAACCCACATTTCTTCTCACTCAACATTAAATTGTTCTCCTTCAAAACTTAATAAACTTGTCTAAGATGATTAATGTGCTCATCAAAAGTTTTGCTAAAAAAATAATATAATTCAAATATATAATGACAAAGAAATCAATAAATGGCCACATTACCTTATTCAAAAAATACATTAAATTAGTCGATGCATAGCTTAGCCCAAAAGGTAGAACCAACCACTCATACAACCCTCACCTTGTTTTGAAGGTTGATTTCCAAATGTACTCTTCTTTAATCTGCAATTGGTGATACTCAAACTTGAAATCAAACTTAGTAAAATAATTAACATGCTAAAAGTGATCAAGAATATCATCAATCCCTATAAGAGTGTAATTATTCTTGATGGTCATCATGTTGAGTTCTCTATAATCAACACACATTCTCTATGAACCATTTGTACTAGGTACTAAAATAATATGACAACCACATGGAGAAGTACTAACATGGAGTACACATTGATTAATAAAATACTCTAATTTTTGTTTTTCCTCATTGGGATTATTAACTAATTGCCTATATAACTCAATATTTTTAAGCATACTATTGGGTAGCAAATGAATTTCACACTCAATAGGCCTAACTAGTGGCAACCACATAGGCTCATGAAAAACCTCCTTGAAATGTTGCACCAACTCTCCCATACACTTCCATTCTTTGTTATTAAATATGTTACAAGAAGTCTTATGTGCAATCACTTCTTCATCTTCAATAGCTCTATGTAGTCACTCAAATTTGGTCATGGTCACTTAGTAATGTTTGTTTTCACCCAATTTCACTTTCATTGATTTGAACACTTAAGATGGACCTATTTCACAACCTCACTCTATCCTAAGCACATATATGGACTTATTTATTTATAAATTATTTTCTTACCCTTACATAAATGTTATAAACTAATAAAAACCCTTCTAAGAATATGTATGAATATCCTTGGACCCAAAATTCACATGTTTCCCTTAATGACAAAAATGTCTAGTAAGTAGCAATAATGGAAAAAGTTTATGTCCCTTATAGGACATTATTGTCCTTAGACCTTCTAACTATCACTTTTTAAATTTCAACCCTACCTTACATTGTGTTCCATATTTTTAGGATAGGTAGCTTGAGTTTTTCTCATTTTTGATTGTTATAAAGGTACACGTAAGTCACCTATTCTACCACTTGGAAATTTCAATATATAGGCACACTTACATTATTGCACATTGAGCAAAGCTTTCCTAATTTTCCCAATGTTGATTATAATCAATTGAATCAATCCAAATCTTGTTCAATCTAATCCAAAACAAAAAATGATAAAGTATTCAAGCCATATCTATAATAAAAGGATCAAATTTTCATAAAACACTCCAAGGGGGAAAACTATGTGGGTTTGATTTCTCTCTTTAGATTATTAGATCTACATAGGTAGCATTCAGTCATCCTGGAGGTGAATGAAGTCAACTCAACCTATTACACTCTTCATTTTTGTATTCATAGGTTTCAATCATTATAAAACCCTATTAAAATTTCAACTTAGAAAAAGTTATTTTTAGGTCTTACACACACATTTGAATCTCAAACATTCACACACATGCATGTTTAAGCTATCATAAATGATCATGACCTAAGTTTTCTAATTTTTGGAAAAGGATAAAATCAACTAACTTAAAATAATAGTGGTAGTTGATCCTATCCCATGTTGGATGATTATGTCCATCATTTTCAATCTCAAATTTTGTTTACTTGTAAGGTTGCTTCATGTTTGTCAGTTTTGATTGTCTTTTAGCTTCACACAGTCTGATCTCATACATAAATAGTTAAGTTTTACATTTTCATCATAGTTAGTCTTATTTAATTTAATTTCACTTTGTCAAATTCAACATTATACTTTAATTTTACCTATCAAAAGTTTATTTACAACATATATTCTATTCAATTTATCTAAATTTTGGTTAGTCATGACATTATTTCAAATTTTATTAAAAACATATTAGTGAACATGTTTTTTATTCAAGCAATGCTTCAAAAAAAATTTATAGGTTTTAGATAAATTATTGAACATTTGACACTATTGTAGAAAAGGGTGCACAGTTGCCTTAATCAGTTCTTAGCTTATTACAACTAGGCACAAACATGGTATATTCTATTTACACTCAACATTTTTACACTTGTCTGCATCGACATCAATCCATATAAGGCACATGCCTTATGCGCTCACCCAAAGTGTAGCTGAGAAGAAATCAAGGCCCATGTTGGGCTAGTTGTGTCATGACACAAGATATCATTTATGGGACTTGATCAACTCAAAGATGGTTTTAAGTAGATCCATAGGTGCAAGACTTTCATGGGCTATGCTTAGTATCCTATAGGCATAAGCCTTTTTTTTGACTAATTCTAGATTCATATGGGTGCAAGCCTTTGTTAAACTAAGCCTAGAATCATATTGGCACTTGAAGGGTCACAGGGTTACTTTCACTTTAAGTACTCATACTAGGCTCACACTTATAACAAGGATAAGAATGCTTAGCACAAGATCTATCCTCATATTCTCTACAAATTTATGATGACATAATTATTTACTATAGGGACTCCATTAATGATGTGATTCAAAAGCTCATAACCATTACTTAATATAAACATATTGAAATTACAACATTAAAATCATTTTGAATTCAAATAAAAATTCAAATATGTATAAACCAAAAAATATGATTTGATTCAATAATAATTGCCATTAATTAAATCTTAAACAATATAGAGTTCATAGCAAGAAATATGTTCAAGTTTATACTACGTAATGACCTAGACGCTCACAAGCGAGCTTGGGTGCTTACAAACGGAGCCTTCATGGCATCCATACTACTCCTAAGTTTATTGGCTATCAGATGCATACATATAGATTAGTTCAAATTCACTAGAGCTTCATTGCACTATGCTCATCTCTTTGGATCAACTGGTTTGAGTTCCTTTTATATCTCTTTAGGAACATCTTTGCTGGGGTGGAATGCACATGTTGAGTGCTGATATGGAGCCTTGGTGATCATTTTCATTGGCTTCATAACCTTGTGAACTCTACACTACAGTTTCCATGTGTCACCAATCCTAGAAGATGCCCTGAAGATCTAGGAACTAGTTAACTACCTGCCAACTAACACAAGGTATGCATTGTAACCCCTAGCTAGTGTCAAAATGCCAAAAAAATCATCATAAGAAAAATGATTACCTCACACTAATGTGGATGTCATGATATCATGAATATTATACTTACTAAAACAAGGGGCAAAACATTACCCCATAATAAAATTATAGTCCATCCTCAGACTAGGTTGTTAAGCTCTTCAAAATAAAGAACTCAAGTGTGATCTCTTTAAGCTTGATGCTAAAGTCTTCAAATCCCTTAATGGTGATCTTGATTTATTAAGTGGTGCTATCTATTTTGGTTCATACAACACTAAGATTAAGCACATTAGTATTCTCCAAATCCTTTCAAAAGGCCTCTACATTTGGTTTTACCTTTTCCACACTCTTGTCTAGGATTGCTCCTTGCTCATAAAACTTAGTCTGTAGAGTGTGGAAGAATGATTCCAAGTTCTAATCTTGTTTATTAATCTAATTATTGAGCACATTGATGCTACCCATGATCTATGCTCACTCTAACCAACTCATCGAGTACACCTTTTCCATCATCTTCTCCTTCTCCTCATTTACCTAATTTAGGCATACATCTATGACTGATTCTTGGTTGGAAAAGATCAAGAAAATGGCATATAATACATATATACCTTTCTATAGTTTTAAAAAGAGGTATTCTGCCTCTTAGATCTTAATAGCTAGCTCATTTTATAGTGCAACAAAGGGTTCTTCTTCTTCTTCTTTTTATTGCATTGGTTTAGGTTTTAACCTTAGGAGAATCTACTCCACTAATACATAGATTTTGTCAACCCTTGAGAGGTCTAAGGTATTGACACTAACTAGAAGGGATGGTTTAATAATATTTATGTAGAATTTGGTGGCTTGTGCTTCATCTTCAACTTCTTTATGAAGCCTCTTTCATTTTTTTGCCCTGTCATCATTGATGATACTCTTGTGTGTAACTTCAGTGGCCATTCTTATCAGTGCATTCCCATATCATATTGGGTTCATGGCACAAGGGTTTATAAGTAGGGAGTATTTCCCCTCATTAGGATATTTTAGGCTCAAATTAGCCACTCTAGGCACCTCAAAATAAAGCTCATCCATATAATGATCAAATACAAACATAAGTTGTTTGTGCATCCTAGTTGTGGCAACTTAGGGGTATGATGTCATAATGTAAAGGTCTTCATCCCTCCATTCTTTTTGTGCCTTCTCCATTATGCTCATATCTACATCATCCTTCTTGATGATGAACATCTCTATTTATTCTTCCTCCTCTTCACTAGTGCCACTGCTCTCTTTAGTGCTTTCTTCATGGGATTCACCTTTTCCCCTTCATCTAATTCTTCATCCTGAGGTTTCTCAATATTCACCTCTAGAGAAATTCATTTGGCTCCAACATCACCTTATTATTTTTGGGGTTATTCTATTATTTCCATTTGTTTTTATAAGGTGCTAGTATCACCTTCTTTTTATTCAAGCACCCCTTCACTAATCGGGCTTGCCTCTTGTGCAGCTTCTTCTACTTTCTTGGTGGGGAAGATTGGTGCTTGCATGACTACTTTAATAGTTGGTCCTTCACTTTTAGAAACATTCATGGCCTTATTCTCTATCTTGGCCACTTCATTTTCTTTGGTAAGTTTGCATTTATCTTCAAACACTAGTGCCTTCTCAATGTCTTCGTTGCTCAAGCCCATTTTCTTCTAAACCCTTATTTTCTCCTCTTCTATTTGTGAAGGTAGTGTGGAGGGTTATTCACTAGATGAGGATCTTGTCAGTTCCTCTACTTATTCAAGCATGATAGTTGTGCTACTTTAAAGGGCTTGCAGTACATCTTTGGAGCTTGGCTCTTCTCCCTCTTCTTCTATCTATAGGATAAATGTCCCTATTCTTTCTTCTTCAATCTCCTCTACTCTAGGAATGAGGATCACCTTTTTATCCATATTTGCCAAATTTATAGTAGGTAATGCAAATAATCCCTTAGTCTTATTCTTCTTGTGCTTCTTGCTGGAGGATGGACTCTTTGGCATGAAGGTTATATGATTTTTAGGAGCTAGGGGTGTAATTTGTTCTCCAAAGGTAGTCTTAAAATTAATGTGCTCCATGATCTCTTTAAATTTCTCTCCTCACTTCTTCTAGAGGGTATTCTCCTACATCTTTAATGTAACCTTCCATTCATCATTGATCAAGAGGGGGTGATCATCATCTTTTCCCATATTACTATCCTTCTTACATGGCTTAATTTCATAGTATAAGTTGAAGATGCACCCATTTATTATTTCTCTCTAGAGGGGATGGAGGTCCATCCTATCAGAGTCATCCTCCTCATATTTAGTGGCTTTGACTCTAGGGTACACATATTGATGCCTTAACTTACTCCTATCTTGATCCATGGTCTTGACCAATATATCTAGCTATTATGCATTGGGAATACTCCTTAACATTATCATGAAATACTTGGTAGAAAATGTGTAAGGCAACTTAAACCATTCGGGCAAGTTCCTATTTGTAAATGCTAAGCACACTACACATAAAACTTAAATTAAGGAAAAGGTCATCATTCCCACCAGATGTTGGAAAATCTCCTAAGGGATGTGCCATTTAATACCAAAGGATTTGATGTACTTGTCACACCACCCTTACACTCTTGTCTTGTAATTTTGTGAGAAGTTAGGTGGGAAAATGAAGTCTTGGTATTCATCATAGGGGATTCATTGTTGGGTGAGAACACCCATAGGTTGTTGTCATCACCATCTGGCACACCTATCTCCTCCATCACAATCAAGATCAACATATATGCCCACTTGAAGGTTTCACATGCCTTATGAAACTCGTGTACATTCTTAATAATCTCCCCAGTAATGAATTTGGAGACGTTGAATTTTATCCCTTGCAACAAGTGGTGGGCAATGCATAAGTAGGTATTACTAATGTCAGACCATCGACCACCAAGTCAAGGTTTGGAGTACCCAGTCATGTTGTTGACCTCATTTTGGGGTCTTAAATATCCTTGATAGGTAATTTGAACCCTAACTTATAGTATCCTAGAAGCTTTGTGACCCTCTTGACCTTTACTTCATCCTCCATCATTTAACAAAGGTCTACCCCTACACTTGGGAGTCTTATGATCCTAATGTCGAGGCATACTAAGATCTTCATGAACCATCCTATGAAGTAGAACTGGTCACTGTGTACACATGAGAAGAGGAATTATACTAATTCCTTTGGCATGCCAAAGTTTGGAAGCTCAAATAATTGGGTTGTGCCTACATTTACTATTTTATCTCAGATAGAGATGTCAATGAGTGTGGTGCCCACCTTCATCTTCTTCCTTATGTCGACCATCTAGTCTTGGTTCATCTCCTACACATTTCTCCTCATCTGATGGTTATAATATTTTAATTTGCACATGTGTAAAAAAAACACCCAATTTCCCCTACCATGACCTCTAGGGGAAGTTACATCTCTCTATAGGAAAGATTTGTGCTTGATTCAAAATCTATTATCATGATGTTGATGCCTTATACTAGCGATGCCTCTCATTTTATAGTGGATACTTCTTTCATCATCTACACTTTCTTGGTGTCATTTTGTGCCTATGATAGGCCTGTACTTAACCTTTTCTTACCCATTCTAAACTGGCTATTTCTAAAGTATGGTTGGTTGATCTTTCCAAATCCATTAGTGGTGCTTTACACTTCTTCATATTCATAGGAATTATGATTGTGTCTTCAACTCTCAAGCATTGTGCACCATTAATGTTATCCTTGACATTCAGTAGAACTCCTACTACCTTGTTTCTCTCTCAATTCTTTTCCACTCACCTCCTTTCCAATTAAAAGTGGAATACAATCTTATCTTGGTTCAAATATTCTCACTTGGGGGGTTGTGGGTGCTCTGGTTTTCACTATGTTAGCATTTTATAGCTTGAGGGGCTTTAGCTCTATTCAACTTTGTGTTCTAGTTTGAATTCTCAAAAATGTTTGTAACCTATTAAAGTCTATTGTTCACCCCTTTATACTATTTTTTTAGCTACCTCATTAATGGTTAGTAATTAATGGCTTGATGACACATGGATTTATTGAAATCTCCTAAACCCATGAAATATATGAAAATCCACCACCAAATTCTCATTTATTATAGATTTTGGTGCTTCCACCATCATAACATTAAATTTTATTAATGGTTTATTCGGTGAAGTGATAGGTGATTCAAATGATCACTTCTTACTGACCATTGGGTGGGTCCCAACTATCTCAACAATGTTTCTCTTGAACTTTGTTCATCTTGGCATGACCTTTGTCCTTTTTATGGCAACCTAGGCATAATGCTTCACATGCACATAATTTAGTATCCTCGATTCCATCTCTTCTTAGTGTTGCACTTCATTTTAATCACACCTCTCTTTCTTGATTTATTTCTCTAGACTTCCATGTCTCTTACTTTGGCCTTCCGTACCCCATACAAATCATTACAATAGTCCTCTAGTGCTTCATCCTTTCTTCTTGATTTCTTGCACATGAGCATCTTGTGTGCCTCCCTTCCTCGACTCATACATACATATTTATGAATCTGGTAAACTTCACGTGCCAAAAAACTTAGGTGTCTAGCCTTAGGCACTTAGAGAGCATCCGTGCTCAACTCACCTTACTAAATTTATGCATCTATGTACTAGAATAATTCCTTTGTAGGCATAAGTGCCACATTTATTCACTCAACACCAATGAATCAAAAAATGAAAAGATTTGGCTTGCACCAAATTTTATTATGGTCAAGACAAGGCAACCAAATTTTGACTAGGAAGTCAGTGTTCGATGGTGCAAGTGCTAGCTTAATGATTATAGGGATTCAATCTATTGCCATTAAAATACCTAAGGAGTACTTCACCTATCAATGTGGGCAACTTACATGCACCAGTCTCTAATATATTATGGATGACATAAGGTCTCATTCATCTAATCTATAATTTGCTTAGGTGCTTGAGGTACTTTGAGTCATATATCAAGACCAGTGCACCTTTGATAAATACTTTATGCCTGATGTGCTTATCATGCCATAGCTTCGGGCATGTTTTTTTTTTTAAAGCTCCATCTTACTTGGGTGTGTGTCTCATCAAATCACTTGAAATATTTGAAGCATGCACTTAAATATTTTTTGTCATCTAGTCAACAAATATGTGGGATACACAATGAGGGCACTCAAAATTTCATAGGTAAAATGGCCTCTACACCAAACACTAGTTGAAATGGTGTAGCCTTATTCAGGTGCTTATACGTAGTGCAATAGGCCCAAAATACTAATGACACATGATCATCCCAATATTTGTGACCAATGTTGCATATCTTTGTGAGGCATGTTCCAAATATATTATTTAATGCCTCAATGGTGCCATTCACTTGGGGATGATAAGATGTCATCTTATGTTGCAACACCATATATTCAGTCAATAGGATCTAAATGATTTCATTGATGAAGTGTGCACCACATAAATCTTATGGATATTGTTGTTGTACAATATTTAAATAGAACTACCTTATCCCGCTTGGTAAAGTAATTTATGATCACCAGAATGTTTCATGCACCTATGCACCTTACAGTACGAGTAATAGGTCCAACAAAGTCAATGGCCCATTTTTTAAATGGCATCTGTGTAAGTATGGGGATGAGAGGTACCATTATTGCCCATGTTCACTAGGTAAATTAATGCCTCATGATCAATGAATAAGATGAAGGGGTCACCAATAAATATTGCTAAAATTTTTGTAGGGTATAGACCATGGCAAGTGCCTCATGCTCACTCGTGGTGTAGTTTTATTTTACCTTGGTTAGTTTTTTACTAATAAAATAAATGGGATGATTTATTTTTCCTTTACTTGGTTTCACCAAAATGGCATCGATCACAATACCAAATGTATCAATCACAGTATCAGATGCATCGACATAGACATGGAAGGGAGTCATCCAGTTGAGAAATTATAATATCAATGTGCTTATCGGTTTGAGCTTTAGGGTCTTAAATGCATCTTCTTGCACTGCACCTTAATAAAATGGGCCACCCTTTTGTAAGATCTCTTCTAGTGGCACTGCAATCTTGGTATAGTTCCTTATGAACTTACTATAGTACCCATAACATCCAAGAAAGGTGAAAATGTCTTTTTACGTTGATAGGTTCTAGATTTGAAGGATGATGGAAATCTTCACTAGATCAATGAGTAGGCCATCCTTGTAGATGATGTACCTAAGCAAAGTGCCAAATGACATTATGAAAACACAATTATTTAGGTTTGAATAAATATGTAATTTCCTACACCTTTGCAACATAAGGTGAAATTTGTCATAGTGATCCTTCACTAACCCAAACATAGTCCAATTGTCTAAGTATACTTGGAGGAATTTGTGAATGAAGTATTTGAAAGTGGTGATCACCACTCAGAAGAACATAACTGATGTATTCTTTAACCCAAAGGGCATTATGTTTTAAGTGAAACAACCCCATTATATCACAAAAGGTATTTGGCTTAATGATCTAGGTGGATCCATGTACCATTCTATTTTTAAAAGTCTTCAAATTCTATTCAAATCATTTGCACATTGTAGTATTCATCGAGATCTTTCTAGTGCTTCTTTTGGAATGAAAAACAGAGTCTCGATGCTCAAGATATGGCTAGTTAAAGAAATCTTGTGACAGGGGGTGTCAAAAGTAACGTGGCACTATTGAAAACATGCCAAGTGGACCAATAGCCACTTGACACATGGAAAAATAATTTAGTGCAAAAAAAAATTTAGTTTGTTATTTTTATTCACATGTTGTTTGAAAATTTCAAACTTTGAAACAAGGCGCCAAAGAAACTGCCACATCACCTACCACATCATTCCACCAACCATGCATGGACCAAGTCAAATCAGTAGCCTAAGTGGGTGCCTAAGTCTTAGGCATTTGAAAAAGGAACAAACACATCTATTTAAGGCATTGAAAACTGAATTCCCAACAAATGTGGCACAAAACCAAGTCAAAGGTGCCAAAAAAGGATGGAAAACATTTAAAATCTCATGCTAAGCGCCTAAGGCTGACCTTTTCACTCTTCCCAAGAACCTAGAAAGGTGGGAGGTGGTTTTGAACTCCTGACCAACCACCTAAAAGATTAATGCCTTAACCACTTCAGCCACAGAGGTCGAAGTGTTATAAAAGGGACTAATTTCTACTTGAATAGACACAAAAAGTAGACTGTGTAAAGAGATTTAAGGAGGTTAGAGTCTTGTTATTGCTTTGTACAGCCTTGGGACATTATTTTTAGGTCTGAGAGATATTTTTATAGGCAAACAAAGATCAGAGAAGGTGAATTGAAGACTTGTATTGATTTTGGAAGCCATTTATTTCACAAAATTAATGACAATGGTCCTCAGTTCAAACGGACCCAAAGACGTAGGCTATTGAAGCTAAACTCCATTATCAATTTGCTAGTGAAATTATTTGAATTTTCTCTAATTATTATTTAGTTATGATCTTCATTTTATGTCTGGTTTAAATTTATTTATACAAAATTAAGCAAAAAAGTGAGAAATTGAAGGATCTCTTAAACGTGAACAAGTGATTTTCGAGTATACTACACTTGTATTTTCAGTTTACAGATCAGATTTTTGGTATTAGAGCAGTTGTTATTTAACAATAATTGCTAGTGTATGTTGACAAGGTTTAAATCCCAAAAGGGTGAAGGAAAACTCGTCGAGTATAATCCAGAGATTGGTTCAAGGCGTGCTTCAAGGATGGTCGAAGAAGAGATGGAATCCAAACAAGCTTTCTGCTGAGCCTTCATGGACATGAGAAGCATGGTTGAGGAACTATACCATGACAAACAAAGGAAATTCGAGAATGAAAAAGAAGGTGATTCATGAGAATCAAAAGGTAAGGAAACTAAAAAACCTTCTCCATCGAATGGCGGTAAAAAACTGTGGAATCTCTCCCTTCACTAAAATTGGATATTAAGTTTGAATTACCAATGTTTAATGGTGAAGTTAATGCCAAAAAGTTGGATAATTGGGTCAAGCAGATTGAAGTTTATTTCAGGGTCCAAAAGATTGCAGGGGATGAGTCAAAAATTCATTTGGCTACTCTTCATATGGGAGGCACAACTCTCATCTGGTGGGAGAGTAAGTTGAAGGAAGCCGAGCTTTAAAAAGGTAACTAAATTTCTACTTGGAATGAATTTATTGAAGAGCTCAGAAAGCAATTCTATCCTTTAGGCTATATGCAATAAGCCATGATGGATTGGCAAAGTTTCAAATAAGGAAAAGGCCAAAGTGTTCAAGATTATACACAAGATTTTAGGAAAAAAGATTTACTTTTGAATGTTCCTCTATACACACAAGAAACACTGCTAAAATATATAGGTGGGTTGCATAGTTACTTAAGACATATGATTCTTATGTTCAATCCCACTAAGTTAGATGCAGCATGTGTTCAAGCCACTCATTTAGAGGCTAGAGGAAAACAATCAAAAGAATATTTTCCTAAAGTAAAAAGTAAGAAATCTAATGTTAAGAAATCCAAAGGGGAAAGTTCATCAGGAAAGGGTAAACATAAATCCACTTATAATGTTAAAAAAGAAGGAAAACCATTTTGTAATCATTGCAAGAAAAATCATGATGAGTCTAAGTGTTGGAAACTACATCTTGAGTTAAGGCCTAAGAGGTATCAAAAGAAAGAAAAGAAGGCTAATGCTATGGTTCAAGACTTAGGTTCAGATTCAGGTGATAAAACTAAGATCACAGCTATGGGATTACATAATGATTTTTCTCTTTCAGTTTCTATCACTAATGCTGCATCTTCTTCTAAACAGAATTCTGTGCATGTTGATAAGAAAAGAAATGAATTGTTCCACATTAGAGTTGTTTCAAGGCATAATAAGATTGACACTCTATTTGATAGTGGTTCACAAGCAAATTTAATTTCTGAAGAGGTTGTTAAGAAGCTATGCTTACAAACCAATCCCCATCCGAAGCCTTATTCACTAGGTTGGGTGTGTGACAATGAGAGGCTACAAGTCTCACAAACTTGTAGGCTAAGGTTTGCCATCACATCCAAGTTCGTAGATGAGGTTGAATTGGATGTTGTTCCATTGGACATATGTGGGATTGTTTTGGGAAGCCCATATCTTTATGATAGAAAAGCAATCTTTTATAGAGAGGAGAATAAGTACTTACTTGTTAAGGATGGCATTGAATTTATAATTAGAGCACATCACATTAGAACAAGTCTTTCCTTGGTTACAACAGGGAAAATGAAAAGACTAGTTAATTCAAGCAAGACTTTTTGTCTCATGTTGATTAAGTCTAAGGAAAAGGAATATTCTCAAGCTTTGGCAAAGTGTGATCCTAGACACAAGAATGAATTGGTTGAAATCATTTCTACTTATGATGATGTATTTCAGGATCCTAAGGGCTTACCCCCTAAAAGGGAAGCTCAACATGAAATTTAGCTTTGCAGGATTCTCCTCTCCCTAACATTGGCATGTACAGGTTATTAGTGGTGGATAACAAGGAAATCAAAAAATAGGTAATGGATCTATTGGATAGAGGTGTTATTCATCCAAGTTTATCTCCTATTGGTTCGCTAATTATTTTGGTGCCAAAGAGAGATGGCACTTGGTGAATGTGTGTTGATTTTTGTGCTTTAAACAAAATTACTATTAAGAATCATTACCCTCTTCCTCGTATTGATGATTTGTTGGATCAATTAAAACATGCTATTTATTTCACTAAGTTAGATTTGAGAAGTGGATACCATCAAGTAAGAACTAATGAAGGTGATATTTGGAAAACCGCCTTCAAAACAAAACATGGATTGTTTGAATGGCTTGTTATGCCTTTCGGGTTGTGTAATGCCCCGACTACATTCATGAGATTGATGAATGATGTTTTTAGATAGTTCCTTGATGATTTTGTTATATTTTAATTAGATGATATATTGATTTTCAGCAAGTCATGGGAAGAGCATGTGATCCACATTAAGAATGTCATGGATGCATTACGAAGGGAAAAACTTTTTATAAAAATGTCAAAATGTGAATTTGGCAAGACCTCTTTGATATACTTGGGTTACATTGTAGGACATGGTGAATTGAAAATTGATCCTGCAAAAGTGGTAGTAATTATTAATTGGCCTACACCCACTAACACAACTGAGGTTAAAAGTTTTCTTGGTGTAGTACAATTTTGGTAAGTACTGCAAAATGAACAAAATAACATCAAATTTGACCAATCTTTAATGAAAATGAAAATTAAATGGTAGTGGTCCCATTGGACATTATAAAAGATGCTATAGCTTAGAATTGCACCTATGTGAGAGAGTTTTTAGGCTCCCTCACTTACAACTATAAGCATGGGGACAACCTTAGGATGTGGGTATCCTATAGTGAGGTTGAACCTCTAGTCTTTTTTATGAGGCTAGTTCCTCAAGTGCTTCACTTCAGCTCTTGATATCACACTAAAATCTATTGTTAGCATAAGAAAAAGGGATAAGATGATTACTTAAAAATAAATTGAAGCTAAGGGAGGTGATGCACCAAAAGTAAGTGATCCACTTGGTCTGGAGAATGACACTAATTCAGCATAAGATAAGTTTGCTTACACAACCTCCTAACCAGCTAACTTGCATAAATATTTCATAAACTAGGCTCACTAAACCATACGTGCAGCAAAGAAGGATTTATAAATCCACATTAAGCATCCATTAATGGCATAAAATCTCAAGTTCAAACCTACAACTAATTTGAAAACATCTGAAAATAAACAAGAAATAAGGATAATAAGGTTGGAAGGATGATTTTTCATAATGCTATTGTGCACAAGCTAACTCAACACAATTTTTAGACAAAGAAATATGTAAAATAATCCTTATTATTTCAAAGGTCTATTACACATTGATTTTTGAAGAGTGATTCTATCAATAGTCCAAGGATTATTTTCTTGTCTCCAAGGCCTCTATATATATATATATATATAAGGGTAAGAGAGAAGGGGAAGAGAGAGAAGCCATCTATGGTAGGAACTTTGATGTCACACTTTCTTTTTGCCCCTAAATGCACCACTCAGGATCACTCAACAATCCTCTCGAGCCCCTCCCATCTTTAAGACTTTCTTTGGTGCATCTAAAAAGTCATGTTATGAGTAGCTAGAATGTTTCTTCTTGGCATGATGCATTTAAGCAACGAATGATGATTGTAGAGAGTCAACTATGGTGGATGAGAGCCTTCATAATTTCTAGCTACCAATTGCTTGGTCTCCCCATGCTTATCAGTTATCCTTATGCCACTTGTCCTTTACTGATTAGCCCTTTTTTCTCCAACTTATGCCACGTGGTATCCTTTCATTCATTGCATCATGATTCTCATGTTGTTGGACCAAGCTTAAGTTAAGCCCTTGGAGAATCCCAATTTACTTCATGTAGAGTAATTTGGGTTCTTTGAACTCCCCAACTTTGAACTTTCCCAGATCTTTTACTTATAAAACCTTTTAAGTAAAGTACTTGGAAAAACCTGATTTAATCTATGCAGAGTAATTTGAGTTATCTAAGCCTACTTACTTCAAACTTGTCCATCTTGAATTCTTCTCACTTTGTCGCTTCCCAAGCTTTAAGAATTTAGGTTTTTAAAACTTGATTACTTCCAATGGCTAGTTGTTTAACCTAATTTTGACATCCATTGGCCCATCATTTCCTTTGGACAATTGGTCTTGGGCTTCCTTCTCATCTTATTTCTTTTGGGTGAATCTTCCAAAGAAATTTCTTTAGATAATTTGTCTGAAGGAATTCTTTCAGATTTTTGTCCGTGTCTATCTTTAGAAATTATCCTTTGAGATTTTCATAATGAACTTTCTCGAAGGGTAAGAGACCCTTTGGGCTTTCTGTATGTCCCTTTAGACTTCCACAAATGATCCTCCCAAAGGGAAAGATACCCTTTGATAATTTTGAAATAATCCTTCCAAAGGGTAACATACCCTTCAAGAAACTTGCAACTGTCCACTTGGAGAAGAAAAATCCCTTTAGATTTATGAAGTGTACCTTTAGGAAAGTTGACTAGCCCCTTTTTCTTATTTTGAGCTTTTGACTGCTCGTAACGTATGAAGTAATCAAGTAGTGCTCCTTGGAGAACCCAAAATACACTAGCCATGGGTAATTTAGGTTCGTAAACCTTAATTAATTCTACTTATAAAACATTTAGGACTTATGCACTATTGAAAACCTGATTTGCACTGTGCCTTTAGAAACTCAAAGTTGTCACTGATGGAAAACCTAAAGTCCTCTCAAAGACTTGTTATTTCCTTGCCTAAAATCTCCCTTTTTCATACTTAGGCAAATTTTAATATATGGGCCAAAAAATGGCCAATAGATAGAGAATTAGCCTTAAAGACCACCAATTTTACTTGTAATCGATGGGTTAAGGAAGCATATGATACCATTTTTCAAAGGTGCTACTTGGTGCATACACAAATGCCAAAACTAATAAAGACAAGCTAGGTCTAGATTGATCGCACTTTTAAAAGGTGGGTCCCTTGTGCTAGGAAAAAGGTAAAGATAGTGTTTTGCCTTAGTAAGGGCAAACTTGAAACACTCCTAATATACGAGGGGAGTAATCCTTTGGAGGACTATCTTCGTGACCTCAAATCATACATCCTAAAAGAGGTAGATAGAATGGGCACACTAGTATATATATTAAAGAGCACTATCACTCATTAGTGGGCAATGCAAAAGCCTAGATTACCAACTTGGCTAGATTTAAAGGTAACCATTTACACTAGATTAATAAAGAGAAAAGAAGACATGCACATCTCAGCCTACTTTGGCAATGCTGGCCCTATAGCATATGAGCACCTTTGTAAAGAAGCATGAACTATCTGTAGTGAGAATGCTCCAAAGAATTTATGGGTGCACAACTTTTATAAGACCTTAAAGACTTGGGCATGGGCATGGTACATTATCAATGAGATGCACCATGAGACATCCAACTGGGATACACTTAAGTAACAATTTGTTCACACCTCTTTTTCTTCACAAAACCTTGAATTGATTGAATTTATTGATCCACTATAGGGGGTTGTTGTATATCAGGAAGTGTCCTAAAACATTGACCTTTGAACTACCTATAGTGGATCAATCAATTCAAGGTTTTGTGAAGAAAAAGAGGTGTGAACAAATTGTTACTTAAGTGTATCCCAGTTGGATGTCTCATGGTGCATCTCATTGATAATGTACCATGCCCATGCCCAAGTCTTTAAGGTCTTATAAAAGTTGTGCACCCATAAATTCTTTGGAGCATTTTCACTACAGATAGTTCATGCTTCTTTACAAAGGTGCTCATATGCTATAGGGCCAGCATTGCCAAAGTAGGCTGAGATGTGCATGTCTTCTTTTCTCTTTATTAATCTAGTGTAAATGGTTACCTTTAAATCTAGCCAAGTTGGTAAGCTAGGCTTTTGCATTGCCCACTAATGAGTGATAGTGCTCTTTAATATATATACTAGTGTGCCCATTCTATCTACCTCTTTTAGGATGTATGATTTGAGGTCATGAAGATAGTCCTCCAAAGGATTACTCCCCTCGTATATTAGGAGTGTTTCAAGTTTGCCCTTACTAAGGCAAAACACTATCTTTACCTTTTTCCTAGCACAAGGGACCCACCTTTTAAAAGTGCGATCAATCTAGACCTAGCTTGTCTTTATTAGTTTTGGCATTTTTTGTATGCACCAAGTAGCACCTTTGAAAAATGGTATCATATGCTTCCTTAACCCATCGATTACAAGTAAAATTGGTGGTCTTTAAGGCTAATTCTCTATCTATTGGCCATTTTTTGGCCCATATATTAAAATTTGCCTAAGTATGAAAAAGGGAGATTTTAGGCAAGGAAATAACAAGTCTTTGAGAGGACTTTAGGTTTTCCATCAGTGACAACTTTGAGTTTCTAAAGGCACAGTGCAAATCAGGTTTTCAATAGTGCATAAGTCCTAAATGTTTTATAAGTAGAATTAATTAAGGTGTACGAACCTAAATTACCCATGGCTAGTGTATTTTGGGTTCTCCAAGGAGCACTACTTGATTACTTCATAAGTTACGAGCAGTCAAAAGCTCAAAATAAGAAAAAGGGGCTAGTCAACTTTCCTAAAGGTACACTTCATAGATCTAAAGGGATTTTTCTTCTCCAAGTGGACAGTTGCAAGTTTCTTGAAGGGTATGTTACCCTTTGGAAGGATTATTTCAAAATTATCAAAGGGTATCTTTCCCTTTGGGAGGATCATTTTTGGAAGTCTAAAGGGACATACAGAAAGCCCAAAGGGTCTCTTACCCTTCGACAAAGTTCATTATGAAAATCTCAAAGGATAATTTCTAAAGATAGACACGGACAAAAATTTGAAGGAATTCCTTCAGACAAATTATCTAAAGAAATTTCTTTGGGAGATTCACCCAAAAGAAATAAGATGAGAAGGAAGCCCAAGACCAATTGTCCAAAGGAAATGATGGGCCAATGGATGCCAAAATTAGGTTAAAAACCTAGCCATTGGAAGTAATCAAGTTTTAAAAACCTAAATTCTTAAGGCTTGGGAAGCGACAAAGTGAGAAGAATTCAAGATGGACAAGTTTGAAGTAAGTAGGCTTAGATAACTCAAATTACTCTGCATAGATTAAATCAGGTTTTTCCAAGTACTTTACTTAAAAGGTTTTATAAGTAAAAGATCTGGGAAAGTTCAAAGTTGGGGAGTTCAAAGAACCCAAATTACTCTACATGAAGTAAATTGGGATTCTCCAAGGGCTTAACTTAAGCTTGGTCCAACAACGTGAGAATCGTGATGTAATGAATGAAAGGCTACCACGTGGCATAAGTTGGAGAAAAAAGGGCTAATCAGTAAAGGACAAGTGGCATAAGGATAATTGATAAGCATGGGGAGACCAAGCAATTGGTAGCTAGAAAGTATGAAGGCTCTCATCCACCATAGTTGACTCTCTACAATCATCATTCGTTGCTTAAATGCATCATGCCAAGAAGAAACATTCTAGCTACTCATAACATGACTTTTTAGATGCACCAAAGAAAGTCTTAAAGATGGGAGGGGCTCGAGAGGATTATTGAGTGATCCTGAGTGGTGCATTTAGGGATAAAAAGAAAGTGTGACATCAAAGTTCCTACCATAGATGGCTTCTCTCTCTTCCCCTTCTCTCTTACCCTTATATATATATATATATATATATATATATATATATATATATATATATATATATATATATATATATATATATATAGAGGACTTGGAGACAAGAAAATAATCCTTGGACTATTGATAGAATCACTCTTCAAAAATCATTGTGTAACAGACCTTTGAAACAATAAGGATTATTTTACATATTTCTTTGTCTAAAAATTGTGTTGAGTTAGCTTGTGCACAATAGCATTATGAAAAATCATCCTTCCAACCTTATTATCCTTATTTCTTGTTTATTTTCAGATGTTTTCAAATTAGTTGTAGGTTTGAACTTGAGATTTTATGCCATTAATGGATGCTTAATGTGGATTTATAAATCCTTCTTTGCTGCATGTATGGTTTAGTGAGCCTAGTTTATGAAATATTTATGCAAGTTAGCTGGTTAGGAGGTTGTGTAAGCAAACTTATCTTATGTTGAATTAGTGTCATTCTCCAGAACAAGTGGATCACTTACTTTTGGTGCATCACCTCCCTTAGCTTCAATTTATTTTTAAGTAATCATCCTATCCCTTTTTCTTATGCTAACAATAGATTCTAGTGTGATATCAAGAGCTGAAGTGAAGCACTTGAGGAACTAGCCTCATAAAAAAGACTAGAGGTTCAACCTCACTATAGGACACCCACATCCTAAGGTTGTCCCCATGCTTATAGTTGTAAGTGAGGGAGCCTAAAAACTCTCTCACATAGGTGCAATTCTAAGCTATAACATTTTTTGTAATGCCCAATGGGACCACTACCATTTAATTTTAATTTTCATTAAAGATTGGTCAAATTTGATGTTATTTTGTTCATTTTGCAGTAGTGGTAGCATTCATTCTTCAACATCTGGTGACTCCAAAGAACACCTAGCTATCTGGTGGCAGATCAGTAGCTATATTTCATGCCAAAGGTGACTAAAAGATTGACTTCTATAGGTATTCCTTTTCAATTTGTTGAATTAACTTTAAATTGAGCAAGAAGGTTAAGGTTCACCCATCTCACCCTTACGTAAGAAGCTATCCTCCTAAACCAATCATAAATTATACCTACACAAAAAGATCTTTATCAGCCCCTCTTGCTACTATGATTCCCTAATGACATTTTTTGGGCTTCAAAAGCCAAATCCCTTTAAACTTACTATAATATGATACTATGCCAATATAATCCCTCAAAAGTGTTCCTTATTACATAGGAGACCAAGATGTAACTCTTATTGAGCACATAATGGACATAGCCAACTTCTGAAATATTCATAATATCACAGTGGAAAATGTGGTTGTTAGGATATTGGTTGTATCTTTCAAAGGAAAGGCATTGGATTGGTATAGGGGAATAGCTCCTAATTCTATCCATTCATGGGATGAGCTGAGAATAACCCTATGTAAAAGGTTTATAGATAAGAGTGATCATCTGTCACTTGCAAAGTAGCCGATCACAATCAAGAGAGCTCCTCATGAAGTGATGTAAGACTTCAATACAAGATTTTAAAAGGCATGAGATATAATTCTAGTAGTTGTTATAACATCTCCAAACTTTATTTTCTTGTATTACTTGAAGGCTCTAAATAATGACATAGCTGTAATGATTCAGTCTATGGGTGGAGACATACTACCCGATGTATATGAAGTGGCCATCAAGGTAGAAAATTGTCTAGTTTAGGTCAAAATGCTTACTCCCAGACCTCCCATGCCTCTTTTTCTAGAAATCAGACCACCTCCTATAGTCATTCCTCCACTTGATGTTATACTTCCAATGCTAAAAATAATTGTTGTGCCTTCACCTAAGAAAGAAAAGGCTTCTACTAGTGGATCTAATGACTCCTAAGAGTAGAAGAATTAATTAGAATTGAAAAGCATGCTCTAATCCTTGGGGAATGATGTGGTCAATGTCAAGAGGTAGCATGCTTATAACAAGCCTTATCAAGCTCCATATTAGCCTTAGTAATAGCCTTATCAAGCTAATAGGCCACCCTACAAAGGAGGTTTCCAAGGATAGGGGCATCTTAACTATGCTAGGCAACATAATTATAATCTGAATGCTGTAGGCCTTTCCAAGTCCTTGGTCCCAATTCAAAACAATGTGGCTTAGGAGGCTGAAGGGATGATGCCTTGGAATCATTTTTTTGGATAATATATTGTCCTAACTAACAGATCCAACCAAATGTTCAATGATCAATGGTAGTAGGTTGTTGCTTATGGATATAACTAAGCTCTTATGGCCTAAAGCATAGATGTGCCCATACTAACAAAGCAAGAGAATCCTCCATAAGAATAAGGCTTGGATCAGGGGTCAAACCATCTAGAAGCCTCAATGGTCATCAGTAAGCAAGAGGAGTGCTATGTGTCAAATCAATAGGCCACCCCCAATCTAGCTTATGTTCCAGTCTCAATAAAAACAAGGTTTAAGAGAAGGAATATGGGTAACAATCAGGAAGCTTTGAAAGAACCTCTTGTCACCGCTCATTTACTAACAAAGCCAATAACAGTTTCTCCCAAAACCTAAGCAAAGGCTAGGGGTATGCCAATCAACATTGTGGAATAAATGAAGAAATCTAGTGTGAGTGTGTCAATATGGGACATGCTTTCCATGCCCAACCAAGTAAGCATTCTTTAGGAAGGTTTATCCAAGATGAGTGTTTCTACAATTGCAAGTAAGAAAACAAGCAAGGAAGCTAAAATTTTCACCAATGTAGCCAAGAGTCCTTTGGGAGAAAGGTTAAGTAGTGTGACCAATACCCATCTATTCTACATTTTATTAATCATCGGTGACTCCTTAGTACATAAATGCTTGGTAGATAGTGGGGCCAACACCTCAGTCATGCCAAAGTCTATTGCTGACCAACTGAACCTCAAGTATGAGCCACACACCAAGGGAGTCCTATAGCTTGATGGTTCTTCCATAAAGACATTAGGTATCATCAAGAATTTAAGCCTAACCTTGCATGCTTATCCTAGCATGTCCATGGTGCAAGATGTGTTAATTTTGGATGTCACTCCTCACTTTGCATTATGTGTTTTTAGAGAGTTCATAGCCAAGATTGGGGGTTACCTTATTACAGATTGGTCTTACATGGAATTTAGAATAAGGTATGGGACTAAGGTCTTGATCAAAGCCAAACCTATAGCATAATTCCACATTAAACCCCATCAGCTAGATAACATAAACCTTAATTTTACCATCCTTGATGAGGGTGAGTTTACAATTGGCCAGGAGCTGAACACTCATCTTGAAGAGGTTCCAAACTTGTTCTTGGATGAGCTAAGGGGAGATAACCAATTTTTAAAGCCTTTGGAAGGTGTTGAGGGAAGAGACATGGGTGTCTATCTGCTACATGAAGATAATCAGCCCATACTTTCCCTCATTGGACCTAAAGAAGACCCCAATGGTTTATGGAAGTTATTCTTTGATGGATCAAGGAGCAAAAGTGGTGAGGTGCTAGGGCAATGTTGGTTTCGCCTTTGGGTACTAAGCTTTTCTCTTCCTATAGGTTTCATTTTAGTTGATCTTCAAATGTAGTATAATATGAAGGCTTGATCTATGGCCTTCAATGGGCCAATAAAATAGGAATCAAACTATTGTAAGTTTATGGGCACAACAAACTCATAATAAACCAAGTTAGATGTTTGAACGTTACAAAGAATTATTTGATGAGGTCTCAAAAAAATTGAGTGTGGGACCTAATTGAATATTTTGAGGCCTTTGACATTCAATCTATCCCAAAAAATCAAAACCAACATGCTGATAGGCTGGTAGTCATGAGAGCTTAGTTTAACATTCCAAGTGAGTTGAAAGAAGCTAAGGTTCAACCACATGTCTAGATGGTGGTGAGGCCATCAGTGTCAGATAATGAAGTTCACTGGTAGGTTTTTGAAAGTGACAAGAAAATCACTTAATTTTTATATCAAGGAGCTAAGTTTTCATCCTTTAACCAAGCTAAATTATAGCATCAATATGAGGATTAGATTATTCAACTAAAGTTGAATAAACTTCCTAAGGGGTTGGTTACACTTGAGGGCCTTTTTCATGAAGGAAACCATATGAGAAAATAAAATGCAATAATATCAACTAATGAATAAAACTATGAGAGAGTCCTCATCTTTAAAGACAAGCTTCTCAAGCTTGGAAAGGTAAGTAGCAAGGCTGAGAGGCATGCCTTCATAACACTTTGCCAAGAGTATGCAGACATTTTTGCTTGGGAGTAAAATGACATAAAAGGTTTTGGTCTTGAGTTAGCTCAACATACCATAGAATTGGAGGCCAATGCCAAGCATGTGAGGCAAAAGAAAAGGCTCATTAACCCCAAAATATAAGAGCTGATAAGAAAGGAGCTAACCAAGTTAATCGAGTCTAGGATGATCTTTTCCATCAAGCATTCATTATGGGTAGCCATATTGGTGCCTATAATAAAAAAGAGTGGGGATATTAGGCTTTGTGTAGACTTCAGAGATTTGAACAAAGTCTCCTTGAAGGATCACTACCCTTTACCATCCATGGAGCAACTTCTCTAGGTAGTTACAGGGTCAAAATGCTTTTCTTTATTGGATGGATTTTATAGCTAAAACTAAGTTTGGGTGAAAGATAAAGATCAGTCTAAGAATTACTTCACCAAAAAATGGGGCATGTATACATACCAAAAGATGCCCTTTGGTATATCAAATGCTGGCACAAATTTCCAAAGAGCCATGGACATGTCTTTCAAGAGGCTGCTAAACCAAATGGTGCTGGTTTACTTGGATGACATCATAGTTTTATCCAAAAATGACAGTGAGCATATGAACCACCTGAGGTTGATTTTTGAAAGGTGCAAAGAGTATGGGATTTCATTGAATCCAAATAATTACATGTTTATCATACATGAAGGTAAGCTACTGGGCCACATCATCTCAAAAGAGGGGTTGTCTATTGATCCTGAGAGAATAAGTGCCATCTTGGCCTTATCCTTGCCCAAGAATAAAGAGGGACTCCAAAGTTTCCTTGGAAAGATAAACTTTATGAGAATATTTATCCTAAATTTTGCAAATTTGGTCAGATCTATCACTGTTATGTTGAAAAATAACCAAGTGTTCACCTAGTCAAATAAAGGCAAGTTAGCATTTGAGGCTATCAAGAAAGCCATAACTCAAGCACCCACACTTATGAATCCTAATTTCTCAAGGGATTTCATATTATATGCTTTTACCAACATTGATAATATATCAGCTATGCTGATGCAAAGAAATGGTGAAGGACTTAAGCAGGCATTAGCATTTTTCAATTAAGGGCTTGAAAGTATGAGGTGAGGTATACCTTTATAGAAAAACAAGTATTTGTAGTAGTAAGGAGCCTCAAGAAGTTCAAGATAATGCTATCTAAAAGCAAAATCCACCTTATGTTGTCTCATCTTGGGGTAAGAGACTTCCTTCTTAACAATGATTTGAGTGAAAAAATAACTGGTTGGATTACTAAAGTCCTGGAGTACGACATGGAGATCAAGGTCACTAAGCTAGTAAGAGGTAAAGGCTTATGTGATCATATGGTTGATGAATTTCATGAAGACAAAGAGGTCATATTGGTAACACAAGATAACCTACAAGTAGATGCACCTCCACCTCACACTAGTTGGGTCCATGATATGGCACACTTTCTATTAACAAGTGAATGCCCTCAAGGTATGGACAAAGCTAAAAAAAGGTATGTCAGACTTTAGTCCATACCTTATGATTTATTTGATGGGGTTTTGTTTAGAAGAGACCTCAATGGAGTGCTTCTAAGTTGTGTAGATGATGATCAACTAGCCAAGCTTTTGGGGCATTTCTATGATGGGCATGTAGGAGGTTATTTTACTCCAAGAACTACTACAACAAATATGATGAGGGTTGGTTACTACTATCCCAACCTATTCAAGGATGCTTATGCATGGGTGAAGAGGTGTCAAGAATATGCTCTTTTCATAGGTCAACAAAGGTTAGTAGCTTTCCCTCTCAACTCGATTCAAGTGGAGAAATCATTCATGTAGTGGGGTTTGGATTTCATTAGTATGATCAACCCCCCATCAAGTGTAGGGCATAAGTGGGTGCTTACTACAACTAATTAATTCACCAAGTTGGTGGAAGCCATTACATTGAAGGAAGCCAATAAAAGTACAGTCTTAGATTTCTATGACAATATTGTGACTAGGTTTGGTGTTTTGTCCACTATCATATCTGATATTGCATTGGCTTTCCTTGGTTTGAAACCAAGTGAATGGGTTCTCAAAATAGGCATCTACCTTAGTACTTCCTCAAATTATTATCCTCAAGGAAATGGATTGGCTAAGTCCACAAATAAAAATTTGTTAAGGATTATCAAGAGTACCATAGAGGAGAATCAGAGGACGTGGCACACCAAGTTGAAGACAACCTTGTGGGTTGATTGAGTAATTCCTAAAGTAGCTATTATAAATTCTCCATATGTTATAGTATATGGAAGGGATGCCAAGTTACCCATTTCCCTTGAGCTACCTATATTAGAGATAGCCCATCAACTGGAGCTACTAGAAGATGAACCCATAAATGTGAGATAGGTAGAACTCATAGAACTTAAAGAGACAAGGGACCTTGCAATGAATATGCTGGAGGCACATCAAGCTTAGGTCAAAAAGGACTTTGAAAAGAGAGATACAATAAGGAATTTTCAAGAAGGAGACTTGGTTCTCAAATGGGACTCAAAAAAGGCCAAACTAGGCAACCATACCAAAATTGATAGCTTGTGGAATGACCCTTATTTGATCTATGGATACAAACATCATAATGTTTTTCAGCTCACCCAACTAGATCAAGAGGTATTACCCATCCCAGTCAATGAGATTCATCTAAATCCATGTTAGTAGAAGATTTTACACCCATTGTATATTATTGTACATTTTGTATAACTTTTCATATTTTTTCTCTAAGTGCCTTATGCAAATCTATTTCAGTTGTGTGTTTTCCCTTCCCTAAGTTCCCTAGGCACAATTTGTTTCATTTTGGTTGTTCTTATTGATTGAATCGATATTTATAGATAAATCCAAATTTGTACAAAAGTAGTGACTCCACACCCAATGGATTGAATGAAGCAAATGAGTTGGGTTCTCAAGCATAACAAGTATGCTTCCTTGTAAATCACCTAAAAATGTTAGCCATTTTTTGGCCCACATATTAAAATTTTCCTAAGTATGAAAAATAGAGATTTTAGGAAAGGAAATATCAAGTATTTGGGAGGACTTTGGGTTTTCCATCAATGACAACTTTGAGTTTCTGAAGGCCCGTGCAAATCGGGTTTTTTGTAGTGCTTAACTCGTAAATGTTTTATAGGTAGAAGTAATTTGGGTTTAAAAACCTAAATTACTCATGGAAAATGTATTTTAGGTTCTCCAAGGAGCACTACTTGATTAAGTCATAAGTTGTGAGCAGTCAAAAGCCTAAAATAAGCAAAAGGGGCCAGTGAACTTTTTTGAAGGTACACTTCATAAATATGAAGGGCTTTTTCTTCTCCAAGTGGATAGTTGTAAGTTTTTCGAAGGGTATGTTACCCTTTGAAAGGACCATTTCAAAATTCCCAAAGGGTATCTTTCCCTTCGAGAGGATCATTCACAAAAGTTTGAAGGGACATGCAAAAATCTTGAAGGGTCTCTTACGCTTCGAAAAATTCCATTGTGAAAAGCTCGAAGGATATTTTCCAAAGATAGACACGAACAAAAAGTTTGAAGGAATTCCTTCAAACAAATTATCTAAATAAATTCCTTTGGGAGATTTTCCCAAAAGAAATAAGCCAAGAAGGAAGCTTGAGACCAAGTGTCCAAAGGAAATGATGGGCCAATAGACATCAAAATTAGGATAAGCAACTAGCCATTAGAAGTAATCGGGTTGAAAAAACCTGAAGTCTTAAGGCTTGGGAAGTAGCAAAGTGAGAAGACTTCAAGATGGACAAGTCTAAAGTAAGTAGGCTTAGAGAAACCAAATTACTTTACATAGAGTAAATTAGGTTTCTCCAAGTAATTTAATTAAAAGGTTTTATAAGTAAAATATCTGGGAAACTTTGAAGTTGGGGAGTTTAAAGAACCTAAATTAATTTGCATATAGAAAATCAAGATTCTCCAAGGGCTCGACTTAATCTTGGTTTAGAAAGGCAAGAATGATGATGCAAAGAATTAAAATCTACCACATAGTGTAAACTAGAGTAAAAAGGGCTAATCAATAAAGGACAAGTGGCACACGGATAACCAATGAGCATGGGAGAGTCTATGCAGCTGGTAGCTAGAAATTATGAAGGCTCTCATCCACCATAGTTCACTTTTTGCAATCACCATTTAATGATTAAATACATCATGCCAAGAAGAAACATTCTAGATGCTCACAACATGATTTTTTAGATGTGCTAAAGAAAGTCTTAAAGATGGGAGGGGATAGAGAGGATTGTTGAGTGATCTTGAGTTGCGCATTTAGGGAGAATAAGAAAGTGTGATGTCAAAGTTCCTACCATTAGTGATTTATTCTCTCTTCCCCTTCTCCCTTCCCCCTTTTATTTATATATAGAGGACTTGGAGCCAAGAAAATCATCCCTAGACTGGTGATAGAATCACTCCTATGAAAATCTATATGTAAAAGACCTTTGAAGCAATAAATATTATTTTACCTATCTCTTTATCTAAAAATTATGTCAAGTTAGCTTGTGCACAATAACATTATGAAGAAGCGTCCTTCCAACCTTATTATCCTTCTTTCTTTCTTATTTTTAGATGTTTTCTAGTTAGTTATAGGTTTAAACTTGAGCTTTTCGACCATTAATAGATGTTTAATGTGGATTTATAAATCCCTCTTCACTTCACGTATGGTTCAGTGAACCTAGTTTATGAAATATTTATGTAAGTTAGCTGGTTAGGAGGTTGTGTAAGCAAACTTATCTTATGTTGAATTAGTGTCATTCTCAAAACCAAGTGGATCACTTACTTTTAGTGCATCACCTTCCTTAGCTTAGATTTATTTTCAAGTAATCATCTTATCCCTTTTCTTTATGCTGACAGTAGATTTTAGTGTGAGATCAATAGCTAAAGTGAAGCACTTGAGGAACTAACCTCATAAAAAATCCCAGAGGTTCAACCTCACTATAGGATACACACATCTTGAGGTTGTCCACATGCTTATATTTGGAAGTGAGGGATCCTGAAGAACTCTCTTACAAGGGTGCAATTCTAAGTTATAACACTATCTTCCCAAGAGAGGACTTCTTTATCATTGGGGTTTAAAGTCTCAGTGCCTTGAGTCATGATGTTATAGATGTGGTTTATCTCATCTCCAATGTCCATGCTATTGACATAGGGGGTCCTTGGTCATTTGAGAGGGGTATAAATACCCTCTTTTTCATTATCAAATGTCATGTAGTGCTTTTTGAAGTGTATATCTGCATTGTTTGCATAACACCATGGCCTTCCTAGAAGCATCAAGTAGTTATCTTGCTTTGCTAATTTGATTACTTCAAAGTTAACATAGAATTTGATGCCCATGATATCTACAACTACGCTCTTCATAATTTTTATTGGCTACACCTGGGTCTTATTGTCCATGAAGAGTACATGAGGGGAAGGCCTCAAGGCTGGCCTACCCATTTTATCCTAGGCATTCTTGGTCAAGATGTTGACCTAAACACCTATATCTATAAGGACCTCACTAATAGATCATTCATCAATAGTGGCATCCATGAAGAGTTCTTAGTCATATTCAACATTTTGTGTATGCCAAAATTCTCATGCCCTCTCCATGTGTGGCATGGTGACCTCAACTTGCTTTTGTCCTACATTCCCCAGAAGTAAGTTCTTCAATAAGGGTAGCATTCCCTCTATTTTTAAGAGGTGTAAGATCTTAATTAATTTTTGTATCTCAACTTCCTATCTATCCTAATTATTTTGAGAGGCAATATCATGTGCTTCTAGGTCTTACACTAATTATAAATCCCCTCGTAGGTTTTATATGACACTCATAGCTTGTTGTAATACATCTTTCTAGTTCTTCAGGTTTGGGTATGATGTAACTTTGGGTTCAGGTTGCATTATGTGCTCAGTATGACCCTTATCCCCATATTCTAAGCATAACTTAGGTATTGGTGTAATTGCTAGTCAAGTGGTGAATCCACTACAATTAGTTTCCTGCATCTTGATTGTCTTTGTGCAAGTTGGTTATGCCTTTAAGGTCTATTTTTCTATTTTTGGATTGTACCTGATCATTCTTATACTCATGTCTTTGCCATGCCTACCTTAGGTCAAATTTTTGTACAAGTCAAGGAATTATTTAACCTTATGGGACCCTTGATAATACCCACATGTGGGATGTGTAGGACAGTCATGCTGATAATGCTCTATCAAGCCACACTTATAACATGAGTGTAGTGGGAACCTTTTACCATCGTATCCTCCACCTCACCCTATAACACCTCGTTACATCCAAAAACCTATATTATATTAGCCATATCCTTTATTTCTTTGCTTATCCTACCCTTTAACTATTGTGGTGGTATGTCATACACCTCTTTCCATGTTCTCATGCATTTCATCAATCACCCAATAATCAGTAGTGTATGGGTGTAGGCATCACACAACTGATAATAGATTGTTGTGTTGACTTGGATGGTGAATTGAAATAAAGGGAAGTTATGGATGTTATGTTCCTCTTGATAGACTTCATAGCTAATAATCAAGGTGTGCACATTCATTCATTGGTAGTTAGTCTTATTATGGCCTTTCACTTTACAGTTGGTACACCATAGTCCACTTTGAGCATCATGTGATGAGCTAGTGGTAAGATTTTAGAGTTAGGAGGCCATAGATGTAATCTATGCCTCCATAAAAGGGTTGATCCTAGTATCTATTCCTACCTCAGCTCTGGGCATGGATTCAAGCACTTTGTGAGGTTCTGTAAAAGTCTTCATGAAAATCACTCTTCAAAATGGCACTAACAACCCTTCAATTAACCACTACACATATGGGGAATGGTAAATATCATATGGAAGCTTTGATAGGAGGGTATTTAGCCTTGTATTATATAGGTGCACTCTTTCTTATAGTCCTTGGGTAATCTATTTTAGTGTGGTGATGCTCTGTTGTTCAAACTCTAGAATGTCAAATTCTTTCAGGAATACATCCATTAGGGTGTCATAATCGACCATAGCCTGGTTAGGATCAAATTTCATATATTAGGTTTGGGTATGATTAAGTAGAATGATCATAAATTAGGTATCCTTAAACTCTAATTGGTTTAAGCTCCACTCATGCCACTATAATTTACACTTCAGTACATGCTCTATGGCATTCTCTATGTCATGATACTCTGGCAAGTGCATGGCCATTTCACAGTGGATTTGCTATGGGGGAAATCGGTATATGAGCTAATTATTCCTTTGATGTCTATCTTGGTAGAGGTCCTTAAATTCCTCTAACCATAGGTTTAGGCACTAGTCGTATTGGTACTACTAGCATAGTTGACGTTGATGGTGTTGTGATACTTGCTTGTGGCATCAAACTAATTCCTATGGGCTATTGTCCACTTTGCATTGCTAACATTAGCTAAGCTGGTATATTTATTCTTAATTTCTATTGTGGTGAGCTAGCACCCATTGGTCTAGAGGTAATTATGTTCACCTCCTTATATGAAATAATTTATTCAATCACAAAGTTGTACTCCAAGTCTAAAAAATGTCAAGTATCTAAGTTGTCAATAGAGTCAATTATTACTTTTATACTTTTCTCAAGTAGGGGATCTAACATGTGAGCATGCACCATAGGTTCAAATTGGGTAGGAAAATCAAGCATATTTTTAGACAAAATCTTATAGGAACCCAACAAATTCTTCACTTGTCAAGCATTGAGCTTGATCCATTGCTTCATTGTATCTTTCATCCTCTCATTATTATATTTCAAGAGATCCTTCCCCATGCCATTCTTGCTTGCTACAGGTTCTCTTGGCACTTATAAGTTCCATATCTTCCATTAGTCTATGTTATTTCTTATTATAGGTATATCTTTTGAGCTCTCGGGTGTCAATTTGCTCATCTCCTTCTATTACGCTTCACCTACACTTCCCCTTTCCCCCTTTACATTACACATACATGAAAGGACTTTAGCCTTCCTTCCCTAAAGTTTCAAAACCATAATACACCATTAGATTTTTGATATTTTCACTGAATTCCTTCACAAATGTGGCTTTAGGATTGTGCAAAAACTGGTACTCTACTTCCTTAGGACACAAGTATGTTGAGACTACAAACTCAATTATGTAACTATTTAATGATCCTTGCCACTATTTATCTACTACTCTAGTCCAAGTGGCATCTAGGGTCTCAATTCTCTCTAAGAACTCCTTCATCCACTTATAACACTATCCATATATTCTTTTATATGGGTTGAATATACAACCAACCACTGGTACACATACTTAGGTAGCTCACAAAAAAAGACCTCGTATAGAGCATCATATAGGTTATTTTAAACCCATTTTCTTGGATTTTGTCCTTTATAGGATAGATGCTTCAATGTAAAGCTATATTCCACCTATTATAGCCAATGCTCAATATTTTTGAGGGAGATTTAGTATATCATTTTGTTGCACCATCACAACAATAAAATTCAATACGGGTCCTGGCAATAGAACCAAAAATGTTGTAAAAAAGGGTGTACAATTGTCATAGTTAATTATTTTCTTATTACAACTAGGTGAAAACATGTGATATTCCCTTTGTAGTCAACATTTTTACACTTGATTTTGTTAGCATCAATCCACATAAGGCACATGCCTTATGCACTCACCTAAAGTGTAGTTGAGAAGGAACTGAGTCTTACATTAGGCTAGTTGTGTCATGGTACAAGATATCAATTATGGGACTTGATCAACTCAAATAAGGCTTTAAGTAGATCCATAGGTGTCAGCCTTTCATAGACTATGTCTAGTGGCATATAGGCACAAGCCTTTTTGTGGACTAATCCTATAGTCATATGGATGCAAGCCTTTGTTAAACTAAGCCTAGCATCATATCAATGCTTGAAGGGTCACAAGGCTACTTTCACTTTAATTAATCATAATAGGCTCACGCTTATAACAAGGATAAGAATGCTTGGCATAGGATCTATCCTCATACTCTCTACAAATTTATGATGACATCATCATTTACTATAAGAACTCCATTAATGATGTGACCCAAAAGCTCATAACCAATAGTTAACATAAACATATTGAAATTACAACATTAAATTCATTTCACATTCAAATGGAAATTCAAAAATGTATAGAATAGATAATACAATTTGATGCAATAATCATCACCATTAATCAAAACTTAAACAATATAGAGTTAATAACAGTAAATATGTTCAAGTTTATACTATGTAATGACCTAGAGGATGACAAGTGAGCTTGGGTGATTAAAAATGGATCCTTCATGGCATCCATACTACTCCTAAGTCTACTAGATTCTAGATGCATGCATATAGAGTAATTTAAATTCACTAGAGATTCATTATACTATGTTCATCTCTCTGCATCAACTAGTTTGAGCTCCTTTTATATCTCTTTAGGAGCATATCTACCAGGGTGGAATGCACACACTGAGTGCTGAGCTAGAGCCTTGGTCATCATTCCCATTTTCTCCATCACCTTGTGAAGTTTACATTGTAGTTTTCACGTATCTCCAATCCTAGAAGATGCCTTGAAGATTTGAGAACCAGTTAACCACCTTCTATTTGGTGTAAGGTATGTGTTGCAACCTCCAGCTAGTGCCAAAATGCCCAAAAAAGTCATCATAATCAAATTTATTTCCTCACATCGATGTGGATTTCATGTTGGCATGAATCCTATACTTACTGAAATAAGGGACCCAATAGACACTAAAATAAATTTCTTTTGACCTTAGATCTAAATATGACACTAAAATAACTTGATTTTAACCTTAGATCTGACACTAAAAGCATTTTATTTTGACCTTGTATATAATATTTGACACTAAAATTACTTTATTTTAGCCTTGTATTTTAGGAAAATTTACTAATCTTCATACACATTTTTTCCCTTTTCTTGCTAGATTTTTTGTTTCAATTGTTGTTTGCAATAACCTTTCCATGTTATTTTTCTATACCATATAAAAAACCTGCCACCCTTCTTCTTTAAGACATAGTGTTAGTTTAAGTGGGGCTCATATTGAGCATATTTAAATCTCTTTTATCCATATTTAAATGGATTCCTTTACTGCAAATAATGAATCCATCTCTTTTGATGAACAAATTGCTTAATAATATTTTCTAGAATATAATCATAATGAACAAGCTAATCAAGTTGGTCATAATGCAAAAAATACTATGAAGGCTCAGATAGGATTCATATTGATGAACTTGATGGAGTAGATCATGTATAAGTTCAATGCTTATCCATATTTCAATAAGGACTCTATCAAATGCCATAATATATACCCAAAGTAATTGAAGTCTTTTTAGCTATTTAAAATGCACAAAAAATTTAAAAAAATTACTTTCAATTCATAACAAGAACCACTCTTTTGCATTTTTATCCCTATCAAAGGGGTTTTCACTTCTACTATTGATACCCTTATTACATATGCGCCTTTAGATTTGGGGGAAATGCAAAGTTTCCAAAAAATATATATGCACATGCCTAAGTAAATGACATATGAATGACCTTTGATATTTGTGCACACTACATCACATAACTTGTCTACGACACAATCCCTAGTACAAAATATTTCACTTTTGCATGATAAGGTGTTGAAGTTAGAGCAAGGTATACCAAAATCTAGAGAATCATTGGATTCCTAAGCCTTGCTTCATAATTTGTTAGCATATGAGATTGCATCATACCTTTTACCTAAAAGATTTGTAGCTCCTAAATTATTGTTATATGAAGGTAAAGGAGATACGAAACATCTTATATCTTTTCATGTAGCATGTTTTGATTATGATTTCAATGACAAGTTAATAACAAATTCATTTTTAAGAAGCTTAAAATATTACACATTGTGTTAGTTTCATGATTTAATTATTCAATTAGTCAAAGCATTCAATCCACTAATAGATCAATTTTTTAAACATTGTTTTATTAACATTGATGAAAAGCTTTATTATGATTAAATTACAAGATTTAGAAACAAATGAGCCTATTAGTGATTATGTACTTCATTACAAGACCATGTTTGTCAAAATGATTAACACATTGATAGATAATGAATTACAAGATATTTTCAAACAAAGTTTACTTACACCTTTGCATGAGTCAATTATTTTTAAAAAATTCAAATCATTTGAGGAACCTTGTCATATAATAAGAGAAAGAAAAGCCACACTTCTTGCTTTGAACAAGCTCAAGTATGCACCTGCATCTACATCTACTTCCACAACTAAGTTCCAAAGTAAACTATATTTACAAGTTAAGCTAACATATACTAAAACTGATGCAAAAATCATAGTTAATGTTATCTCTCAACCTTATAACAAGATTATTTTACCATATAAACTAAGAAAACAATTTTATAGATTACCATAATAGCCTCATAGATTGATATAAATTTTTTTCGAGTGTAATCTTATTACTGTACCTCCACCATTTGATGTTGACATGAGTAAATCTCAAGGAAAATATTTTAATAATAATACATATTATGGTTATCATAGATGCAATGGTAATTCTACTAATAAATTTTTTAAGCTCAATCACACTATTCAATATCACAGAACTTCTATATAGGAAACTAAGCCTCAAAAAAATGAAAATGCTAAGTTGAATAATTTTAGTGAACCATTTCCAAACTACAGCAATGCATCATACCTACAATGCATATCCACTTACTGAGTCATATGATCTATTAAATATAATTATTGGTATAATTATTAAAACTAATTCACCATATCCTATAATTACTTTTGATGATAGTGAGATAACGATGCATAAAAAGATGGAAAACTTTCAAAAGCCATAACTTTTGATCCATAGCTCCATTTAAGCCCATATTCATGCCAAAACAACTATCTCAAAAATTTAAATGTAGAAATAACCTAACCTATTCGATTATGGACATTTTAATATTTTTGGAGGCCATATGTGACCATCTGGGCTTTTAAAATTATAGTTTAATATTATTTTTAATATTTTTCTAACTTTAGAAATTGTCTATTTTGTAATCGGACTTGAAATTTAGTTGATATTCATATAATAGGTTAATTTTAGTGTTTAGTGTATTTTTGAATATTTTTAGAGTTGCACGGGCTTGCATGTGAAACTTACTAAAAATAACAACTACTAAAAATAACATGTTGAGTTTTATTTATTGATAGAGATCTGAATTTTGCATGTCAACTCTAATTCTGATTTGAAGCTTATTTACGTATGGTTTTTAATTATTCAATATAAATCAATATATATTATTATTTTATAATATTTGCCTATGGTATTTTCTTGTCTTAATAGTATTTGGGTTTATTATTTAGTATCAGATCAAGTTTGAATCTTGGAGGTATAAGAGATGGTGAGAGGATGAGGAGGAATCACTCAGATGAACCATACTATGCTAGAGATGCATAGAAAAGTAGAAAAATTAACCAAGATTATTATGAATCAAAGATAAAAGAGAGTAGAAGATGATGTAACATGAAGAAGAAATTCCATAAGAGGAGAAGCAATAAGAACAACTACCATCAACGAAAGAGAGGATGGATAGAGTTTTAAAAGGAAGGAAGGAAGGAACCACATTTAACATTCCATACCATGGAGAAATTTTTAAACCAAAGTATTTGATAGATTGGATGAACAACATAGAGAAGTTTTTCAAATGAAAAACTATGAGAGAAGATAATAAAGTAAAGTTTGCATGTATAAAATTGAAGGGTTGGAAAGAAAGACAGATAGAAGGTAAGGAGAAGATCAATTCATAGAAAAAGATGAAAAATAAGTTGAGGGATAAACTTCTTCATGTGGATTATGCACAACCCTTATACATAAGATTTTAAAATTTGAGGTAGAAGGATCATAGTATATAAGAGTATACATATGAATTTTACAAGTTTTCCATATGAGTGGATCATGATGAAACATAAGAACATATGATCACAAGGTATGTAAATGGTTTAAAGTTTTATATTCAAGATGAATTAAGCATGCATAAAATAATTTTCATGGAGGAATCTTATCAGTTAGCTTTGAAGGAAAAAGAAAAACAAAATAGACAAAATTTCATAAGAACAAATATTGGGATAAGAAGAGGAAAATCCCCTCCAATAAGGGGATGAAGTGGATTTAATACAAAAAGATGTGGGTTTAATACCACTAGAGGAGAATCATCACATGGTGAAAAAAGAAGAAGATAATAGAAAAGGGTTTGAATACCAACAAAGAGTAAGAGCATTTTAGAGAGGACAAAACTATGGTGGTGGTAGATGATGGTTTCCATATCAACATAGGGTTTTATGTTTGCTAAATATATGGAGAAGAAGGCCACATATTATTTAAGTTTACATGCTACCAAGATAAAAAAATGAGTCAAGAGGATCACCCAAGAGTGAATTTAGTTGATGCAGAAATAAAAGAGAAAAATATTGAAGTTGCAGGAATAAATATAGGATAAAATTTCATGATGAGAATAACAATGATTGGTCCAAGGAACATGCGAAGAATAAAGAAGGTGGTGATGCATGGATATGAATAAATATATTTCAAACAATATGTACCTCAAGAGGTAAGATATACAAAGTAATTATAGATGGTGATAGTTGTGAAAATATGGTTTCTAAGGACATGATTGAGAAACTAGGTTTGTAGTGTGAAAAGCATCCTAATCCTTATAGGATTTCATGGTTTAAGAAAATAAATTTAGTTACATTTGATAAAAGGTTCTTAATCAATTTTTCTATAGGTAAAACTTAAAAATATGAAATATGGTGTGATGTAATACCAATGTATGCATGCCATGCATTATTGGGAAGGCCATGGTGTAGACACTCAATTTTAGTCACTTTTATGCCTAAAACAAGATTTAGTTCAATTTCTAACACACAATGCAATTTAAGCCGTAAAACCATCTTAATGTCCAAATTCATTCATGTAATAGATTTAATTACTCATAAACATGGTGAGGCTTGCTTATTTAAGGTATTACCCTATATGTACCCATAACCTAGTTTGGTTTCAACCCTAGTCAAATTACAACCTAGTAATTTGACACTTTTGGCCCATTGAACTATTAATTCATAACATTTAAAACAATTTTGAAAATCCAAAAAGGCACTAAGCAAGATTAATTGCATTGAAAATCTTAATTAACTTACCTAAATAAAAATTCCAAATTGAATTAGTGAATTTTATTTATCAAAAAATGATTTTTTAGCCAAATATGAAGTCAAAGGTCAAAATAGCTAATGAAGTGATTTATTAACTCCTAAATATTATTAAAATATGAGTCACAACCTTAAAAATATCTAAAGTGAATTTTCATGCATCATAAATATATGAAACTGAGCTATCAAGATTTCATGAGTGTTTTGACCCAATCTAGGGCTAGCTTGACTCAACCTAGGTTAATTTAGACTCAACCAAAGTTAGAATTTAACCTAACCTCCATAGTGTTAGAGTTAGTTCTTAGAGCTATAAACACAAGTGCCAACACCATATGCCAATAATATTTTATGTGTAAGGTTATTATGATAGAGTACCTTCAAGAAGCCATTGAGAGTAGTATTATAATGCCTATTTTATGCCAAGATTTACACCAAGCCACAAGTGGCCATTGGAGAAGTGATACCATCATGGAGAAGCATTGATAGTAGTCTCTAATGTCATAGACCGAGCACAAACATCCTTATTCCAACAAGTGGATATCAAATTTGATAAAGGAGGTAAATTACTTATGTTATTTTTATCTCTATTTTGTGATCTTGTTTACAATGTTATGATCCTCTTGGTTTTTAGGCATGAATGTTTAGTTCTAATGTATTTTTATGTATGGATTTTTATCATTTTAATTGACAAGGAACTAATCAATGTTTTTATACTCTTCAAACTCATAAGATACATAATGGCACTTCCATTGGGACCAATATCTTGTATCGCCAAGGAGAATGATGTGCAACCTTTAGTTTATCTAACAAAAGCATTTAAATATTCAAGTTTAGATTTTTATTATTAGAAATCTCATCATTCTATTTTTCTATAATCGATAGCTTTGCCCTGTGTAATGGTGGCTTCACCATTTCCATGCTCTATTTATGATCTTTATTTGTGTAGAAATGGCAACTTCAAAATGATAGTTTTGACAACTAAATGATGAATTCACTATTTAGAATCCATGGCTTCAACCCTGCTAAACAACAACTTTACCTATATTCACCCTGTAATTAGTGACTTCACCAGATCTAATTAGTGATTTCATGGTGACTTAACCAAAACTTCGTTTGTGTTTTTAAGAAATTAATGGCTTTGCTATAAATGGTGGATTCACTCTATTACATAAATTATGACTTCGCTCTGTGTTTTCAAAATATTGAGAGCTCAAAATGGAATGTTGTTTATTGATTTACTTTTTGGCCTAAAGACAAGTAAACCCCCTAACATTTTTTCAAGAACCAAGATGGAGAGAGATAAGCCTAAACACTTTTAAAATCTCACATACACTTTTATTTGGTGCTTAAAATCATCCTAATCACACTTGTATTATACTATTTTCAAAGTTTTTACAAGTGCAAACAAGGCCAAGGGGTTAAAATTTTAATCATATTTGAGTTGGTGCTATTAGAAAGAACATACACTTTAGTTAGAACTCTTAAGAGCCTTTTCTCTTTTTATTATTCCTTATTATTAGATAATTTAAAATTTCATAGGTTAAATTATTTATTTTTAGAAAATAAAAAACTATAGAATGTATGTTCTCCCTTCGTCCCTTATAGGGAAATTAGGTGATAAAAAATGCTTAGTTTATTGCCTTATTTATTTATTATTATAAAAAAGAATGTCATGTATGCTCTCCCCAAGATATTAGAGACTTGGGTGACCCAAAAATGACCTCTAAAGTATTTCTAATTTATTTTCTTTCATTTGGCTTGTGTATGAAAGCTTGTTTCTCCCTCACAAGTTCTTTAGGGGTGCATTGACCTGAGGTTTCATCTCCTAGCATCATACCAACCCCACTCCATGGTGGGGTATATAAATTGGGAACCTGATACTGGGATTACCATAGGGATGAGTGGCTAGCCTCTTCAATCTTAATAAAAACCTAGGTCAAGTCTAGTTAAACATCAAACTTCACTAATTAGTATACAACTGAAGTCATTATGCAAAGGTATAGACATTTACATAGTAATTTAGATGGTATGAACCTAATTGATATGATTGCATCCTTGTGTTAACCATAATTGGGACCATTTAGTGTATTTTAAAACTTATAGATCTTAGTCAACCCTAATTTCTATAGAATTTATTTCCAAATGTTGAGTGCTCTTCACTCTAAGTTCATGTCACATAATAATGCTTGATAGATAGAGGGGGTGTAAAAACTCTACCTATACCTTTTTATTTAATTTTTATATAAACACTTAATTCCTTAAAAGCATTGGTATATCGATGAAAGTTTTCACATAAGCTATACACACCTATGTTAGTTTTAGAGATATGACAAGCCATTAGTGTTATTTCTATTTTCTTTGATTTACATGTGTGTTTTAGACTAAAATTATTTGTGTTGTCAAGTAAAAACAAGTACAAATCCATCATGTTGTTTATCACACCACTTTAGCCTAAGAGGTGTTACTCTATCCATTTTGTATCACACTTTTACCTTAGAGTTTTATTCCAAAATCATTTGTGTGTCACCAATTTAAATGGGGTATCATTACGCTGCCATTTCATCTCAAACATTTGGTATGGATTTTAGTCTAAAACTGTTATCATGCCATTTGTTTGAAGGAACATTGTTACACTACCTAAATTGTTCCAAAACACTTATCGCTTTTGCAACCAAGTTTCAAAACCATTGTTGTACCTTCTTATTTCAAACACATAGTTATACTACATGTTTTGGTCTAGCCTATTTTTACCTTAGAACATCTGAGTCCTTTTACATTAAATTTGAAATTCAACCTTTCAAAGTATAAATCCTAAACTATTCAGTTTTATACCAAAACCTCATCTAATTTTGGCTTACTTAGTCTACCTTTTATGTTTAGATTATGTTATTTGGGTTGATTTTCTATTTGATCTAAAAGATCCTTTGCCTAGACCTAACATTTTTTTGTTATCTTGTGTCTTGTTTGAGATTATTTTGATCCAATTTCTTGCCATGTGCCTTGTTTAAATTTTGTTATGTTGAGTTCAAAAATGTCCTAGTTCCATTATTGAAATAGTCTCTTGTGAACCAAGTATTGAGTCTTAGTGAGCCAATTATCGAGTGTCTTCCAAGCCAATTTTCTTAGCATTAGATTATTTTTTTAGTTGTTTTATCGAGTTTATACAAGCTAATTTCCTTAGTTTAGTTTTTATTTGAGTTCTTTATTTTTGAGTCTAGCTTTATTTTTTATGTTAAATGATTATAACTGCCTTTGGGAAAATCATTATTATCATTTGATCAGAGTTCAGAATTATTCTACCTTATCTAGATACTTTTGTCACTGATTATAACCACCTTTAGGAAAATTAGTACCTTATCCATAAATGGGTTTTGATATTTTGTGCTACCCTTACCATTGGTTATAATTTCCTTTGGGTAAATCAATATCATTTTGTTAGACTAGTTTCGAGTTTATTTTGTTTTTACCTATACCTAGTTTAGTCATTTTACCTTTTGGGCCTCTTTTATAGAGCCAAATGTTTTTGGTTTTTATACCTCAATTATTTTTTACCATTTATAACCTTTATTTTTCACAAGACCTAGCTATAGATTTTAGTATGCCTCGTTACACACATATAAAGACTATGTATAAGCTAGACTATGAAAAATTTGTGACCAATGACCTTTCTATTCAAGAGTCGTATGACAATGGTGTAGTTTATGATCTTTATCCCCCTCTTTTTATCACCACATCCATCAATCATACACATATAAAAAGGGTCATGATTGATGGAGGAGCTAGTAAATATCTTCTCCTCCCATTATAATGATCAACTTCAACTACCTAAAAACATCATGTTGAAAATATCGGTGGTTCTTTGATCATTCAATGATACCTTGGCCACTACTCTAGGGAAAATTATTCTCCACATCCATTTGGGGTCTCAAACCATTCCTGAACTATTTTACATCATAAAGGGAAAATTTCAATATAATGTGTTACTTGGTCACCCCTAGATCCATGCCATGGCATGCATCCCTTATAACCTTCATTGATGCATCAAGTTTGAGTGTGAGGGATAAGTCATTACAATCAAAATTTATCTGAGTCCCTTTGCTTCTTGTAATATGATGTAACAACCCAATGATATTCTTATTCCACATTCACCCTCTTCATAGCCAACCACTAACCAAACCACTATGTCAAACCAACACACAAACATTTACACTTTTAATAATAGTGAAACATGCACTAGGTCAACTATTCCTTCATCACAAATCTTGGTCAAGCATCCCTTGCAATCCATGTTCCAATGACTTACACTTGGGGACTATCAAATTTTAGCTTTGGATGCTTTTCCTTCTCCACATGTATTTGAGTACCTTCAAAATGATCCATCTTATGATCCCAAATTAGTCCCCTTATCCCCTTTGGTCTTCCCAATAATAGAACATATCTTACATATGGGGGACTTGATAAACTGCTTCTTTCACCCACCACCATGCCTTGTATTCAGATATTCACTTCTAACTTTTCTTATCTTAGCAACTTGAAATTTGCCCAAACATACCTTCATCGATGCACTTAGAAAGGGTTTAGGTTTGGCCTCTATGAACAAGGACCCCATGAAATTCTTTCTATCAAAACTCAAAAACCTCATGAGTTCTTCGGCCTAGGGTATGTTCCCCTAGAAGAGCCCATACTAGCCTCACCAATTCCACCTCTCCCATTTGGAGAACCACCAACCTCACCAATTCCACCTCTCCCATTTGGGGAACCACCAACCTCACCTCTTCCATTCAAGGAACTTCTACCCTTATCAACCTCACATTTCAAATTTGAAGAGCCTCTACCCTCACCAACTCCATTTGAAGATAATGACATCATCCCACCTAATTTTTTATCAACACTATTAGTTTAGGTCCTCTGACTTATCTATAGGGGGTCAAACTAAAACCATTCATCTCATCTACCCCAAAATAATCACCTAATGATTCTCCTACCATTAACACCATCCAATGTCAAAATGACAAATCTATTCTTACCTATTTGGGTGCTGAGGATTCTTCTCTTCAAAAATTCCTCCCTCCTAAAAACCAAACAATGCTAAATGAATCAACCACATACATTAATTTGGGTACTCAAGAGAACCCTCATATTGTCAAGATTATCCAATCTTTAACTCTTGAGGAACAAAGAAATTATACAACCTTCCTTCATGATCATAACATAACATTTGCTTGGTCTTATCAAGATATGCTTGGTATTGACCCATCCATTACCCTTCATAACATCATCACCTATCTTGAGGTTAAGCCAGTCCAACAAAAACTTCATTGAATCCATCCCTATATAGATTTTCTTATCAAAGAAGAACTTTAGTGCCTTCTAACTATTAATTTCATTCAAGCCATTGACTATCCACAATGGGTCTCTAACATTTTTCCTATCACCAAACCCATAGGAAGACTCTACCTTTGTGTGGATTTCTAGGATCTTAACCTTGCATGCCCCAAAGATGACTTTCCCCTACCTAACATCGACCAGCTTATTTATCTTAATGTTGGCTATGAAATGTTATCCCTCATGGATGGATTTTTGGGATATAACCAAATCTTGATTGCCCCCCAAGATCAACATAAGACATCTTTTATCACCCCATGGGGAACTTTTTGCTATCGTGTCATGCTTTTTGGCTTAAAAAATGTAGGAACCACATATCAGTGAGCCATGGCCTACATTTTTCATGACCTCATTCATATAATAGTTGAAGACTATGTTGATGATTTGATTGAAAAATCCAAACATCACCAGGATCACCTCACCATTTTAGCCATCATCTTTACAAGACTTATCCATTATCATGCTAGGCTCAATCCAAAGAAATGCATCTTCAAGGTCTTATCAGGAAAACTCCTAGGCTTCATTATTTTCCTTCATGGAATAGAAATAGACCCCACAAAAGTTAGAGCCATTCTAGAAATTCCTCTTACTAACTTAAAACAACTTCATAGCCTATAAGGCAAAATTTAGTCAATCCACTATTTTATCTCCCAGTTATCTGATCACTATCAACCCTTTCACCACTTTCTAAAAAAAGATACCTCCTTTAAATGGACTAAGGAGTGTCAACAAGAATTTTATGTAATCAAGGAGTATCTTATTTCTCCACCTATATTTATTCCTCCAAAGTAATATCAATCCTTTTATTTATACCTATCTACCACTGATCACTCTTAGGAGCCATGCTTGCTCACTGTAATGACCAACATAAGGAGCAAGCTATTTATTACATCAGCCACACCGTCATTGACTATGAAACCTGATACACCCATCTATAAAAACTCTACCTTGCCTTAGTTTTCATTGCCTCTAAACTTCATCACTATCTTCTTAACCATAAAACTTATATCCTTACCAACACTAACCCCCTCAAGTATATGCACTCTAAGTCATATCATAACCAACGTGTGGCTAAGTGGATCATGATTTGAACTAAGTTAAATCTTGAGTTTATTTTTCAAAATTCAATTAAAGGATAGGTCATTTTGGACCAACTAGCTGAAGCCCCTCTCCCTGATAATCAAACTCCTCTTTTATCCTTTTTGGATGAGTCTATAACTACTCTTTTTTTAGAACCCACCTATCAAATGAATATGTATTTTAAAGGTTCTAAATGTCAAAATGGTAGGGGTGATAGCATAGTCCTCATTCCCATTAATATAGAACCTCTCCCTCTTTCTTTTAAACTTGATTTCGAATGTACCAATAATATAGCCAAATACGAGGCCTTGATCATAGGTCTCCAAACTTCCCTAGCCTTACTAATCAAAACTATATGTGTCTTTGGAGATTATCAACTTATTATCAACCAAGTAATAGGAGCCTATCAATGTAAAAATGATGTTCTTCTAAAATATAAACAACTTTATGATAAACTATTAGCATCATTTAACCATTATACCATTCAATCAGTCCCTCACTCTAAAAATAAATTTGTAGACACAATGGCTTCCCTTGCATCCCAAATTCCATCCCAACCTACTGACTCTAAAATATTTATCACCCCATCTTACCTTAGTCTTGATATTCCTACCATTTTACAAGTGAAAACATCACATCTATACATTTGGTATGACCAAATCTTTGACTACCTTAATGTTGGTGTCCTTTCACCTGATCTTTCAAGAAATGCTCATAGATATTTCATTAAAATCACCTCTAAATACTTAATACTAGGGGTAATTCTTTACAAATTAGGATTTTATGGCCTCCTTCTTTGATGCATTCATAACAATGAAGCCTCTCACATCATTAAGGAAGCACATGATGGCATCTGTAGAGGACACTTCAATGGTTTGGTTGTTGTAAAGCATATTCTTTACCTAGGATACTATTGGCCTACACTTAATCAAGATTGTTATGTCTATGCCAAGAAATGCATCAAATGTCAAAAACATGTTAACCTCTATCATGCACCTCCTCATGGTCTTTAGGTATCAGTAGATTATTGGCCCTTTTCATTATGGGGTCTTGATCTTATTAGTGAGATCAATCAACATTCCTCTCAATGTCACCAATATATCATCACCACCATAGAGTAATTCACCAAATGGGTGGAAGCCATTTCATTGATCTCAATCAAATCTAAAAAAAATATTGACTTCATTACCTATCACATCATCTACTGCTTCAGTGTCCCTCATAAAATCATCACTCACAATGGAAAATCCTTCAAGAAAAAAAAGGTCTAGGAACTTTTTAAGAATTTTGGCATTGAATTAAGTTTCTCTTCCCCTTATCATCCACAAGCCAATGGATAGGCCAAATATTATAATAAAATCCTCATAAAAATACTCACCAAGGTGATCAATGCTTCAGGTAAGGATTGGTACCTTCATATCCCATCTGATATATGGGCCTACCACACTATTATTTGAACTGCTACGGGTGTTACACATTTTTCCCTAGTCTTTGGAGCTAAGGTAGTTCTACCTCTTGAAGTCCAAATTACATCTCTTTATATATCCTTGCAGGAAATTCTTTCTGAAAGTGACTATCATTAGGAATGCTTAGCATGCTTAAAAATCCTTGATGAGCATCACATCATTGCCTTTAATCAACTTTGTATCTATCAAGATTGTATCAAGAGACCCTACAATAAACATTTAAAAATATGAGAACTCAACATTGGAGACCTTGTCCTCAAAGAAAACTAACATGGAGAAAACCAAAATGGGTAAGTTTGACTTCAACTAGATTAGACCCTATATTATCACCCACAAGTATAGATCAAGAGCTTATAATTTGTCCTATCTCGAAGGCAAACCAAAACCTGAGCCTCTCAACACTTCACATTTGTGCCCTTTATATTACTAAGGCCTCTCTAACACACCTTGCTATCTAACTTAAGATCATCATTTGATTTTAACAACTTTTCACTTCCTTAATCCTCTTACCCTATTCCTCTTAGTGACATGTGGTTATATTAGATCCATGTGATTATTCATCAAAGATTTTTCATCTAATCTTAAATGTGGGTACCATAGCTCTACCCATTGCATGGATCTCATGGATACTTTTCATCTTTTGTTATATGGAATCCCACGGTCACATGGTATTTAAGACCCCTTTCCATTATCACATAACCACCATATTGAGGCACAACCTTTCCCTTACAAATGGTTTCACTCTGAGCTTCAAATAGATGTGCCCACGTCTCAAATAAAAGTTCAATATTTTTTGGATACATATTATTTGGGTCCATTATCATAAGAAAAATAAATAGATCATTCCTTCAAAGGATGGGTATCACCTAAATGATAGACTACTCCCTCAAAGGATAGCTATTAGAATCAGAGTTAGGCCACTCCCTCGAAGGATGGCTAGACTAACATGATAAATAATAACATCCACAATTGGCTTTATTTTGTCACTCAATGAAGCTTCCTACCTTGATCAACTTCACTTATTTTAAATAGAACTACATGATGCTATCAAAATTTAACATTATCCCAAACATATCATAATCGGTTCTCTTATAATATTGGTAGACTTCTCGCATTGATTAGTCTACCCTTTCATGACATAGACTAGTTTATTTTAGTTTTAGGCATCACCTACGTAAAGGGGCAGGTGAACCCCTACACGGTTCCCTACCTAACACTTTTTCCCTTACCTATTTATCACTACCCTCTTTTTATCATATCACCTCTATAAATCAAAGGATGTTGAGCTCACTTGGCACATGGTGTTTATATGACACACCTTACTACTAGGGAAATGCTAATTTGATGCACATAAATATTTCATGTTCATTACACTCCTATCCTCTTTGTGAGGCATAATGATATCCTTGCCAACAAATCTAGAATGCCCCTATTTGTTATTACCCATACCTACCCTACCTATCAAAACCAAACTCATTCCACAAAACAAAGCATTAACATTTAAACTTAGCCAACTTATCATACCTAGCTAGCATAATTAACCAACCTCACCTCAAAACATTAAATTACTCATGATGAATAACATTATGAAAACATAATTTCTCAGATAGCTATATCAATTAATCAACCATTACCATTAAAGCATCATAGAATAATTAGCATTAAAGCATAATCACATACATAATCATGAAAGCATAACCATCAAATAAAACATTGGACATCATCAACACAACATCTCAAAATATAATTATATCATATGTGTATGTGTGTGTGTGTGTACGTGTAAATTATATACATCATAAACTCTCACTCAAAGTACAACTCACATATTTTGTGTAGGTCAGTATCAAAAAAATGGATCATATACATATCATGGCCCTAGTAGACCACTACCACTAGCCCTGCTAGTACTTATATCTATACCTGCACTTATACCTATACCTATACTAGGTGGAGGCCCTACTATCTGACCCACTACTATATCCCACTAACTAGGGCTCCCCAAACTTGCTCCACCTAACACACTCAACTAATACTCTCCCCACCTCAGCTTATTAGGACACTATGCTAACATAATGCCCTCACAATATCTCAACTCTTGTATCATTACATGATACCTATTTTATGCGATATTTCTAGGAGGTGTTGTACCTATCACTGCTCCATTGGCCCATCATAAAGAATCTCTCTCTTGAGTCTCACCTAGTCTCTCTCCTTTATCAATGCAGTCACTTAGCCATAAAGAGTCATTGCCTACCCTTGTAAAGCTATGATCTGTGCATGGTCATGGTCTCTCTCCATTGTGACTCCTCTTACCTAACCTTGAAGAGTCACAACATACCCTTATAATGCATCTATCTGGGCCTGCACAACCACTCATGCTACTGCCACCTATGGGTCCCCTTATGCTAGCCCATGTCTTTGATCTAAATCCATTAGGGCCCTATCACCATCTCCCAAACTAAAATCCATTATTGTATATATAACTTAGAACCATGTAAGGTATTCAGGGGTCACCTCAATGTTGTCACCTCCCCTTAATGGTAGCTCTTCAAAATCCAAAACCTCATCCTATAGTTTTGGCTTCAGAAGTAAATACTCTGAATCCTCCCTCTTGTACTATAGAAAATTAGGAGGGATCTTTTGTACTAATCCAAACTATCACTGTACCCTCTCTAATGGAATACCCTTAGTCTCTCCCTCCCATCACCCATAGATCTAGCTCTATCTCTATAGAGATAATGTATGACACTGGTATCCATCCCATGTAGGCCACTTCGTATATGGCCTCCATACTATGTCTCCATCCACCAAACCCCCCAATGCGTCTCTAAATTAGTCTAGGTCATGTATACTACCACTTACCCCTATTAGAGCCCTCTCTCTCCTCCATCAGTACAAACTAACCCTACAATCCATCAATAAATACCCCCTAGATGGTAAACCCAATGGTTAAAACACTCATATGTGCTCATATGCCCAACAATGTAGCACAAACCCCACACTGATGACATACTATCTATGTGCCTAAAAACCCCATATCTCCCTATATATCTACATTAGTAATACATGTGCCCATCTAAATATAACTCTACCTAGATATAACTCCATTAACACCCCCAATAACACACCAAGGTATCTCCCTTTGACTGAATTTGGTAATGCATAATAAGTAACCACTAACTACAACATAGTCAACAAATGTCTATCCCCTAGGGCTCTTTGGTATGGTGGTCTAATACTGAAGCCTCCAACATGAAACTCTACTATACTTGCATCATCCCCATATATCATCTCTAAACACTCATCCATCTCATCCCCCTCTATCTGATAAATGGGATCTCCTTGGATCAATAATCATGTAATATAGTAAACATCATCCAATAGTATCATCATCCAAAGGTATTAGTCATCAGGTCCCATCTCTCGATGAGGGTAACTATCATAGCATCATCCCTCAAAAGATTCTAGTAATGGTGCATCCCCTCAAAACCCACCACCTTTATATGACACCAATCCTTTGCTATCATCACATCTCACACTACTGGGAATATCTCAGGAATATGATCCCACAACTGAATCTACTCTCATACCTATAAACAACCATGTCATGAATTAATTAAAACCCCTATCCCTCTAAACATGACACTTAAAACAATTGATATACTTTCCCTACCTTTCTATTTGACAAACACTATTCAAATCACCTACCTACCCTTTATTATTTTTCACCCTGATACTGACTATCATCCTCCACCCACCCACACACCATTCTAAAACATATCAAACACACCTACACCCTAAACCTAAATTCTAAACACCTAAACCTAAACACTAATTCTCAAAACCTAACCATAAAAACCTAAATTCTCAAAAACTAAACCCTAAACTCTAAAAACTAAACCTTACACAAGACTTTTTGTTGATCATCGATGGTTCTACCAATCATTGATGGTCCTTTAGGGGAATTTTATGCCTCTAGGTTTGATCAATGGTGATTGGGTTAACCATCGATGATCACTTATGAGTGACCATTGTCCATGGGTCTCGACCCTCTAACCTCCCCAAAACACCCAAAAACATCAAAACCCCCCTCCTCTTTGCATTTCTCTTATTTTACCCCCCTCATCACTTTTAGTCAGTTTCCTACCCACCCCTCCTTTTTCCCCTCATGAAAACCAAAATCAATAAAAAACAACCTGAAACCTAGATTTCATTTTCACCCAAATATTCACACTATGTAACCTTTTAAGTCTTAATTAACACTCTAATTAACTTCTATCAATTTTAAAAAATAATACCCACCTCATTTTATGATTGGTGTTGCCTCCTCAAGTTGTGCCCTGCCACTGGTGCATCTTTGGGGTCCATCTTACTTGAAAATATGCTCTCACTAAACTAATATCCTCTTGAAACCTCACCTAGATTATATGCACTCACAATTTCTCTTTGTATATTATGCTCAAACTAGAAAAAATGCCAAAAGATCACATGTAAATGTAGCTTAACTATCATCGATTACCTTTTTAATCATCAGTCTAGGGTTTGTACCCAACCATCAATGGTTATCCAAATGTCATCGATTGACCCCAACTATTTATGGTTATCCAAATATTTTTATTTGACCCTAACCATCTCCAATTGACCCTAACCATCAATGATTCTCCAACCATCACTGGTTGACCCTAAACATCACTAATTCACCCTCATCATCAATGGTTAGGGTGGCTTGTTCTTATTTTTCCACTTCAATTTTTACTACTTTACCTACTACCTCTTCATGCCTATAATATGAGCTCCACCTTACCACCTTGAACTAACCCTACCCACCAAGAACTACATTTGTCCTGAAGTCCATGTTGGATGCATTGTCTATGGGACTATGTAGGTAGTGTCCTCTTGCCTTAGGCATCTATAATTAGTTGAGCCATAACCTAACCCAACCAATCCACCCAATTTTCCATGTCCATCATGATGTTGGCCTCTCTTTTTAAGAAAACCTATTCTTACACCTTACACCAACCTTACTTTGATCATTATTGACTGCTTCAACCAATTTGGCCTTATTGAACCTTTTTTATACCACTTTGTGTGCAACTTGACCATTTGTGTTTTTATTGAGAGCACTTCCTACACCAAATACCTGAATAAACACTGACCCTTTCTAAGATAATTGATATGTTTAGCCTAATCAACTATAACTAATGCTAGGGATTGGTTACTTTGTCACTTTTTCTAGAACCCAAACTTGTTATCAACACTAGCCATTTTATGTCTTTACATGATTTTTTGACCTTCGTATCTCATTACACCTTATGTGTGTAGTTGCATTTCTATACCTCAAACATATTTATTTTTATCAAACCATGATGCGATTAATTTCCTACCTCATTGACTACTGATTTGAGGGGGATTACCCTCCTCCAATACTCAGGGTAACTAATCCTAGACTGTCAACCTTCTATTTTTGTTTTGTAACTTATTGACCTAAGGTTGTACAATAAAAGGGGGAAAATGTAGACACTTAAAAACATAGCTTACATCATTTTTAAGGTCGCATCACCATGACTTAGGTCTTGATCCTGATGTAAACATTAAGCTAGTTAACTCTTCTTTTAACCTAGTTGACCCCCTTTTACACAAATTTAAAGAAATTACTTAACACCCAAAATTTGACCTCTTTAGCCCAAGAGGGTTGACCACTGAAAATTAGCCTAACCATTGATAGTTATCCTAATTATCGATGGTCAAGTACCTCACCCAACAAATTAGAAACTTCTAGCTATGAACAAGCTTGCACTAACAAAATTGGCAACTTTCCCATATACAAACTCATGGATTTTTTTCCATCAATCCATCACACTTATCTAGGACCAACTTAGCAACTTTCCCTCCCTCAATTTGGTAACTCTTTCTCCTCATTCAAGAAGCTTTTTGCTATAAATACAAGGCTCATGGAAGAGATATGGGACAAAAACTTGTGCATCTAGACTCTCTTATTTTCTTCTCAAGCATTCAACAACCCAAAGCTCTATCCATGTGATTCTCTCATCAAGGTACCACTATGCTACCTGCATTCCTCTAGGCATTCAACCATCCAACTCTTCAAAGCAAAGGTACCTCACTTTTTTTTCTCTATTTATTTTTATTATTCTTTTCTTATTATAAGTGTGTTCTTTATTGAATACTCTTCCTGCTTCTTTTCCCTTACCCACACTACCCATACAACCTTACTAGACCCTCAATTACCTATTTATATATCATTTTTACTCTCCATCAAGTTTCTAATAGGTGATCACCAATAATTACCATAACCATAATTTATTATAACAACCACCACTAGTCACCCAACCATTGACTGTCAAGACAACCATTGTTGGTCACCCTGACCACTGATGGTCACTATCACCCAATATTATAGATTGTTATTTTGACCCTCCTTTTCACTTTCTCAAACTTTTGGCCTTCCCTTGATCTGTACCTAAAAACTTTTTTAATTTTTTTGGACCTAACCTTAACTTGTTTATTGCATGTATATGACCTTATTTAGGACTTACACATGAGATAGATAGTGTCTTTGACCTTCCTATTATCCCTCAACCTCTATTTACCAATCAAAGTGACATTACCTTTGAGCTAGCCCTTTGCATTGTGGTTCTCACACCCCATATGGAGGATGTAGAGGAATAGTTAATCATAATATAAGAGGATATTAATGAGGCTACTACATTTTGGAACCATTATTTTGATAAAAATGATCATGCTATAGATTAGTCTTCTTTTTATATTGTTCATCAGCATCATTTCATATCTACTATTTGTAATTTCCTTTTTATCAATAAACTTGATTGTTGACAAGGGCTGACATCTATTTAAAGAAGTGTATTCCTTTCTTGGGATTGGTTTCTCACTAAGAAACCCCTTACCTCTCTATTAACATATTTTTTATTGAGTTTATGTGATTTATAGGTTATTCTTCCCTTGCCAAAGTAGAGTTCTCACGTTGTCTAGATATCAATGCATTCACTTTCTGCCAGGTACACACCACTCATCTATTGTTTATCTTTTCCTTCAAAGCAAAAAGGATTAGAGTAAGAAATAGAGTGAAACAAGTCTATACGTCTTCTCTTCTCATCATTATTTTTGATAATGGGGATAATGTTATACAATAATTTGGTATATTATATGAGTATAATAAATCCCACTTTTAAAAGATTGATGACCTCTTCCTTGACCATAAATGAAACTTTGGTTTTTAATATTTTGATATTTTATTTGATAGGTTTTGCATCAACTATAGTGACTAGATTATGGATAAACACATCATGTTGGATTCCTCTCATGTCTACATAGGAGAAGGAAAAGGCTTTAGAGAATTTAGTAAGACATTTCTTGTTGTTTTCCACCTCTTGAGGTGAGAATGAAGATCCAGGGTTGAGAATTTTGTGGTGCTCTTAGATTCCAAAGTTAATATCAATGTTGTCCTCTATGAGGGAATTCCATTATTCAAATTATTTATGGGCATGAGTAAGATTAGAAGCTTCATAATCTACCTTGAAGACATCATGTTCCTCCTCAGAAGGGTCATATTCCTTAATTTTTAAATATACATCATAGTAATCCATTCTAAGGGCTGACAATGGATAAAATGTGAGGTAAAAAACCATATTATGGTGTGATTATGGGATATGATCATAATCTTGCATAAAAAATAGAATCACCCCATCATTTTGATTACAGTCTAATACAAGAGGGATAACTTCCTATTTGATGTAGGTAAGGGTTTGATTACCAGACATCTTTCAAACAAGGGGATCAAGTATTACAAATACTAAAAACTTATTTTAATATTTTCTGATGAGGGAAAATTTGATAGGAGGAAGTAGCCATGGAATCAACAAATTGATTACTCTCATTACAACAACCTATATGTAAATGAAATAAAATTCTTTGGTGAATTCATGTATGATATTTTTTATAAAGCTGAATATGTTCAACCTTGGTTTGATAAATTTTTAAAACTTGATTATATACCAATAATGAGTCACCTTGAATTTTAAGGATTAATGCACCTAGCCTCTTAACAATGATCATTCCTAAAAACAAGGCTTCATAATCTACCATATTTTTGTGCATTCAAAATTAAGTTTAAACTAAGAGGGAATTATCCTTCTTCCAAGGGAAATTATGATAAATCTTAACCCTATGCTCAAAAAATATTTTCCCCATCATAATGGAACATCCATTGATAACTTTTAGAGGAATAATCATTAAGTTTATTGAGGAGTGTCTCTTGGTTTTCATAAATCTCAACCATACAAATGTGGGGTATATTAGCTACCCCTTCGTGCATTTATAGGTCTTGATATTTGAAAAGGATGTAGGTCACAACTCCTCATGGGTAAAAAATGAATGTAATGGGCTTATTATTCTCCAAGATACTAATGATTATAGCTATAGGCTTGGTTGAGACAACTAATATTGTTTTAAGTTTTTCTTCACCCATATTCTCCAATATTTTTATGTCATTTTACTCAAGTTTTTTGTTTAGTGAGGTTATAGGACCTTGATAGATCAATTTAGAAACACACGCTATGGTTATGATGGTCCCTATATACTTAGTAAGTTAAGGGTATTTTTTATCCCATTTATAAAAAAGTGATAGTCAATGTGAAGCCTTGGAATTTTATTAAGGTTTTCTTAATGAATGTCAAACGAATTTGAATTACATTGGGAAACAAAGATATTTCTTATATATAAGAATATAAGTTATTAAAAGAGAGTAGATGGGATTGCTTTAATCCTATATATACAAGGCTTCCCTAGGATCATATTGTAATTAATATCCTTATCTATGGCAAAATTTAGTGAATGCAGTTTTGGGACCAAAAGTGATAGGTAGAAAAATGATCCAAATTGAAATAAACTTGAGCTATCACAGCCTCGCAATATATTTATGGTCATAAAAATAGTTAATTTCTCCATATCCAAGGTTTTGGAGAAATATGAAAGGGAATACATTAATAGTAGCCCTGTCCCTAACAATTTAGTTTTTGACATAGTTATTATAAATCCAAACTTCTAAGTATATTGGTTTTTGGATTAAGGATTTTGGTTTTGTTCAAACTTTTGGTATTAGTTTTTAAATTTATTATGATTTTTATTATCATGACGTGGTGGATGATTGAAATATACTATGTGAACTATAGGTGGAGCGTTTGGGTTTCTCTCACCCCCATTATTATTATTATTTTTAATCATAACATGATTTGGTTTATTTTTATAAAATTTATCTTCTTGGATTGATCTATCATCCTGATTGTGGTAACATTGTGGTTTTAGTTCATAATCTTAGGACCTTGGTTATTGGGGTTGTTTTGGTTGGTATTTGATAACCCCCACTATGTTGGTTAGGGATGAAAAGAGATATTTTAGTCCATAGGTCCTAGGACCATTATCTATGGATACTTGGTTTATCCTAAAAAAATTTCTAGCACTTATTCATAAGGCATGAAGGGAAAATTTTGGACATATTCCCTAGTTTATTTGTTAAGAGAGTGTAATAAAATATCACAAAACTCTCTTTGGTCTATGTGAGGATCACTAGCAAAGGAATAAAGTAATTTCCACCACATTGAAATATATTAGTGTATGTTTTTATTTTTTCCTATTTATTAATTAGGGAAATTGTATTTCTTGTGCATACATGGAGTTTTCCTACATTTGTGGGATGGGCTAGCTTATGTGGAGGTGTGTGTCATAGATTGTCATAGGTGTCATAAGAATGTCATAAGTAACTCCCTTGATGGGAGTTAATTCTCTATTCTTAACACCTTGTCACCACCTTTCATGGAGGAGTTACATTCTATTCTTGGGGTGCATTGTCCACCTTTTGTGGAGGAGTTACTTACGTACTATCCTATTTGTATTCCTCACTTTTTCCATCTCATGCTAATCAGATTTTGGTTTTCTCCATTTTGTCTTGTGCAATTTATCTTATTGTGTTATTTTCAAATTGCTTTAGCATTTATGTGGTGTGCACTTGCTTCAACTTGTGTGATCACGTCTCCATTGCACTTGCATTATCTGGATTCTGGCAACAACTCCAATAAAATAAAGTGGGTAGAAGACTCATTAAGTTCTTGATTAATGTATAAGAACTCATGTATGCCAGTTTGAAGGAATTTGGTAATGTCAAATGCTTCCACAAATTTAGCCATGAGTTTAAGACATGAATGGATGGAAGTCTCTAGGATGTGATAATTATAGTCTAAGGAACATTTGAGATCCTTGGGAAAGATATTGAACACTACCCCATCCCAAGGTAAAATCTCCCTAATGCCTATAGTATATGCCTTAACACATGGATTTGGATCTTCTTCCCCTTTGTATTTAGGGAATCCTGACAAGGAACATGACAATAAAACCCCTCATATGGTGTGATCAGGAGGTAATTTTAAATGTTTAAACATAAGTCCCTATGGTGATGAAATACACTAGATGTGTGTTAGGGTAAGCTTAGAGGAGAGGATATATAAAATAAATGGGCATAAAATCACTAGAGGAAAAAGATGCCACTTAAGTGGGTGAAGAATAGTGTGCCATAAAATAATTATCTAGATACATGGATTTTGATAGCATGTGATCATATGTTAGTAGATTGTTAAAAGGGGGTTTAAACCAATGATTCATGGGTAGAACATATGTGAGTGGAGTGTTGGATGCCATGTAGTTAGGAAGAGTCAAATATGGTGGTTGTTGGCCAACATATTGTTTAGGACATGATAATAGAAATAAAATCCTAAGGGAACATATGTATAAGGTTGATTAGATGGGTCATGTTTGATTCCCCATGAATAAGTACTCCAAAATTAAAAATATCCCTAGGGTTTTGGATTAGTGTATATCTGGTTGAGGTTGGAAAGGGTTGGTATTATGGTGATTAGTATGATATCAATGAAATGGGATCAAAAGAGGAACAACCTTGATTATCAAGGTTTGAGGTCACTCCTTGGTTGAAAGGATCAGATTGGAGTGAGACTTTATTTCTCTTTAAATATCAAATGTGACCCACCAAGGTGGATAAGAACTCATTTGGTATCACATTGGTAGTGGGTTTAGGAGCCTCCCTTATGAGAGACTCTAATGGGAAATATTGGTAGCCTATGATGAACTAGTTTGTGTTGGATGATTTTGGAGGAATCATCATGGGATGCTCAGGTGGGATGAAATTAGTTTTATCAATGTTGAAAAAAAGTGAAGGTAATTTTAATATATTTAATCCATCTTCTAAAATATGAACCCTTTCAATGTACTGATGGAATCTCACTATAATTTTGATCACAAGGTTTTGTAGTTAGATGTGAGGTGTAGTCACAACTTGAGGGTAGATACCACCTCTAACGATAAGATTCATGGTGGTTATTGGTAGTTTTTGAAGGATATCATAATTATTGACTCACAACACAAGACTTGTTTTTCAAGATATAAGAATAAGAGTTTTGAAATTAATGTTAGTTCTCCATGTTTTGATTAGATGTGTTATTATAACTAAATAAAGAAAGTTATCCAAGAGGTTGAAGACTTATTATATAAGCTTAAGGTCAAAAGTCTTATCAAAATCATGTCTAGACATATTTAGGGGGTATGATCACCTAAAAAATAAATGGAGATTTGGATAGAGAAAATTAATAAAATGGATAAAAACAAAATGAGAAGCCTATCATGTTAGCTTCACTAGATTTATAGAAGAAAAATGTGACATGCTAATTTTTATACAGTCAATTTCTTGAGGTTTGACTAAGATAACTGATGAAGAGATGATGTGATGGGTAGTCTATTAGTTTGGTTGGTTTGGTTGAATGGGTTGAATTGGGAGAGTTAGAAGGGATAGTTGGTTTAAACAAGATACCTTCATGAGGTTTTGAATAATGAGTGGTAGAGGATGTTCGTGTCTACACAAAAATAACTCTAATACATCAAAATTCTCATTAAGGGTATAAAATAAAGGTGTTATGGCATCCCAATAATATCCATAATTGATGAGGATAAGGTACCAAATATCTTGGTCTATGTTAGGCTCTATAAATGGGTTAATTAAGGGTTAGATGATTCTAGGTATCAGTTTGGTTCTATTGGATTCAATTTACACCTACAATGTCATCTACAAAGTGAATGAAATTTGACAAGGCTAGACCCAAGGATAACATGGAAGAATCAAATCTGGAGGTTATGGGCCTTGTGGGATAGAAGATAAAATTTTCTTGCTACTTAAGATTTAGTCAACCTAGTTTTCTTGTCAAGTTACTTCAACTAGTTAATGATTAGGTTAGGTAAAGGAGCAGAGCAAAAAACTTGTGGCTTGAGCTGAGAGTCTATGTATCTTTGAATATTATGAGCTGATACGAGGGATAATACTTTTGGAAACATTCCTGCTATGTGTAAATGGGTTTGTTTAGAATTCATCATTCAAGGGTGTGGAAATGTTTATTTTAAGTTTGGAAAACATATTTTTCTTTACTTGGTTTTTTTTGTTTTGATGTGTATGACTGTTTTAATTTGATTGGAAAAAAATTATGCTTTCTAATTTTGAAAATGAGTGTTCTATTTGTTTATTTATGTTTGAGCAAGCCTTATTAAATGATAAATAAAACTATGTTATTAATAAAAATGAAAGTACTAAAATTAAATAAAGTAAATTTTCTTTTTTTTAGGAATATGTATGTAATTTCTAGTGAAAATGAAATTAAAACTAAACTACGCGTTGTTATGTTTTGTTTATTTTCAGATTTTTAGAAATGCACAAATTTAACTACACTTGATAGAAATGAATGTTGTCATTTACACTTTGATATGAGTACAATGAAAGATGAATGGATGATTTAAACTTAAAATATGTAAATGAAATTTAAGTCTATAGTTCAAATTTTATATGCATGCAATGGATTTTCTGAATTCTAAAAGATGTAAATTTTGAATGCAAGACTAGATACAAATTTTTTATTTTTATTTTATTCATATACAGCGTGATTTAATATAAAATTAAAACAAATTATTTTTATGTTTCTAATGAATTTCACCAACATGCAATCAAATATGGTGATTTTAGATGCAATTCTTTTTATTGGGTTATTCTATGTAAGTGGTTATGAGAGTTGTTTGTTTAAGATGTATGTAAATATGGGTATGCTAAGAGATTAAATTAAGAGAGGGTGTATTTTAATTATAATTATAATTTTTTACATGAAAAATATTATGCTTATAAATGTACTGTATGTAAATGCAGCTATAAAAGACTGAACAATTTTCAATGCAAAGATTATGAAAGATGAATTGTTTTTTTGGTTATTTTCTATATAAATTTTATATATGCAAACTAATTTAACTAAAAAAATAAATATTATGAATATAATAATAATAATAATAATAATAATAATAATAATAATAATAATAATAATAATAATAATAATAATAATAATAATAATAATAAATCCCCCAAACCGAACCAAAGTATAAGATATTTAGAGAAGAAGAGATTGAAATAATACTAAAATAGATTGATCCTTAGCATACTAAATCCATGTTTGTTATTCAATAATGACTCAAGAATTATACAACAAGAGGAAACACTAAATAAAATGAAAACATAATAAAAATTTGAAGAAAGAGGTAGTTGAATTATGTCTAGTTTCTTATGAGTGACAAAGTATTATGCTACAAGCTCGTGGATTTATTCATCCATTTTATGTGGGTGAGAAAAATATTATTATATAACTTGGGATGAGTTCTTCAAAAAATAAATAATGTAGATTATATATCTCAAAAATATGTATGATCAAATCTTAACACTTTTTTTAGATATAAAAAACAATGGAAAAAAGAGTTATTTATAAGGAAAGAGAAGTGGTTGCATGTGGTAATTAACTAAATTTATCTGAGAGCTTATTTGAGTTAACTTAGATGTAACTAAAATTGGATTAAACATGACTAAGAGTGAATTGGAAAAATAAAGAGGTGAGTGTAATAAAAAGATATAAAAAATGTGAGCTAAAAAATGAAAAACATGTGTCCTTTGAGTGAGTTTCAAAAGACATGCAATAGATATGAAACCACAAGTTGATGCATGCATCAATTGCCCAAAACCACTAGCATGGTTGTGTAAAAAACTAAAATGGTTTTAATGTGTAACATCAAGACCCAAATTTAGAGATAGACTTAAAAATTACAAATTTGACACTTGGACAAGGACATAAAATTAATAAAATACAAAAATGCGTGAGGGGGGGGGGGGGGGCGGTGCGGGGGGGATTACAGGGGGAGGAGGAACCAGGTTTGAGCATGATTTATTTATGTAAGTCTCTACATCATCATCATCTACCATGAAATTTTATAATGTGAAAAATTTGGGTACTTATAAATACGTTATAACATCTTTTGTATCATGTAAATGGATTTCATGGGGGTTATGATACTAGCATGATATCAAGTTCAAAAAAAATGAAAGATTAGGATGAGTATGATTCAAGTACAAAATACTTTCCACCAATTGCTTTAAGAGTGTACCATTAACTAAAGGAGAAGAAATATTGACTCCAAATTGAGAAAGGGTTAATGTAGACTAGCATTCTTTCATGTTGAATTAGTTGAGTATGTCTTGAGCATATTTGGATTGATTATCAAGAATTACTATCCCAAACTATGAAATAAGAAGACCGAGGAAAAAATACAACAATACCTAGTAAATCATATAAAAACACTTAATTATTTGGTATTTCAAAACATTAATATATTTGGTGGAACTCCCTATGATGATTAAGTTATCAGAATAGAGGACTAAAATTAGGAGTTTATCATCTACCTTCTTGATATAAACTATGGGGTTGAAGGGACTCCATGTAAGGCCATACTTGATAAAAAAATGTGACTATATTTTCATACCAAGCTTGATAATCTTATTTCAAATCATTCGATAACATTTTAAATCTACACAAAAATATGAAGTCCTCACTACTTATGGACCCATGAGGTTGGGACATGTAGGTTTCTTCTTGGAAGTTTCCATGCAAGAAGGAAAATTTGATGTCTATCTGATATACTTCCCATCTCTATGTTGCAATAAAGGAGAGTAATATCATGATGGAATTCATATTTTTAATTGGAGAAAAAATTTCATGGTATTCAACACCTTTAACATGTTAAAAACATTTTGTTGTAAGATGAGCTTTGTATCTATCAATGGAACCATCTAATGCACACTTACTGTGATACACCCACTTTTACCTCACTAGTTTTTTTCCTTTTAAAAGTGAATCTAAGTCTCAAGTTTTTTTTATTTAAATAAAATTTTTTATTCTACCATAGTTTCCTTCTATTAAAGATGCTTAAAAATTTAATGATAAGTCTTTGGATCCTGTGTCACTCCCAATTGTGCTAAATATGCAACACCATATAGATGTTATGATCTCATCATGATTAGATCTCTTGGATCCCATACAATTGCACCACCCTCATGGTGAATTATGTGAACCAATTTTGGTATAGGTTGTGTTTTTTATAAATATCATTCTAAATGTCTTCTAGCATTACCATTGGATGTGCTAGTTATCCCCCATGTGGCTCATCATATGAACTATAGTAACTCTTGGAATGGGATTCATATAAATTATCTTGTTATTCATACAATACCTTATAATATATATCCAACTAAACAAAATTTAATGGAGGAGGAGGAGTAAGATATGTTTCCATGGAGGCTTGAGATTATTTACCAAATAACACATCCCTTAGTAAATCACTTTAGTGGTGATTAAAATAATAAGATGATATGCTTTCACATATTCATAGTATCCAAAAAAGATACAAGGAAAATCATTAATTTACATTACTTTGTGATTTAAATTTGAAATGTGCACCCATACATTACAACCAAAAAATCAAAAATCAAAAACATTTGGCTTGACATGAGACAATTTTTATTCAAGAGTCATATTTTGTATTGTGGAGTGGAGATTGTGCTTTTGGATGTAGGTTGCACACTAAATTACGTCCACCCAATACTTTGGAGGAAATTATTTGTAATTTACCATGTAATTTTCTATTTCCTTTAGTTTTTAGTTTTTGTGCTTAGTTACACCATTTTACTAAGGGATGTAAGGCACATTATGCTTAATTTGAATGCCCACCTATTAATAGCTAATCATCTGATCTGTGACAAATTTTCATTCATCATATGTTTTAAGTCTATGATTTTTTCTCTCTAATAGGGTTTCAATAAGGACATTTAATTTTTTTAAGTACTCAAATACTTCACTTTTATTTTTTACAAAGTATACCTAAGTTATATGAAATAAATCAACAATAAATATAGCAGGTATTTATGTTTCTAAAAAGTAACATTGTAAAATGACACAAGATCACTATGAACCAATTGTAATATATCAATTTCCCTCAAGGATTCACCTTTGATAAATGGATTCTCATTTTATTTTTTAAGTGCAAAACCTAGACAAATGCCATCTTTGAAATAAAATTATGGAAAATAAATAACCATGTGATGTTTATCAAGGTCATGTAATGAGTGATGGCTGAGGTGACCAAAATGCTCATGTCAAAGTTTAATCAATTAATTAGCATGTATAATCATTAAGTGTGAAGTTTGAGTGAACAAAAAGTTGTCAAATTTATGCAATCGTGTTAGGTGATCAACCTTGATAGTGGCTAAAATAGTGGATCAATATTTAATATTTCTGATGAAAACATTAGAAGGTGTAAACTCAATGGTTTTTCCTTCACCTATATAATTAATATAATATGTGGAGAGGAGGGTTTTAGACAAGTCTAGAACTGGATTTTTTTCTAATACACCATTATTTATCACAAGTATCCCTTTGCCCTCAACAACTATAGGACTAGGTTTCCCAAAAAAATTAATTATGTGATATTGATCAATATTTTTAAAAATTGAGCCATCATGTGCCATATGGTGAGAGGAACTTGAATCCAAAATCTATTCAAACAAAGGTGATCCTATTGTTAGAAAAAGTGTTACTCATGTCTTGAGAGGGGGAAGTTGTATATTTTTCTTATATACTTATAAGTATATGATTTTTTTTAAATATTGATGTTGAATGTGGTGTGGTTTCTTACACCAATTATAATACTCTTGGTCAATGTTGGAATTTAATTTACCTTTGCCTTTGTTTTGACTTGGGGAAGGATTCTGTTGATCTTTTTTATTGCCCTTGAGCTTGGGATTTTCTTTTCATTTTTTCTTGGAAAGGCCCTTGCCTTTACCACCATTGGGTTATGACATTACATTAGTATAATTGACCACTAATTTATGTTATTTAGTATGTTTAGGTCATATTTTCCCAATAAAAATTAGGTTTTCCTGTTCTCTCTAAATTTGCTCATATAACTTGCCAAAATTCAATTCCACATATGCAGATACCATAGAGTATTGATGTGTGTAATAGTTTGAAGCAAAAATTGAGTAAGGATGACAAAATAGTCATAATAATTTTTTCATCAGTCTTGGTTTCACAAGTCTCAACGAGTAGAAGCTTCAAGTATTTGACTTGAGTGATGAAGTCCTCAATTTGAGGATAGATTTCAAGACTAAGAATAATGAGCTAAATTTTCAATTAGCATGGCCTTATTTTATTGTGATTTATAAAAATTTCCTCCAAGGGAATCTAAACTTTAAATGATTTTGTGACACCCTAAAAATGAAACCCAAATTTAGGGGATATTGACTAACCAAGAATGCCTTTAGATTTGTCAAAAAAAATTACCATTTTTTATATTTGATAAGATCTAAAGGTGCAAATTATTCATTCATTGTAATGTGGTAGAGAAATTTACAAAGGATTTCATTAATAATGTATCATTTCTAGCTGAATTAGTTGGAACTTGAGAGGTTTATGTTTTTATTCGCTATTGCTAGCACAACAACTTGAGTGAAAATAACCCAATTTTTTTTTGTATGCAAAAAAATTATAAAAACATGTTTCCAAAAATAAACATTAAAATTATTGTCTTGATGATAAAATCATAACAATGCAATCAACCCATAGGCATTTTTTTCTCAAAAAGTGCTTTTAGGAAGGCAAGTACAAAAATCTATACAAAATTTTAATAAAAAATTGAAATACCAGTTAAAATGATCATCATGATTATAAAATCATAATGGTGCAATCACCCTATGGCTGAAAAAAAAAATTGTATTCACACGGAAACACTAGTCTATAGCCTTCCCATGTGAATTAAAAAAAATCTTAAACACTCATTTCTACCTTAAAAACTGCCCTCCACTTTGCCCTTTCATTTTTATTTTTATTTTTAAAAATATCTTCAATTATGGATATTTAAACTCAATCTAAATAGGGAATACTACAACTAAAGCTGAATAGATAATACTACAAAAATGTAGATTTACCAAATGTAACTAAAGTTATTTTGGGAAATACTAGCCTTAGATGTGTTTGATCTATAGGGTCTTTGATATATGAATCTACATTTTTAAATTGTGACTAAGCCCAAAGGGCACTGAGTACATAGTTTTCCACTATCTTGAAACAACATTATCCCATATCTAAGGTATATAGAGAGTAACTTCATGGGGCTATCATTTATCGGTGCTTCATATAATCACATGACTGAGAGACTTCCCATTGAAAAAATGAAAAAGTTCTAGGCACATCTTATATACCTTAAGGTACATGGAAACTAAGATCTATATATAGTGATGTCTTATGGCTTGAGTATTGGGGAAACACCCCTCACACTAAAAATTAGGTAAAATTGATTATTGTTTTGCCCATAATGATATCTCCTATGAGTTTTATAATTGTCAGAACATAATTCTAACCTGCGGGATTTATATGAAATAAGTTTGATTCAACCCTTAGTATCTCATTACATTTACTAATTTATGATCAACAAAGATTCTATAAGGGTGAGGTGAGAGCATAATATTGGTTATTTTTAGTAAACCACTAAATCTAGGATTGAAACCTGAAATGTAGAAAAAATAAACTCCAAATATGAAAACTAAAAACTATGTTGAATATGCAAGAAAAAGAATGACAAAATGTAAATATGGTCTTTAACCTACATGTAGAATGAGGTGAAGCTTATATAGCTTTGATATCATATTAAATTATTTGTATAGGGTCCAAAATCATGTGTTCTACCATATGAAAAACACCTATAATACATGCATAATAAATATATGAAATCTTCGAAACAAAGTAACTCAGATTCATCCAAATTAGCATAGCTACTATTAGCTACCTAAGTTTCACCTTGTTAAAGGATATTTTTTAGTCCTACTTAAAAATTGGACTAACATGGGAATCATCTAAAGGTTACAGGTGAATTTATACTAGTCCAGACCTCTAGATTATGGGGCTATCTCCCTTGGTACATCACTTTAGCTCAATTCATTAAAACCTACTATTGTTGGCATGAAAAGGGATAAAACATACATAAAATAAATATACTCTAAGGGATGGTGATGCACCAATGTAAACATTCATCCACTCAATTTGGACTTCAACTAACACTAATAAGTAATGCAAATGATTGAAAATTTTAACTCCAAGGACTCTTATTCAACAATGTTTCACATAACGGTCTCACTAAGTGATCAAAACATGAGGGAAATGATGGAAGGCCTGATTCAAGGCACTAACCAATAAATATCTCTACTCCAAGATTAGTCACTTAACATTAATACACTATATATGACCTGCATATGATGATATACTAGTAACTAGGTGAGATTAGGACCTATCAAGGGAGAAAACACTACCACATGTGTTAATCAAACTAATTAAAACACACTAAACCTATATCAATGAGTCTAAAAATAGTCATTTTTATTATCTTAAGAGGTTAAAAATTTTAATATTGGTATATTTTCCTCATGCCCAAGAGAGGGATTCCAAAACAAGGCCTAAAAGCCTGAATATATAGTAGAATGGGAATGGAGAGAGAGAGAGAGACAAGAGCCCCAAAATAAGGAAATGTGACTTTGATTTAGTCTTCTTCCAAATTCCAATGTAGCATCTCATGGTTAATATATTATCCACATTTAAAAAAATGGTGTATAGCTACATGTGATACAAGTTTGGGAATTTGAATGAGTTTTAATCATTCATTAGCCCTGATTGGTGGACTTTGACCTATAACAAAGCCTAAATCCTTGCTCAAGAACCCTATATACTAGGCCTTGTGTCTTTATTATAGAATTGGTCCTTCCCCTTCGAAATAAAAATTTAATTCCTCCTTTATTATTCATTGACAACTTATTATAGAACATTGATGAGGTATTTTCGTGATCCATGGGATGTTAGAAGCCTTCAAGTACAAGTTTGACTCCTTCAACACATTAGGCATTGGAAGGAGAGAAGCTCTTTTTGAAGTCTTTAAGACCTTTTATACTTTTAAAAATTCCTCCAATAAAATATAACTTTTTCTATATTCATATTTGGAATGGATAATGTATATTATCTTTGGAAAAGTTTATATGAAGCATTTATACAATGATTTAGTCTTTTCACTCCTTGAATTGCTCCTCCTTTGCTAAGGTGTAGAAGAGAAAAGCTAGGTTTCTCTTCATGAATACAAATATATTTCATGTATGGTCTTGAAATAACATATAATACTTAGAAGAAGGCCTTTGGAGACATAAAACACTCACCAATAGTTAATCTTGTACCAAAACCATGAATTTCTTCGCATATCTTTGTAGCCCTAAAACAACTAAAGATCATTTTATATAATAATATGGAGATGAATATGTAAAATTGGAATATTTTTAGATATCCCTTATCCTCTTACTAATCCACACAATATTTAGTGGCCTAAATCTGAGTTTAGGTGCCTTTTCTAGCACATTCTTTTAGTTAAATTAGGCCTAATTAGCCCTCGTAGGCCTAGAAAGTAAAATCCTACTCCTAATACCCCTCACACATTTAAAACTAAAAAAAAACATATGATTAACTTTACCTATTATATCACCATTATCCATGTTAAATTTGGTGATCTATAACACTATGGAAGTATGAAAACCTTGAAATGGCCATTAGCAAGCTTGCCCTTTTAAAGAATTTTTAGATTGGCCTAAGAGATTTGAATGGTTTGGGAACTTATAATAATTATTTTCTATATTTTTGAGATTTAAGAGGTAAAATAAGTCTTTAACCACCTCTCTCATTGATTTTCATCAACTCATACTCTCTAAAACCCTATTTTAGGCCAAAAACCTTGAAAAAGTATAGTTTTTTACAAATCCATATAAGTGAAGGTACATCCAAATTACATGTTTAGGATCATAATAGAGTCTAAAATAATATATGGTATTTTTTAGGTATAATTTGTTTCATTTTATGTGCTTTTGTGGTCCATCTCTTCAAACTAGTCATAACTAGGGTTTTAGGAAGGTTTAAGACCTATTTGGGATCTTAATGATTGTTCATAAAAATGGAACATCCAACTGACCTAATTATACATGTATAAAATAATTTTTATACCCCCTTAACTATCCCAATAGTCTCATACTCCCATGTAAAGTGTGATCAATGGTATGAGCACTTGAAGTTTTTCCTAGGGTAGCTTGTTTAGCATTCTCGATGCTAGAGAGAGGTCAAGTTTGTGATTTAACTATTATAAGCCATTCCCACTATTTTTAATAGTTAATAAACATTTATATAAACTAATAACACAATTATACATTCTATTTAAGTTTTTTTTACTCCTATATGTGCTTATGGTGTACTAGTCAGGGTGCTTGGGGTTTAAGACTGCTTTACCTTTGTAAGCCCTCAAGGGCACTTAGACTAAGAAATGAAGTGTTTTTACACATGAGAGTGTATTTATATAATTAAATTGATTTAAATTTTATTTAAAATCCATTCATGAGGTATATAATGTTTGGTTTGTGTTCTTGAGCTCAAGTGAACCTCTAGGTCTCTTGAATAGACCCTGCAAATGGAGTAGACCATGTCTAAGACGAAATAGTGGATATTTACACTATTGATATGAAATATACAATACCATTTAAAATTAAATCCACTCATTACCACAAAATTTACCAAATTTCATAACTAGATCATGCTTATAGAGGCCTCAAAACTCATTTTTCCTAAAACTAGCTAGTGGGTTGCTTTAGTTTTCAATAGATTTGTGATTGAGATTTTATATCACTTTTTTGTTTGGGTATAATAATGCTGATAATTATTTTATTAGTTTATATTATCCTTATTTCCATTATTCTTATCCTTCTCACCATCTCTTCATAACTCTATACAACCTATCACCACACTATTTCTCATCATTTCCTTCAATTCAACTACCTTTGCTAATACTAGTTGTAAGTGTTGATTGGGGAATTGGAAGTTATTTTATCCATTCAAAAATAAATTTAAAATTTTAGACCTCCCAATTAATTTTTAACATTCTTCTCACTTATTCCTTTGGTACATTGGCTTTTCAAGGGCACTCTTAGGTTCCAACTGTCTTCATTCTATACACAAGCCTATGCACCTTCATGAGTTTGCAAACCTTGAGTATAAGTCATGATATTGTTAAAGGTCTGAAGGTATAAATTTATCATTTGGATTTATATGTTAATTTATTAAATCTTCCTCCTTTACTAGATTATACCTTGGATTGCATTTGTCTAGGGTATGTGGATATGTCCATACAATTGACCTTAGTATTGGCTATGTGTGGCCATTTCAAGGTTAACCTTGGAGTGAAATTTGTTTGGAAAAATATTCCTCATACCCTAAAATATTACACATTTTAATTACTATTATGAATCTTTCATTTAGTTATGGGCCTCTTCCATAAATACTTTTTCCCATCCTCTTCACAACTTTGAGATAGACTTGTCTTGGCAAGGTTGTAGATGGCTTTTATGAGGTGATGGCTAGCTAATTTTTAATTTGGGCCTCATGGATTGTCATTATTAACCTTATCTATATAATTTAACTCAATTTATGTCTTAAAATATAATTTAAATGTTTTCAATAGACCTTATATCCCTTCATTAGTCCATTACTAACCTTCAACCTATAGGTGTTGATTTCTTCCATTTATTTAATCAACCAAAAAGAGTCTTTGTTTTCTAGGTCTCATGACCTCTAAAAATATCCTACCTTAGCTCCAATATCACAAGTATGTATCTATTTTTCATGCACTATGTTTCTCAAACCATATATCTCTACTCCTATAATCTAAAATCCTTACTGTGAGTACCCATTTTGGTCTTGGCTGTAGGTGATCATCTGACACCTTTATATAAACTGTGACCAAGTTGATAAGTTGATGCCCATGATTCACAATGGGAAAAAAACCTATTTTAATCCATTTTGATCCATTTTTATTTAAGGAACATGAATTTTGTCACAATTTTATAGAATGAAGAAGAAACAAGGACACAAGTTACCTTAACTCTCACAAAACTACCTTAAAAAATGCTAATAAGGGAAACTAGAGTTGTTTTGCCTTCTCAAATTTCCCCTCATGACTAGATTAACTTAGATCATGTTGTCTATCTTGACTTTTTAGACTATTCCTTACCCTAAAGTCATTGATCTTCATTGAGGTGAATCTCCTTTATAACTCAAGATCCCTTTGCATTCTGAGGTGGAACTCTAGCTACTATAGGTGGGCATTTAGAGTAGTTAACTATGTTTAGGGTCTTTATATCTTCATCTTCATGTTATAAAACTGCCAATAGACACTAAGCCTACTTACAGTCATAGATTAGGTTTTCAAACTCTTAATTATTTTTAAACCAATTATTAGCTTGAAAAATGAACTAATCCTACAACAGGCTTGTAGGTGGCCATTGGAGGGTTTGAATATGCATTAGGTCTTAATAAATAGTCCTTCCACTTGCCACAAATCTTAAAGATGAATTGAACTTGTTTGAATTTTATATTGGACTCAAAATAAATTTTAATATCACTATTAACTCTTACTCAAGTTTAAAGACTGAGTTTAACCTCCACACAAGCTTGTAGCCTACTTATTTAAAACACTTTACTATGTGTTCTTGTGATTTTAGACCTCATCCTTATATCACTAAATTCCTCATGATTTATTGACATATTTTATGATTTAATTTAAGTTTCAACCATCTCTCTATTCCTTCTTTACACTTACTAGGTCCAATTGGTTTATATCCACCTATAAGTACTCACTTAGAGAGCTCATGATTATGTGTAGGTTTCAAGGAACCACTTCTAACACTTTGTCTCTTTCAATAATATCAAACTACTACACCTCCTTATGTCATTTACTTATCATGGATCCACATGGCATAAGACAAACATATGATTTCTAACTCAATTAAGTCATAGGGCACATGATAGGCATATGACTATAAGGAGGGATTTTACTATACCTGTACAACTATAGGTAATCATCTTGGTATCCTCTACTTTGGATAACCGTACTTAGTCCTAAAATAAGTCACTAGTGCATATTCACCATATTTACCATTGATATATCACATTGCAACATTATTCATCTTCATGAGTCTTGAATTTCATGAAAACTTGATAGTATTTCCACTTACATGGTTGTAGGTGTATAGTGGCTAACTGAGAGAGAGTTGAGATCCTTCATATAGGTGTTATTAGCGTTTTCGAAGTCCTAGATCCATTGAGAAAGTGTTCCTATACTTTTGTAAGATGTTTCTCATCACCTTCCTCCTAGATCTAACCTTCTCTCCAACCACTATTTGAGTCAAAATAGGATGACTATAGGTCCTCATTACATTGGTCAGACTATTTAGGCAATGCTTCATACATCAGGCTTTATGTATGGGAGATTGGAATCTTTAAGATTCTCATTATTTCTTATAATATTCAATGTATTTGATAGGATTTATATTAGTTTCAATGTACAACTCCATGTTGTCAAGACAGTCTTAGCACATATTTAAATTCATGAATGCATGTTACTTGGCTTGCAGGCCTATAGGTGTTTGAAGCATTTGTAAAAACTTTTGTTTGAAGATGCATTTGAAATATCACCATCCTTATCTAAGCCTATAATTTTTCAATAGCGTTTCCTTAATTTCACTATGGATTCTAATTTCCATTCAAACCTAATATGATGCTCAAGCCTGGATAAGGTCATTCACATGCCATACAAGCTCTCCAAAGAGCAAGACACTTTGAGAAATATGAAAAATAACCACATATCAGATAAATATAACATTATTAAATGAAACCAATAGTTATTACATGAATTATGAGGTATTATAAACCTTTGAGAATCATTACCATGAAGATAAAATAGAGAACTATAGTAGAACCCACTAAAATAACTTATGCACCAGGCCTTCTCTCTCCAAGTGAAAGTAAACAATAGAGATGAATTTAATAATGAAACCACCATTAAATAAAGTCCAAATACCTATATAAAAACAATAAAAATCATTTATCTCCATATATTTTTGATCTAGAAAAATAGGTACAAGAATAGACCCCTCTTAGATAAATGGCCATAGTGGCCAATTATCACTCTTAGAAATTGTTCATAAATAATAGGCTGCCAATACATAAAATAATGCCACTAATTTCAATCTTAATTTTACCTCTAATAATTTCCAAAGTTTAAGTTCCTAATTATCTCTCCTCTTTCCGTACTGAGCATTTAAAAATCTCCCTTCTAGAGCTACCAAGGAGGTCGATATAAGAGATAAAATAGTTTTCTTCATTTTAAAACCTAAAACCTCCTCTAAATAACTTTTTTGACTTTTTCATCAACAAATAAGGTCTTGAAAATTCTTGAATCTCAATTTCACCTTGAGAATTGTATGAATGGCCTCAAAATAGGCCTTTTTGGCACTAAAATTACCATAATCACTTGAGAGTTCTAATAAAACTAATATAAAATGTGTAAAATGTATATTTTAATGCCTGAATAAGTAAATGATGTCTTTAAAAGAATTTTTTTTTGGTTATATGGGTTGGCATTTGGCCTTGGGAGGCCAAATTACCAATAGCTACCTCTTATGATTAAGAGCATCAACCTAATTTTGCTAGTATAGCAATAATTATCATCCATAATATGCCTCACCAACTAGATATCTATGTTCATATATAGATAAAAGAGGGGTCAAGGTTATGGATTTATGGATTAGTTACAAATAGAATAAGAGAAAACTATATTTAGAAGAAGTCAATTAAGTATTTACTTAATTGATAATCTTATATAATAATAGGTGGTGGATATGTATGCACTAATCAGTGCCTACCCATGAATTACAATTAAATAGGACAAGTACATGTTAAAATAATACAATAATGTATGATTAATTAGATACACTAACATGCCCCCTTTCTCAGGGCAATTTTCCATGCCAAAATGAGCATCACACTTATGTTTCCAATCAGTGAAATCATTGGAAGGTGAAGTCACATATGAAATTTTAACCATTTCAAATTCAATAATGATTATTTATGGCATCACAAATTTTTAATATATGTATACATGATTATATATTTAGATATAAATGAATGTATAAGATATCCAACCATTTATATTTCTCAATAATATTCCATATACATAACACATATATTAATAAAAAATTATGTTTCAATTCTATTATCTTATTTTATTGATTAAATACGTTTTTATCATACATAGGTTCCATGCACACATACATATTCTCATTTAAGGTGTTCTAGACACTAAATCTAAATTATGTAGCACCTCATTATTATACACTTGGCAAATAAATATCATGGATGTACCTTAAACTTCTAGACCTTACCTCAACCAAAAGGCTCACATACACTATCTCTCTATGCCAAATTGCTTATCTCTTAGTTTGAATAGTGTTATTATAATTACCCGTGCCTTCTATCATGATCATAGTACTATAAACCTATTCATTTTATATCTCTACAAGTTTGGAACCTGTGCCTATTTTCCAACTTCTTAGACACTTACATCCCAATCAGATGCCTACATCGATACAAGTATCATATTCTAATACAAACGTATAATACCTTAAAGTCATCAAATTTGTAAATAAATTGCATGTCTATGGTCAGCCTAAGTGTTGTAATGTGAGATATTTCAAAAAGGGATTGATATATACAAGATCAAACCTCATTCATTCCTCACCTATAAAATACCTAAAAACTCACAAGGCAACTTACCAAAAGCATTAAATCAAGTATTAAAATGAGAAAGGATTCCCTATTTTATCCTATTTTAATATCAATCATAGGGAAAATACATTTATAGGTTGAAAGTACTAAAGGAACACTTCATTAATCCTATTTTCCAAGTTACAAGATAGGTCATTATTATACTTTATTTCCACATATTTCATCCTTGTGCACACACAAGCCAACACATAGGGGATAATTACATTATTATAAGGCCCTCTTTAGAGTAGTGGATATGTAGGAAACACCCATTGATAGAGGGGTAATTAGGGTTAGCTTGACACTGTGACCCCACTAACCATTTTTACCACAACCACTATGAAGATGATAAACTAAAGTTTTGATATTTGACAAGGAGCAACAATCCATGATCCATTTTTGAGCACACTAGAGCAAAGGTGACACAAAATCTAGAATATCCCAGCTGGTCACATCCAGATATAGCAAGTATTCTATACTAGACACCTGCATCTAAGTTAGACAAAAGCATCAACATAACCATCTAAGGTTATAAAGGTCAAATTTCTAAAATCTAACGACTAAACCAAGATCTAGATCCATCCTATTTCTATCTTGTTCCATATCAAATTTGTATGCACATAATTGAATAGTTCATTACTCTTGTGTTCATTTCATTACTACATCAACCAATAGTTTTACTTATTATTTCTACCATATCTTAATGTTTAAATTCAAAATATTGTTTATTTAAGTTTGTTAATTAATTGACCTACTATATATTTGTTTATCACCCTTATGCTTGTTTCATTTCTATATTCTTAACCCTATACTATATTGACCCAATTGACCCATCTTAATTTAGGGTTAAACATTTGGTAAACCTAGCCTCTATGTCTTTTGAGTGCAAAACCCTAATTTGACTTAAGATTTCCTATTTTTCTAATTGTTATAATTTGTTTCAAATTTTGAGTCTTTCATTTATAAGCAATGGAAAATGTTAATAAAAATTTATTTTTAGATGGAAGATAACGAAGCATTAGTTACTCATATTAATAACAAGGGATTAATAGTTTTATTTTTATATGTTACAATATATGAAATCAATAAGCATTTTAAAGCTAAGGCTTCTTCACCTAGTGATGGTGAATCCTTAAGTGTTACTACAACTAATTCTATACCAATAGCCCTCCCCTTGGGCACATCATGACTTCTTAATTATAATGGGGATATGATATATGTGTTCACACCTTTGTTCCCTAAAACTAATATTGCTACATATTTCATGGGAAACATCAATACTTCAACCTAATTATTGGTTTCAATGCCTATATCCACTCAAACTATGGGTACGTCTCTTTTGGTAATTTCCCAAATTTCTAACCTTAAAGACTAATAAGTGAAATATCTTATCCAAACTATAAAAAAATTCAAACTAAGGTTACAAATATTGTGCAGAATTATATTAATTTACCTTATGTTAGTGATTCACAAGAGGTGTTACATAACCCTCCTGCACCAAAGATATCTTTGCACCCCTTGCCAACTAGTTTTTTTGCACCTACATTCACTTTTTATGATGGTAAGGGACAAAGTATTTGATATTTATATGTGACATGCCTTGATTATGCCTCCAATGATAAAATTTTGACTACACTATTTCCAAGGAGCCTCAATTACTATGCTCTAAGGTAGTTTTATGATTTACCAATCCAATCAGTAAACATATTCAAACCTCTTACAAATTAATTTATGGCATACTTACCTATCAATATTACCAAAAAGGTTTCCTATGCCAAAATTATAAAAATAAAACAAAAAACTAATGAACCTATCAATGAATATGTCTTAAGGTACAAGACAATGTTAGTTAAAATGACCAATCCAATGGAAGATAAATAGCTTCAAGACATCTTCATGAAAATTTTTCTTGACCCATTATATGAGGCCATTATTTTCAAAAAGTTCAAGTATTTCTATGACTTATGCCATATTGTTCATGATCATTAATTGAAACTTATCTCATTGAACAAGATTAAGTATGTAACAAACACACTGATTACATCTAATACCAAGTTTACTATCAAACCAAGTTACAAGGTAAAATCCCCTGAACCTAAAAAGGAAATAACTACCATAGTTAGTGTGGTGTCATAAAAACCTAATCAACATGTCTTATCCAATGCACCAAGGAGACAATTTACCTGCTTACCTGGATCTCCAACTTCATTACCTGAGGCTGTGGAATGTCACCTAATATCTCTCCCTCATCCTAGAGGTTGATATGAGTTGGTCTCTACCTAAATGAAATGATGAAAATTATTATTGTGACTATCACCAAGGCCTTTAAAAATCTAAGAACATATGTTTTACCTTGAATCATAATATCCAAGACATTATCAAGGAGCAAAATATTACATTTGATGATCCTCCAAAGGAATCAAGTTCACAACATGATGATCACCAAAAATATAAAATATTTAACAATCTTTTGCAAGATCATTCTAAGAAGGATCTAGAAGTACAAATGGTATATAATTCACATCCTCATATATCACACTACAACCACTCATTAGATAGGATTATTGGTACTTATTTATGGCATATACCTCATATGGTTAAGAGACCCTCTACTACTTTTTATGATAGTGAGATTGTGGATGATAATTATGATCTTCATTCCCTATTCATTCGAGCATACCTTGACCACCAACTATACACAATGTTATGATTGATAATGGTGTGAGTGATAATATTTTCACCATGAATTTACTTATATATTTGGGTTATACACATAATGATTTACATCCTTCAACCAAATCAATTAGATCATTCAATGGGACATCATATGTTCTTTGTGAGATAGACTTAGCTTTACAGGTGGGTCCAACACATGTGGTTACTACCTTTTTAGTTATACCATTCAAAAAAAAATTTGATATGTTATTGGGATGAACTTGGATACATATTATCCATGTAGTACCTTCTACAGTGCATGGGTATTTTAAATACATTCTTGTCAATAGAGTATTTATCATTTGTGGTATTTCATATGAGCATCTACTTGACCAAGATAATTTTATACCTAGAAAATTAATTATCAAAACTACTAAGGCCAATACTTCACAAAAGGGTAATCAACTAGAAATATCCTTCCTTAGGTGGTAAGTACTTGAGAGATCATTGCATCAGAGACACATAGAGGATTCTATGGAATCCTTATCTACTATGCACCATATTCATATATACAGAGCACCTAAACATATTTATATTACTAATACTTCAAAGAAACCATAGAGCACTCAAAGATATGTTTCACATACCTTCATTACCTCTATTGTTTCTTCACAACCATATAGTCTTACTATACATACATAAAGTGTTACAGATACTACAATGTCAGATATTACACCTATGCATCCTCCTTGGCAATATCATCATTTTATTACACTAGTTTCACAGTGAGGAGATGTCTATGATCATCCATTACATGAGATCATAGGATGATTATTTATTTTAAAATATTCCAAAAATACTAAAAAAATAAAAAAAACTTCAAAAATCCAAAAATATTTTTAGCATTTACATGTTTTATTAGCTCCTTGAAATCTAGGTTGTTGGTTCCATATTGGTAGATGGCATATTAGTAATTTATATATAAACATGTTTCACACATATTTTTAGTATGATATAGGAATACACATATACATGATCCATTCCTACATAGATGTTGGGCCTTCCTTCTACTCATGTCATACAGACATTTGGGACATCCATTTCTTTGATCTTGATATACACATATGTTATACAGTTCTATGCTCACTTTCCATTATCATGTTTGAAATTATATAATTACACATGCATTTATTCATTTTTATATCTTTCACAATGTAATTGATATGTTATGTACTTGACATTTTTTGTTAACACATATATTTAGGGGCTAGTATGTTATGTTTATGTTGGTTGCTTATGATTTTCCTTTATACACTTCTTTGAGTGTCTTATCTTACTTATTAAACATTTGAATATGCTCTATTATTTATGGTCCTAATGCCTTTGTTTTCTTACTTTGAAATTTTAATATTGTTGATATTTTTGTCTCAAAAATATCATAACATCGAATACCCTAAGGGAGACCCCCTAATTTTTTGATAAAATCCCTTGAAAAGAGAAAAAACCACTTTTTCATTGTATTGTAGGATCTAAAAATCTAGATGCAATTTACAATTTACAAAATTGCAAATTACTTCCTAATCTCTAGATCTTGCACACATTAACCTTCCATTATGAAAGAATACAAACTCTAACTGTAATTTTCAATTTACAAAATTGTAAATTATAGCCTAAGTTTTGGATCTCGTAATCGACTAACTGACAAAATTCAGAACCCCATTTGCAATTTACAATTTTGCAAATTACAGCCCAAGTTCTGGATCTCATAATCCACTAACCGATAGAATCTAGAACCCCATTTACAATTTGAACTTTTTCAAATTTTCAAATTAAAAATGGAGTTACATATCCCACAAACCAAACACCCCCATGAGATCTAGAACTTAAACTACAATTTATAATATTGCAAATTGCATCCTAAGTTTTGCTTCCCATAAAATATCTTCACCTAGAATCTTGAACTTAGAGAGCAATTTGAAAATTTGAAAATTGCAAATTACAGTCTAGGTTTTGGATCCCACCAATAGCCTAAGCCACATAATCTAAAACTCTAAGTATAATTTACAATTTTGAAAAATTACAAATTACATGTGGAGTTCTGCCTTCCCATTTTTAAAGTGAGTTAAACTTATATTACCCACAAGATATGAGAGTCAACATGTAATTTTTAAAATTGAAAAATCACATATGAACTCTGAATTTCTACCACCTCCACAACTACATTAATTACAAGGATTTTATATATAAATAATGTAATTTAAGTATTTTTAATTTGTTATTTACATTTACTAATCACATTTTTGAGTTATGACAAAAGTCCTTGCACCATGCCATCAACCTTGAGCCATGCATCCAAACCACGTCTGAATGTAACACCACATCATCTTCACCCTTACATAGTATTCTTGGAATCCTACTTGCATTTTTTTATTATTCTTGTAAATTGAAGCTTGTTTAAACATTTCCATTCCTGTCAAAAATTTCAAATTCATTTCTTAGGGTTATAGTCACTTGCTTAGGCATCATTTTTTAGTACTTCTCTATGTTAAAATAGGCAGCAGTGAAGATTAGTTATTGATTCTCCCAAATGTTTATAAGATAACTTAGATATAGGGTTTTAAGGTTTTATTTTTCAAAAGTTTCATCATAAAAACCCTAAGTTTCTCCCTCAAAGATTCACAATCGAATCTAGGGATTCACTAAAACTAGGCAAATATAACGTCACATATTCCTAAACATACCTAGTGAATATTCCATGAAGATACCTCTAAATCCCTATGGACATTGGACCTATTTCAAACACCCCCACCTCTACAAGTTTTACTATTGTTCCAAACACTTCCAATCCCTACAAGGTTCCAAGTCCCTATAAATAATGGAATTATTCCAAACACTTCCAATCCACATGGGATTCCAACTTGATCACAATAGTCCCAAGTTCTATCTAACATTGGACCTCTTCAAAACACCTCTAATCTCCATGGAGTTCTCACCTATTTTAAACACCTACTAGTTCTACTAGAATTTTTACCTGCCTAAAATAACTTCAATCCTCTCAAAGATTATACCTACTTCAAGAACCTACAAATCCTACCATCTCTTGTAGTTGGTTTTCCACCAACATTCTCTCTAGTTTCTATGTCTCAAAAGGAGATGAAGTTCAAATTAAAAGGCCCTGGGGTGACTCTCAGCTTAGAGTCTAACACTACAGAGATAACTTGTATAGATTTAGATCACATTGACCTAGGAGATTTTTAGACCTAGATCAATGTAGAGTTTAAGAATGATTGGATCTAGGGTATTTATGACTCTGGACTTACACAATTAGTAGCAACCTTTCTATTGATGGTCTAAATCCCTGAGTTAGTGTTAAAACTAGCCCAACATTAGGATCCTGATAGAAGAGAGGTTATAAATGAAAAAGGGGAAAATATTTTGAATCTAGATCCCAACTTCATTAATTTAGTGTTTGTAATACCAGAGTTCAATATTTATCTTGAAATAACTATAGAGATATCCTAATAATTCTTTTAAGATAAGATATATGAGTGTCATAAAATGATAAACAAATAATGGCTTAAGTCCCCCAAGGCTACCTCCACCAAATTGCCAAAGACATTAGCAAGAATTGACTTCTATGATGAGGTAGGAGACATAATCATTTTCTTCATAGGATCATTGGTAGTCTTGATGATAAGAGATTCCAAGAGTGTATGTACCAATACATTTGGGTCATCCATCAGAACACCCAATACATCCATTAGGCTCAACTTATTAGTGACTCCCTCTATAAGAAATTGATGGAGGTGAAAACAAATAAAAATTTATTCATAACTTCCTACCTTGTATATATTTTTTCCAAAAGGATATCTTTCCCAAGCCTCAATATAGTTTCCGGTGAGATAAGCAGAGTATACAACTACTATCCTAACCTTACATTGGAGGCTAACACATAATATTTCAAGAGAGTTAATGATGCGTTCATCTATTGCATCATCACCATGTTTGATAAAGAACTAGAGAGAATGAGATTCTCACAAAAAATGGTTATAGAGATAAAAAAATGGGGCTTTTACTTCATTCAGTTCCCCACCTATTCATATATCAGGGCAAGTAGATTCATTAGTTGCCCCTCCACACTCCCTAGATATGTCAGTGACAAGTGGCTATTGATGGAGCTAGTTAGACAACTTGTTGAGACCCATAAACTCCTTTCCAATAGGCACAAGTTGGGAATTCATTTCCCAATTAGCATTAGTGGATACACATGCCTCTTCCTCCTCAAATCCAAGTGTGTTGAGGTAGAAATGTGCCAAATTACCCTAATAAATTTGGAGTCTAAGCCATTCTTTTATGTTTATGGACATATCACTAGCATACTGGGAGTTTCTACATACTCCCATGTCCCATATTTTGAAGATTATTGGGAAGACTTAGAGGATGAAGAGAGGGTCAGGATGAAGGACCATTCTATAATGACCTTATAATAGGTCAAGGATTATGATTTGGCACCAGTCTGAGATGACTTGGGGGATGATGAGTCCTAAATGGACCCAAATTACTATCATCATACTATCACTCAACCCCTTCCACTATTAAGGTGGTCAGTTCTAAAATCTTTCTCATTGATTGATAAAACAACACATGTGATTAAAAAAATGATCATTTGGATGAGAAGCAAAGTATTTCAAGTAACAAAAGATATAATGGGTATCAAAGAGAAGCTTTTAAAGCTTAAGGAAGAGGGTCCTACATCAATAGAGGGTCCCAGTGGCACAATAAGTAAACAATTAGAAGGTTTAGTGACCTCCAAGAAGAAAAAGATTAAAACTAAGGCCAAGAATGGGTAGTTAAGAAAAGAGGGGTCATTAGTATATCAATCATTCAACATCTCTTTAGAAGACATGATTATAGCTTCTACCTCAATATATATCATAGTGATAACCCCTATTTATATTGTTCACCCTCCACCTATGTACATTGATCTTGAAGCTTCAAGACCTCCACCTTAGGTTTGTACTCCCCTTGCATCTTATTTTTCCACTCCACCTCTCATTCTCACCATACTACCTACCATAATAAGTCAATTGCAACTGATGTAATTAAGTTAATTAGACACTCAAGGTTCCCCATCAGTAGATAATCAAGTTTCCACTCCACTTTCCCTTTCCCAATTTTACTTCCATTAATAATTCCTTCCATTTCATCCCCATTTATTTACAACACCACTCAATAGTATATAGCAATGGACTTAGTCATCCTAACTTTAGTTCCACTAGCCATCCCATCTCTTGGGATAAGTACTACATCATCTTCATCCCTTTTCATCTTCCCTACCCTACCAACCCTAAATGGCCCAACACATTTAATTTATCTATTTAACTCTTTGGTTTCCACCCTTCCACTAGTTCCCAAATGCTGAGTTCCTATGTTTATACCCTCAATAGTATCAATTCCATCTTCCACACCCCCAATAGACACAGTTTTTCCCATTGCCCCCACCTCTTCCACTTCCATAGTTTTTTAAACACCTTCAGTGGAGGTAGGAGAAACACAAGTTCTTGATGTAAATGTAGATATGCAATCTATTGATGGAGATAGAATTCCATAGGCATCTCTTGAGTAATAAATGGAAACATCCACATAGGACTCCACACTTCTCATAGTGCCTACTAGTGCAACAACCTTAGCTACCAATTCTTAAGTGATAGTATCCATACAACAAGATGTTACCCCTAGCTAGATAGCATGAATAGTGGGAAAGAAGTGAAATCAGATGATTTCCCCAAGCACATTAGGCTTTGGCCTTTCAAAAGTGACGAATAATTTCAAGCCTACTCCCTAGACCTTCTCCAAAATTCTATGTAATGATGAAAGGGAAATATATGTTGACATTGTAGTCCCCCATTGGATAAACCAAAGGAAGATCTTATGGTGGGGGATTATTAAATTACAAATATTCATCTAGGATGTCCAATAAGGGAGGGGTTAAAGCATGATGTTCAATCCAACATCAAATCCATTTTTGAGAGAATAGACAATGATAAATCCATTAAGTATGAATTAAAAAATAATGTGGATCAATTCACAACTACACTAAACAAATTTATATAGCCCAATGGATCATCTATACAACCCAAGTTAGCATATCCAACCAACCAAATTCTAGATCAGGAAATAATTGATGCAGTGACTAAAATTAAAAGCATGTGAAGGGATATTAAATAATGGTCAAAGGAACTCCTTTCCAAAGGAAATAATATTATTGGTACAATGGTGGACCATTATACAGTTGTGAGGGAAAGAAGGATTACCTTTAGAGAACTAGTCAATAAATATGAGGGAGAAATAACAGGTTTGAATCTCTATTATCCCAAGTTGATAGTTGTAGACTCTATTGACATAGACATTATCCTTGATGAAGGAATACTAAAAAATGATGGATAATAGGAGGAATTGGATATAGCTACACAATTCAAAATAAATTTGCTCACAACATTTGCACACAAAGCCAAGGTTGCGCATGATAAGGCTATTGATATGTTGTATAACATTGAATAAATGTTGAGTAAATTATCTTGCAGACCAACACATGATGAAGATAACCCCCTTCCTACAGAAGAGGTTTAGAGAAAGTTCAAGGAAGTATTTGAGAAGGAGTCTATAAAAACTATAGTCTTTACCTTAAGCTTTATCCATCACTACATCAGGTATCATAATGCATTGGATAAGATGGGTAAAGAAATGCAGGAAATCAAGACTTTGAAGTGGGAAAAATTTAACACATCAGTAGATTATGAGATCACTAACCTTTACTCCTTTGGTTTAAATTAAGATAGAATCTAGGAAATTTTCAAGTCCTTTGATGTATATGTCTAGAAGATACAGGGTTAGAAAGACCAGAAGGTAGAGAAAGTTTTGCAAATTGATTAGTTCTTTTTATTGAAAGATTTCCATGAATTGTAATTCCATTATTATAAAAACATTTTAGAATTACATATATTGTAATTACAGCCATATTTTATAGCTCTTTTGAGAAAGAGACATGTATATTTTACACTTTATATTTTGACAGGTTGGAAACTGTAAAAAACAAACTTGTAAATTACACTTTTCATTTTGACAAGTTATAATTACTTAAAGTGTAAAAGTACATAGTGAAATTTTCAAATTACATTTCGAAAAAGTGACATGACTTACAAGTTGTAAAAGTTTCACTTTTAATTTTCAAGTTAAGGTTTTACAAAAAATGACTTGAGTTACTTCCAAAATATCTTTTGTTTGAATGTTGAGTTCCATTTTGAGGATTGCCCATTTTCATGAAGAGCACCTTATAGCTACATGAAGAAGACTCAAGGCATTGGATGAAGGTATTTAAATCATATCCATGCTATACCAAGTTGAATACCATGCTAACTCTTGCATGAATTCTTTAGAATTATATTTCCAAGTCAAGGATGCCACAAACAAGAGATCACACCTCTTTTTGCATGAAGTTTCAGATTTACATGAGTTCTTCTTTTGGGCATTGAAGTTTTGATAGCTACATCTCATCTATGAGATATTTTGTGTAAATATGGTTGGACCCTATATCCCAAGCTATATTTTTGTTGTTAGTGATATTATTTTGTATTTTAAATGTATTTTCTACAAGCTATAACCTAGAGAAGGAAACAAATTAGAGATTTTGCCTTTTTTGTCTGAGAAATCCCTGTGTATGCAAGTTGTTTGAATATTTTTGGAAGTTTTGATTCTTAATTTAGTCATAAAATTTTATTTGTGGTATTTTATACCCTTCTAAAATATTGTTTGATAAAATAAAGAATCTTTTCCCTTCTAAAAATAACAAAATATTGCCTCTGATTTCCCATTTGCATGAGTTTGTGCTCAAAATAATTTCAATCTATTTTATGTTATTTTTTGTTAATTTAAGAAAGCATTGATATCCACTACAAATATTTAGTTAAATCACCATTTTTAGTTTTGAAAATTTCATTCTTAACTCTTTTCCCAATCAAAACCTAGTTTAGGAGTAAGAACACAAAGTAAGTGGAATTCCTTAAAAAAAGGTATTTTATTAGCTGAAAAAGATTTAGTGAAAATAGGCCAAAATTATTTAGAGGTTAACCTCAATTTTCCAATGTCCCATGGCTTGGATATTTTCCCATTGTGTCATTAGATTTTTGCACAGTGAGCTATCACATCAACGAATGGGTGTACAATCTATGTGATAATAGTTTTTGGCATAATCAATGGGACCTGAATGTTACAAAGAGATTAGTGTTATTCTCAAAAAGAAAAATTGTGATATCCGTACACATTCTTAAATCACCCGGTGACTCCACTGGTTTAAAATTTTAGAATTTCAAGGATTATGTATGCTAGGTAGACAAACAATGCCAACTACTAAAGTTAAGAAATCTGATTTTTAAAATTTATCATTTCTATCTAAAAAGAGATCAAAATTAGTTGTACCTTATCTTAAAGTATATTCTTTAAATTTATTTTCATCTCCTATAAGTACTACTCCTATCAGTTTTGTACCTCCCATAATGGCTAGAAATTTAAATTTTCTAGCTTTTAATGGAACCATCCCACTTTAGTTGGCTCAGTATGATGATATACCCACATCATCTTTGAAAATCCTCTCATATTTCACTGGTGAAACATCCACCCCCCCTATGGAACACATACATGATATTGTTAATCTTTATTCAGTCCATAATTTGGTACAAGATAATGTTGCAATCAAACTCCTAGTCTCTTCTTTCAAAGATAAAGCCTTATAATGGTACATAATCCTTACTCCTAGTTTTATCCATGTTTGGGATGACTTAGTCACCACACTATGTGCTCAATTTTAAGATAAGAGTGACCACCTTTCTTTGGTTGAATAATTGACTACCATTCAATGGGCTCCTCATGAACTCATGACTAATTTCATTTTCCATTTTCAAAAGACTTGGAATAGAATTCTGACACTAGTCAAGCCAACTCCAAAAAACGTTTTCCTATATTATTTAAGAGCCTTAAATAGTGATATAGATATTATGATTTAGTCAATGTGTGGCACCACACTCCTTGATGCCTATGAAATTACAATAAGGGCAGAAAATTAATTAATCCAAGCTATAAAAATTGCCCTAAGGCCACTAATGCCTCTATTTCCATATATAACTCCTACACCACCTATAATTACTCTAATTCCCACCATGAGAAAGGCACCAAATTTGAATCTCACTCTAAGATATGAATTATATGAGGTTAAGTCACTACTTAAGAAATGTGGTAATGAGTTAGTAGCAATGAAAAGGTAGCAATCCCATAACTACAAGCCTTATCCACAAGATAACCCAACATACCAACCCACTAGGCATCCATAAAAAGGTGGTTTATAACCTTAATAGGGTAATTCATAGCCATAAGTTCAAGGTATGTAAGCAAATCCTCCAAACAACATTTCTCTACCTACACCAGGTGCTTCAAAAGCTATTATACCTATTCAGAATAACCTAGCATAGGAGTATGAATGGTGTTATCCCTGTTCTCAGCCACATAATTAGAAAACTTGTCCTAATGGTGTTATCAATAATCCTTGATGATCCAAGGCATATCAATCACACATGGACAACAAGAATAATCCACTTCCCAATAAGAAAACACACAAGAACCTGCTCAAGGTGAGGCAACCCTTTTAAACTGGCAAGAGGATGACTTTTGTGGAGTAAATCAAGAGGAGAAATTTTTCAATAATGGAGGTCCCATGGTATGCATACACACTTGAATAAAATATTAATGGAGAGTGATCATCCCCCCAGGGTGAAACATGTTACAACTTCCAAAGTTGTACCAAAACCTGTAAAGAACAACACAATGCAAAGGCCACCCTTGTACCTATTATCCAACCCAAATCAAAAGTGATGAATTTGAATCTTGTAAAAGAGGGAATACCCCCTGTAAAGGCACCAAATTTTTTTGGTAATATACCTTTTATTATAATGGATCAAATGAATAAGACCAATCTGAATGCTACTATGTGGGAAACACTATCCATTCCTGCACAAAGGGATTTATTGTAAGAGGCTTTGAAAAAATTCTAGATAACAGACAAGGTTCTAGCTAAGGGGCTTAGTGTCACAATTAATTTATGTCAACTAAAAAATAACTCTAAAAAAATTAAAAATGGTAAGCCTCCCCATTTCTATCTTTCACTTATAATAGGGAAGTATCTCATTCATAATTGCATGGTAGATTTAGGGGCTAGTAGTTCAATGATACCAAAGAAAATAGCTAATGCTTTTGTAATAAAATATACACCTATCAATAAATGATTTGTTCAATTGGATGGGACTACTATTAAAATATTAGGACTAATAAAAGGGATAAATCTCACTATTCATGCTTGTCTAAGCTTGTCAATTTCACAATATATCTCAGTAATATATCTTCCCCTTACTTTTACATTTACCTTTCATGTGATTTCACTGCAAAGATGGGAGGGTATCTATTTATATATTAGTCTCATATGTTACTTAGGATGAGATATAGAACAAGAGTAACAATAAAGGCTGGGCCAATAGCTAAAGATCATATTGAGCCATACACTCCTCTCCCTATAGACATGAATTGTATATTATAAGATCAAGAAGAGGAAATTAATCATGAAGTCACAATACCCATAGAATATATTTCAAATAATCACTTGGATGAATTGGGATCAAATCTCCAATTTGATCCTTATGATTATGTAAAATAAATTGGGTTAGGTATATATTGCATACATGAGAATGATGTAATTATCCCTAATATTATAAAACCTGATGATGATCTTCAAAGAATGTGGCAAATATTATTTGATGGTTCAAGAAGAATTAATAGTGTAGGCATAGGTGTTGTCTTGATATCTCCATAAAGGAGAGTTATTTCTATTCTTTCAGGATCTAGTTTAGCTACACTAATAATGTAGTTGAATATGAAGCTTTGATTTGAGGACTGTAGTTGGCCAAGGAGAGAGGAATATAATTCCTATAAATAGCTTAACCTTTGAATCTCCTTCAAAAACAATTTTTAATTTATCCCATATTTAATTGGAAGATGTTTAATGAATTACTTTAGTGAACTCAATTTTTGTAATACCACAAGTGATGGCATTCATTGCATTAGAGTTATTCTCAAATAGCTTTTTATTTGCAACACTAGATGGAGGAATAGCAGGAACAACATAACCATCCACAAAAAATTTCCAAACATAAAATCCTAGGGACATAATGTATGTCCTCATCCTGACATTCTAAAAATCATAATTGGATATAATTAACATCAGTGCTTTCTTAGTAGAGAAACCACCTTGCACATTCTGACTAGCCATTATTCCTTGGATCACCTTCAAGTTGTTAATATTTTACCAAAGTATCTTTCTATAATAAAAATTTTTAGAGGTAAAATCCACTAATAATGGGGGTGAATAAGTGATGTAAAACAATCCAATTTAATTTCCAAACCCTTGTAATTACTTAATCATTCAACACAAGCATTCATGAAGCATACAGATCATTTATAGTAGTGAACAATGAATATAAAGCAAGATCACATACACAACACAAGGTCTATCTAAGAAAAACTCTTAAGGAATAAAAACCACTCTCAATCCTACAAACATGGATGATTTTCCTATAATATGATTACAAATAAGAGACTAATCAAACCTTTCTAATTATAAACCTTCGACCAAATCCTTCTGACCTACAACCTTGACCAAGTCCTTCTGATGAAAGGTCTTTTAATGAAACCCTATTTCATAAGGAGAAACTACCCCTAAATAAGATCAATTTATTTAGACTCTCCTTGATATGAACACATACACCTTATAAATGATGTCTCTAACACCTGATGATGGACCTCTAGATTATCTAACCCTTGCACAACCTCTCTCTCTTTCTCAAACAAGCCTCTCACATAGACAAATCTCTTCACATGAATTCACACTACAAGACCACTATACTATCATAAAAAAATGATTTAAAAATCATTTACATATTATTTAATCTCATTTGATCTTCAATTTAATAGTTGGGCACCTTTCACTCTCTTTTGCTTTCCTTCACTCTCCAATTCTCTCACATACAAGTCGCATACTTACAAGTCTAGAACCCAACACATTTAGCTCTAGTATATATAAATAAATCATGCATAAACAAGATCAAAATATTTAATTTTGGCCACAAAACATGCCTTCACCCTTAAGGCATCTCATATGGGTCACACTTAAGCACAATACCCTTTCAAAATATGCCTAAGTCACTTTTAGGTCCTATGGATACCCATTGAGATTTTTGACATTTATTCAAGCATAATAAGAACACATGACCACTTAAAAACACATAGGTACACTCCTTATGTTGCCTAAGACATCTTCAAAATATCACAATCACCAAAATACTCTTTGTGTATACTCAAACAACTCAAACATAGACCTTATGCACAGGAACACCATTACCAAACACATAGTCACCTTCTTAAGCATTGTTCATACTCAAGATAGATTGATCACACCTCCAAAATACTCATAGATAATACTCATGGAGTCTAAAACACTCCCCAATATCCAATTCACTAAGATATATCGAAAAAATATCAAAATAAGCTCAAATACTCTTTTTGGGTCACTTATAGTCCATACACAAATACACAGTCAACTTTGAACCTTCATAACTATGCCTATACATACTTTCAGATCTTATAATCCATATTTATAGATGTACCTTGGAGTCATTTACATATTTTATTTTTACTACATGACCAAAATTGTCTTTTATCAAAATTTATGGTTCAAAAACTAGACATTGGTCTTTCTTTCATAAATTCAAGTATTCAAATGGTAACAGTCACAATTAAACTTTGAAAAAAATTCTCACATATCATGTCATCTCAGCTTCAAATCAAATATGCTCCATCAATATTGATCGATCTTTGACACATAGGCACTAATTCTCAATACTTAAACAATAGTCACTTTGACCTCTTCTCATGTAATCTCATAATGTTGACTCCACATGCTCTATCAATCTCTATAGATCAACCTAGGCTTTAATGATCAAAGTCAATCTTTTGATTAAATGTACAAACATCACTCATAATTGGATCCATATCCTACACCTTTTATCAACCATTAAACATCATGCACCTATCCTCATCTTATTACCTCTTGACATCTTGGAGACATGTGTACCATTGATCTTACTCAAACTTTAACACTTTCAAGAAAGAATAAGTATGGGGACCCTATCAATATGCCTAAGAAGCCTTTTTTATCCTTAATAACTTCTTTTACACTTTGAATTAGGATCTCAAATTTGAACTAGATGATATTCTCATATAGGATAATCTAACCATGTGCCTACTTCTCCTAAAACTCGCATGTATGTGAGATATAATACCATTAAAGTGCCTTCTCAAAATCTTATGTCATTGAGCCAACCATGTTAAAAACTTACCTGAGAGCCCAACTTTGTTCTTGCATAACTTCTACCATGCTACAATGCATGATCTCAAATTTATCACAAATCATCTATGCTTAAAACTAAACAAACCCATATGATCATATTTTCTTGACACCTTCACATGTGCAAGATATAACACCATAAAAATTATAACTCAACACTTTTTGCCTTATTACAAAATTGGCCAAGTATGGGAAAACATAGTTAAAATACCTAGGATCCCAACTTTACACATGCATATCTTTTGACACGCTACATTGCATGATCTAAAAATTAGCACAAATAAACTAGGTTCAAAACTAAACAAACCCATATGATCACCTTCTCTTGAAACATCCACATGTGTGTGATCTTCCATCATCAAAGTGTTTATTCAACTCTTTCTGGCCATATTGCAAATTTGGCTAAGTATAGGAAAATAGTGAAATATATCTTACAAGCCAACTTTGCACCCTCATATCTTTTATCATTATTTAATGCATGACTTGAGATATGGTGCATAATAACTAGGAAATACTATGATCATAACCATATGACTAAATCCACTTGACTCATTCACACGTGGCAATGGTGACATCAAAAGACTACCTATTCATATTATCTACCACTAGACCCAAACTATCTAGATGAAAACTATGGACTACCATATGAACTCCACTTATGCACACAAGCTCTCAAAGCATAGATGACATTGTAGGTACCTCTTACACATGACACAACCACCATACTCATCCCTAAACATCTCTAACTATTCAAACTTTAAAGATCAACCAAGCCATCTTCTAAAACACTAGGATAAACACATTACACACTTTGTTATTATGACTTGGTCTATCAAAGCACTTCATCCACTCACTAAGACACCTCCATGACATCATCATGACATCACTAACAAATCTTAATCTCATTTAAATGTGATAGGATTATTTTAATCCAAATATATTGACACATTATTGAGTTTGTGGTTATGCACTCTACTTCAACTATGGAGAGTGAAACAATGTGTTGCTTCTTTGAAGCCTATGAAATGGCTCCTAACCCAATATTGAACATGTATCCAAATGTGTTCTTTTTATCATCAAAACTACATGCCTAGTAGCTATCTATATTTCCAACTAGCTTAAAATTATTTGAGATAATATATAAAATTTCATAGCCTTTTGTTATATTGATATATCTTAGGATCATTTTTCTTGATTTCCAGTGTGTATCTTTTGGAGTCTCCATTAATTTGGATATCAAATTAAATTCATAAATGATATCATGTCTTATTATTGTCAAATAAGTCAAGCTTCTTATTAAAATCTTATATAGTGTTGGATCCACATTGCTACTACAATCATCCTTACTTAAATTCAAACATGTTACTACTTGTGTTGATGCAAGTTTACTATTCAACATTCTAAATCTATTTAAAATTTTATTTACATACTTGGATTGAGATATAAAAATACCATCATCCATCTATTTAACCTCAATGCCAAGAAAACAATTGAACGTACCTAAATCTATCATTTCAAATTATTTCTTTAGTGTAACTTTGAACTCTTATATGGACAGATTTATATTTCCATTAAAAAATAGATCATCTACATATAAGACAATGATTAGATTTTCACCTTAATTCTTTACCTTAATATAGAGATTTAGTTTGTTTCCATTATTGATAAATAAATTTCTTATCAAATATGAGTATATACAGTTGCATCACATCCTTGGTGTTTTCTTGAGCCCATAAAATGCTTTATTTATCTTGTACACCTTATTCTTGTGACTTGGAATCTCATAGTTAGGTGGTTGTTCCATGTACATGTCTTCTTCTTGCAGTCTATTTATGAAGTCTAATTTGACATCCATGTGATGCACCTTCCATTTATGTTAAGCTGATATTTCTAAGATAGTTTTCATATTTTCTTTCCTATCTAAAAAAGAAAATGTTTCATTGTAATTTCATCTAGACCATTGCTTATACCCTTTGATAACTAGCCTTGCCTTGTGTCTCTCAATATTACATTTTGTGGTGTTCTTATTTTTGTAAACACACTTGACACTAATGACCTCCTTTCATGATAAAATGTTTACCAACTCCCATGTCTCATTTTTCTCAATTTATTCATTTCCTCATCCATGGCTTCACACCATTTCTTGTCCTTAATTGATTCTTAAAATTAAACATGATCAACTTCTAAAAATAAAGAAAAATTAATAGTATCATTCTCATCATCTCCATACCTTGATTGATCATATATTTCCTTCAATGCCCTTGTTTTTCCTAAGTGTTGTATTGAATATGATGAATCATTTCTTCCTCTTGAGTTATAAAATTATGAAGGATTCCTCTGAGCTACACCTTATGATCCATTTTAGCTATTTCCACTTGAGGAATCATTCCTTTGTGAAATAGGACTTTAGCTCAATGTAGAAGTGGTTGTACTACTTGTTAGTTCAATTTCAAGTATGGAACCACTGACCCTTGTTGGTTATTACTATTGTTCATATTTATCATCACATTATACATTTTCTATGAATTGGACATCACTACTAATTATCAATTGCTTTATGACTAGATTTTATAGCTTGTAATCTTTTGATTTCTCACTATATATGATGAAGATGCATTTTTCTTATTTTTCATCCCATTTAATTTTTATTTGATTAATCACATGTGCATATTCCACACATACAAAAAATATTAAGTGTTCAACACTAGGATCAATGTTTTTCCATGCCTCTTTATAAATCATGTTACAAACACTTTTTTTGGGACATTTATTCAATAAATAAATTGTCGTTACTACTAATTTAGTCCAATATTCATTTGAGAATCCCATGGCCTTTATCATTATTCTTGACATCTATTCAATAGTTATATTCTTACTTTTTTTACACCATTTTGTTTTTGTGTGTATCTTGCAGTAAATAGTTTCTTGATTTCATTATACTTATAAAAGTCCATAAACTCCTTTGAAATGTATTCTATCCCTCTATCTATTCCCAAGGTTTTTATATAGTGACCATTATGTTTTCCAACCATGGTCTTGAATTTCTTAAAGATATCAAATTCCTCATATTTATGATTTAATAAATATTCTTATGTCTTTATATTGAAGTCATAAATGAATGTTATGAAATATTCACTTTTTGTTGGAGAAAGGGCTTTCTTGGGACCACATATAACTGAATGAATCAACTCAAGTGAAGCCTTTTCTCTTCATTAATTACTTGAGGGAAAATAATTTTTGTGTTGCTTCCCCAATATGCACCCCTCACATATTTTTGTGGGTTATTCAATTAGAGGTAGTCCTCTTACTATTTGTTTATTATAAATAAGATTCAGGCCACTGAAGATCAAGTGGTCATATTTTAGGGGCCACATGTTAGAATGATACACAACAACTATTTTAAATATTTTAGGCAACTCATTTTTCATTATTAATGCAAACATTATGTTCTTTATCATTTTAATATCTAATATTTACCTATTACTTCCATTTTTTATCAAATATTGTGTATTCTTCATTCTTAGATTTAACTCTATATCCCTTTTGGAATAATTGCCCAACACTGATAAACCTTTGAGGTTATGATTCAATCCTAGGACATAGTATATGTCTTGAATTTTTATCTTGTCACCTTATTGGTGTGAATGAATATAATTAATTTTTCCATAACAACGACCTTGTTATTGTTTCCCATTTTAAATTTAGATTTTATTGTTTCATCTATGTTATTAAACATTTCCTTGATCCCACTCATTTGGTTACTGTATAGAAATAATATTTTAAAAAAACTTATCATTTAACGATACTTTCTCTCTTGCAATGACCTATCAAGATTTAATGTCTCTAAATGCATTACTTAAAGGGTGCACTAGGAAAGGGGTAGGTAGACCATTGGTGATTTTCAAGATTATTGGTTAATTATATCATACCTAAACCCACTATAAATCCCACTTATCTAAATTCCTAGGAAATTATCCTATCAATAACCCCTAACTAAGAAAAAACCATTTTCCTACTAGTTCAGCCATAATCGACCTAGTTACGGAAGTTATAGGCCAGTTACATAACTAGGTTGGCCTAGGTTGACCTAGTTCAAAGCCAAATAATAAATTTTAAAATCAGGTCGTAGTGGGATGACCTTGTCAGCTAAAATTTTAGAAGGTTTATAATTATATAATGTTATAAATAAAACCTCCACTTCAATCCAAAAGAGATGAACATTCATTTTCACATTAATATAGCTTATAATTCTATTACATTTGCATTTGAATGATCTATTTCTTAGGGTTTGCCTTTGAGGGAGGATAACTTGTCTTGTGGGAAGTCTTAGATGTAAGTACCATTATTTTGGCCTATATCTGATTTTAAATAATTTTTTATCATTACAAAGCCAAAAAAATCTCTTGCAAAGTACCAATGGCCAAGGGAGAGATTGAGACTCGATAGGTTCATCCAAAGGTAAGTACCTCTAACTTTTATTATTTTATTTTATAGATAGATATTACACAAATTAATAGGTTTTAATGTATAACTCCTTTCTTAGATTGACTCTACACTTAAAATTAGTGTAACTATAGGGTTTTCTAAGCTTTCCATCTTCCACTTTAGGTGATATAAGCCCCCATTTTCCTATCATGTTCCATTGATTATTTTGTTTGTTTTAAACCATCCCCCTTTATGTCATAAGCTTTGATAACACTAGATTATATTTCATTTTATATATTAAAAGACCTGTCCATGGTTATTGCATAGCTATATTTCAAGTGATAAACAAGTTTTCACCCTTTTCATTTGTATCATTCTCATATTACTTTACTTTAAAAAAAATGTATTTTGTCTATTCATATCATATTCCTTTTTCTTACATTCACTTTCATGTTGTCCATATTTTTTACAATAATAATATTGGACATTAGATTTGTCATAACTTTGTGAAAAACCACCTTGAGAAGTGTTGTTGCTTCTTCCTCTTCCTTATGATTTTAATTGGTTGTGCCTTCCTCTTTCATTATTATTTCAAAATCTGCATCTTCCTCTATTATTGGCTCCTCTCCCCTTGCCTCTCATACATGAGACTTGAAGGCTTGTTCAAGAGAAGAGTTGGTTGTCTTATTTATCCTTTGTTCATGGGTTTGAAATGAACCCATCAACTCATCAACAATATTTTTTTAAGAACTTTGAATATTATATTACTACCACAATAGGTTCAAACTTCTTAATAAAACTCCTTAACACATTTTGTATTATCTTAAGATCCTCTATATCATCTCCATTAGTATTGATTTAATTAACCATAATCATAGTTATGGTAAAAATATCAATAATGAAATAAAATTCTCTCATTTTTAGAGTCTCAAAATCTCTCCTTAATAATTATAGCTTAATCAGATTCACCTTATCACTTCCTTGGTATGTATTTTATAAGATATCCCATTCTTTCTTGTATTAAGTAGTAGTTGTTATCCTTGGGAAGATGGAATCACTCAATGCCAATTGAATTTAACTCAAATATTTTTCATTTTTATTCCTATTTTATTTAAGTAGTTTCATTTGTGTGTGTGTGATTGCATTAAGAGCAACATGGTTAGTTGGCGTTGTATATCCTCCTTCAAATAGCTCCCATAACTCATGAGAGTAAAATATTATCTTCATTTTGATGCACCAAATATCATAATTTCTTTCAACAAGCATTGTCGGTTGTTACCATGAGTTGTTGCTATTGGCATCCATGATCAAATAAGCTCAAAAAAGTGTGATTTGATACCAATTTATTATAAATAGTAGATTTGATATCAATTTGTTGGAGAAATTTTTAAACAATATATACTATGTTCTATTAAATATATTATTGTATACAAATAAAAATATTAAAAATAAAATAAATACACAAACAAAGTAAAATACATATTAATGAAGATAATATATTTTTGTATATAATTTGTTCTAAAATTTTATTTTTGATGGCTATTGTTGCATTCTTCTCCTTACTACTGTGTTGTTCTACTTATCTATTATTTTGTTCTTCATACTCAGATTGTTGTTCTCTCTCTTTTGTTACTATGTTCTACTTCATTGCTTACTTTTTGCTCTATTTTATCTTATGTATTTCATTATTTTCTATTATTTTATTTTTATATTAGACTATCATTCTAATTTTCCTCTCATTTATAGATTGCTACCAGTACAAAATTCAAAACTATTGTGATTTTTAAAGACTAATGTCTTTTTATCATTTCAATTGATCAACATTTCATTTTTGTAGATCCAATTTTTTTTGTTGAAATTTTATAATTAGGTGAAATTAATATGAGCAATTTAAGATTAATTTTTCAACAATTTATTTAACCAAACTCTTATTTAACTTTTAAAAATAAAAATAATATCACCCAAAAATATGTGGTAGTAAAGAATTATTTTTACTTGACAATCATTCCTTATTGGATTGAGCCCAAAATCTTATTTATCCTTTAGAAAATAAATACCGTAATATCACTAGTAACATGAAACACTAAAAAAATATGCACCAGTAACTTGAATTATTTTTAATCATCAATAATTTATTACTATCTTAGGGTCACTTCATGCTTTTGTTCCATTTTTCATCATTTCTGAAAACACACACATGTAAAATATTAATTGTGTGCATATATTTAGGCACCAATTTGTATAGAGATAAGAAGTGTGCTCTTCAACTCCATTTGTCTTCCCACACCTAAAATTATTTTTTAGTGCCTTAGACTTATTATGAAATCAGATTCTAATGCATATATGTGACTTGCATATTTCAAGGCATGATCAAAATTTCATTTTAATTCCTTTTTTTATGGAAATATTTTGCAAACATGCCTATCCACTCTCAATGATTTTCAGATGAAAATATTTAATGATTTTAGATTTTTGAGGACTCCCAATTCCCCAAACATGATTTATTAGCTTGAGGATGACTTTTTAATTCTCTTTTGATGATATTTTGTTATTCAATGCACTTGGCACTTGTTAAGAAAGTTTTTTAGTGCTCCTAATATAGTTTTGAATGTTTTTAATGCTATATCATGAATTTTCAATCCTCTAGTTTGATTTGTATTTATATAAACTTGAAATTCAACACTCTTGCATTACGAAGAAAATTTCAGTATTTATTTTTAATGCATATATCTATCTTCCATGCCCTCCAAAAGTAAAAAATAAAAACTCAGGTAAAAAAACCTTTTCAGGAAATCAACATTTTTTTAACTCGATAATTCTCATATATAATACATATTCTTGAGAAAATTATTCCTAATTTTATCCTAATCTACCACTCAAGAAATTAAAAACCATAACAAAAAATACCTTTATGAAAATATAAAAAATTCTAAAAAACTTAATCCATCTTCTTCATGATACATGCATGGCTTCAGTGTCATCTTAAACCTCTATCATAGCCCATTTTCATTGGGATCTAATACCACTAATATAGATTTGAACATGTGTAAATAGATAAATCTACATTATTTTATTTATCAAAATAATATTACATAATGTGATGTTCAGGTTACATTGCTTTATTACACACAATAAAAAATAATATTTTCTATTATACCAAACTTGACCACTTATGGGCCCAACTACCCAAATCAACCTATTACTAATATAACATTAATCTATTTACTAAAGTGGGTTTATCACTAGAAAATACATTCCCCATTCATTAACTAATAAATATGTTTCTAAACCTTGGATCACTAAACCCAACACCATAAAATCTCATTGAATACCAAGAAAAAATGGGGGAGTCATTGAGGTACCTATGTTATCCCTACATTATTATTGGTTCCCTATTATAGAGCCAATTTTGAAGACAAAACTCAATGTATGTCAATAAATAAATCATAGATGCAAGCCCTAATCCATTTATGACTTTCAGTAGCATGAACAAGTGGCACAATGCAAATGAAGACTTTAATATTGAATCAAAATTTTCTCTAAACACTTCAAATTTTATTGTTTCAATAAATACAAGACTATGACTCTTGATTTCAATTCATTTATCACCTTTGACCTTAGAATTCACCTCTCATCTCATTCACTTTTGTCTTACTTATCTTATAGAACCTATGCACATTATATTATTGAATCCTCAAAGTAAAATTAGGACCCTAATGGTGCACAAGCCAACACACAATTGGAGGGAAAGGAAAAAAAAGGAACACAAGGCACATAAACCCAAAATAAGGGTAAAAAGGGCCCACAAATTTAGACTAGAAACATGGCACTATGATTCTTTTATATAAGAACGATAATGGTATAAGCCAAGTAGACCAGAAACATATTGCAATATTTATCATCAGAGCATAGAACAATAAGAAAACAAAAGGAGTTGAATAAAATCATAGATTAAATTAAAAAAATAATAAGAGGAAGTAAATATGGAGGAACATGGCCTATAACATAGGAAAAATGTGCCAATAAAATTATAATATGAATTTATAATCAAAAACACACAAGTATGCTAGAATAATCCAATTTTAGAACTAAAATATGTCTTGTAAATACCTAATTTTAGTATAAGACAATTTTATATTATGTGTTCTCTCTCTCTCTCTCTCTCTCTCTCTCTCTCTCTCTCTCTCTCTCTCTCTCTCTCTCTCTCTCTCTCTCTCTCTCTCTCTCTCTCTCTCTCTCTCTCTCTCTCTCTCTCACGCACACACACACACACACATTATTTTTTAATACTTAATACACCACATCAAATTATTTATGGCCTTTAATCCATATATATATCTTCATAAATTTATCATGTTTATCTATTTTTAGTTTTGATATTTATTTATTTATTTTGTAAGTTTTTTTCCCTGATTTTGAGCATATGTTTTCATAGGGATGGATTTGGTGATTACAGTTGAAGTGTTGAATTTGTCTTGTGTGAATTTAGAAACTTAATAAATATGTCCTTTATGTTTTTATGGGTCCTTTCTACCTCTACCTTATTTCTCATGTCATGACTTTATTTTATCATAATTTTCTATGGTCAACTTTCATGTACAATGTTCTATAGATCATTATATATATATATATATATATATATATATATATATCATTATTAGTCATTTTACCAAGTTTTAAGTATCATTAAATGGTTGATAAAATGGTGAATCCTTCTCCATTATTTAAGTTAGGGCTGTTATTAATCATATATATTTCTACACATACAAAAAAAATTCACTTTGATACTTCAATATTTTTAAATCCTTTTGACATCATCCACTTATATGAAAATGGGGTTTATTAAAATTTTCATATTGTTTTCATTGCACTTCATTATGGAGAGGAAGTGAATCCCTCACTTGAAATTCAACTCACATGCACAAGAAAAATAATTGACTTTGATTCAATGTGTGTATTATATGTAGCTATAACTCCTTGATGGGTATCTTGAGTCAACTAAATTTTCCCATACATGAGAAAAATAATTGACTTTGATTCCATGTGTGTATTATATTTAGCTAAAACTATTTGATGGGTAGCCTAATTCAACTAAATTTTCACAAAATTTTATTTCTTTTATTTTCAAAATTTATCTCAAGGAATGAAAAGAGGACAATTTTGACATTCTATTTGGTATTTATACATTTTGATCACATAAAATTATATGGCATATGACATCACACTTATAAAAAATATATACAATATTAAATAAAATGGAGTAAAATTGGTAACTCATAATACATTTAGAGGTTACAAGTAATATAGATTCAATAGTTTGTTGAATATATCAAGGGCATATATGGTGATTTTAATTGAAGTGTTGAATCCATCCTTTCAGAATCAAACATCTCGATTTGACATAGACCTACACATTCACTTCTAAATTTCTATTTCAGTCTCAAAATCCCAAGATTATGTCTTTGTCAGATTCATATATTCTTTATCATTTCATTATTATGTCTTGTCTTTATCAAATTGATTATTTAGTTATTTCTATTTTTAGCACACTTAAGATTATTATTTACTATTTTGGACTAAAGTTACTTAAGAATCATTTATGTCATGTGTTTACCATAGTGTGCATTAGGTTAATTTCCATAGTGTCATAATTGGGTAAAACATTTGGTGAGCCTAATATTTTGATCATCTAACCTAGGGTTTTAAAACCTTCATCCATCTTAGGGTATAATATTTATGATTTCATGTGAATTCTAATTATAGACATTCATTGATCAAACCCTATCTTTCCCTTCACCTTTTTTTTATTTTTCATATTTTTATCTACTTTCATAAATTGATTTATACACCTTTGTTATTTAAATGCCTACATCATCCAAAATTATATTCTAGGGTTTGAATCAACATTTAAAATTTGAATTTCAAATTTAAATCATACGTGTGCCTATTAAATTGCTCAATCATTAGCCTAGCTTCCTTCATGTTATTCATAATTATATCTTATGTTAGATATGAAGCTTATATCTACATATCATTAAGTGAAGTGTTATATTAAGTACTACTAATTTTGACTTGACCCAAATACCATTGTTTACTACTTATGTTTCTTTAAAATAAAAATGGCCACTTCTAGTGATGTTCTTAATTCTATGGTTAAATTTAATGCATATGTGAACGGTTAATATGTTGTGGATAAAAATAATTTTTCTATTCTTTTAGATGATGAAAATGACTATGATTATATTTTTGATGATGTTAATCCACATAAATTTGCTATAATAACCAAATTTAAAGCCATGATTAACAACCATCTTGCATGTTTTGAACCTTTATTTCATGGATATAAATCTGTACAATAATGAATTATGGATAAGGAACCTACACATGAGACTAATATTATAGATTCTATGAATGTTTTATATATGCATATTAGAGGGTATATATATACATTGGTTGGTGAGGCTAGTGCTCCCAGTGCTCTCAATGTTTTTATTCCTCAACCTAATGTTACACTTTCTTAGGTTATCCATACTATTTCTACACAACATAAGGCTTCTAATGTTCCTCCTACCATCAATATAAAAACCAATGTGCTTAATTCATATGTTTTATTATTATTGGACATAGTCAAAATATAAATCAAGCCTCCTACCTACCATGTTAATCCTATGAAAGCATCCATTCCTACACATACAAATGCTAATCATGTTTCCAACTCCTACACCTAGTGGTACATCTCAAGGTCCATTAGTTCAACAATTCCAAGCTATGTAATTTCAAATTATATATCTATCTAAGCATATAAAAATCCAAGTCATGTGGTTTCATCTCAAAAATTGTTTCAAAACCCATTAACTATTGAAGTTCTTGTTCATCCTTTTCCACCTTCTTTTTCAGTGCCTAAATTTGATTTATATGCTAGCAATGGTGATCTCTATATTCAAATTAGGTATTATTGCACATTATGTTTTGGTTTTATTCATAATGATTTACTTATGACCAAGATTTTTCCTAAGAGTCTAAAGGATTATGTCTTATATTGGTTTTATGATCTACATAAAGGTTATGTGCATCAATTTAATGATTTGGAAGAAATATTCCTAGCTCACTTTTCAATAAATATTAATCAAAATGTCACATTTTCTCAAATATCTCAAACCAAATAATGACCTAGTGATAGTTTTTTTAACTTTGTCCTTAAATTTAAAATTATGCTTATAAAACTGTCACATTAAGTCCCTAAGAGTGAGTTTCAAAGTCTTTTCTCAAATAGTTTTATTAGACCACTAAAATAAAAAGTTATGTTTACAAATTACAATATTTTTAATAACTTCATCACATGATTCAAATCAATGAGATCAATCATTTAGAGGCCAATATAATTAAGTATACATCTAATGTCTCCACATACACTATGTTTAAATATCAAGGAAAATAATAATTCAAAGCTAAGACTAGTGATGCAACTAAATTTTAATCTATAAATGAGGTAAAAATGGTAAATTTAGTTTCAAAAAAAAATAACATGCTAGCCATTTTACCTTATAAGAACATTCAAAATAATTACAAGGTTACTCAAACCACCTCAAAAAGTGATTAACTACTTTCTTGAGTGCAACTCGATTACACTAGTCGAGTCATATCATTTGGATAATTATCAATCTTTACCTAAAAGATATGATGCCAAAATATTATGACTACCATAAAGTTTTAGATCATTCTACTAATCAATTATACAAAATATAACATGATATTTAATATCTCATCAATAGTAAAAACATTCAAATTTAAGGCCATAATTATACACTGAATAAAATCTATCGTAATGCCTAAACAACAGTTGTAAATTTTCAATAATCCATTTCCAAATCATGATGCTATGAAGAAATACAACATTAATATTACAGCATATATACATCATATGACTATTACATGAGTATGAGATTGACAACATTATTAGCATGCTTTCAAGATCTCAATAAAAATTACCTTCTATTACATTTTATGACTATGAGATACCATGTGATGATTCAAACAATGGTCCTCTTTAAACACATGATTTTTTTATTATAGTCCTTTAATCACACATGACATTATGATTTACAAGGGTTCTATAAAAAATATAATTACAATGTTATGCCTATATTTTTGAGGTTACATTGAGTGAGATTTACTTTGTACAACTATAATGCTTGAGCATTATGATAACAATACATGTACACCCTTAGGTAGTATTATATTTTAGTTTCATTTGGTCCTCAATCCATGTTAGTTTGGTTATATGTAGTGTCAAATATTATTTCATATAAATTATTGCTTGGACACCCATGCCTTAATTATATGTGAATAATACACTCCACACTACATCATTTTCTCAAGATTGTGCATAATAACAAAGTAGACACCATTTATGACATAACTTTTGAGCTATTTATCCAACCTCAGACCACATGTGTGACCATATAGAGTGCTTCCTATAGATAAAATCATTAAACCTTGTGTGGTATATTCTATAGTTTCACTACCTATCATTATGGTTCATACAATGTTTATATCTATGGCATCACCTTCTAGAGTTGAGACTACTACAATTCATTTTTGAGACCCCTAAAATTCATTTTTGAGACCTATGGTACATACTTGTTGATGTACCAAGAATGGTTTACAAATTTTTACAATAGATCACATCCGAGCACTTGAGAAAACTATAGTTTCACCCCAAAAAATTACTATGAGTACTTTTCAACAGGTTATAGTAGCTCTTGGATCCCACCATCACCATATCTATCTTTGGGATAATGATTTGATTTATTACATATCTCATGACTATTTTTTTGATTTTTTGAGAACATGTCTCATTACCATATTCTAATATTTCACTATATAGATGAGATCATTGGTCAACTAAGCTAGCCTATCTCTTATGCTTTTTCAACATACCATTATTTTGATATAGTTTCTTGTTATACATAGTTTATTTCTTTTATATGTCATACCTTTCATGTGTTTTCCTCTCTTGAGTTTTATTACATATTTTTTCTAAATTTGAAACCTTACAACTTTCCTTCTATTATACTTTGAAATTATTCTAGCCACTTGATTTTTGTTGATTGGTATGTTGCACTGGCCCTTTCCCCTTGATTGTTGATCCCATTTAAAACACTTGTACATGTTTATTGATGATGAAAACGTATATATCTAGACCTTATGTCTTACTATTCATTGAGTTTTGAGGAAAGTTATATCTAGCTTTGAATTTTCCTCATATTTTTATTATTATTTTGCTCCCATTTGTCTACTTATTTGTAATGATTTCTCATTTTATGCCCCTTATCCTACTTATTAGCATTGGTTTCTTGACTATTCCCCTCAACCTAGTTATTTGTTTTCATTTCTTTATTATTACCCTTGGCATGCCTATTTGCATTTGTTTAATGATTATGCCCTTGGCTTCTATTTTTGCTTGATTGATTTTTTTTATTTCATATACCCCTTGGCCTTCCTTTTATATATTTTCCTACTTTCCAAAAAAATAAAAATAAAAAAACATCAGAATATGGAAAATTTTATTTTTTATTTTTTATTGATACATATCATGTTTATTTGCGTATGCTATTGGTTTTTCATATGCATGTTATACACATTGTAGACACCTAAAATTAGACATTTTGTGTCAATTTTAACTATATTACTAATCCACACTATTGTCTTCCTAAATAATCTAATCAAGTCTTCTATCCATATAAAACCTCTATTCTATTCACTATGCATCCCCACTCATAAATCAATATTTTCTTCCATGATTGCATATAATCCTTAAAAAAACACATCACATCACATTAGTTAATTATTATTTGTTAATTAGATAATCTCATAAATAATTAAAAAATTAATGAATGCACATTTACTATTTTCTATAAATCAATAAATCATATTTTCCATCTCAAACTTGTGATATCATCAAAGGGCCCATTTGTAAATTAAAAAAACATATTCCAAAGGCAAATTATCCTTTAAAATTCAAATTTAATGAAATGAGGCAAGTGTATAAGTGAGATGTATGACATGCTCTTACACACTCGATGCCTTCATCATTGCACCTTCTTGCACTCTGCATTCATCTTTATTGCACACTCCACCTCCCATATTTATGGTAGGGAAGACTCATCCTCATCCATTGATCTTTATTCTCATATCAATAGTCATAATTAATCCTAAAAACCTATAAATGAAAGGGTCACCTTCCATTCTCAAGAAGCTTTCAATTGATAATGAAGTGTTGTTCAAATAACCCTACAAAATTTCAACCACCCTCATCACTTATCATCCAAAATAACTATTTTGCAAGGGGTTACACTATCATATTTCCCACATGCATTATTCAATCCTTTTAAAACTACATCAAAGCACATCACTCTTTTCAAAAAGGAGATCATAAGGAAAGGTGTAATAATATATATTTACTTATTTATTTACTTTCTTCTTCATCTTTCTCAATCAGATGATGGATGCCTAAGCTAGAGGTATGTTTTAATTTTTTTTTTCATACTAACTATAAAACTAATCTTTGTAATTATGTGTTACATATGGCATGACCGATGAGACTAGCACTCCACAATCATATTTAAATGCATCTTATCATCATTTTAGGCTAAAATTTATTCCAAGCTTTGAGCTAATTTCCCTTATTTTTATTCAAACTTTTGAAAATTTCCATTTCCAATACAATATCATAATTACCCTTCTAATATATAGAAACCCTTCTAAAAAATGTGAAATTGTGACTGTAAACAATGAAAATGTTTTTTATTTTTTAGAAATGATAGAACTGTGATTTGAAAAAATGAAAACACACTACATATTATCAAAAATGCACTATATATTAGCATAAATTCCTATTTGATTATGTTTTCAAGGATCAACAAAATTTCTCTACACAATGACATAATCATGGTGTACAATAGTGAAATCATGTCTGCACTTGCTAGTTATCTGTTTATGTAATGGGAAATGTAGTGGATCTATAAATCAATCCTAGCTCAAAGAAGAAAGATCCTACTTACACTTCCAATTAGGGATACATTAGATAATTAAGGTCATGACCAATATGGATCTGCTACACCTAATCAAGAAGTATCTTACCATAATAATATCACTAGGGAGGGTTCCAAAGCCTCCAGTCAAGAAAAACTATGCAATAACCCTAAATAGGTCCTATACTTTAATATTCAATAAACTAATAACAAGTAAATAAAAATCTAATCTTGTGTTCACCAAATCTTGTGGCACAAAGTGGGGCTAATAAACATACAAATTAAACATGCATAAAAGACATATACTCATGTCAATGTCTATGAAATCATAATGTATGGAAAATAAGTGCAAATGCATATATATCTACTCTTATAAAGGAGGAATAAAGTTAAGAATACTTACCTTTGAAGATGAACCCATCGAGCCTCAATATCTCCCTTGGCCAAGGTGGTTCACAATAGGTTGTTTTGGTATGTAATTATGACAAGGATTAATCAGCTTTAGGCTACACAACCTATCAATGCATCCAAAAGACTTCTCCACAAGACAAGATCCATATCTCCAAAGGAAGTATGAGACCCTAAGCTTGATCCTCAAGTAGAATATTAGATAAGAAAATGTGCAATATATATTACTTCTTCTCTTCATGATAAATGATGAAAATTACTATGTTTATATAGGTGAATCTAACCCTAAACCCTTCTAAAATTTTTAGCCGACAAGGTTGAACTAGTCGACCTAGTATCATAATTGATGAAAACATACTAGGACATGGACTGTGATCTTATGAATTTGACAATTGAGAGGAGGTTAGATTAAGTGTTAATTTAAGAAAACAAAACTCAAAATGAACACACTAACATGCTAACCTCTCTAAGCCTAGATCATAGGGGAACTTAATAAATAAAAAACAATTGAAAACATAACTAAAATTCAAAAGAAACAAGATATCTTACCTTCCTTGAATGTCCCAAATGGTTCATTGTGTGGCTTGCTCCGTTTGTGCTCAAAGAGTCTTTAGAAATGGAGTTTGAGTAGCTCCCTCTCTCCTTGGAACCATTATGGCTTGATGTGGCTTATGCTTTCTTGATATGGCTTAAATAAATTATTTTAGAATTATAAAATTATGGATATAAATCATGCTAAAAAACCTACATTATAACTCTATAATTTCCAAGCTCTTCTTTTCAATAGACAATGGCTTGTATTTATAGGCTTAGGAACTAACCCCATCTCAAGGTGAGATAAAGTGTAGTTTAAAAATGGAATGGGTTCAAACTTAACCTAAGTGAGTCAAATAACCTCAGTAGAGTTAAAATGTGTCAATAACTCATAATTTTTAATGAATAGGCATGGGTGAGATATTTTGAGATATTTTGCAAAGGCTCGACAACTCATAAAAGGTAATCATGAAAAGCTAGGATATTTCACATTTTTTAATTTCATTTTTTAGTAATTCATTAATTTCACATGGATTATTTAACTACACATTTAATTTGGTTTAGCTTATCAATCAATTTTTATTAGTCGTTTATCTCTTTTAAGATTTTATTTAAGTTCATGTGTCCCACTTAATAGGTCCGTGGGCCAAATTGCATGTTATGATGTTGCAAGATGCTTAAAGATAAATCCATGAGAGGTTATGATTTCATATAATTGGATACCCCAATTAGGGATGCCTCAATGACATTCTAAGCTTTAATTAATTATGCACAAGTAAATTTGGGATGTTTAGTGATTTTTAGGCTTAATTTGTAAACGCTGGTAGGAATCAGCCTGAAGTCCGGTCGAAGGCCATTGGTGACTAGTTTTAGGTGTCTATAATTTGCCTCTATTTGGGAAGATATTTCAAGCTATAGGCATATTAATGTCTTCTCAAATAATTAAATAAGATAAAGAAGAAAATGGTTAAAGAATAAGCTCTAAATAATGTTTGGGAAGCCTATAATGATGCCCCCTCGAGGGAGTGGCCATCACATACATTTGATGGATGATCCATAAAAAAAAGAAAGAATAATAATGAAATTAACCCATGGGTGAGATTAATCTAATTGAAAAAAATCCTGCATGTTTTGATATAAAAATTACTAATTTTCCCAAAGGTGGTTATAATCATTGGTAATGACATATGCCCCATTTAGGTTTGATGAGTCAAATTAATGATTTGCCCACAGGCAGTTATAATTATTAAGATGACCTTGATTGAAAAAATTATATTTTATTATGATCCATTAGGTTAGATTGGAAATATTAACTCAATAATATAACCTATTGCATAGATTAAATATGAGCAGGCACAAATGTAGATGTGATGATCTAATGACTGAAGAAGCCATAAACAACTAGGCATATAAGGATGTGCAAAGGTGATGAAAGAGATGAACATAAGAATAAAGGTTGATCAATGTAGATGATTGGATTTTACCTATTAATGTGGAGATGATCTTCCTTATTAAAATTGATATAACCAAAATGTTCAATGGGTTTATTTCATCGAGGGTGGGAGGATTTTCCAAGGTTATCAAGGAGAAACTTTTATGGCTCCAATTCTTGTAATACTTCCTGAGCTGATTTTTGTTATGGCACATGATGGTATGCCTCATGATAGAACACCATGATAACTTTACCAAAATATGCATAAGTACTAACTCTTGATCTAATAAACATTTAAAAATAATGCACTAATGATATAAACCATGATGACTATGTTGATGTATTAATATGGGTAGACTCAAGAATAATGCATAAGGAATCACCCAATGAACACATATAGATTGTGTTGAGGCATAATACTAAAAATAAATAGGCAATCAAACAAACAAACACCTAAGTAAATAAACACACAAATATCCTAAATTAAAAGCAAAAAAAAAAAAGCATCCTAACAATGGATTTTCCCCAGTAGGGCATATCGAGGATGATTAACTAGGCTTAGACAAGACAAATGTTTTTGGATTTTAAATTTTTTTAATGTTTTGAGAAATTTTTAGGTATCTTAACTAGAGATTGACAAGATGCCATTTACAAAATGGCAAGAGAATTACCTTAGGTTTCTCACAAAATTATGAGAGCGTATGGAAAAGAAGGACTAAGATGACCTCAATGTGAATCGAACATGGCCTACATGGTCCTAATAAGACCTCAAGTCATAGTAGTTCTACCAACATGAAAGGTAGTGAGAACCAACTAGGTCACAATAAGTTCTAAAATTGAGGTAAATGGCTAGGAAAATGAGAATATTAATGGTAAGGTGATGTGGTAATGCATGGTAAAGGTATTGTTCCTAATTTTCCCATACGTAATTATAATTAGCAAATAATGTCATAGGTCTATGATACTAATTTGCCCATATGCAGTTATAATTATTAACACAAGGTGTAACATGGATTTTCCCATAGATGGTTATAATTTGTGGCACCAATTAATCATAAATTAAAGATAACTTTATAAATCAACTATCACACTACTTTCATAGACTATCATTTAAGCATAGAATTCTAAAACTAATGAAAATGGATCAGAATCCCCTTGCAGAATGTGTAAGAAGAATCAAAGGAACCAAGATCAAAAGGGGTTGGGTAGGATGGCTAAAAATAGGATTTGGCAAATAATAAAGGCATGGTAGGATGGTTTATGAGATGGCATTGTTTGGGATGGTGGTGGTATAACAATTGGCTAAAATGGTAAGAGGGTTACCCACGAGTGATAAGGTAAATGGTAGGGTATGAAATAATGACAAGAGAAATGGTAAATGAAAATGGCAAGGTAAATGACAAATGAAAAAGTACAATTTTTTACCAAGGGAAAATGTATTGTTTTTGGCAAGGTAAAGGTAAATGATTATATTATTATTATCAATGTGGAGATGCATGTCCTCATCATCATGTGATACAATTAGAATGGTCAATCATATAAATTACTAACCCAAACCTCTTCTAAATAGTTGTTATATTAAGAACCTGCTACAAATTTGGATGCCAAAAATGTTGTTGTGATCTTCATCAGTCATTGATTATGTTCCTCCAAACATCAAGACAAGATATCTTTGTAGCCTCTATAAAGAAAAGTGCATCTAAAGATCATAAATATTGGATGGTATGTTTGATTTGGAAATGTGATGGTGGATGATAATGGAATGTATAATTTTTGGGCAACAAATGAGGATCAAGATTTTCAGGCACACATAATGTTGCTGATTTTAGATTTAACATAATTTTGGTTGTGGTAAGTCTGAATACTTATGAATACACTCTCGATAGGACCACTAGATTCTTCTATTGTTTGGGCCTGAGAGTAGCTACAATTTGATTAAACTATATATTGGAAGTTGTAGTAATTTGATCTTTGATAATGTGTTCATCAAGAAGTGAAGAATTATTGTGCTTAGATTTTGGTACCTCGATGAGGTTTTCATAAATGAAGTTGTCTTGATTATCCCATAGTAATTTTGAGAAGGTTTCACTAAGTAACATTGACTTTTGACTTTGATTATCTTCTAGCACCTCCTAAAAGGTTTCACTAGAAGATGTTGAGTTTAAACTTTGATTATCCCCTAATGCCTTCAAAAAGGTTTCACTAGGAGATTATTATTCTTCTACATGAATTTGGGCTTAGAACCTTTGATATTCTGCAACTGATATGTCACCATGGATGCAGTTCAATAAGGTATGATTCTATCAGTCCTAATCGACACTTGTGGGAGGTGGAAGGTCAATATAATGGCTAGGTTGGTTGGTGTTAATGACATGTGAAATGGTAAGGGAATGGGGGGAAGTACCACAATCCTCGTATAATATGCTAAGAGATCTTGTGTCAAACCTAAAGTAATCATCCTCAAAAATTATATAAGGATCAAAAATGTATTCAAATTGATCTTTGAGGCATGTGTAACCAATATTATAATAGCCATGAACATATTCTTACTTTAAAGTTGATTCTGACTCAAAGGACTCTAAAGCTAATGTTGAGCTTGATGTTAATTCTACTTATGATGTTAAATATGATGTCGGTTCAATAATAGAATGTAAATTTAATGTTGATTCTTCATTTGGTGTGGACACTACTATAATGATGTCTTATTAAATGTTTAGTTTTGGATAATTAATGGCCTATGATGGCATGATGGGATCCACAGAGACTAGTTTGTCAAAGTGAGACTCCTTAATGAGGGGGAAAAGGTCAAGAGAAAACTCCTCAAAGACTGGCTTATTGAAGGGAGGATCTTTAAATATAGGCATATTGTTAAGGTAATGATTTTCTTAAAGGTCATTAGAATCATTAAGAAGTGACTTAGTAAATATTAGTTCATCAAAGTGAGACTCCTTGACAATAGAAAGAGTATCAAAAGGTGATTCATCACAAGTTGACTTGTCACAAATAGGTGTTTTAATAAAAACATTATGGATTGGTTGGTTCTCGTGGCCTTGGTTTATAATTAGTTTAAAATACTAGTTTTTAATATATCTTTGTCTTTGAATTATTAGCTCGATTAGAGAGGTACTTATTGGCTCGATTAGGAATTGATGATTATAGTTATAAATGTATGAATAATCGCTAATGGTTAGTTAATGATAGGCTTAACAAAGGTTGATTTATGTCTTAGGATAGTAACTATGAAATGTTGAGTTGTGACTAGACAACTTTGTTGGGATAACATGTTACTATATGTGGGATGGCCTAGAATAGTGATGGTAGGGTGTTTCAGAGCTTGGTTTCTATCATGAGACAAAGGACAAGGGCCAGGAATGGTAATGGTAGGATGTTTTAGAGCTTAGATACTCATACAAGCTAAAGGATGAGGGTTTAGAATGGTATTAGTAGGGCATTGTGGAACTTGGTTGCTTTCATAAGTTGAAGGATGAGTTCTTGGTATATAAATAGTAGGGAATTATGGAGCTTGATTTCTTGCACAAGCCAAAGGATGAGGTCATAGAATATAAATGGTAGGGTATTATAGAGCTTGGTTACTCACACAAGCCAAAGGATGAGGTCCTATAATAGTAATGGTATTCCTTGGGCATTACAGATCTTGGTTACTATCACAATCCCAAGGAGGGTTAATGGTATAGGTGGAGGAGTGGGTGGTCATAAAAGGGAAAGAATCATACATCAACTGGCCCAAAGAAGGTACCACAAAACACTATGCTTGAGTATCTTGGCATTTTTCCCCAGATGGATGGTTATAAGGAGGATAAGGATCCATCTCAAAATCTACTTCTTCACCATAGGGGTCTCAAACAAAGTCAATTTGTGTAGAAATTATACCATAACTTGGATTTTACATGAATCCACCATAAGTGTAGCGAGACATATCCACATCAATGATAAACATTCTAAAAAAGGCATAGAGTTCTACAAACTTTGAAAAATAATGTCCAAATGACAAAAGGTTCAAACTTACTCTTACTTGGTCTAGGGGAGTTGTATCTCCAAAATGTTCTATGTTAAAACTTGGTCTAAAATAGTCTAACTTCAAATTTGTAACATCAAATGTCTCGTACAAAATGTCAAGTGGTTGAATAAAAACTAGAATGCTAGACTCTAGGTCCAAAATGTTCCAAACAAGTATAATCTAGGAAAAATAAAAGTTTCTAGGTCTTTTGGCCAAATGTGGTGTCAAAAGCTAGGCTCAAATAGGTATGTTCTAATACGTTTGTCAAACAAGCACAAAATCTATACTTTAAACAAAGGGTATTTAATCTAACAAACCTAAAACACTTTGACATCGACTAGGCATACAAAATCAAACATGAACTTGCTCAATTGGCATAAGTCATGAAACAAAATGCATTTGGAGATAGACTATTTTCTCCTAAATAAAGGCACAAATAATAGTTTTTAAGTTTGGGTAAAGAATTAACCTAAGTTACATAACCCAAAAAGAGAAAGATTGATGTCTAGGCCCAAATTGCACAAGGCATAAACATAAATCAATTAATGTTTGGATTTGAACTTATCAAGGTTAAGTAAGAACTCAACTTAGGAAACTAGGATTTTTTGACCAAACAAGCTAGACAAAGATGAATAACATAACGACACTAGATAAAGATCTAAAATATGCATGCAACTTTATTTTCAAAATGGTTTTTTAGAAATAAGGAAAATAAGTCTATGAAATGAATCGAGCAGTATAATGATGTTATCACACTCTAAATATGTAATCAATGGTTGGTTTCAAGACTATAAGGCACAAAACTTGAAATGAATTGGGTAACATGATGTTACCCTTTTTAATGAAGTGACAAAAAAAAAGATTTGTCAAAAATACTAAGGTAAAAAGTAAGGCATCAAATGGATAGCATAACACCTCTTCAGATAATGGAGTGGCGTGGACACAAAACTCATTTTGACATGACATAAATAAACAAATGTTTTTAGACTAAAAGACCAAGCAAGCAAAGGAAAATACAAATACAAATACAACTAAGTATAATGTCCTAAGTCCTAAACTTATAAGGTTACTTCATATTATTAAAATCCATCTATATACATGTTCTTAGGAGGATTTTAAGTGTTAATCCAAAAATAAAAGCACATGAAGTAGTAGGTTTTTTACACCCCTCTCTTCTCCCAAGAGATTGTACAATGATATGGACCTTTAAGTTACTTGCCCTGCATCAACAATATGTCCATGGTAAGTGGGGTTGTTCTAAAACTAAAATTTTCAATCGTATAGATGGTCCCAAGTGTGGTTAACACTAGAGATGCATCACATCAATTGATTTCATACCATTTGAATTACTATATAAGGTTATATTCATTTACATAGAAATTCCATCTATGTATTGCTTATTGTAATCCCCTAGTTAACCAAACTTGACTTTAGTTTTTGTTACGAAAGGAGAGGTTAGTCACTCAACCCCCTAGATCTTATAGTATATTTACCTTAATATATATACTCCACTATGGAGTGGGGTTGGTAATATGTTAGGAGATGAATTCTCAAGTCAAAGCACCCTTAAATAACTTGTGAAGAAGCTATGAACTCCCCTTCACAAGCCAAGTTGCATAAAAGAAATGATCTAAGTGAAAAGACTTTAGAGGTTATTTTTAGATCACCCAAACCATACAAGTTTTGGGGAGAGCCTTGACAACATTATTTTCATGCCTTGGACAAAGGCATAAATTTCAAGGAAAAGGCTCTTTTGGTCACCCAAGTTCCCTAAAGGGGATGGAGGGAGAGCATACACACACTCTTTGTTTTGAAAAAAAGAATAAGTAACAAACACTTTTAAGAATTTTCAATCTAAGTGAGTGTTAATTTTATGCACCAAATGAAGTGTTAAATAAATTTCTTTTCCCCCTAGATTAAATTTGTAAAACTTTTAAGAATTTTTCACATAATAACTTAACACAAATCACTTAGGTTCCTTTTAAGCACCTAAAACCAAATGTTCAAGACTTAACCATTCTTTTTAGGCACCAAAATGAAGTGTTCAAGAGTTTTTTATTTTCAAATTTATGTTCTATTCCTACCTTTCATCCTACAAATGTTAGATAATTTCCTTTTACTTTGAAGCACATCTATGGATGAGAAAACAAGGTTTGAAAACATAGATTTTGGGTTTATTTATATTTTTTACATAGAGATCGATGTCGGTCACTAGTGATTGATGTTATCTATCAAAGAAATAATGTTGATTGGTAATAACCTATACTGGTCAATAAGGACCGATGTTGATTGTTTGTGAACCCAAAGGTAAAACAAAATAGTTCTAAAAATGTTAGTTAGCTTAAAATATTATGAAAACTCCACAAAACCTACAATACTATGATTAGATAGGGAAAATACAAGTCAATAACACCCAGAAATAGAAACTAGGAGTTTTAAGAAGATTCAAAATTTTAGTTTTTAAACCATGTCCTACCCTACACCCTGATCGATGATGGTTAGCCAAAACCAATGTCGATTAGGAAAAACTAATGACAGTTATACAAAATTGATGCTGGTTATGCCAAATTTGAGTTGGAAAAAAAATAGAATATGGTAAAAACAAAGCTAAAACTCCAATTTTTAAGCTATTCAAGCATTCATTTGAAAATTTAGGAGTTAAATCTTGGTCTTCTTGATATGTGGGATGATTCTAGGTCCCACTGGGCATTCCATTTGTTATCATAGGAATTTGATAGTAGAGAGGAGGTTAGATCAAGTGTTAGTTTAAATAAACAAAACTCAAAATGAACATACTAACATGTTAACATCTCTAAGCCTAGATAATAGGGGAGCTTAATGAACAAACAACAATTGAAAACATAATGAAAATACAAAAGAAACAAGATCTATTACCTTCCTTGAATACTCCAAATGGTTTGTTGTGTGGATTTCTTGGTTTGTTCTCAAAGAGTCTTTAGCAATGGATATTGTGTTGTTCCCTCTCTCCTTGGCACCATTGTGAATTGATATGGCTTATGCTTGATTGATGTGGTTTAGCTCAATTATTTTGTCATTATAACATTATGGATATAAATCATGCGATAAAACCTACATTATAACTCTACAATTTCTAAGCTCTTCTTTTCAATAGGCAATGGATTGTATTTATAGGCTTAGGAACTAATCCCATCTCAAGGAGAGTTAAAGTGTAGTTTAAACATGGAATGGGTTCAAACCTAACCTAAGTGATTTAAATAACCCTAATAGAGTTAAAAGGTGTCAATAACTCATAATTTTCAATGAATAGGCATGGCTGAGACATTTTGAGATATTTTGCAAAGGCTTGACAACTCATAAAAGGTAATCATGAAAAGCTAGGATATTTCACATTTTTTAATTTCCTTTTTTAGTAATTCATTAATTTCACATGGATAATCCAACTAGGCTTTTAATTTGGTTTATCTTATTAATTAATTTTGATTAGCCATTTAGCTCTTTTAATATTTGATTTAAGTTCATGTGTCCCACCTAATAGGTCCATTGGCCAAATTTCATGTTGTGATGCCACAAGATGCTTAGAGATAAATCTATGAGAGGTTATGATTACATACCCCAATTAAATCTATGAGAGGTTAATGAAAAATGGGAAAAATACTGCAATTCAAGAGGAAGAAATATCTACCATTATATCAAGGACCCAAGTGAAGTGTGATGAATGGCTAAGGAAGGCAAGGGAGGGGAAATTGATAGCCCTTCAAGATATACAACACCTAAGGGAATTTAAAATGGAAGGTGAGTTCTTAAAACATCACTATGATAGTTTCAAAAATGAAGAAAAATTCATTTTGCATATTGGTGGGGATAGAGTGATAGACAAGGTCAAAATTCTAAGTGTTGATGTTCATTTTTAGTCTATTGTAAATTTTCAGAACAACTTATAAAGGTAAGCAATTTGATTATTGTCATAAAAATAATTTGTCACATCACCATCCTACTTTGTTCTTACAACGTTTTGGTCATCATGAAGACCATGCAACAATGAAGACAAGATGAAGGGCACTTGTTTCACTAAAATTTCACTTTATTTTTGTTTAGAAAGAGATGTAAAACGTGAATGAAGGGTGAGGTTAGTAGAACCTAGATTTGGTTTGCAATCCATGAATCCAAATGATTATCGATACTCTTCTTTGTCTAAGGAGGATGAATTGCAAATAAAAAAGCAATCTATAAAATGGTGGATTAGTGAGATAGTAGGGTGGGTTGCCTAGTGTGAGCTAGATCCAAAAAGCATGAGCTTCCTTGGAGGTTGTTAATCTACCTTTAGACAAGTTAATATTTTTAAAATGCTAATAAGAAATGGTTGTATAACATAATGAAAGTACTTAATCAAGATGAAATAAATAATTTTCAAAATAAATAGCTTGCTTAACAAAATAACATTAAAAAGAAATGTTAAATGGTCAAAGTATGGTTTAGGTTGATGTTTTTGACCTTATGTAGTGACAGGGATTAAGAAATAGGGTTTTAGTTGAGGTTGGTAGTTGATAAATGTTTGTTTTTTTGGTTAAAATGATTTACACAGTGATCATTGATGGTCACTGGTACTTTTTGGCAATCAAGGCTGACCATTGATGGTCAACAAGTGACTATTTGTGGTCAAGGTGGACCATCAACAATTAGGTATGACCATCAATGGTTACTGTGGGTTTTAGTAGGGTGTTGATTCTAGGAAAAATAGGTTGTAAGTTATAAAAGGGTTATATGGGTTGATTGAGGGTTGGTTAAGGGTCATGAGAGTAGAGATGAGGTCTTAGAGGTCTCAAGTTTAGGGATTTGATATTCAAAATGGTTGAGAGTGGTCAAAGGGTGCTTGGTTGAGAGAATGGTGTTTGTACTTGTATAACTTCAACACTGAAGAGGTTATGGGGAGAGGTTATAATAGGTACAGACTCTAAGCTATTGAAACCAAATAACTTAATTAAAAACTAATGTAGAATACTTAACTTTGGTGTTTGATAGCTTGCAGGAATCTTGCAGCTAAAAAGGAGCCACTTGGGAATCTGGAGCTACATGGGTAGAGTAACAGTCTTAGAATCCTCAATGTTGAGGTGTTGGAAGTGCCTACTTGGTCTTTGCCTGGTTCTAGTTTGGCTATGGAAATTTTGGATTTGCCTCAGAGTCAAGATCTAACACACTAAAATTCCTCTTTCTCTCTCTTCTTCCTCATTTCCTTCATCTCTTAATATATAACAAAGGGGCATTGAAATTAAGGAGGATAATAAATAGTTCAAAGGGAAATGTAACATGCATTGATCACACAGACTATCATGGATTGATCATGTAAAGAATGAGTTGTAGTTGATTTGCAATTGAGTCCTTTGATCATGCACTCTGAGGTAGAGTTATGTAACCATCGACAGTCAAGGTCAATCGTCAGTGGTCAAGGGTCGACCATTAGTAGTTAGAGAGACATAGTCAAAATGGATAGGATTAGTTATTTTCACTTATGTTTGGTGGTTTAGAAGTTAGGAAATGGTCCAAGGTAATTAAAGGGGGTCATAGGGTGATTTGATGACTAGAAATTCATTATATGGTTTTTGAGTGTCTACATTTGCCTCTTTTTATTGTGTAATTTATATCATCAAGCTAAAAAATAAAATAAAAATGGATAGTTGATAGAAGGTTGGATGTCTTAGGTATGGGAGGAGGTGTTCTCCCTCAAACTAAGAATCAATGAAGTGAAATAGAATTAGGTTCAGGTTTGATAAGTAGATAAGTGGGTCACAAGGTGGGTCACAAGGTTGGTTAGTTGGGTATTTAAATGCGAACAAGTGTAAAGAATGCGATGAAGTGCAATATCATAGATCGTGCATAGACTAGACTACCATAATTGAGGTAGGTGTTAAAATAAGGTTGGATTAGAAGGATAAGTGATAGGGTAACCAGGCCACAACATTAGGCATAACTGAGGTGGGTTACTCCTATAAACTCAAGTCTCCTAGGCAAGGTTCATGTATTCATAGGTATCTGAGGTAAGATGTGATCCTGATGAAATAAAATGGTCGTAGATGTCGAGATCATAGAGGGTCATGCTCTGAGGCACCCAAATGGTTGATGTATAAAATTAGTACAAATTCATCAAATATGGCAAGGTAATCGATGTGGTCAAAGAGAACAAGGCAATGTTGTCGTAAAAAGTGTGAAAGGTGGGCCAAAATGACCAAGGTGGAGGTTATTTGGTTGGTTGGTTGGTGGAGACTAAGGATCTCTCCAATGGGTGGTTGGTTAGTGGAGAATAATGTGCTCTCTAATAGGTGGTATTGTTATGGTAATGTTTTTTTTGAAAAAGTTTGGTTGGGTGGTGCTTAAATTGGTTGCCCAATTTGGTATACCACTTGGTTTGGGTGAAAAGGGGGACCTATGCTCTGGTAAAAGGGTGAAAAGTTGGTGGTTGAGGTTTTAATGACTCAAAAAGGGGAGACATACATCTTTTCAAGAATTCATGAAAGTAGAAGGAGGTTCAACACTCCTATTGGGAAAGACCAAAATGGTACGATGGGTGGGCTTATGAACATAAGTCCCTTTCATGCTTTTATTTATTTTTAGTTCATTTGTTAAAATAAGGTAGATTGATCATATAGTGTCATGTAAGCTCAAAATCCCTTGTTAAATGAGGGTAATAGGGAGATGAATGAAATAGGTGGATGATGATAGTGTAATTTTCTTATGGGGATGACTTGCCCCATATGTAGGTAACCTAAGAACCATTATAGACAAGTCCATGCCTTTACAATTTTGATGTATACTAATCAATGCGGGAAGTCTACTATTGTTATGAGAAATCTGATTGCAACCTTATTTGGGATTGTTTTGGGTTTTGCATTTTGACTTGGGGTCTTTTGATGCTTTTATTTGATGGGTTTGAAAATTTGATCAATGTGAGAAGCTTCTAAGTGATAATTTAACAAAATTTCAACTTATCCATCCTTCAAGGGAGTGGTATAAGCTTTAGATTTATTTAGGTTTGGATAGTTGTCTTTCAAGGGAGTAGTCTACCTTATGTTTAAGCAATGTTGGTTTTGGGTAGTTATCCTTCAAGGGAGCAGTCTACAAGATAAATTGTATACCCAAGTGATATTTTAGTATCCCAAATGGATTTTTCTGAATGGTTTAGGCATGGACTAGTCTATGCAGGCTTGAAGGTTTTCCTTCATGGAGGTTAAACCATAGCATAAGGAGGTTAATGATGGGTGAAAGAATATTATTTGAGAGACAATGACCATGGGGATTCATTCTATAGGGGATGAAAAGTGTCCATGAGAATCATGCCATATGTAGATCTATGGTACCCATGATTAAGATTAGGGTAAGGCTGTTATAGATAATCACATAATCCTATTTTAATCAGTTATTCTTAAAATAAGGAGTTGAAGGTGGTTTAAAACAAGGGATGACCTTAAGTTAGACAAGAGATGACTAAGAAATCATTTAATAAAAGAATGGGATGTGAATGCAAAACATTGAGGGGTTCAGTTTCTGATATGCCCCAGATCCACACTTGCATGTAAATGGTTTGATCCAATCAGGAGTGAATATGTCCCCCAATTACCTTCCAACAATTGACTAGACATGGAAAGGATGTTGGATTGATGATGGTTAAGTAGGCAAAATGAAATAAAATGATTTCATTTGTCTCTATAAAGTTAGTTAGGTGATGGTTGCCATACTTTGGTTGGATTGCAATGGTGGTTGGTTTTTGGTTTGGTTAGGTAAGTTTAGGTGTTGGTTCAGGGAAAGCATCTTGTTATGATAATGACCACTGGTGGTTAATAGTGAATTGATGATGGTTCATCAAAGATTGGCGATAGTTGAGATTTGAAAGGTAAAAGAGGTCTAAGGGTAGATCGGTGATGGTTCAATAATGACCATCTTCAGTTGAGGTTTTAAGCAAAAGATGCCTAAAAGGTGTGGTTGATGTTCAAGGTTTGCTTAGGTTTGAGGTTAAATGTTAGGTTAAGGTCAAGGTTGGCATGATAGGTTTGATAACATTGGTTATGGTTTGATGGTGGTTGGTTAAGGTTTACGTTGGTTTGGGTTATTGATAAAAGGTTGGTCAAGGTAAATGTTTGTTTAAGTTTAAGGTTGAGGTTGGTTTGGTGCTGGGCTAGGTGTAGGCTGAGGCATAAATGCCAAGGGTTGGTTTGGTTAATGTTGGTAGGCAAAAGGTGAAGGTTTGGTCTGGTTCTTGGTTGGTCCAAGATTTTAGAGGGAGAATTACTACAAATGCTCTTTCCATAAATGTTGAGGTGAGAAAAGACTCCTAGGTAAAGATGTTGGTTAGTAAAGAGGGTTTAGGAAGGATCAAGATGACTTTATTTTCCTCCCAAGGGTGGTTAGTTATTAGTTGGAGTTCAAGTTGTAGGTGGTGGTTTAGGTGAGATCTCTCTTATGGTTTTATGGTGGGGTAAATGTTGTTGGGTAGGATTTGGGTAGGGTTGGGGTCTAGTAATGATGTTGTTAACACCATCTTGGAATAAAGATATGTTGGATAAGAACATCTGGTTATCCCAATGAGGGAGCTTAGGTGAGGTATGGGTAGCTTGGATAAAAAGGTGGCCAAGATTTAATAAATATCAGACTAAGGTTTGATTCTGGTTTGGTTTGGTAGATGAGTTGGATCAAAATTTAGGTTGATTATGGTAGATTTATTTGGTTTAGATGTTGGTTGGATTGGTTGAGGGAGGTAGGATGGGTGGTTGATTTGGTTTGTTGGTTTGGTTTACTTGTTTGTTTGGTGTGACCAGTGAGGTAAGGTGACAAATATTTGGACCCATTTAAAATGGAATTGAACAAAGAAAATGTCATTAGATAGATAAAAATAAGCATGTTATAGAGGAATTGAATGGGTTTGGTTTTAGCTAAGGTTGGGGTTGGGTTAGTGTGATGAGAGGTTGGGTTGTTTATAGGCGAGGTGTTTTGAGTTTGGGTTGACTCCACAAAAAGGGGAAGTGGAAGAGGTAGGTTGGTTGAAGGTTGATCCACTAAAAGGGGAAGTGGAAGACGTAGGTTGGTTTCCTTAATTGTGATTTTTTGAAGGAAATTTGAGAAGATTCCACTTGGTTAACAAGTAGATTCGTTAAGGTTGATTCTTCCTTAGTGATAATGGCAAAAGGAAGTTGGGAAGGTTGCACTTGGTCAACATGTGGATTGGTTGGGTTTTCGATTATGGTTTCCTTTGTTATAGGTTTACTAAGGACCAAATCTAATGAAGGGACCTCATTGTTTTGAGGTCTTTGATTATGGGTTTCCACAACAATGGGTGCAGAAAGAGGTTCAATGATGGATTCAATGAAGACATTCAAGGCTAGGTTGGGGGAACACAAAGACTATCCTTTGGGACCTATTTTTGATGGATAAGGTTTTGGATGATCATCCTAAAAGATTGACATCTATCTACCACATGTTCATTTGTGAGATGATATGTACAAAACTCATTCTCTATAAAAAAAACTGGTTTTGGAAGAGAATGATTGATGGGTTTTATTTGAGGAAGTATAATGATAGAAGCCTCCAAGAGTTTATCAAGGATTAAGACATATAATTCCCCCAATGGGGTATATTACCTAGAAAGAGGGTGCACCAATGGATCTTAAGGTTATGAGCTAATTAGTTGGTTTGATAAAGTTGGTTGGTTGACTAATTTGGATTGATTTGATAAGTTTGATTGGTTTGGTAGGTTGAATAGGTTTGATAAAATTGGTGGATTTGAAAATTTAGGTTGATAGTTATTAGTTTGTTTGATGAGGTTGGTTAGTTTGATATATTTGATAGGTTTGATAAGGTAGTTCAGCTTGATAGTTGTTGGTTGGATGGCTAAGGGGATAGACCAAGTCTTGGTTTTGAGATAAAGAGGGTTGCCACAAAGGGGGTTTAGGTAATTGATATGATGGTTGGGGTTGATAGTATAAAGTTTGATGAGGTTGAGGTGGTTGTTATGATGGTTGGGGTAAGTGACCCAAAGGTGGGTAAGGTGGGACAACCAATGGGTGAAGGTTTACCACTAGGAGATGAAACCCTAGTTGAGCCTTATGTCAAGTGTTATGATGTGTGTTTTGGTGTAAGTGGTTTGGTCTATGTGTGTGATAAGAAGTGAGACTATGATTAATTTACTTGATTAAATTAAGGTATGTGAGCTAATCAATACAATCAAATAATGGATGCAAAGTTAATTTTAATCTAAAAGAAAATTTTGGTGTCTTTTAAAATGAATACAAAATAACTAAGATGCACCTAGATGATGATGCAAAGCCTAGGCCTAGAATGAGTAATTTTTATTTTTAGAAATGAAAGTAACAATGAAATTTTTTACTTTTTTTCCCTAAGAAAGCAAAATAAAGTAAAACTTGTGTTTTGGAAAGAAAGGAAATAAGGAACATTTAATTTTTAGCAAAGAATGAAATGAATGACTCTTATTTAATGCAACTAAATGTCCTAAAACTATGAACCCAAGAAAATCTCAATGGTCCCATCGAACATGCCAAAAAGTTCCACTAAAATTTTGCATAGAAAGAGATGTAAAACTTGAAACAAGGGTGAGGTTAGTAGAACCTATATTTGGTTTTCACTCTGTGAATCTAGATGATTGTCAATACTCCTCTTTGTTTGGGGAGGATGACCTACAGATAAGAAAGTAATCTAGAAAATTTTGGATTAGTGAGATAGTAGGGTGGACTACCTAGTGTGAGCTAGATCCAAGAAGCATAAGATTCCTTGGAGGCTGCCAATCCACCTTTAGAAAAGTTAATGTTAAAAAAATGCTAATAAGAAATGGTTGCATAACATAATGAAAGTACTTAATCAAGATGAAATAAATACTTTTCAAAATAAATAGCTTGCTTAACAAAATATCATTAAAAATAAATGTTAAATGGTCAAAGTATGGTTCAGGTTGATGTTTTTGACCTTGTGTAGTGATAGGGACTGAGAAATAGGGTTTTGGTTGAGGTTGGTAGTTGATAAATGCTTGTTGTTTTGGTTAAAATGAATTACATTGTGACTGTCAACGGTCACCAGTAACCATTAACAGTTAAGGCTTACCATCGATGGTCAATAGGTGATCATTGGTGGTTAAGGTTGACCATCAATAGTTAGGTATGACCATCGATGGTTACTATGGGTTTTGATAGGGTGTTGATTTTGGATATAATAGGATATGGGTAAGTTACAAAGAGTTATATGGGTTGCTTGAGGGTTGGTTAAGGGTCGTGAGAGCAGAGATGAGGTCTCAGAGGTCTCAAGGTTAGGGATTTGATATTCAAAATGGTTGAGAGTGGTCAGAGGGTGCTTGGTGGAAATAATGGTGTTTGGAGTTACATAACTTCAACACCAGAGAGGTTATGGGGAGAGGTTAAAAATAGGTGCATGATCTAAGCTACTAAAACCAAATAACTTAATTGAAAACTAATGTAGAATACTTAGCTTTGGTGCTTGATGGTCTAGAGGAATATTGAAGTTGAAAAGGATCCACTTGGGAATCTGGAGCTACATGGGCAGAGTAACAGTCCTAAAATACTCAATGTTGAGGTGTTGGAAGTGTCTCCTTGGTCTCTATCTGGTTCTAGTTCGATTGGGAAACTTTTGGATTTTCTTGGGAGTCAGGATCTCCCACACTAGAATTCCTCTTTCTCTTCGTTCTTCCTCCTTTCCTTCATCTCTTAATATATATCAAAGGGGTGTTAAAATTAAGGAGGATAACAAATAGTTTAAAAGGCAGTGTAATGTGTATTGATCATATAGAATATCATGGATTGATCATGCAAAGAGTGAGTTGTAATTGAGTTATAGTTGAGTCTTTTGATTATGCACTTTGAGGTAGAGTTATATAACCATCGAAGGTCAGGGTCAACCATTGATGATCAAGGGTTGACTATCATTGGTTAGAAAGACATACTCAAAATGGCTAATATTAGTCATTTTCACTTATGTTTGGCAATTAAGAAATTAGGAAATGGTCCAAGGTAATTACAGGGGGTCATGGAGTGATTTTATGGCTAGAAATGCATTGTGCAATTTTCAAGTGTCTACAACACTAAATGGAGAAAGTAAGTTTTCCAAGAGAGTCTACAGATGGTGAATCACAAATTCCCAATATGTATGTGAGATCCAAGTGATACTTATAAGCTTGGTATTATTGTCATATCATTTATACATTCTTTGACACCTATGTACAGATATTGGCAAGGCCTTGGGATCAAGAAAAAGAACAATAAGGTGATGATCATGATGAAGAACATGTAAATCATTCAAAATTATGGTAAGCAACATGATTTACATACTAGATTTCAAATGCCACATAGGGTGGTTTTAACCAAGGGAAGCATGCAAAGCAAGGGTGTGAAACCATTGGCCAAAATTGAGGTATTTATAGCTATTTTTTATTCATTTCCAGCTCTTATAAATCATATTTCATGTAGGAAATCACACTTTAACAACCATGGTATGAAGGAGAAAACCTTGATTAGTGTTGTGGATGTAAGGGTTTATTATGTGGGGTCATATAATATAATTTATACAATGTGAATATCATTGTTTGAGAGGGAAAACAAAGTAATTAATGATTTTTATAGCCACTATACAACCCATTTACATTCTATCTTATGTTATTGGACAAGGGATAGAGTTTAGATAATCATGAAATTGGTGGTAAGCAATAGATATCGTGATCCAAGAATCAATGGGAGGGTCATTTGTGACTTGTTGATTTTTATTTTTCATAGTTCTAGCTTGTTTTCCCTTAGGTTTATTGTCACTATGGTGTATATGGGCCCTAGGAAGGTGTGTTTCCCACACCTTAACACCATGGAGGTGGTCCAAGCATGTGTAAGCAGATTTCCAAACACTATAAGGAGTTTGAAGAGAAAATAACATGCTATAACCATGATAAGAGTGACATAATCACATCTTTTGAAATCCAGGGAGAAGGGATTGTAAGAAAAATTTAAGGCATTAAGAAGGAGTGCACATCATGTTCATAAGTCTTGATAAGGTGATCAAAATGGTCTTATTAAACACCCTTATTTTTAATAACATGTTTTCTATATGTGTAGGGTCACAACGTAAGCTGGTTGTAATGACAACAAAAAGTGTAAATAAGTTAAAAATATTGAGTGGGAGTAACTACTATGGCATCCAAAAAATTATCACATTCCATACTTGGAATATTTGGTCAATCCAAAAAATGATAGGGTCATAAGAGCTAGAAATAATGAAGGGACTTTCCACATGAGCTTGAGGGAAGAGTATGGAGAGAAGGCCACAATTTCTGAGTGTTGGCAACCATTAAACCCAAGAGGGGACTACCCTACCACGAAATTAGTGAGACATGCTAAATTTGAATTTTATTGTGTTTTTGAAAGGAAATATGGAAGGAAAATTACTGTACATAGGCAACCCATAAGATGTAAAGGCCAGTACCCTATTCCATGCTACAAGGGTGTGTTAGAGGATGAGGATGAGGTAATTAAACCCATCTTGGATCAGGCAAATGCCCAAATCATAAACAATAGAGGTAAACATGACTTTGAGGAAAAATTAAGACACTTTACACTTAGAAAATTATGAGTTTGTAAGTCCAACTCACCTACCCACAAAACTCATAAATTCTATTTTTTTTGCATGCTACAGCCACTTGTAAGTTCTAAAAATGTATTGGCAATGGGGTCCCACTTTCATGTCAAAAGGTTTCACTATGAAAGGAATGTACAACCCTTTCTAAGTTTGAAGTTGGGGTATTTTTTTGGCTCAAGGTGTGTTCCCAACATTGTGGATGTTATTAGAAAAGGGAAACAAGGGAAAAGACAAGAAACACTCATGAGGACACCAATGCAATATTGCTTACACTTCCATGGTATTTACATACAGGGTATGGCTTCAATTTGTTTCGAGATGGTTCTCTTTTTAAAAATTGGAAAACCATGATTTTGGGTTGGGGGAAGCTTGTCATGGCCCATGGAATATCCTAAAGAGGTTTTGGATGCTTACCAAGGTAGTGTACACTCCATGATTGAATTTCAAATGGACATATTCAGAAGAGGCCATGATCCTTTTTGTATCTTGAGCTCACCTAGCTCAAATTATGAGTGCATATTGGTGTCCCTTCAAGAAATCATCTAATTTCAACTTGGTAGTGAATGAGTTGACATTTTTGAGCAATTACAAGGTTAAACATCATAACTACAACCCTCATAACAAAAAGTGTAGTTTGGCTAATGAGATATTTTTATCCTTGTTAAGGGGAAAATTGATCATAGCTTCAACTTAGGTATTTACAACCCTTGAAAGACATGTTTTGGAGATTTTGAAGGATGAAATGAAGAGTAATGACAATTTTTTTGAGTTGCATTAGATAGTCTACATTTAGGGAAATGAGTTGTTAAGAGGAGAATACAATTGGAAGGCTAATTGGGAGGATTCTGAGGGTTGGTGGCTTATTAGCAACACCAAGTACCTTTATGGTAGCTTCATGTGGGGGCATCAGAAGCCTATAGAAGGTTGTTATAATGCTTACATCACTTTGGGGTGGCCCTTAATTTACAAGAATAATAATATTGGGATTTAGATTAAGGTTTCCTTACCTTAAGAAATAACTATAAGGGGACATTACATAATAAGGAGTGTTGAGACACCTCTGTGGATATTGTAATTATTTGAAGACAAGTAATTTTGGGTAGGGAGGATTGTCATGTCCCCATTTTTGGCCCAAACATAGACATGACCTTTAGCCTGATTACTTTGGTGCTTTCCATAAGCTAAGGGAAGAAAGGGAAAAAAGGAAACATTGGTTCTAATATATATATATATATATATATATATATATATATATATATATATATATATATATATATATATATATATATATATATATATATATATATATATATATAATAACTTAAAAGGTAACTTGCAAGTACGGTTTAACTTAACCCTTAATGAAGAAAAGGGAAAAGATCTTTTGAAACCAACTTAACCCTCCCTCCAAGTGGAGTGCCCCTTTTTAGGGGAGGATTTGTGGAAAATATAGTATAAAAGATGGTATGATGATGATTGAAAAAGTTACCATGATATTTGATTAAAATACGTTTTGGAGCATAACTTCCTATTTGGGGTTTGAGGGGGACAAAAACCATTCAAATGCTTGTTAATCCTATTCAAGGATTGGAGATGATTCAATTTTGATTTGTTGTTGATTATTGTAGCTGATTTCCATTGGTTGAAACCATTTTTTCTAGTTAAAGAAGGCATGAATAATATTTGTTGGGTAGCACCCTAGTTTCTAGTTTGGAGCTCACTTTTGCACCACTTTCACTTAATAGAAAAATTTGAATTTGGTCTCATATATTTGAAAATATTTTTATCTCTATTTTGAGCCATCAAATGTATTCATATGCCAAATATATTAGGAGACATTAAATTTTCTTATTTCCATTGTATTTTATAAAAATTAAATATGGAAATTAATATTTTTTTAATGTGTTTGGATAAGAGCGTTTGAAAAATCAATATTTATTTTCAAATAAAATTTCATAATTTTTGGAGGACTTTCATGACATAAATCACCAATTTACCCTAGTTGCTAGGGTTTAGCAAGCCTAGTCTAATTGCTAATTTTAATTTGTTGAATTTGTTCAAGGGTTCTAATGGGGTTTGTTCAAAAATCATTTGTTAATTATTTTACCCCAAAATAAATATTTCATGTCATCACAGGTTGAGCCAATTAGTCAATTGGGGCAATAAGTGATGTGATTTGGGCTAAATTGAGACCTATGAAAATAATTACTACTCTAAAAGATGTTAATTAGGGATAAATCAATTAATTTAGGGTTTATGATTTAGGGTTAGGGTTTATTTCTTAGGGTATAGGGTATAAGGTTTAGGTTTTAGGGTATAGGGTTTAATCGCGAAGGCAATTAGGGTTAATTTGAGCTCATTAAACCTATTTCTGACTACATAATATGGTTTTGGGCTCAATTAGCCCCAATGCCATCATAAATTGAGTTAATTAGTCAATTAGGGTAATTAGTGATGTGATTTGGGCTAAATTGAGCATTATGAACCTAATTATTAGTCTAAAGGATGTTAATTTAGGTTAAATTGATTATTTTAGGGTTTAGGGTTTAGGGCATATTATTTAAGGTTTAAGGTTAAGGATATAAGGTGAAATTACAAAGGAAATTATGCATAATTTAATCTTATTTAGCTTATTTGTGACTACAGAATGTGATGTTGGGCTCAATTAACCTTGATGTCATCACAGATTAAGCCAATTAGTCAATTGGGGAAATTAGTGATGTAATTTAGGCCAAATTGAGCCTTACAAACTTAATTATTAGTTAAATGTTGTTAATTAGGGCTAAAAAATTTGGTTTAAGGTTTAAAGAGTTTAAAATTTAGGGCTTAGGGTTTAAGGTATATGGTTTATGTTTTAGGGTATAGGGTCCAATCACAAATGTATTTAGGGCCAATTTTAGCTCGCTGAACCTACTTGTGACTATAGAATATGATTTTTGGTACAATTAGCCCTAATGTAATAATAGGTTAAGCTAATTAGGCAATTAGGTCAATAAGTGATGTGATTTTATCCATATTAAGCCTAATGAAATAATTATTAATTTACAAGATGTTAATTGGGGCTAAATCAATTGATTTAGGGTTCAGGGTTTAATGCTTAAAGTATAGGGTATAAATTTTATGTTTTAGGGTATAAGGTTAAATCATGAATGTGATTTTGGGCTCAATTAGCCCCAAAATCATCACAAATTAAGCCAATTAGTCAATTAAGGAAATTATCGATGTGATTTGGGCCAAATTGAGGCTTATGAACCTAATTCTTACTCTAAAGGATGTTAATTTAGATTAAATCCATTGGATTAGGGTTTATAATTTAGGGTTTCAAGTTTAGGGCATAGGGTTTAGGGTTTATGGTATAAGGTCTAATCATAATGACAAAGATTATTTTAACCAGATATTAATCAACAAGGGTGGTTGATTGATTGGGAATAACTGACAAAGTAAAAAAATACCTAAATTTATTAAAATTTAGCAAAAATATCCATAATCCATGGAATGAAATAAGTGAGGTGCATGTTTTCTCTATGGGATTGTTGTTATAAATATATCTTAAAATTGTAAACCATGTTTTGTATGATTTTGTGCATTAGATAGTTTTGACTTAAATTAAGAGCTCGCTAATGCATTTCTCCTAGAGTGTATGCCTTAAGGGGTGTATAGGGAATGCGGTGGGATCGACCTGTGACACTTTGTGAGAGATGCTCTCATACTATTTTATCATACCTACATCCCTTCAGTCAACCTTCATACCTCTTATGATGTCTGTTTGAAATACTAAAACCTTGAAATATGGCTAAGTCTAAAATCCTAAAACTTTGGAATATGATAAAGTTTGAAATATGATAGGATATTCCAAAACCTAGAATTTGCATTATAGCTCCTAGAGGTTTGAAACCACTCTTAAACATCTTAAAAGTATATAAATAAAATATAACTTAAAGTATAATAAACTTTATGTCCATATTTAAATGTAAACTTATACCTAAATACCATGCACGTGATTTTATAATAGTAAATTATTCTACGTACATGCTTTTATAACAACAATATTATGCACATAGTTCTAAAGTCTAAAGCTACATATATGGTTTTAAAGACTAAAACTACGTATGTAATCTTAAATACTAAAACCACATATGTGGTCCTAGCTCGGTAATTATCAAGCCTATGTGCTAGGACTACATGTTGACCATTTTGGTCCCGTAGGCCAAAATTGGTCCCTCCTTTTTTCCTACTATTTTGAGCCAGTACATTTTTGATTTTGCACAAGTCTTGGAAATTTCTATGGAATTTGCAGAGAGTTTCTATGAACTCTGCAGGAAGAGATGAGTTCTTGACACTTAGGCACAAAATGGACCATTTCAAGTGCCCTTGTGAAGGGCAATTCAGGACTCAAGTGCCCTTGCAGAGGGCAGGGAACATTTGCAAAGAGCCCATAGAGAAAAACTGAAAAGGTAAGTTTCTTTTAGAAATTTGTTTAAGGCAAAGAAGAGAATTTCTTCTAGGAAAATGTCTGAAGGAATTCCTTCAGACATTTTGTCTGAAGAAATTCTTCAGAAGAAAATCCCGCCACAAAAGACAAGGGCAGAGGCAAAAGACAAGCGATTTCTTTCAGACTTTTTATCTGAAGGAATTCCTTCAAACAAAAGTCTAAAGAAATTTGGGAAAGTGGCCATGAGGAAAAAACCTAAGGAAAAGCTCTGAAGAAAAGAAGTGGGAAAGACAATTCTTGTGGACATTTTGTCTATAGGAAAATAGCCAAGGGGAAAAGGCTATCGAAGGATCCTAAAGGGTACGTGCCCTTGCAGGGGACTCTCAGCTACCTAAAGAAAGGCACTTCTCCAAAGCTGAAGGGTCACCCTCCCTTTGGGAGGGTCCAAAACAAAAAGCTTGAAGGTAAGGGAGAGACAAAAGGGCCAAATCAAAGGGAAAATATGGAAGAAATTCCAAGGGGTGATGGGCCCAAAGACATCAAAATCAAGCATGACGAACTAGCCATTGGAAGTTCAAACACCCAGTGATGGGTGTGCAGACATCAAATTTAAAGTGGTGAAATAGTTTTTGATTTTTAAAAGCTTAAATAAAAGCCCAAAGAACTCAGTGACCCACCAAGAAGATTACCCTGAGGGCCAAACGAGCCAAAAAGAGACAAAACCAGGAAGAGACAAAGTGCAAAAATAGACAAACAGTCCAGGTGGCAAAGAGAGGTGTCAACTCAAGAATTTACTCCTGTAGTTGGAATAGTGCTTGCTAAGTGGTCATTAGATGGTGCAAATAGTAAATGGTGCAACTTGTTTTCTCCACTTTGCATTTATTAGTAGACAAATTGTGTGAATATTAGAAGGAAGTAGTCTATTTGTAGAAAAGGGGTGTGGCCCATGCTTTCACATTAATGTTTGAATGCCAAAGTCAAGACTGGTGATTACATAACATGGTTCTAGCAAGCCTCTTCTAGAAGAATGACATCAACAATAGTGACTTCCTCTTCTCGATGCTCTCAAACACACATGGGCCAACTTGTCAAAAGGTACCAAAAGTCTTTTTCAAAGGGGCACCTTGTCTTCTTTTTTTCTATATATTGTAAAACTTCTCATTTTGGAAAGAGATCACTCAGCCTTAAGGTAAAGCTCTGCCCAAAAATCTCTGGGTTTATAAGGTAGAACTCTACCAAATTTTTACCTTGAATCAAGACATAGCAATTTTTACCTCCATTTGAACTTGCACTCACACATATGTCTATGTTTTCCTTTTGTGTTAAGTCATTTTATTTTATGCTTTCATATAATGATTCCAACATGTCTAGTGCATTGTGAAGTTTCTTCTTCTGCAAGTCTACTAGAAGTGTCTACAACAGGAATATAGGCGCATGTGAACAGGCTGCCATAGTGTGTCTCAGAACACCTTTTATAGTTCTTCCTCCCTATATCTTTAGAGGACCCCTAGCTCACTGATGCAGAAGATTTTCCCATATCAAATGAAGTGTATGACAGCTTCTTCTTAGTGAAAAGTGTATGTTTGGGCTGAGTGAATCAAATTTTTAGTGTATCACCTTTTAGTTTAGGTTTAAGTTCTATTTTCAACATCCTTATCCCTTTTCAACCCCCCCCTTTTTTCATTTATTTGTTAGCAGTAGGAAATCTAGGAACTAAAAGATACATCGAAGGGAGCTAGCCCTTATCTAGAGACTCTCCCCCCAGTTTTGCCTTGCCCATAGGCAAGAGGGGAGTTTCCATTATTATGTGTGGAAGGCAGGAGCTTGGCCTCCTGTCTAGGGTGCAATCCACCGCATCAATAGTTTTTGGCATGCCCAGTGGGACCAACTAGGACAAGTTGTGTCTAAAGAGTTGAAGAATTTTTGGTGTGTTCTTCAACCAACTAGCCTTTGGGGGATTTTTTATCAACACCAATGGTGAATCTAAGTTGAATCAGCTAGTTAAGTAGTCCTGGTGTCATCAAGAAATCACATTTTTATATGGTTTTGATCAAGCACAGGCTATCATGAAACCACCTCAAACTCCAACATTACTTCCCTCATTGTTGAAAGGTAATTAGGAGAATTATTTGAGGTGATTCCATGAATAGCATGAGATTGATCAAAACATATGAAGAAAAAGAAGGTACATGGTTCTAAGCAATGGATTATACGCTCCAAAATGTGCTTTCATTTGAAACAGCTCTTCCTATGCATTAGCAGACCCTTCCTAGTCTTCCTCAACTCCCTCAGATCACTAATCATGATGGAAAGCTCCTGACTTGGAAGGAAATAGTGGAATCATGGGGCAGGAAAGAGGAGAAGAAAGGTTTTGATCAAAACCTTAAAAAGGTCAAGGCTGATCCTGCTCATGATGATTCTTATGACCTCCAAGAAAGGCTCTTCTAAGAAGATATAGCTAGGAGAATTATAGAGTTGGAATCCAGAGAGTGATTCCTCAGCCAACGTGTGAAGGGCATGTCTAAACACACCCCATCCACACACCTCAAAGAGAGCTATCAGGCCACACCTAATATAGATGAAGTGCTGACCAAATGGAAAGAGGAGAATCATTCAATTCTAACTCAAGGACTGCTTCCTCTTCCACATGGTTTTTTCACTTCACCCCTTCTCAAGGATGAACCTATTTTGCGGGAGGCAAGTGAGGAAGAAAAGATCCAATCTGTATCTTCTCAAGAGGCTATCATGAGTGATAATGAAGAAGAATTCATCATTGATGATCCTTGTGAAGACATCATTGACAATGGAGAAGACACAGGGCATGCATACATGCAGATGTTCTAGCAATATGAGGAGGAATGTAAACATGGTGAGCTCTCTTCCCTTTTATTTGATGAACTTCCTTGTTGTTTTGATGAGGAGGATGACTATGTCGAGGAGCCTAAATTAGAGGAGGATTAGATGGATGGCTTTGAACAACTAGAGACTTTGATCCTTGAGCAAGAAAAGGAGAGGCTGGTCCATCTTGAGGAAAGCCTTGAAGAAGAGAGATTTGAACAAAAGGGTGATGTTTTGTCGGATGAACAATCAATTTGTGATTCCATTTTAGACATCACAACAGTCACCCTTCTTCAAGAAGGCCAAGAGGAAGCAGATGATAAGTCTGACAGAGTGTTCAATGAGGTAGAAGGAGATGAGCCAATTCATGATGCATTATAAAGGGACCATGCACAACAAAGGGCTTATGGTGATGAGCCAATAACCATTGATTTCTTGGTGAAATGCACAAGCATGAAGGACCAACATTCGACAAGCTTCCAAGGATAAGAAAAGTATATATATGTTGGGAGCATGTTTGATTATGATCCACTCAGATGCAAGCCAATCAAGGTGGCAGGCAAGAGGAGTAGGTCACCAAGTCTCCATTCCATTCAGCCACTTGTCTGGCACCATAAGTTTCCTTGCCAGGAAGGAGACTTAAATTTTTTTCCATTTGATCTAGGATGGAGGCAAATATACCTAGTTAGTTTTATATAGTACTTTGCTTTTAGTTTTCTTTCCCTATTTTCCCTAAGTGTTGTTTGCACAAGTAGTGTTTTTAGCCTTGTGTGTGTTTTCCTTTATGTGTGGGGTAAGAGCTCATGATTGATTCTGGGATCTCTCAAGGCTATTGTTAACCTTTCTTCAAAGCTACATTCTAGCTCTGTGCCCAATGGACTTCAAGGCAATTGGTTTCTAAGCATAACAGGCATGCTTCCCTTGGGAGTCACCAATTTTTTGACCATTTTGGTCTTATAGGCCAAAATTGGTCCCCCCTTTTTTCCTACTATTTTGAGCTAGTACATTTTTGATTTTGCACAAGTCATGGAAATTTCTACAGAATATGTAGAGAGTTTTTATGGACTCTGTAGGAAGAGATGAGTTCCCAACACTTAGGCACAAATTAGACCATTTCAAGTGCCCTTGCAGAGGACAGTTCAAGACTCAAGTGCCCTTGTGGAGGGCAAGGAACATTTGCAAAGAGCCCATAGAGAAAAGCCAAAAAGGTAAGTTTCTTTTATAATTTTGTTTAAGGCAAAGAAGAGAATTTCTTCAGACAAAATGTCTAAAGGAATTCCTTTGGACATTTTGTTTGAAGAAATTCTTTAGAAGACAATCCAGCCACAAAAGACAAGGGCAAAGGCAAAATACATAAGCAATTTCTTTTGGACTTTTTGTTTGAAGGAATTCCTTCAGATAAAAGTTTGAAGAAATTTGAGAAAGTGGCCATGGGGAAAAAACTCGAGGAAAAGCTCTGAAGAAAAGAAGTAGGCAAGACAATTCTTGTAGACATTTTGTCTGTAGGAAAATAGCCAAGGGGAAAAGGCTATCGAAGGATCTTGAAGGGTAGGTGCCCTTGCAGGGGACTCTCAGTTGATGAAAGAAAGACACTTCTCCAAATTTGAAGGGTCACCCTCCCTTTGTTAGGGTCCAAAAAAAAAATCCCAAAGGTAAGGGAGCGACAAAAGGGTCGAAGCAAAGGGAAAAGATCAAAGAAATTCCAAGGGGTGATAGACCCAAAGACATCAAAATCAAGCATGATGAACTAGCTATTGGAAGTTCAAACACCTAGTGATGGGTGCATAGATGTCAAATTTAAAGTGGTGAAATAGCCATTGATTTTGAAAATCTTAAAGAAAAGCCCAAGGAACTCAACGACCTAATAAGAAGATATCCCCAAGGGATAAAGGAGCCAGAAAGAGACAAAACCAGGAAGAGACAAAGTGTAGAAATGGACAAATAGTCCAGGTGGCAAAGAGAGGTGTCAACTCAAGGATTTACTCCTATAGTTGGAATAGTGCTTGCCAAGTGGTCAACAGATGGTGCAAACAGTAAGCGGTGTAGCCTATTTTCTCCACTTTGCATTTATGAGCAGACAAACTACTGAATATTGGAAGGAAGTAGTCTGTTTGCAAAATAGGGGTGCGGCCCATGCTTTCACATTAATGTTTGAATGCCAAAGTCAAAATCGGTGATTACACAACATGGTTCTAGTAGGCCTCTTCTAGAAGAATGACATCAGCAATAGTGACTTCCTCTTCCTAATGCTCTCAAATGCACATGGGCCAACTTGTCAAAAGGTGCCAAAAGTCTTTTCCAAAGGGGTGCCTTGTCTTCTTTTTTTTCTATATATTGTAAAACTTCTCATTTTGGAAAGAGATTACTCAGCCTATAAGGCAAAGCTCTACCCAAAAATCTATGGGTTTGTAAGGTAGAACTCTGCTAGATTTTTACTTTGAATCAAGACTTAGCAATTTTTACCTCTATTTGAACTTGCACTCATGCATATGTCTATGTTTTCCTTTTATGTTAAGTCATTTTCTTTTATGCTTTCACAGAATGATTCCATCATGTCTAGTGAATTATGAAGTTTCTTCTTCTGTAGGTCTACTAGAAGTGTCTACAATAGGAATATAGGCACATGTGAATATGCTGCCATAGTGTGTCTCAGAACACCTTTTATAGTTCTTCCTCCCTGTATCTCCAGAGGACCCCTAGCTCACTGATGCAGAAGAGTTTCCCATATCAAATGAAGTGTATGCCAACTTCTTGGTGAAAAGTGTATGTTTGGGCTAAGTGGATCAAATTTTTGGTGTATCACTTTTTAGTTTAGGTTTAGGTTCTATTTTCAGCATCCTTCTCCCTTTTCAACCCCCACTTTTTTCATTTATTTGTTAGTAGTAGGAAATCCATGACCTAAAAGATACATCAAAGGGAGCTAGCCCTTATCTAGAGACTCTCCCCCTAGTTTTGCCTTGCCCATAGGCAAGAGGGGAGTTTCCATTATTGCGTGTGGAAGCCAGGAGCTCAGCCTCCTATCTAGGGTGCAATCCACCGCGTCAACAATTTTTGGCATGCATGGTGGGACCAACTAGGAGAAGTTGTGTCCAAAGAGTTGAAGAATTTTTGGTGTGTTCTTCAACCAACTAGCCTTTGGAGGCTTTTTTATCAATACCAATAGCAACTCTAATTTGAATCAACTAGTTAAGTAGTCTTGGTGTCATCAAGAAATCACATTTTTATATGGTTTTGATCAAGCTCAGGCTGTCATGAAACCACCTCAAACTCTAGTGTTACTTCCCTCATTGTTGAAAGGTAACTAGGAGAATTATTTGAGGTGATTCCATGAATAGACTGAGCTTGATCAAAACATATGAAGAAAAAGAAGGTACATGGTTCTAAACAATGGATTATACGCACCAAAATGTGCTTTCATTTGAAATAGCTCTTCCTATGCATTAGTAGACCCTTCCAAGGAATTATGGAATCATGGGGCAAGAAAGAGGAGAAGAAAGGTTTTTCTCATAACCTTAAAAAGGTCGAGGCTGCTCTTGCTCATGATGATTCTTATGACCTCCAAGAAAGGCCCTTCTAAGAAGATATAGATAGGAGAATTGTAGAGTTGGAATCCAGAGAGAGATTCCTTAGCCAATGTGTGATGGGCATGTCTAAACACACCCCATCCACACACCTTCAAGAGAGCTATCAGTCTACACCTGATATAGATGAAGAGCTGACCAAATGGAAAGAGGAGAATCATTCGATTCTAGCTCAAGGACTGCCTCCTCTTCCACAAGGTTTTTTCACTTCACCCCTTCTCAAGGAGGAACCTATTTTGTAGGAGGTGAGTGAGGAAGAAAAGATCCAATCTACAGCTTCTCAATAGGCTATCATGAGTGATAATGAAGAAGAAATCATCATCAATGCTCCTTGTGAAGACATCATCAACAATGGAGAAGACATAAGGCATGCATGCATGCAGATGTTCCAGTAATATGAGGAGGAATGTAAACATGGTGAGCTCTCTTCCCCTTTGATGAACTTCTGTGTTGTTTCGATGAGGAGGATGACTATGCCAAGGAGCCTGAATTAGAGGAGGATCAGATGTATGTCTTTGAATAACTAGAGACTCTGATCCTTGAACAAGAAAAGGAGAGGCTGGTCCATCTTGAGGAAAGCCTTGAAGAAGAGAGCTTTAAACAAAAGGATTATGTTCTATGGGATGAACAATTAGTTTATGATTCCATTTTAGACATCACAAAAATCACCCTTCTTCAAGAAGGCCAAGAGGAAGTAGAGGATAAGTCTGACAGAGTCTTCAATGAGGCAGAAGGAGATGAGCCAATTCATGATGCATTGCAAAGGGACCATGCACAACAAAGGGATTATGGTGATGATCCAACAACCATTGATTTCTTGGTGAAATGCACCAGCATGAAGGACCAACATTCAACAACCTTCTAAGGACAAGAATAGTACATATATGTTGGGAGCATGTTTGATTCTGATCCACTCAGATGCAAGCCAATTAAGGTGGCAGGCAAGAGGAGTAGGTCACTAAGTCTCCATTCTATTCAGCCACTTGTCTGGCACCATAAGTTTTTTTGCCAGGAAGGGGACTTAGGAAATTTTCCCTTTGATCTAGGAGGGAGGCAAATATACCTGGTTAGATGTATATAGTAGTTTGCTTTTAGTTTTCTTTCCCTATTTTCCCTAAGTGTTGTTTGCACAAGTAGTGTTTTTAGCCTTGTGTGTGTTTTCCTTTGTGTGTGGGGTAAAATCTCATGATTGATTTTGGGATCTCTCAAGGTTGCTATTAACCTTTCTTCAAAGCTGCATTCTAACTCTGTGCCCAATGGACTTCAAGGCAACTAGTTTCTAAGCATAGCAGGCATGTTTCCCCTAGGAGTCACCAATTTGTTGTCCATTTTAGTTCCATAGGCCAAAATTGGTCCCCCTTTTTTTCCTGATGTTCTAAGCCAATACATTCTTGATTTTGCACAAGTCTTATAAATTTCTACAGACTTTGTAGAGAGTTTCTATGGACTCTGTAGGAAGAGATGAGTTCCCAACACTTAGGCATAAAATGGACCATTTCAAGTACCCTTGCAGAGGGTAGTTTGGGACTCAAGTGCCCTTGTAGAGGGTAGGGAACATTTACAAAGAGCCCACAGAGAAAAGTTGAAAAGGGAAGTTTCTTTTGAAAATTTATTTAAGGCAAAGAAGAGAATTTCTTTGGACAAAATGTTTGAAGGAATTCCTTTGGACATTTTGTTCGAAGAAATTCTTCAAAAAAAATCCCACCACAAAAGACAAGGGTAGAGGCAAAAGATATAAGCGATTTATTTCAGACTTTTTATCTAAAGGAATTCCTTTGGATAAAAGTCCAAAGAAATTTAGGAAAGTGGCCACGGGGAAAAACTTGAGGAAAAGCTCTAAAGAAAAGAAGCAGGCAAGACGATTCTTGTAGACATTTTATCTGCAGGAAAATAGCCAAGGGGAAAAGGCCATTGAAGGATGTCAAAGGGTAGGTGCCCTTGCAGGGGACTCTTGGCTACTGAAAGAAAGGCACTTCTCTAAAGCCGAAGGGTCACCCTCCCTTCAGGAGGGTATAAAACAAAAAGCCCGAAGGTAAGGGAGCGACAAAAGGGCCGAAGCAAAGGGAAAAGATCAAAGAAATTCCAAGGGGTGATAGGCCCGAAGATGTCAAAATCAAGCACAGTGAAATAGTTGTTGGAAGTCCAAACACCCAGTGATGGGTGCGTAGATGTCAAATTTAAAGTGGTGAAATAGCCGTTGATTTTGAAAAGCTTAAATAAAAGCTCAAGGAACTCAGTGACCCGCCAAGAAGGTAGCCCCAAGGGCCAAAGGAGCTAAAAAGAGACAAAACCAAGAAGAGACAAAGTGCATAAATGGACAAACAGTCCAGGTGGCAAAGAGAGGTGTTGACTCAAGGATTTATTCTTGTAGTTGGAACAGTGCTTGCCAAGTGGTCATCAGACGGTGCAAATAGTAAGCGATGTGACCTATTTTCTCCACTTTGAATTTATGAGTAGACAAACTACATAAATATCAGAAGGAAACAATCTATTTGTAGAAAAGGGGCACGGACCATGCTTTCACATTAATGTTTGAATGCCAAAGTTAAGATCGGTGATTACACAACATGGTTCTAGTAGGCCTCTTCTAGAAGAATGACATCAACAATAGTGACTTCTTCTTCTCGATGCTCTCAAACGCACATGGGCCAACTTGTCAAAAGGCACCAAAGTTCTTTTTCAAAGGGGCACCTTGTCTTATTTTTTTTCTATATATTGTAAAACTTCTCATTTTGGAAAGAGATCACTCAGCCTATAAGGCAATGCTCTACCCAAAAATCTCTGGGTTTGTAAGGCAGAACTCTGCCAAATTTTTACCTTGAATCAAGACTTAGTAATTTTTACCTCCATTTGAACTTGCACTCACAAATATGTCTATATTTTCCTTTTGTGTTAAGTCATTTTCATTTATGCTTTAACAGAATGATTCCAGCATGTCGAGTGCATTGTGAAGTTTCTTCTTTTACAGGTCTGCTAGAAGTGTCTACAACAAGAATATAGGCACACGTGAATAGGCTGCCATAGTGTGTCTCAAAACACCTTTGATAGTTATTCCTCCCTGTATCTCCAGAGGACCCCTAGCTCACTAATGTAGAAGAGTTTCCCATATCAAATGAAGTGTATGCTAGCTTCTTCTTGGTGAAAAGTGTATGTTCAGGCTGAGTGGATCAGCTTTTTGGTGTATCACCTTTTAGTTTAGGTTTAGGTTATATTTTCAGCATCCTTCTCCCATTTCAACCCCCCCTTTTTGCATTTATTTGTTAGTAGTAGGAAATCCAGGACATAAAAGATACATCGAAGGGAGCTAGCCCTTATTTAGAGACTCTCCCCCCCATTTTGCCTTGTCCATAGGCAAGAGGGGAGTTTCCATTGTTGCGGGTGGAAGGTAGGAGTTTGGCCTCCTATCCAGGGTGCAATCCACCTTGTCAACACTACATACACACTTTTTTAAACCACGTATAATAAAACATTGAAATCAATTTGAAGCAAAATGTCTCCATTTTTTTGCCTCCTAAATCTGTGCATTTACCCAGTTATACATTGTAACATGCTCTTGGTTTCCAATCAATTACTAGCAAAGCACTTAAGTTAGGATCATTCAAAGATAAGGTGGGTTATACACATCTAAGTATGATTTTATTTTCCTTTAAACTAGTAATTTAATTATTAGATTAAAGGGGGGAGTGGATTTAGAGATTAAATATGAAATATATAACACCTTAGTTTTGTACACTTGGAAAATACCTATCATGGTTTTACCTTTCAGTTCTAAGACATACCCACTACTAAAAGGGTCATGCCTGCTATCTCTTTGTGCCAAATTGATTATCTCTTAGTTTGACCATATGTGATTCTAATGACCAGGGCTTCTATGATGTGTAAAATTATCTAAACTTGATCATTATCCTTTTCCATTAGTTTTGGACTTGTACATGTTTTCTAGCTTTCCAAGCACTTGTGTCCCAGCCAGACACCTATGTCGATGCATGTGTCCCTTTTCTAATTAAGTGTTCATTACCAAAAATTCATCCAATTTACAAACATAACATGTCCTTATGGTCAGACTAAGTGCTTTAATGTGAGATATTCTCCTAAAGGATTGGTATTTATACAAGATCAATCCTTATTCATAACTCACCTAGAAAATTCATACCTCTCATATAAATAGTAACAAAAGAACTCTCAATTGAGCATTCAAGTGAGAAAAGATGCCCTATTCATTTATATTTCCATATTAGTCATAGGATTAGTCTATATACACTCTAAAGTATTGAAGGAAAAACCCATGAGCCATATTTGCCAAGTTACAAGCTAGGTCAAAGTTATTCATAACAAAAAATTCATCCAATTTACAAACATAACATTTCCTTATGGCCAGACTAAGTGCCTTAATGTGAGATATTCTCCTAAAGGATTGGTATTTGTACAAGATCAATCCTTATTAATAACTCACCTAGAAAATTCATACCTCTCATATAAATAGTAACAAAAGAACTCTCAATTGAGCATTCAAGTGAGAAAAGATGCCCTATTCATTTATATTTCCATATTAGTCATAAGATTAGTCTATATACACTCTAAAGTATTGAAGGAGAACCCATGAGCCATATTTGCCAAGTTACAAGCTAGGTCATTGTATATACTTGCTTATCACTTATTGCACCCTTGTGCACACATAATCTAACACGTAGGCGATAAATACATAAGTCTGAGGCCTTATTCTGAGTATTAGCTATGTAGATATCATAAGTCTGAGGCCTTATTCTGAGTATTAGCTATGTAGATATCACCCATTGACATAGGGGTCCTTTGGGAAACTCAACATTGTATTCCCACTAACCCATTTTTCCCATAGTCCCTCCAAGGGTGAGGAATTTGGGGTTTGATCATTTGACAAAGAGTGATAACTTATGCGTGTGATCTAAAGACATTAGAAGAAAGGTGATAAAAAACCTATAAGGCTCAAGTTGGTTGCATTCAAACCTAGTTAATGGTTTGTATAGAACACATGCATCCAGTTTAAACACCATCATGGATGCAACTGTCTAGATCCAAAATTTAATGATTGTTCTAGATTCTTGATCCAATCAACTTCCACCATGTGTTAGCCTAGATTGACATACATATAGTAAAATAGTTAAGTATCAATTATTCCATTTTATTGTAATATCAATCAATAGTTGTACTTTCTATATGTGGCATATCTCAATATTTAAATTTAGAATATTGTTTATATAAATTTGCAAATTAATTGTCCTACTATAGATTTGTTTATCCTCTTTATGATTAATCATTTATATATTCTTAACCCTATAATATCCTTGTACCATCAAATTTATGGTTAAACACATTTGAATTTGACTAGAGGCCTGTGCCACTAGTTGTTATATGAGGACATTTACTCAAAGCATTACTTATAATGGTATTTTACATAATTAACACTAAGCATTATTATTGTTTAATAAAAAAAATCATTTATCAATTTTTGAAAATAATGTTTTAGATACTTTTCATCATAAACATCATTTATATTTCTAAGTTGCTAGCTACCTATATATTTAAAATATGATCTTGGTTTTTGACATTTACTAACCTTTCAAATTGAAATAATGTGATTTGACTTAGTAAAAGTTTTGTAAAGCATTGAGGATGATAGGAAAAAATATTTAAAAACTCTTATTCATTACCATTTGAACCTTCATTGGTAATTTTTATTTGGATTCTTTGGGTGCCTAGAGTTTTGGCTAAGCACTTTGAAACCACTCTATTTGATCTTGAATGCAACTTTACTTTGGATGCTTGCATTTTTTTTGGTAACTACTTGTTTATCTTACAGATTTGTATGGAGGAATGGCATGGAAAAAATTATATTACACCCATTTCTTAGAAATGGTAGATGGTTTTTAACTATGCATTATATTCAGGGTCGTAACGACCTACATGGTAGCCCTGGTCCTTCTTAAAGTCAAGAATATGGTTGAGTATGTTGATATAAACTTAGGGCACACTTTAGTAGACATTTTGAGCAAGAAGCTAGGGGACAATATCTACATGAATCATTTTGTATGATTGAGAGCATAAAAATAAGAATATAAGAAAAGTAAATAAATAGGATTCTAAAGGAGAACGTTTCTCATACTCTTTTATTTCCTTGTTTTTGAATTTCCTAAGAAAGTATACACATTTATAATTTAATTTTGTCCTCGTTGAAATATAGACTTCATTGATTATTCTGTGTATTTTTTTTAAAAGAGACAAAATGTGAAAGGAATTGCATGGTTTTATGTTATTATTTTGACTATAAGTATTTGTTCTTAGATTGTGATAAATCATATGTGTAAATTCAACTACGTGCTTTCTATTCCTTAGCAATGCATTGTTTGGAAATATTTTTTATTCTGTCAACCTACTGAATTCATGCATTAGAGATTTGGACCAAGAAATTTAATGGATTTTGATAAGGATCAAAGGTCTAGAGCCTATGGTTTTACACAAAAATCTTGAGCCCTAAATAGGAAAATGTTTTGAGAAAAGAAAAACAAAAACCTTTTCTCTAATAGGGATAGTTGTATTATGATGCTCTTCATGTTGGTCAATAATTACAACCATTGCTTTGCATTTGCACCCTTTGGAGGCCGAAGTGATGAATTTGTCCCCATGACCAAACCTGTTCTGATAAACTTGGTCTTTTTGCATTGAAGATATTTCCAAGACACCCATTTTATTTTTCATGAACTCACTTGTAAAGAGATGATGGGTTATAGTTGTATTTTATGGCAAAGGACTATGAACTTCAAAATTCCATTTTTTTTAATGCATGTACCCTACCCATAAGTCATGCTTTTCCTTTGTTTGGAATTATTAGAATCAAATTATAATTAATTTTTATTAACATCATTAATATCTATGTGATGCGATCTCTAGTATCCTAAAAATTTAATGACAAAAACACTAATGAAAAGAAAACATGTAGTCAAATTCTATTGCATGTTTACTTGGCATATCATATAGCAAACTATTGAAATCATAGTAAAATCCATAGGAATTTGTGATCTAGCAAGTGATTATTGCATACATCTACTATATCTTGTGTTGAGTAAAAAGAAGAGACTTATATTGACAGAATGGAGGAGTCATCCGATTTCCTAGTTTTTAACATTTAACTTAACTTGTGAAAATCAAATATGCCTTCCCTAGATTAGATAAAATTTTGATTTTTTACTTTAAGCCTACACCATTAAAATAAAAAACTCATAATTATTAAGGTTAGGAGATAAAATTTAGGCAATGACAAGTTGTAACACTCTTTATTGAGATTTGAATTTGAAGGTAACACTCTAGATTGTGTAGTCATGTGAACATTTATACCTTTTTGTGCTTGAAAATAAATATAAATCCATTAAAAAGTGATTACCCTCTAAATAACCTTATTTATTATACATAATCATACCTACAAGTGTAGGTAGGCATGAGGTCAAAAGATTTATACTTGATATTGTATAATGTGAAGTTAATAACAACCCTTTTCAGTTGAATCATGCTTGTCAATTCATGTTATATTGGTCATTATATGAATAATAATGTTGTATGAATCATTGTACTTTACCATAGTAAGCTAAAAATCCTTATAATAATTTTCTGGATAAAGTCACTTGTTGGTTTGTATGGGACAATATGGTTTATATTTTAAATATGTTATTTGTTGACTAAATTTTATTTTATAACTCCTAAACTAATTTCATTTTTGTATTCTCTTTTGAAAGGAAAGAAATAATTTGGATTAGTTATGGAATGATAAATATGATCATGATGACAAATCTAATGATGACATCAATCTTATTAGCATTCTCAACATTTCCATATCCTACTCTCTCAGTTATGTTTAGATCCAAGTTTGGATCTTAATGTACTAGTCATGTATACTGGATGTTTCCACTATGCCAAATTATATGTAATTCATGATTTTAAGACAATATTATAAGATATTTAATATTTAAAACATCTGATCAGATATGTTATATTGTCAAAGTCAGTGTGGGGGTGATTCATACATCTTCATAGTGACGAAATCAGTAAGTTTTAGCTCTTAAAATGAATAGGTTTATCATAGATAGAATAATTATTGTTATTTGCAAGGTGCCAGTTACACAACCACCCCAATGGTTACATAACTCTTGATGTTTTTAGGCCAAAAATTCCAAAACTATCAATTTACATACACCAATAGTTTCATCATGAGACAAAACACTAGAATGGGAATGGTTGTAAGCATTTCTAATTCTCAATGATAGTTTATTTGAGCTTCTTGGTGGACTCCAAAGTTGAGAGAGTATAAATATAGGTCTTGGAAAGGTAGAAGACATCAAAAAACACAATGGAGAGTATTGAATTTAGATTCATTACAAGTTGTAAGTCCGATTCTTTGTTTTTATTGTCTCATTATTTCCTAGTTGTAGATGGTTGGTTCAACTATGTTAGAGTTCTAAAAATTATTTGATATTTGTTGAGTATTCTTGTGTGCAAGTTTTGGATAGATTAGTTGTAATAATTTTGTACATTAAGGCCATGTTTGATAGTACCATGTACATTTATTACATTTCATAGTGGAAGGGGGTGCAATTTCCTCATCCACAGGATTTTTTCCATGTCGGGTTTCTCTAGGATAAATCTTGTGTTAATTATGAGCTTTGTTCTTTATTATGCTTCATGTTCATATGAAATATGTTGTATATTTTATTTCTAGCACTTGGTTATATTTATTTTAGCATTATAAATAGCCTAAAACATTCATATTCCAATATTTATTGAGCTAAGAGTCATAGAATCTATGTTGGTGAAGCTCAACATATAACATCCACCTATTTTATGGATCATATTGGTATCAACATTGATCTAGTATCAATATTTTATGTGGTTTTGTGTGTTTGTAACTACATTACGATTTTATGCTTGTCACTAGAGCAAGTAGTGTTAGTGGTCAAGGTATCATAGTTCCCTTTGAAGTATATATTTCCACAAGGAAGTGGAAATAAAATATCAAAAGTATGGCCCATGCTGATGAAAAAGATGCTCAAATAACATAATAATGATTTCACAAGCTTAAATAAGTAGCTAACATTTCTATTTCTATGAGCAAACTTGATTGATTAGAATTGATCGTGGGGATTCTCATAGAGAAGCTTAATGTTTCTATGAATACACCAAAATTAAGCAAGGAGGATTCTCTTGAGACTTGTGAGAAGAAGGATGAGAAACTCTTGAGAATGAATCAATATGAATTCATTTTATTCTATTCAACTAACAAAATGATTACAATAGCTTTTGATTTATATCGAGAAGCATACTCTTAATAGAGCATTAGTTACAATAACCATACTCCCAAAATAATAGGGAGTAACAACAATAAAAAATAGATTATTTTATCAGCCACATATCTACTAATTATTATAACAAAATATTTATTTTACCCATATTAACCTAATAACTAACTATGGTAAATAACTGCATTAAAATAAACTATGAGTAATTTAATTTTACTCATTTATTTTCTAATGGTGAATTAATCACCCTAACATCCCCCCCTTAATTCAACATTGTCTCAAGTGAATAGGAGATAAATTCTTTGAATGCCTCAAATTTTACTACGTAAGTGCTTTGGTCTACACATTGTTGATCTATCAAGCAATACTGGAGCTAGATGTTATTATTTTGAATATGTTTATGGATGAAATAAACTTGCACCTCAGTGTGTTTAGTGTGTTCATGAAACATTAGATTGCAAACAAGATTTACTACTCCTTCATTGTCTACATGGAGATCTGTTGGTTGATTCTATGGTAATCCAAATCCTTCAAGTATACATCTGAGCCAAATCACTTCATAGATAGCTCCTCTTGCAGTGTGATATTCTAATTCTATGGAGGATCTTGAAAGATAATTTTGATTCTTACTCCCCCATGATATTGATCTAGATCCCAAAAATAATACAAATCCTGAAGCAAATTTCCTGTCAACAATGTTGTCTGCATGATCTAAATCTGAGTATCCTGTCAAGAATAAGTTATCATTCTTCTTGTATTATATGCCATAATCCATAGTTCCTTTGATGTACCTAAATACTCATTTTGCTACTTTATAGTGACTGATTTTAGGCTCTTGCATGAACCTTGAGAGATAACTGATAGCATAGCTGATGTCTGGCCTAGTGTAGGTTAGGTGAATGAGACTCCCCATCAACTACTGATTTAGAGTTACATTTATCTATGGTGATGGATCTGCTCGAGACAACTAATTTTTTATCTCCATAGGTATGGAAAATGGTTTGATATTCATAATTTGAAATTTTTTGAGCATTTTCCTAGCATGTTTGAGCTAAGATACACATGTGATTTTATCTCTACCAAATTTATAAGCCAAGACAATAATGCAAAACCCTGAGATCTATCATGTCAAATAATCAATTTAGATCTTTCTTTGTTGATTTAATAATCTTCACTAAACTACTAGTGATGACTAGATCATCGACATATAAAATTACAATTACTATCCCCCCTTGTTGTTTGAGGTAGAGATTCAGATCATATGAATTCCTTTTGAATCCATGTTTCAAGAAATGCTCATCATTCTTGATATACCATGCCCTGGGAACCTATTTAAGACCATATAGTGATTTGACAAGTCTATAAACTTTATCTTGTTTTCCAAATTTTATAAAACCTTTTGGTTGAGTCATGTAGACTTCTTATAATTCCTCATTAAAGAAGGCACTTTTCACATCCATTTGATGGACTTTCCATCCAAACTATGCAGCTAGAGAATAAATCATCATGATAGTTTTGATATTTATTGTGGGAGAAAATGTCTCCTCATAGTCAATGCCTTCCTTCTAAGCATACCCTTTCACAACCAGTCTTGCTTTATGTTTGTCTATACTACCATCTACTTTGTACTTCATCTTCAATATCTATTTACATCTGATTGGCTTCTTCCCTGGTGGAAGATCTACAAACTGCCATGTTTTATTCTTCATCAGTGAATTATATTCTACATCCATAGCATATTTCCAAGGTTTAAACTATAGGGCTTCCTAAACTATAGAGGGATAAATAGATTCAACCACTGTACTCATTAAGGCTAAATTAACCTCACCACAAACCATACTATGAGTCCTTGGTCCAATGGTGCATGTGTTTGGAACACCATCAAATTTTGCATCTCTAATTGTATTTGTATACCATTTAGGCATACATTGAGTAGTTCTTGTGGGTGGTGGAGTTGCATCATTATTACCATCATCATTACTATATTCATCTAAGAGATTACCATCTTATATATTTTCTATGGGATTGATTTATTTATGAGGAACACTTGTAGAAATATTTTCTACTTCTTTATTTTAAAATAATTCAACATCCTTGTTGGTGTAGATTTGTCTAGTTTTTGGATTCATGAGTCTATAGGAAAGTGCTTCTTTATTGTACCCTAAGAACACATATTTTGGCTTTCATATCAAGTTTAGTCTATTCCACTTTAGGAATGTGCATACTTGATTGGCATATAAAAAAATGAATATGTTTTATAGATGGATTTTTTCCTGACCAGGCTTCATATAGAGTTATTCCATCAAGATCTATAGTGGGTACTCTATTGAGTAGATATATGGCAGTTTTGGCAGCCCAAAATGCCTTTGTCAAGCCTAAATCATGTATCATACATTACACCACTTATATAATAATACACTTCCTTCATTCAAAAACTATATTTTATTATGGTGTATATGGAGGTTCCATGGGATGATAAATTATATTTTCATACAGAAGATGTTTAAACTTATTATCGGTGAATTCCCTATATGATCTATGCAGAGGGTCTTGATTTTTTGACTAGATTGTTTCAACAACCAAAGGCTTTTTTTTTGTTTTCATATAATAGACCCACATTTTTTTGAAATAATCATCAACAAAGATCATGAAGTAATTAAATCCAACATGGCTAGGTGTCATTGGTTTGCATAGATTAGTGTGAACCAGATAAAGTTTACCATTGGATCTATAGGTACTTTTTTGAAATGGAGCTCTATGTTGCTTACCTATTAAGCAGTCATGACATTTATCTATACCCTTTTTAAGAGGTGGTAAACCTCTTACCATGTTTTTGTGATGGAGTGTGTCAAGATATCAAAAATTGATGTGGCCAAATATTTTGTGTCACAGTTGTGTCAAGTCTGTGTGCTTTGATATGAGTGCTTGATTATTTCTCTGAATGAAATCAATCTGAAATTTATGATTCACATTGGATGCTCATGCAAAAAATTTTGAGTTTTTGGATTTGTCTCTGATCAAACAAAAATTTTGTCTACCTTTACAGTTAAATTCAATATTTGAATTATGGTCTAAGAGTTGACTTACTAATAGCAAATTTTTGGTTAATCTAGGTTCATAGAGAACATCTATGATTTTACATGTTTAAATGCCTAGTAGTAAGGCAATGTTACAAATTCCTTGCACATTATATGAGGTATCATCACCCAAATAAACATGATTTTTATTGGGTGTGTCCTTCAAAGTGAAAAACTAATCTTTTCTACCTGTCATGTGTTGGGTTACACCTGAATCAATATACCATATGTCACTTTATGATGTGGATTAATCATGGATATTTACAGAGTAAAGGTAGTCATCTTGCTCATCATGTTCTTCTTGTTCAACAATATTGCCTTGTTGCTTTGATTTCTTCTACCAAGTCCCATTTTTATGTCCTTGTGGCTTATTGAATAAGACATGGGATGATTGTTGGTTAGTGGACTTCTGACCACTAGAAGATCATTTTTTGAAGGTATTGTACCAAAAATATTTCAGTTCATGTCCCTGACAACCATAAATGAGATATTATTTTTGTAACTTTCCTCATGAATTCTATCATGAATTATGTTTTGATGAAGATTCGACTAGTTTCTTTCCCTCCTATTGATGAGAAACCAGTACATATTTTTCTTGGTTATCATGAGTATCGAAAGACTCTTCTTGTTGGAACATAATCACCAATTTTTCAAAACTTGGTTTCTATTATGTGATAGTCCAAGTGGTCACAAAAATCATATATGAGGATGGAAATTCTCTCAATACAATAGGTACAAAGAGAGTCATCTGAAACTATCTCACCCAAGGATTGAAGTGATGCCCTCAACATTAAAATGCATCTTAAAAAGGCCTCCACTATTTCTCCTGATCTCAATTTGAGAGAGTGGAGTTGACTTTGTAGATGCAGAATAATACTCTCATTTTTGGCCTCATATATATTTTGGAGCTTGTTCCAAGCTTCCTTATCTATTTTGGCTTCATCGATGTGTGGTTGAACTTCATTTGATACTCCAAACATGATTGTCAACTTAGCCTTTTGATTGGATTTGTCAAACTTACATTGTTGATCAACATCTATTACATGTCATGTATATGAGACATCTACTACAAACTTAATTTCCTCAAACTCTAATTAAGTTTTGAGCCTTGTCTTCCAAGTAGAGTTGTTATCACCTTTGAGTAAGTATGAATGTAGAAAAAAAAAATAGATCTTGTGCATCCATTATCAAGATTGCAAGTGATGGATTGGTTCCTTATCACTCCAAGTATATAGGTTTCCATTTCTATATACCATCAGACCAATATGCCAAACCTTTTTTTATACATTCTCTTCCTTTATACCCATCGGTACAGAGAAGGAGCTCACCCTTTTTATAAACCCAATGGTACGAGAAAGAGCCATAACATATAGAAAAGAATTTGATACTTGACACCTAGATGGTACTAAAAAGGGTTCATCCAATCACTAGCACCTATTTAGATGGATTTCCAAATACGTGCGTGTAGCCTCACTATATACTTAGAAATTCCATCTATCAAGATTTATGCCTTTCCATTGTAATGAATGGGTAAATGAGGGAAATACTATGAGTGTATGTTCCTTATTTCTCCCTTATAATGTAAAGGGTCGATGCCTAGACGTTGTTATTATAGCTATGTTAGGTGTTGTATGAAGTAACTCAAACGCAATGCCATTACTTATAAATGTGAGTTAGAGGCATAACTTTGATTGAAAATTGTGTCGAGTTTGAAACACTCATGCTTTGTTACAATATAATTACAATTTTTTGTAATACAATATGAAATTGAAATTTACAATGCTTGCAAAAATATAAAATGTACTTTTCTCTTTTTTTTGTTTTTGGACTTGTTGGCCTCCTTTTGGCAAAAAATCATTTTTTTTATTTTTTAATTTTTTATAGTAATTTTTCTACTATTTAGTTAGTTATAACTAAATTTAGTGGTTGTCTATATTTATAGGGCTGCTAAAATTTTCACCAAAAAAATATTTTATGGGATTTGAACCTCCAACCTATCCTTTAGGAAAAAAATTTCTCACCAACTTGCCTATGCATCATTTTAAGAATTAAAAAGGATAAATAGATATTTAAAGGCTTAGAAATCTGATTTTCTCTAAAACCATACTCCCACCTAATGGCATGGGTTGGCCAATAAGTGGTTTTTAATAAAATTTACAGTAAAGGAATTTTATCTTAGGCAGTTTTGACAATTAAATAGGTAGTTTTGGATTATATACAATGGTTTTTTGGGATTTAATGGTTGGTTGGGTGCTTTGGTATGAATATAAAATCTTATAAACTACAGATTTTTAGTTTATAAACTAAAACAAATATGAGACCAACCTCTTTTTTTTTCCAATGCCAAGCTCCTTATGACATTAAGTTATTTATTACAATGTAGCTTTGTTTGGCTTTGGAACACCACTCCAATAATAAATATTTCTTATCCAACACAATCTGATGTCAAGCAATATGTAAGAATGATGCCAAATTAATTTTTAAATTCTAATTTTATGATGCCAAGCTTGATAAATACACCAAGCTTGTTTAAATTTAACATGTTTTTTTAAACTCTGATCTTCAATGCTCTATATCATTGCTCAGGTAGCCATATAAGAAATTTTGCACTTCTGAATATTAATATAAACAAATCAATACCATAATGAATGTCACTATCAAAATAGATGCCACATCAAGAATATTTGCATCAAAAATAAAAATAAATTTATTTATTCCAATATTAGGAATGAATAATAGCCTACTTCTCAAGGCTCACGGTTTTTTTTCAATGCCTTTCTTGTTTTTGTTTATAGCTGACAACTTTGGTGTGGGAGTGCACAAGTTTCTCCTCACACAACAAAGATCTATAAACACTTTAGGAGAGCTTAGGCTTCTCCTCATACACAGGTTCAATGATTTATATGAAGCTCTGATACTAGATATGGAGGAATAATTATATTTTATTCATTCCAACTAAGAAATACATAGCCAAGCTTCATATTTATACATGAATATGAGCTTGTAATAGCTCCTAAAAAATAAGAGAGATAAAAGTTTTATGGTAGCATATTGTGGGAAGTTTTTTAGACATGGTTCATCTATTTATAACTTCTACATGGATGAGTATTGGTTGTTGTTATCACTTTATGTTGATAGCCTTTGTATTTTTAGAGGTTGTAATGATGATTACAGTTGATTTCATGGATTGGTGTATATGAGGATTCCTTTTTAACACTCAAAGATTGAGTGTTAATGAGGTACTATCAATTTATGATAGCGAAATCATCCCCAGGATAGATATGAATTTAAATTTTAGTTTTAACATTATTTTCATCATATATATCGACCAATAGATAGGGACTAATCCACATCATTTCTAAGACACCATAATAAGTTATGTTGAGAATCATGCTTTCTTCTTTAATAGATTTATTTTTTTATTGCCCAGGATCATGTTAGACAATGGGATTACAGATGTTGATTATATTGAGATTCTTTGGCATGAGATATTCTATGTTATAAAATCTAGTCCTTACAAGGATTTCAATTTGTTTTTTGAGGATAAATTTTTATTTGGGTTATAAGAAAGGAGAGTGCAGTCTTGGCATGATGGTATTCTAGTTTTAATTAAACTAGTGCAGTGACAACATGGTGAGATATTATTGACATTGATCTAGGATCTTGGGGTCATGTTTGGATTCATCTAGGATTAATTCATAAATTCAAAAAATGTATAAAATTGCTTGCCATCAACATTCACATCAAAAATAGAGATTCAACCATAGGATAGAGATTCAAGGTTGAGGCAAACTAAAATTGTGAAAGTAGTCTTGTATTGATCTTGCTCCTTTATCAATATTTTATTATTTTTCATCAGTTATTTTCATATATTCTTAAGTGGGGTATAATTAGATATTGGTGAAGGAGCAAGATCAATACAAGATTGCCTTCACAACTAAGTGGGGTACCTATGCATATAAGAAAATGCCTTTTGGACTCTCCAATGCTGGCACTAGTTTCCAAATGGAAATGGATGTGGCATTCCAAAGGCTTATAAGTGAAATGGTACACATTTATCTTGATGATATTATTGTGTTTTCTAAAGATCCTAAGGATTATTTAACACATTTGATATTGGTGTTTGATAGGTGTAGACAGTTTGGGGGTTCTTGAACCCCAAAAAATGTATCTTTGAAATGCATAAAGGAAGGGTTATAGAATATGTTGTATCCAAAGGTGGAATTCATATTGATCTTGAAAGAATAGAGATAATCCTTGCTTTTTATTTTCCCAAGCACAATAAGGGATTACAAAGTTTATTGGGAAAAATCAATTTTATTAGGAGGTTCATACCTAGATTTGTAGAATTGACAATAACTGATTATTAAATTTGTGATTAAGGGAAACTAAAATTTTCAAGTGGTATAATATGTGACTTGAGTATGCCTTTATATAAATACAAAAGGGGAAAACTTCATGCTCCCTATCTTAAAAATATGGACCAAATTATAAGGGAGGGTTTAAATTTGAAAAGTGAATATTAGAAGGGTTAAGGACAAGAACATCCGATATGGAACACAAACATTTGTCCTTAAGGTAAACATGGGACTTTTTGGTCTAGGGATATCCATACAAATGCTTAGATAGGTTTTTAGCAGTATAAAACATTTTTAGGTGTAAGATAAAAATTTAAAAAGAAATAGGTTTGTATACATGCTTAGGATATAATGAGGTGGTGAAATAGGTCTAGATTAAGTTCTCAAGTCAATTAAAGTGAAATAAGGTCAAAAATGACATTATAAAGTATGCATGACTACATTTTCCCTTGATCATTTTAGTCTAGAAAAAAATTATTAAAGGAAAGATATATTTGGCATTTGGGAGAAAGCTTCAATCATGCAAGGTGTTCCATGGAAAATTATGCAATGATACGAAAGTAGTTAATGCTCATATGTGAAAACTAAAAATTAAAATATAACTTGAATTTGAAAATATTGAAAATAACAAGGAAAGATTATACATGCATGTGTGAAATCAATGTTGAGAATTGGTGCTTCTTATGAAGAACTTGGAGAAGTTAGTTCCTGTTGTCAACTAGACTCACACCCTTGTGAAGGTAGTTTTAGGCTTTCATAGTTTGCTAAAACATGGAAACAATATTAGGTTGTGGTTGGACTAATCAACAGATTAAATCTCTACATTATAAGGGCTAGCTCCCTTTGGTGTATCAATTAGGATCTCTACTCTACACTAAAAAATACCAGGAAAAAGGTAAGAAAGAAAATTGAAAGGAAATCCTATCTAATGATGGTGATAAACCTGTATTTTGGTTCATACACTCAATTTGAGCTTCTAAAAGCACTGATTAGACAAGAAAAAAAATGAACTTTCAAATCCAATTGACTCCTATGCATCGGTATTTCAAGAAAAGGTTTTTATCTGATGATCAAATCTTGAGGGAAATGATGGAATAGGCCTGATTCAAGGCATTAACCAATCACTTATATCCATTGTGAACTCAACCAAAAGCCATCAAACACATAACATGACTTGCATAATCTGATCAACTATATTGGTAGGTAAGAATTAGGACTTGAAAAAGAAGGAAATTTTATCACATATGCAAATCATTGGTATAAATATACTACACCAACATCCTAGAATCTGAAATCGGTACTTTTATTTATCTAAAAAAGGCTACAAAACTCAAATTTTGGTAGAGTCTGGTCTTGCCAAAAAAGGGATCCCATTCAAGGCTGAAAAATCTAACTTATATAGAAAAAGCATACAAAAGCCAAGAGATTATCACTAAAAATAGAGGAGGAAATAAACTCCCACATCACTCCAAGTCCAACTTCAACTATGCCAAGATACCTTCATGAGAAGCTCTTTGGCATTGAAAATGATGGAGAGCACATTTCATAATCATTATTTAGAATAAACATTAAATTATTCAAAATTTATCAAACATGCATGGATCTTTGGTAATTCAATTTTATTCATGCATGATGCTACGCCAATCTTCAAACACTTGAAGCTGAGTTGGAAGTGTTTGAAAAAAATTTAATTAATGAGATAAACAAGAGTGCATGCATGAAATTACATATTAAGATTAGGTATGAAACATTGAAACTCCATGTTAGCTCTTTAAAACTCCATCCAATACTAAACTCCTTGAGCCCTTTATGCATTCGAGTCTCCCTTTTAGAATTGAGAGAGTCATGTCTAAAGGCAGTTGCATGTCTTTACCAAGTGTGAATGACTTGATTATTGCATTTATTATTTGGCGTGCTCTTTAATTCAGTCTCAAAATATAGATCTTCTTACAGATGGAAAAACCAATATATTTATTGGTTTTTTACATGTTCATGATTTTTCTAGATGCTCTAATTGATCTTGGGTCGCTTTGCATGCTCTACATGTATTCCGTTGGAATTTGTTTGGGCTCTTTGTTTTTATTTGTATTCCTTTCAAATTTATTTCTATCTATTCCCATAGATAATATTTATTCATTTATTTCCTTCGGGCTTTCATCCTGAACCCTTGTCTTTGTTCACTTTCTAAAAATTATTTCTTTAGACAATTTGCTTGGTCTATTTCTCACAAATAATCTATCTAAAGCTTTTTGATTATCACTTTCCCATGGACAAATTGTCCACATGAATTCATACATTCACAATTTTGAAAATGGTCCCTTAGATTATTGGAATGTGCCCTTTGGACTTTGTTTATTACCCTTCAAAAAAATGTTTGGTCCACTCGTAACTTTGAAAATGACCTTTTCTAAAGATACCTTTTGGCTTTCTTAAAATGGACCTTCCCAAAAGGAAAGAGCACTTTGGATTTTGTGAAATGGACTTTTTCGAAAGGAAATAGACCTTCAAGAACCTTGAAAAGTACCTTTTCCTTAGAAAGTGAACCTTTGGAAAAGTTTTAAGTGTCTTTTGAAAAACTTGAAATGGTCCTCTACTAAGAAAAGTACCCTTCAAAAAATTTGAAATGGTCCTCTGTCGAAAAAAGTTCCCTTCAAAAAATTTGTAAGTGTCCTTCGAAAAAGTTGTTTTAGACAAAGTGTCCAAAACAATTCCTTCAGAAAGATATCCTTCGGATATTTTGTTTTCTTCAATTTCTACAGACAATTTGTCCAAGACTTTTCTCTTCAAATTTTTTTCCTGAAAGAATTATTTCAAAAAAAATTCTTGAAAGAATTCTTTCAAACTTTTTTTTTGAAATAATTATTTCCAAAGGGAAAGTATCCTTCAAAATTTTTAAAAAGAACCCTTTGGAAAAAATGAAAAGGACTTTTTCAAAAGGAAAGAGCCATTTGGGAACCTTGAAAAGTACCTTTTCCTTGGAAAATACCCTTCAAAAAAGTGTCAAGTGACCTTTCAAAAAAGTTGAAAAGGCCTTCGGGCTTTTTGAAATGACCTTCAAAAAAATTGAAAGTGACATGTTCCAAAGAGAAAGTGACCCTTCAGAAAAGTTGTTTTGGTCTTTGAAACTTTTGAAATGGTCCTTTTCTAAAAGAATGTGACCCTTTATGCTGAGAAGTTCCTTTCGAATTTCCTGCAAATAACCCTTTAGAATTTGAAAATGGACCATTGTATTTTAAAAATATTGGACCGTTGGCTTTTTTAAAAGTGCCCATTTCCTCTAAATTTAATCTTGAAGGAATTCTTTTAGAAATTTTTTCCTGAAAGACCAATTCCTTTAGAATTTATTGAAATGGACCGTTGGACCTTTTTTGAAGATGGACCCCTTTTTTTGGACCTAAAGAAGCCTCCATAATGCTTTATCAAAAAAAACCCTTTGAAAACCAAAGTGAATGCATCAAAAAGACCTATTAATCATGGATTATTTTAAGAGCTTTTTAGGACCAATAACTGACTCACAAGACAAATTAGCATGATATGCAAAGTTTTGAATGGTAGGGGTGAAAATTTGACCTATGGGGAAAAATTGTGAAGAGTTCCTTAGCTAAACAAATGGATAATGTGAGGGTGATCAAGTCTGAAATTGAATTGATTTTTTATAAAATAAAACCCATTGAGGGACGTAGAACCCTCAATTTTCATTTTTGGTCTTTGTAACCCTAAAATGTGAAACAAGTTGAAATCCATAATGAATATGTAAACATAATGTTAGAAGACACTAAACCTATAAGCTATGCATTATACACTCTAACTGAATTAACCACTAAATATGGTTTGTAGATTCAATTGTCTCTTGGTTCTTTTGTTCTTAAATGCATGATCAAAAGATAATAGAGAACATACATTCTCCTACTAGTCCATAAATAACAAGTAGTACTAAAAATATTTGCATGAATCTGTATCATGGCCCTTGAAGTTGAAAAAATAGGATGGTATGCATGAATTTGTATCATGCCCCCATTGATAAATGTAGAATTTGTAACTTTATGTAGATGTATTTTTTTATAAATTTTGTTTGAAACTTATGCATGCACCTGTATCATGAACCTAAAAATATATGAATATGTACTTTTTTCATGTAATGTGAGTGTATATGCATGGCTTATTGCCCATAATCTATAGTAATTATTTAATTTTGAATAATTCTAAACCTTTGAAAATGTATTTTTTACTCAAAATTGATTTTAGCTCTGAAAATATTTATCTTATGTATGAAAAGCCTATTGAAATGCCTCCCTTTTAAGGTGAAAGAATTGTATCTTAAATGTCACTTATCTCAAGATAAAATTTAACTGTATCATGTGTAGTAAGATGTAATCATTTAATAAGGTAACATATGTGAAAATTATGTCAACACAGTAAGATATATACCATTTGAATCATGTACGTAAAAGATAAGACAATGCCCATAGGAATGTGTCAATAAAACTCATAGTAGTAAAATGCAGAATTATAATCTTATACATTATCTAATTCATGATATGGATCATGACACTCATTAAACTTGAATAACTAAACAAACACAATAGTCATAATGTCATACAAAAATGCTAAGGGCCGCATTTAAGGGATATGTTCCAATTTTGCATAATTAAATGTTTGCATACACAAGGCTAAGGGTCACATAAAAATAACATTAATAATGTCAAAAATAAGTGGCTTATTTAAATGTGTCACAAAATAAGGGTCACAAGCAATGGACCTATTCAAATGCCGCATATATTAAACAATGATCTCATAGAAATTCTCAACTAATTTTAACACAAGGGCCAAGGGCCATACACAATAGACAAACAAGGTCTAATCCATTATATACAAATAAATAACATGAATGGATCATATAAATAAAAATTTAGCCTATATCATGTATATGCAATGTGATCACATCTTAGCAAATAACATGTGCATGTACACAACGTAAGATAGAGATGTTAGCAGGACCATTGTAAAAGTATGTATATTTTAATAATATATGAGTCACATAACATTGAAAACAATTTTAAATATTATAATTTATAAAAAAAATATTCCTTCAATTTAACAAGGCTACTTGGTAGAGGCAAAGTCAACATATTAGTACATGGAAAATTTGTATGTCCTGCATAACACTCATGAATACTAGTGAAATACTTGTGTGATAGAAAAAGAGTATGTTATCTACTAATCATGAGATAAATAATATATTAAAATGATGTAAACTATATATTTAATCATGTTAAGATCTTGATTTTTTAATTTTTAGAATATTTTTAATGTTTTTGAGTTTTTGAAATATTATTTTTTTTGTATTTTTGAAAATTTTTCAACCTAGAACAATAGAAACTAGTGATAACCAAGGGTTCAAAATTATAAGAAATGAGAGAGATATGAACAATCCAAAACATGTGTCAATGTGTAGTGTACACCATAAATAATGGCGTGGACATGTAGGCCCAATAGGCCACCACAATACATGTGAATTGTAACTTTGAAAAAATTGTAAGAGATTGAATTAGTATGTAGAGGATTGATTGCAAATTATCATTTCATTAAATGTACACTTGTCTAAGTATTTATCTTGTATGAGTAATATATCATAGGAAAAGAGATATATTGCATGAATAACTACTATTTTTCATACTAAAATTAAGTGAAATATTTAAAAATATGAAATATTAAGGGTTCATGTGCTCAAATTTTAATTTTTGTGTAAATTTTTCATGAGATAGGATTGCCCAAGTGAGGACAACAATGGTAGTTGGTTATTTCCCTTACTAGTCAATATTGTATGTGTTAAAAAATGTAATTTTATTAGTGCATATTATGAAAAAAGGAGATAAATGACATATTATGGTAGAAAATATCAATATTTGGACTATTTAGATCTAAAAAGGTGCAAAGGAAAAACCAAGATACTAGAAAGCCAGAAAGATCCAAGGGATTTATAATAATTTATTAAATTGAACACATGTGCAAGGAGTATAAGAATATCATAATGAAGCAAACAAGAAACTATGTACAATCAAATTTTTGATTTTTTTTAATTATTTAAATATTTTTCAATTTTTTAAAATATGTGAAAATGCAACAAGCTAACTAATAATCCCATCAATATGGGAGTCATAATAATATGTAATAATTGGTATACTTATTACATTTTGTGAATGAGTTATGTTAGATGTGCATGAATCAAAATCATAAAATGTATCGCATTATAATGAAACTATCTAGATCATTACTTATATAATCTTGTGTAGGAGTAGCTCTAGGAGATAAAGAATGATGTGAAATTTGATAAGTAGTAATATATTTTTCCAAATGTTGTGCCTTTTGAGGAACATGATGATCAGTGTGTATATCCAATTTATAAGGTGTTGTATGTAATGGTGTTTTTTGGGCACTAGACACCTTTTCTCAGTAAGCTTTGCTTTTGCACTTATTGCTTTTGAGATATTTGTACCTTTTTATAAATTGGTTGAATAAGAATATTTTATTTAGGTGTAAAAAATATAAATATGATTTGTTATTGCATATATATACCGTTGAACTGTGGTGGTGGATGGGGAAGATGAGGTATCATAAGTTGTAGAGGGTACTGAAATATGATTACTAAACTTATAACAACTTACTTTCAATGAATGTACTTTAGGCATCTATGTAATATAAAATGTACAACACAGAGCTTTTGTAACCAAGGGCATCTCAATATCATGTCAAATACCCCATTTTTGGTAGAATTAAAAAATAAGTTGATAGTATAGCAATACCCACTTGAAGAAACAACACAATGAGTCTCAAAGTGGTTTGTCATGTTGCATTAAATATCCTGACGCTTTTAGAAATTATTTTTATATTATGTGTGTAACCTAATGAATGAATTAATGTTATTTTGTATGTATTCTCACTTGATCCATTATCAACTAGCACACTATGAATGGCTTGTTTATTAATATAAACTTGTAGATATAAAGCATGAAAACAATATTCATCATCCACTATCTAATGAACCAGAACACTATCAAGACAATAAAATACTAATAAACAAAGCTTTTGAAAAAACAACCCATATTGATTCATATTAAATAATTCAAATAATTACAAACCATGCATAAATAATCCTCAACTTAGAAATATATTTGACATGTAAAATTTAAAACTCTAAAAATAAATAAAACTCAACATGTTATTTTTAGCTGCTATTATTTTTAGTAAGTTTGGCACGCAAGTGTGCACAGCTCTAAAAATCTTTAAAAATAAACAAAACATTAAAATTAACCTATCAAATGAATACCAACTAAAGTTTAAATTCAATTACAAAAATAGACAATTTTTAAAATTAGAAAAATATCAAAATAATATTAAACTATAATTTTGGACCCTTTAATGATCATGTATCATCTAAAATATCAAAAATGTCAATAATCAAATAGGCCAGGTTATGGATGCATTAAATTTTTTTAGATAGTCATTTTGTGGTGAAGATGGGATCAAACGGAGCTATAGATCAAAAGTTATGGCCTCCATAAGTTTGGCCTTTTTTCTGCATCATTCTCCTTTAATTGAAAACAACTCAACTCCTACGAGTTGATCTGATTACACTACTACCATTTATTCTTATCAATATTATTCAGCTCCTATTCTATAGTCTACGTGTTACCTTCCTATTGTAATCCTTTCCACTATACCAAGTACTTGTCATAACTTTCTTGCCTTGTATTTATTGTCCTCTTATCTAGAACCTGCACTATCTTTTTTTCTTCTTCTTTAACACCTAATGTTTGCAATATAATTCTTCACCTTCATCATCTTCTCCATGTAAATTATATAAATATAAAACACTAAATACTATGGGGATAGCAAAATTCTATGGTGAACTTACCTCATAAGCATTGTCATTGATTTCTTCACAATTCTGCATGGTCTAATTTTCTTGTACTTCAACTTGTTATATGTGCCTTCCAAAAATATATCTTTCATCAAGTAAACCATCATTTAATATCATTATTCAAATATTTTTGACCTTATTATAGAATTTATTGTTGCTTTATATTTTTAATTACTTTCCTGCAACTTTCTTCTTACTTCTTGTAACTATTGTATATGTTCTACAAACGCTTATGCATCATCATTAACTCATTTTATAATTGGTAACTATACCAAATCTAAAACACTCATAAGATTTATCTCTTAAATAATCTAAAATGTTAGTTTTTCTATTGATTTGTTCATTAAACCATTATATGCAAAATCAACTTATGGTAAAGCCAAGTCCCATTACTTGGGCTTCTCTCTAACTATGCATCTCAACAAATTTCTCAAGCTCCTATTTATAAATTTTGTTTGTCCATCTGTTTGGGGATGGTATGCACTATTGAATTGTAATTTAGTCCCCATCTTTCTCCAAAAAGTCCTCTAAGAAGGACTTTAAAATTACCTATCCCTATCTGATGTAATGGTGTTTGGAATACCATGTGATCTCAAAATATCCTTAAAAAATAGTTCTACAACTTTAGTGGCATCATTGGTTTTCTTACATGAAATAAAATGAACCATCTTAGAAAACCTATCTACAATAAATTTTTTTGAATCATTACCTCTCTATGTGTATGGTAATCCCAACATAAAATCCATACTCAAATCTATCCATTGTCTTCTTAGAACCAATAATGACATGTACAACCCTATAATTTGTGTATGTTGTTTAGCCACTTGACATATTTTTCACCTTGCAACATATCTTGTCACATCTCTCTTCATCTTTGGATAAAAATACTTCTCCTCTACAAAAGCTACTATATTTGTTTTACCAAAATGTTCTTCCAAATCACTAATATGCAATTATTTTATAATATTGTCTCTTAGAGACCTAATTAGAATACATAATTGTTTCCCTTTGAAGAGATAACCATCTTGAATAAGATACTCTTCATAAATATTACTTGTATCACCTTTCAATTAATTCCTTCATTGCTCAACTATCTCTCCAAAATATGGATCAATATCATATATTTCTTTAATAAATTCAAATCTAACTACTTCACTCACTATATTAGTTATCAACCCCACTCACCTACTTAAAACATTATGTACCTAATTCTATTTTCCTGATTTATGATTTAACACAAAAGTATAATCATGAAAGAAAGACACCCTCTTTTCATGCCTACTATTTAAATTCTTTTGAGTGTTCACATACTTCAAAGCCTCATGATCAATAAATAAAATAAACTCCTTAGGCACCAGGTAATGCCTCCAATGTCTTAATGCTTATAAAATGGCATAAAATTCCACATCATATGTAGAATACTTTATTCTTACCTCATTTAATTTCTCGATGAAATATTTTATTGGCTTCCCTTCTTGACTCAACACATCACCAATTCCCACAAATGAAGCATCATAATCAACCTCAAACACTATGTTAAAATCTAGTTATGCTAAAATAGGCTTTTCTATAATTTTATTCTTCAACAACTCAGAGCTTTCTATTGCTACATTTTACCATGCAAATTCCTTTCCTCTCATACAATTGGTTATTGGTGTAACAAGACTACTATAATTATTTATGAATTTTCTATTAAAATTTGATAGACCATGGAAACTTCTTACCTTTGTGATGATCTTTGGGATAGGCCACTCAACTATTGCTTTTACTCTTTTTCATCCATTCTCACACCATCTTCTAAAACTACAATCCCAAAAATACCAAACTATTCTGCATAAACCTACACTTCTTCAAATTCGCATAAAGCTTCTCTTTTCTTAACAATTATAATACCATTCTCAAATGTTGTAAGTGTTCTTATTTAGTCTTTTGAATATTAAAATATCATCAAAATAAACCACTAAAAACTTACCATTTTATCCTCATAAAACTATATTCATCACCCTCATAAATGTGTTGGTGCATTAGATAATATGAATGGCATCATCATCCACTCATATAAACCATCTTTAGTTTTAAATATTATTTTCCATTCATCCCCTTCATGAATTTAAATCTGATAGTATCCACTCCTTAGATAAATCTTAATAAAATATTTTGCTCCTATAAAAACATCCATCATATCATCTCAATGAGGTATAGAAAACCTATAATTGATTATAATTTTATTGATTACTCTAATATCCACACACATACTCCACCCTCCATCTTTCTTTAGAGTTAGAAATGTTAGTTTTGCACAAGGACTCATGCTCTCTCTTACTACAAACTTCCTCACCAATTCAATAACCTACTTATATTTAATTTGGCATGTTCTGGTGGATTCATCTTATACACTACTTGATTGGAAAGATTTGATCTTGGAATCAAACTGATATGATGTTGAATATCCCTCTTTGGTGGTGAACCATCTGGTAACTCATCAGATATAACATCTGCATATTCATTCAAAACCACTACTACTTTTGTTGGTATTTATACCACTTATATGTTTTCTTTATTTGATACTAATGCATAACAACAACTTGACATCTTCATGTCTTTGATAAATTATTTTTCAATCAACATGATTTTAATCTTCCCTTCTTATTTAAGAGATAATAAAACTACCTTCATACCACCTTTCCAAAAACTATACATGTTCATTGCTCCATCATGAATTATTTTTCTATCAAATTTACATGTGTATCTTAATAATCCAAAGAGCACACAAAATTTGATTAGTTTCTTTTTAGTTAAAATTGTAAAAATCCATACATAACAATACACTAGAACTATACACTTTTGCCTAAGAATTAGGGGAACATAACATAATGAACCATATCATAAAATATAGATAAAAACAACACAAGTAATTTACCTCCTTTGTTGAATTTGATGTCCACTTGTTGGCATAAGGATGTTCATGCTTGATCTATGATATGAGAGACTCTTGTTAATTCTTCTTTATGGTGGTATCACTTCTCCAATGGTCACTTGAGACTAGGTGTGAAGCTTGACATAAAATGGGCATTATAACACTACTCTCAATAGATTTTTGAAGGTATTCTAATAGAATAACCATACACATAAAAACTTGTTGGAATATGGTGTTGGAACTTATATTTATAGCTCTAAGAACTAAATTTAACCCTAGGGAGGTCAGGTTAAATTCTAACTTTGATTGAGTTTAAAATAACCTAAGTTGAGTCAGGCTAACCCTAGGTTGGGTCAAAGCACTCATAAAATATTGACACCTCAATTTTAGATATTCATGAGGCATGATAAATCACTTTAAATATTTATGAGGTTGTGATTCATATTTTTGTAATATTTAGGAATTAATAAATCACTTTATTAGCTCCTTTGACCTTTGACTTTATATTTCACTAAAAATTCATTTTTTGATAAATGAAATTCACTAATTCAACTTGAAGTTTTTTTAGGCAAGTTAATTAAGATTTGTAATGCAATTAATCTTGCTTAGTGATTTAAGGCTTTTATAAATTATTTTCAATGTTTTGAATTAATAGCTTGACATGCCCAAAGTGTCAAATTACTATGTTATAATTTGACTAGGGTTGAAACCAAAGTAGGTTATGGGTACATACAGGGAAATACTATAAATAAGGGTAATACACTAAATAAGTAAGCCTTGCCATCTTTTTGAATAATTAAATTCCTTACACAAATTAATCTGGGTAGTCTAGTGATTTATAGGCTTAAATTACATCATGTGCTAGAAATTAAATTGAATCCTGATTTAATCATGAAAGTGGCTAAAATTGAGTGTATATAGTTTAATCCTATGTGAGAAGGCATTTTGAGACACAGGTATAGTAACATATTTTCAAATAATGTAAAAGTTGTTAATCTAAATGGTTCATGTCCCAAAGGGCAGTGGATAAGCCCTTGATGCCCCCTTGAGGGATTAGAGGCAAAATAGAGTCATTGAATATTCCATCAAAATGAAGAAAACAACATGATCTAGATGTTAATAGGTGTGGAAAAATTGAATTACATAAAGGCAGTTATAAACAATAATAGTGGTGGAGTTAGTGATTTGCTCAAAGGTGGTTATAATCAGTAATAAAGGGTGTTACACTAGTTTGCCCAAAAGTAGTTACAAGTAGTGGCACATTCATTTGTTTGGGTAGGGTGGTGGGATGAATTATAATTTTCCCAAAGCTGATTATAATTAGTAATGAAACATGAGACATTGATTTGTCCAAAGGTAGTTATAATAAGTGACATAGGCATGTGCCCTTTTAGGGCAGATGGAGCTGAAATATAATGATTTTCCCAAAGGTGGTTATAATCATTAAATTTGTCAAAAAAGAATGATTTTCTCAAAGATGGTTAAATCATTCACATGATTTGAAATTTAATTTCCATAGAAAGGTAGATTACAATGTTGATTGATCAAAAATAAATTTATTGCATCGGGGTAAATTGACAAGGGTAACATATGGAAAAAATCTATAAAATGTATTTATAATGAGTTGGCAAAGGATAATAACACATTTATATCTTAAATGTGATTTCAAAGATGCATAGTTGAACAAACACGGGTATAGGTATAAAAATAATGTTGTTAAATGAGTCTCTAAAGAGGCCCAAAAAGATGGTATAGTGATAATACAACAAAAAATAAAGCATGTACGATTAAATATTGTATAAAATGAACCATAGATGTGAAAAATACACATATTGAAACATGTGAAATAAACTATAGGTGCTAGGGGCAAAAAATCATTTTTTTGGCTGCATATTCACCCCTAAGGTGAAAAAAATTCATTTTCACCCTAGCCTATTGGATTTCCTTTGCTCTAGTTTTATATTTATTTAGTTGAGAAAAATGGATTGAAAAGGAGTTTAACACCATGTTTTTAAGCACATGAAAGATCACATAAAACCATCCCATGATGGACCACTAGTGAGTAATTCTAAACTTATCATTAATGCTAGTTTTAGGTCAAAAAATGGTGAAGTCATCATTTGTATTTTAAGGTAAATGATAACTTCACCAAGGAAAATGGTGACTTTGTACAAATTTTTCATTCATAAAAATGATGAAATCACCAAAATTTGGTAGAAAACACTAAAATAATGATTTCACACATTTTTAGTTGAATTCATCACTTTTATAAAAACACAATTTTTGATATCGCCTAAAAAGTGTAAAATCAACTAAATAGTGACTTCATCATTTAAGGAAAATGGTGGCTTCACCATAGAATCCAAAAATAGTTGGTTTAGAGATAGATAGGGGTTCAACCTCTTGGAGAGGGTCAATTAGGCATAGTAGGCTAGGCTCAGGCTTTGGTAGCTACATATAGTTAGGATGATGCTAACTTTTTTGTGATTGTAGGAGTAACTAACTATCTTGACATGTTGAGAGTGATATTCACACTATATTTAGACCTCTCAGATATGGTTTCCATATTATATATGCTATACCTTCATGACATGGCATAACTTTAGTCATCTGAGTAGATTGGGCATAATTAAGTGCACTAACTAAACACTAGCATAGTGAGGCATCCACCTTTCACCTACCTACTTGAGAGGTAATCGTGACACTTGAAGATACCTAGTGTACCCTCAAGTTGTATATGTGTGGACAATGAATATTTTGGACACTACAATCACAATAACAAGTGGTTCTTAATGACATGGTTAGTTACTAGGGTATCCCCATGTTTTAGGATAAGGTCTATATAGACCTCATAGAGACATATATAGACATTCAACCTAATGATTTCCCTATTGGAGATCCATCACTACCAACTTTTATTTATAGGGAGGTAGTTTTTCTCATGGCCATTATCAATGACATCTTGTTGCCTCACAAGAGTGTTTGGTACTTTTATATGGACCTTAGAGGTGTAATGCAAAATATGCTTGATTATTATACATGATTTTCTTGGGGGAAAACTATTCTAGCATAAATTTATAGAGATATACACATGATAACATATCATGGTGGATGCAGTATTGTGGATTCCACTCTTCTAATGGTTTGGGGTTGGGAGTACATTTTGATGGAGTAATCAATAGTGTTACGATGATTATGGGACCCAAAAGAGTCATTGGCATATGATTAGAATCAAATAAGAGAAGGCAAGTACAAGTGTATGGGGGATATTCCATTCTATCAATAAATATTTGATGATCTTACACCATAATTTTTCATTTAGAAGCCTTACCTCACATACCAACTATAGTGGTTCTGATATGGGTGGTGTATGGTTTTTATGATAACCATATGCTTCTTAACTTGGACACAGTTCCATATTATTGAAAATTACCACCCAGATCAAGTACTCCAGTAGTTTAAGTTCACAAAATATGTACCTAAGGGACCAAGATGGTTTACACATATGATTCAAGAGATCAGTCAGGATACTCTTATCATCTAGAGGAGTGTGGCTATAGTGAGTTATTTAAGTGTTCCTCAAATTGACTAGGCTTATGCAGGAGGAGAAGAAAATGTAGGGGTCATTTTGGCCTATATACATTGATGGGTAAAAGTATGCCCTCTAAGGTTGATAGTTATAATATAGGTAGGGGGAAGATGCCCATGGACATTAAGGAGATGGAAGCTAAGACATCGAGCAATAGTGGTAGCACCTAGAAATATAATGATGGTGGGGGGGATGGTGTAGGAGATGGTGGAAGAGATAGAGATAGAGATGATGGGGATGACAAGCTAGATTTGATGGTGCTTGATCCAAACATAGTAGGGGTTACAGTGGCTCAAGTTGGTCTAGGCCAGGTAGGGCCTTCTAGAATAACTACAAACATAAGAAATACGTGCATGTTAGAGTAGGATGTCACTGTTGACCCTCTAGGTCACCTTAGCTACATAGAGCTCAATTAACACTACATAAGAGGCCTTTTCATTACATAGTAGTAATTTATAGAAATAGGATAGAGTGCAGGTGATTCCTATGATGGACCAAAAGTAGCAGCCAACATTGATATACATCCCAACCAAGTACTCATTCCACACCTATGTACCAATTTTAGTTAATCACCTTGTGTAAATAATTTGCATATCCCATACAAACCACATAATTACATATATGTGTAGGCTGACATGTGTGAGATCCCCAAAATTTATATGACAAAAGAGAAAAGAGGCACGAGATGTAAATTCAAATTATAAATGCATGCCCAAGGTTCAATTTTCTTTTGCACTATTCTTTAAAAGACCTCTCACACTCAAATGATGAAGTCCTATACCTAATCATATAAATTAGTCCCTGATATTTTATTGATATGTTTGTGCCAAAACCTTAAAACACGTTATGCCTTAGAGGAGACATATAAATGTTTTGAGAAAAAACTTTAAAATGGCTTAAATACCTTTTTCCAAGACCCAAGCAGAAACTACAGACTTTTGTGCAGTTTGACTTTTTTCAAAGTGTACCCAGACCTCCACTTTCCCACTTACCTAAGACCTAGTGGGAATCGAAACTCACATTACAATTTTCAACTTTGTAAAGTTGTAAATTGTAATCTAGACTCCACTTTTCACTCTTCATCAATACCTACTAAGAATTTAAACTTGCATTACACTTTGAAAATTTGAAAAGTTACAAAGTGAAACATAGACTTTGCTTTCTACCTTTCACCATGACTTAGTGGGAATCAGAACTCTCACTACACTTTGCAACTTCACAAAGTTTCAAAGTGTAACTAGGATCCCACTATTTGCCTCAAAAACAATTCTTGCCTCTAAAACCCCTCAGTGGAAAGTGAATAATGGGAAACACATTTAAAATTTGTGAGTTAGAAATTTGCAAATTGATTTAAATGACCCACATTCCAACCATTTCCCATCTATCACCACTAATAATCATGCTTAACATTAATTAGGGGTTAGTTAATATAATTTTAGGTTTTTTACTAAGTTGATTAACATTTTAACCAAATCTAGAGCTTTATTTCCAAGTGAAACAATGATCCAAACCTTCAATATGAGTAATGCAGTCACCAGAGTTCATTCACCTCCATTGTCAAGAAATGCAAATGCCATGCACCAGATCTATCTATTGCCAAATCCAACACATGCATTTCATGGTACTTTCCTAGGTCACTTGCAATTTCTTTCTTTTCCACCTTTATTATTCTATTTCCATAAAGTTAAAGGGTTTTTATTGTTTAACCTAAGGTTCTATCTCTGAAATTAACAAGAAAATCATCATAGTTTCACCTTATTGTTCGCATTTTTCAATTTTTTACTTGCACTTATTAAAATCTTGTTATTAGATTCATATCCATCCTTCTTTCTATACTTAATTTTTTATTGAAAGTTGTCTGGGTCTAGGTGGAAATCCTTCTTTGCTTCTCGAATCAACACCCTACAAAGTTTTTTTAACTATAAAAACACATAAAACCCCCATTTAAATCTAGGTAGAGATTCCCTTTGATTTCACACCCTGAGTTCCCATCAGAGCTATGAACTATAATTTCAAATCACAACCCCACCAGACCCTTGGTCAGACTTTGAAAGTGCAACTACAAGTTAAAACCCTGCCAACTCTTTGGTTGTATTTTACAACTATGTTTTCACACTATATTCTTCATGGAGCTAAACCCTAAAAAATCATAACTAAACCCCACCAAGTTCAAATCCAAAAAATAACCTATAATTGAAAGACCAAATCCCAACCAACTCTGTAGTGGTTTTTTGCACCTATTTTCTTAGTGCATATGTTTGGAAAAGAGATGAAGTTCAAGTCAAAGGGACTTGTCCCTTCCAATCTAGATTCAAACATTAATGAGATAACTGACATAGACCTAGGTTATACAAACCTAATAAAATTTTGGACTAGAGTCAATGCATATTTAAAGAATGATTGAATTTAGAGTAACTACGATAATGGTTTACCTTAGGTTGTAGCCTTCCCACTCTCAGTGCAAAGCCCCAAGATTTTACTCACCATGGCTAAACATTATGATGCTGAGAAAAGAAAATTAGTGAATGATAAAGGGGAGAAGATTCTGAATCTAGATCTATATTTTATTAATACTATGTTTTTAATCCTAGAATAAAAAAGCTACATCGACATTACTCCTAATTCCTCCAATAAGTTATATCAAGATAATAACTCAATGTGTTTATGGGTTTTAAACAAATAGTGGTTAAAACCCCTTAAATCTTCAATGACAAGAGTGCCTAAGACCCTGGCTAGGATAGACTTCAAGGATGAGGTAGGAGATATCATTATAGTCTTATACAGAGTTACAGGGAACCCAAATGCAAAAAATTGGTATGATTGGATATACCAGTATATATGGATAATATTGATCAATGAATCCATTCATAGACAGTTGATGGAGGTTCAAAATATAGGCAAATTTTATATGACCTCCTACCTTATCAATATTTTAGAAAAAGGGAGGGCATTTCTAATATTAAACATAGTGCCAGATCACATCAACAAATTATATAATTACTAGCCTAATCTCTTTTTAGAGGGGAGAAAACAACAATTAAAAAGAGTTAATGATTGTTTTATCTATTGCATCATAATCATGTTTGAAAAATAACTAGGAAGGAAAAGATTTTTTGATGTTGAAACAATAGAAATAGAAAATTGGGGATCATATTTTATCTAGTTCCCCACATATTCATACATCAAAGTTGGTGGTTTCAATGGGTTTTCTTACATCCTTCCTAGATATGTAAGTGACAAATGGGTTTTAATGGAACTTTTGAGACAACTAGTGGAAACTCACAAGTTCTTATCAAGTAGGCACAAGAGATGGATACACTTTCCTATCAACATAGGGATATACACTTTACCTTTTCTATCTAAGGCCAAATGTGTAGATGTAGAGATGACCCAGATGACCTTGAGAGATATCGATGTTAGGCCATTTTATGATGTGACTGGTTATGTTACTAGTATAGTGGGTTCTTCATATTCCCACATTCCCTTTTATTAAGATTATTAGGAGGATATGTAGGATGAATAAGAGGTTAGGTTGAGCTATTATTCTAGAATGAACCTAGAATAAATTAAAACTTATGATATGTAACAATTTCCAAAAAATTTGAAATATGAGGAATAACTAGTGGATAGGGTATATTATGATAATCAAATATACCTATAACCTCTTCCTCAAGTTAGGTGGTCTACACCTGAATCCTTGTCTTTATTATAAAAAACTACTCCATTTATAAATAGAACATTGAATTGGTTAAGGAGAAAGGGGTTAAAATAACCAAAGAGACCCTAAATATCACAGACATATTAAGAGAAGTAAAGGATAAGGGTATAGTGGAAATAGTAGAAGGTTATAGAAATGGAACTCAAGTAGATCAATAAATGGGGCTAGTTGTCTTACACAAGTGAAAGTAAAAATAGAAGACAAGAAGGGCTTCTTCTAGTATCCAAGTGCTAATAGCTTAGCTAATAGATCAAACAATATAAGTTTCCATAGGGGACACAACTATTGTAACCCCTCCTCCTGTCTCTATTATCCAACCAAAATAATTAATCACTTATCTTATTTCTACTAACTCATCGATGCAAGTAATTACCCTTTTAGTTTCTACCAACCCACTAGTGCAAGTAATTGCTGCTTCATCTGACCAATTAGTGCAAGTGATTCCTTTGGCAGTGAGTCAATCAGTGTAGTTGATTATCCAAACTACACCTCCACCTCCTTCTTCCATAATTACTTCCACCCCATTGATCACCAACAACACCCAATAATTCATGGTTGCTAACTTAGTCATTCTAACCGTAACCCTACTATCCATCACAACTACTTGGTTGGATATAACTCCATCTTCATCTTCCATTACACTTCCTATTACTTCCACTTTGGTTGTTCCCACTACATTGATAGATTCCTTTACTACCTTAGATACCACCCTTCCACAAATTCCCTTATTCCAACCACACATGCCTACTTCTCTACTTGTGTCACTTCTAACTTCCACACCCCTAGTAAGCACATCCACTCCACCCATCCAAGTATTCTTAACTTATTCCATTCTCACATTAACCCAAAACCCCACCAAGGAGGTGGAGATAGAAATTCCCACTAACATAACCATGGCTAATTAAACCACCAATGGGGAAGAGATAATCAAATCATTAGTTGAGGAATTAATGATAATGTCAGTGAAAGATAAGGTGCTTGTCATAGTAACTACTAGTGTAATAGCTTTAGTTATAGACTCACAGGTAACAATGGTTATTGGAATAGTACATGATTCACTGGTAGGCACTCCAAGTTGGATATCACAATCAATGTCAAAGAAGAGGAAATAAATGATATCTCCTAACACTCTAGATTTTGGTCTACTAGAAGCATCTAAAATACCATAAAGAGGCCCCAAAACCATATCTAGAATCTCATATGATGAAATAGGGGAAAACTATGTGGAGATAGTAGTTCCCCCACCTAATAAACAAAATGAAGTTTTAGCAGTGGGGGATTATCAAATATCTAAGGTGCACCTGGGTTGTCCAACAAGAGAAGGATTAAAACATAATATCCATTTGAGTATAAGTTCTCTCTTTGAGAAAATGGACAGTGACAAAGTCACTAAATATGAGCTAAAGAATAAAGTTGAGTAGTTGACAACTACCTTAAGAACACTCATAGACCCATCAAATCTATCTGAATATACCCAACCAACTCAATATCTCTCTCAATTCCCTGACAAATAAATATTTGAGGTAATGACAAATATTGATACGATGGGTAGAGCTATAAAAGATTGAGTTGAATAATTAATCACCAAAGGGGATGGAGTGATAGAGCTAGCCATGGACTATATCAAAACATTCAAGGATGATCTTGCATCTCGAAAGGCAAAGATAAGCAAATATGAAGAAGAGGTTGAAAGGCTAAACCTCTACTTTCTTAAATTGTAGGCCATTGACCTGATAGAGAATGACACCCTCATGTCTAAAAAGATAATAAAAAATCCTTCATAGCATGTTGAGATGGAGAGGGCTACCAAATTTAGAATTATAATAATCAATGAAAATATTGATAAGGCCATGAGCACATGTGACAAGGTCACAGATGCAATGTATGATATTGAAGATTCACTTTGTAAATTGTCATGTGACACAATAGATTACTAAGATAAACCTCTTGCTATTTAGGTTGTCTAGGATAAATTCAAAGAGGTCATCAAGGAGTTAGCACATGATATAACTTTTAATTTGAATTTCATCCATCAGTTAATCAAGTATCATAATACACTTGATCAAATGGGAAAAGCTATCCAAGTATACAAAGCTACTTCTAGAGAATTATCTGAGGTAATAACATAATGTGACATTAGTAATCTGTACATAGTTAGCCCTGTTGAAGAGCACCTACAAGAGATATTCAACATCTTTGATGCTTATATCAAGAAGATACAATTAAAAAAGGACAAGGAATCCTTAGAAGTCACTGTTGTGGATTGATTATTTGAAAATGCATTCTGTAAACTACAAATTTTATAAGATACATTGTAAAGTTGCAAGTTGTAAATTACAACTATCATTTTGACAGCGCTCAAATTTAAGTTGAAAAGAGATACTTATTATTTTCAATTATTTTTCTATCAAGTTTTAGTTAAAAAAGTGCAACTTGTATTTCACACTTTTCTTTTTGACAAGTTGAATGACTTTAGTTGTAAAAGCTCACATTATAATTTGCACGTTCCTCTTTGTCAAGTTGAATGACTTAAAAGTTATAAAAGTATCAACTGTGAATTGTAAGCTAGGTTTTGCAAGTTTAGTTTTAAAATATCCAAAAATTAGAAAGCATTCAATTTTTTACCAGGTCATGGTTCATTTTGGAGCCCCATTTCTTGGCAGAAATTTATTCAACAAAACTCAAGGAGAAATGGTTTAACTGAAGGAATCTAATAGATTTTTCTCCTCTTTCAACACTTGGTGAATCGCCCAGCCATTGCAAAATTATTTTCCTCCTTCTATTCCACCAAAGATGCCTTTTCAAGCTAGGAATGATGACATTTGTATGGAGGTTCCCTAATTTCTTACTCCAGAATTAGGTGCAAGGATTTTTTTGACTTATTCTCTCTCAAGGGAGTAATTTATGGTATAAATATGGGTTTCCTATGTAGCCCATACATCTTTTTACTGATAGACAGGTTTTTATACCATTGAGGAATTTATCTACATGTTGTAACCTACATAATACTAATAGACTGAAGTTTTACCTTGTCTTGTGTTATCTTTGTGTATCTATAGATTTTATTAAATTTGTGAATTTTCTAAATCTTATTTCAATTATATAAGAACCACTTGTGGTATTTATCTTACCCCTTTTGAAATATTATTAACAAAATCAATAACTTTGTTCCTTATTTGATAGAATACCTAATATTACCTTTGATCTCATACTTGTGTAAGATTGTGCTTAAAGAGATTTTAATATATTATTTTCCAATTAGGTTCAATAAAATCAAGCATTAATTTCCACTAAAAATCCTTAGTGCATCACCATTTTCTAGTTTTAAATTCAATCTAAAGACTTTTCCTTTATAATTTGAAATCTCAGTTAGGATTATGATCACTAAAAAGCCAAAGTTTGAAGTGGTTATATATCAGTAGTACTAAGCTTAGTGAAAGGAAGACAACCTTATTTATAGGTTCACCTCAAATTTTCCAAGGTCCCACAACTTGGAGGTGATCCCATTGTGTCATTATATTTCCCACTTATTACAACTCAGAACTATTACAATACAAAATGGGTGCAAAATCTAATTGATAATAGATCCCATCATTTGTAAGCCATGACCCAAGTTGTACACTACCTTATACATAGATTAATAAAGTCACAAAATATAAAATCAAACTTTTGGTATCACCAAAAAGGGCTAAGTGCATAAAATCAAAACCTATGTAGAGCAATGTGCTGAGTAGGCATAAATCTATTTACAAGTTGGAAAATAAAGAACCAACTAAAACATAGAAGTTATGATAGGCAAGTGACTCCATCCATGCAAGATCTAATCACATAACCTACGCATGACCAATCCAATTTTAATTGCATAAGGTTTCCCAAGGTCATAGGGCACAAATCTACATCACATGCACATGGCGACATGACAGAATTTAAGGAAGAACTTACATAGCTCTCACATCAATAGGAGAATTCAAGTGGTTGGAAAATGGTAGGTAGATTATAGGTGGTAGTTGAATATTTGAGTGATGGATGAGGTGGTCAAGATGGTTAAATGAAAAAGTGGCTATCAAGTGTCATAGTATGGCCACACGCTTCCTCTAACAACCTAAATGCATTCTAATTCATTGATATTCTTCTAACTACTTTAAGATGCATATTATCAACTTGAATTTAATGAACATGGTCTACAGTGACTATTTCATGGTTATTTGGTCTTCCTAATTGACTTAGAGCCCTAAATAACACCTTCAAATTTAAAACTCCTATCCTCCCTAGGAGGGGATTTATTGTACAAAGGCTTGTTAGATCTATAAAAACTCTAAATTTTTATTGTAAATAGGTTGACATTTTTATGCACCCTTACGCTACCAAAATTTTCCCTCCAAGAACACTTCTATTGGTTAAACTTTGCACTTTAATGAGAATTGAGTTTACCTACTTTCACTTTTCTTGCATTATGTGTGTGAGTTATGTTTGTTGATCCTTGAGTGTGTGTAATTTTTTCCCCTCATTGTTGTCCATTCCCATCACCCCTATGCAAAACTTAGGACTCACTTTCAAGTAATATTATATTTACACTTGAGTTTGTGCATGCACTATCTATGGACCATTTTTCATCCCTCTCAGTGGTGTGTTATGTTCCCATGCCTTAGTATGAAACACTTATTCATTCAGAGTAACCATGGTGGAGTCTATGTGATATTATCTCATTCATAGTAATATGTAGTGTGTTTGTTAAGGTAATAAAGGTGTTCTCTCTATTCTTGATACACCACCTTTTACCTTCTAATAAACTCTTACTTTTCCCCTCTCTTTCCCCTTGTCAAGTTTAGGTTTAGCACTAGTTGTAGATTTCATTATGCTATTTGTAGGCATGTGCATTGGTCTTAAACTAGATGCATCTAGAATAGAATGAAGTTGACCTAGTCTGGAGGTTCATCCCAAGGAGTGCAAGAGTCCCATGCCCTTGGGTATGATCCTATTGTTCTAGTGAGAAAGTAGATAGATCTCCAACACATGAGAACCTTTCATAATCATGGGTACATATTTCAAATGATAATAATTTTTGGCACACTTGGTGGGACTAGTTTAAATAAAAAGCTAATGAATTGGTGTTATCCTTAGTCAAAAATGTTTCAGACACTCAGTCAAATCACATAGCAACTCCAAGTATTTATATCTTGAGAAGATCAATGTTTCATCCATATGACAAGATGAATTAGATCATCTTCAAGAGGTATTAATTCTCATTTTATTGAGCTTCCTATGTCCTCTAAATGAAGAAGAGTTAGAAATCCCCATCTCTAGTCAGGAGAGCTAGAGATTTAAGATAGACATCCTCTAGAGCTCAATCTACCCCTCCTTTTGGTAAATTTCCCCAACCTATAAGAGGATTATTTATTAACCCCTTCATGGTTCTTCCAAGAAATCAAATGTCCATACCATTTAAATGAGCTAGTCCTTTTGATCTAGCTCAAGATGATTACATCCTAGTTTTAGCACTTAAAATATTATCCTATTTTATTAGAAAAAATGAAATGACCCCTATAAAACATATCCAAGACATTACCAACATCCATTTGGTTCACCACATCACAAAAGATAATGTAGCAGTTAGACTTCTTGCCTCTTCTTTAAAGGGTAAATCCCTCTAATGGTACAAAGGTTTAAGGCCAAATTCTATCCATAACTGGAATGAGCTTGGAGATTAGTTATACAAACAATTCAAAGATAGGAGTGATCACTTCTCATTGATAGAGAAACTTACCACTATCAAAAGAGTGTTGCATGAGTCAATGGTTGACCTCAATTTCAGATTTCAAAAAGTTTGGGATTGAATACCACCTTTATGTAAGCCATCTCTAGAAATCATGTTCTTATATTATTTAAAGGACATAAATAGTGATATAGTTGCAATGGTCCAATCCATGGGAGGCAAAGTATTTTTGATGCATATGAAGTTATTGTGAAAAATGAGAATTATTCAATCCAAGTAGGGAAAATTGCACCCTGACTTCCTCTATGACTCTTCGCAGAGCCACTACCCAACCAACCTACTATGTATCCTTCATTAACATCCATCCTTATCACAATCATCCCACATACTACATCTATTGTTTCCCTTAATGAATTGCATGAGGTTAAAACATTGATGTAAAGTTTCAAGAATGAGCTTATTACCCTCAAAAGGTAATACATGCAACATTTAGGCCTTATCAACCCTTCAATCAACCATATCAACCAAGTAGGGCCTCTTATTAAGGTGGGATACATGCCTAGATCCAACTCACATATAGTATACCACCTTATTCTTAGAACTCCAATGTTGTTAGAACTTATAAATCCCTTATTCTTTCATAGAATAACCTTATGAAAGACTCTAAATGGTTCTTCTTGTGTAATCAACCACATAACTAGTCCACATATGCAGATGGAGATTTCAACTAGGCACTCATGGTGCAGAATGTGTTACAACCTTAGAAGTAACCAAATGATGTAGCTTACCTAGAGGAGAGGTCCAAATGTAAGTGTCAAGACAAGATGAATCCACTCTTATAAACTGGTAGGAACGTGACTTCAATTATGTAAATCAAAGAGGTATGCTAGGCATAGAATACAACCTAGTTGATTTTAATATAAGATTTAAAAGGAGAGAAATTGGGGAGGCACCACCTACCTTAGTGCCCTCAACTTTCATGCCCCAAGTTTCATGCACAAAATCCCAAGCTAGAACACCTACAAAACCTTCAGTGCATATGACACAAGCTATACAGAAAGAGAATCAACCTCAAACTAGTGTGAAGATGCAAGAAGAGGCCAATATTCTAAAATCATAGCCAAAGGGACCCATAATTCCATTCAATATAGTCGAGCAGATGAAAATGAAAAACCTTAAGGTAACCATGTGGGATGCTCTTGTTATTCCTTCCTAAAGGAACATATTGCAGGATGATTTGAAGAATTTCCATGTACACAAGCCATTTAGCCTATGCCTTCCATCTATGCAAGCCTATGTTAATCAAATGAGGAAGAATGTGGTAACATTAATCCACCCCCATTCTACATCTTGCTTATCATTGGAAAACACCTGGTGCATAATTACATGATCAACTCAATCACGAGCAATTTTATGATGTCAAAGAAGATTTCATACATGTTGGGCATTGCATACTCACCTATTTTTAAAGGCATCATCCAACTAGATGACATGATAGTTAAAACTATGGGAATTATCAGGGACTTGAGCCTCACATTACATGCATGCTCAAGCTTCTCTATTGTACGGGACATCATAGTCATTGATCTCCCTCCTACTTTGCCATATGGCTTTCTTAGAATTTCATAGCAAATATGGGTGGATACCTATCATCAAATTGGTCACATATGCTACTCAAAACCAAATACAGAACCAAGGTGACCATCAAGGTTGTGCCTATCTTCAAAAGTCATGTGGAGCCATACTTCTACAACCCAATTGAGGTAAAATGTGCAATTTTTGATCAAGAGGATAATTCAATCCTTTGTGAGGCTGCCACACTCTTGGAAGAGGTCCCATATAACTTACTTGATGAATGGGCATGTTAGCATTATGAGTGCAAGCCATACGACCATGCAGAAGAGATGGTACTAGGCACCTACTACATTTTAGAGGAGGACCCTGTGTTGCCTAACCTAATAAAGGTGTAAGAGGATCTCAAAGGTATATGGAAGTTATACTTTGATGGCTCCCAAAGAAAAAATGGCATTAGGGCTGATGTTATGTATCTACCCTCATAAGGAAATCTATTTCCATGAATATATGTTGTAGTTTATCTACACAAACAACATCACTGAGTATGAGGTGCTGGTATATGGTATCTAATTGGCACAACAAAAAGGGATCAAAATGCTACAAGCATTTGGTGATAATGAACTTATTATGAACCAAGTATAAATATAGAACATGTCCAAAAATGACTTGATAAAAGTTTACAAGGATAGGGTATAGGACATGATCAAATATTTCAATGCCTTTTAAATCTATTCCATACCAAGAATAGAGAATGTTAACATTGATAGTCTCATAATAGTAGGTGTACAGTATGATGTCCCATTTGAGATAATGAAAGAGTCTAAGAAATTTGTGAGACTTGTAGTCAAATAAATGGTCCTAAATAATGCAAAAAAAAGGCAAGTGTTCAATAATGATTAAAAGATCATCAACTTCTTGCAGGATGAAGTAAAGTTTAATGCTAAGATAAAATCATAACTCTGATCCCAATATGAGGAGTAGATCATTAAAATGAGGAGGAATAAACTACCTAAGGGGTTGTTCATTCTGGAAAGTATTTTTAACTTTGATGATCAATTCAAAGGTGAAACATAAATATCAAAGAGGATGTATTTGCACACATGACCATCTCTGACGATGAGTTCTTCAAGGCTATAAGAGTATGTTCCCCATCAAAAATTGAAAGGTTTATCAAAATGAGTTAGAGGTATGATGATATATTCACATGGAGATATAAAGACCTCAAGGGGTTTGATATAGGCTTAACTCAACACACCATTGAGATCAACCCCATCACAAAGCTAGTTAGGTAAAGATAAAGGCCCACCAACACCAATATTGAGCCCTTAATAAGGAAGGGGATCTCAAATCTCATTAAGGCTAACATAATATTTCCAATCAAGCTTTCATCATGGGTGGCCAATTTGGTCTTAGTGCATAATAAGAATGGATAAATATACTTGTGCATAGACTTTAGGGACCTCAACAAAGCCTCCCTCAAAGAGCAATAACCCCTCTTGCCAATGAAACAATTTTTGAAAATAGTCACAAATATAGAAATAATTTCATTGCTAAACAGTTATTCAGGTTATAACTATATTCTCTTACAAGAGTGTAATTTCTACAAAATGGCATTCAATAATAAGTAGGGTACCTTCACATATCATAGGATGCCTTTTAGATTGACAAATGTGGGGGTGACCTTCTAAAGGGCCATGGATATGGCAATCATGAGACTCATCAAAAAAATCATCTTGGTCTACCTTGATGATATAAATATCTTTTCTAAGCATGTGGAGGATCACTTAGGCCATTTGGAATGGATCCTTGAAAAGTGTTGGGAGTTTAGAATCTCTCTAAACCTGAATAAGTGTATATTCATTATTCATGAGGGTGTTCTAATTAGACACATTATTTATAAATATAGACTCTAAATTGATCCAAAATGAGTCAAATATATTGCATCCCTCTCTCCAAAGTCATAAGAAGAGTCTCTAAAACTTCTTGGGAAGGATAAATTTTGTTAGAAGATCTGTGCTTAATTTCACTACTCTAGCCAATCCACTCACAATAATGCTCAAGAAAGGGGATATGTTCAATTGGACCCATGGTGGTAAAAGTGAATTTGAGGCCATCAAACATGTCATCACACAAGATTCCACTTTGATCAACCTAGATTATAGTAAGGATATTACCCTTTATGTATTTGGTGGAGCTGAAGGCATCTCAACTATTATTACATAGTAGAACAATGATCAATTAGAGTAGCCTATCATTTTATTTAGCCAGGCATTCAAAAATTATGAGCTTCACTATAACTTTGTGGATAAGCATGCCCTCATAATTATAAGGTCACTCAAAAATTTCAGACACATACTCTCTAACAACAAGATCTAGCTCACGGTTGCCCATGCAAGTATTAAATATTTTTTTCTCAGTAAGGACATTAGTGAGAAAAAGGTTGGATAGATAATAAAGGTGATGGAATATGATGTGGAAATCCAAGTCACCAAGCTAGTGAAAGGAAAAGGGTTATGCGAGTAGCTGGTATAAAGTGTGAGAAATGAGAATAACACAATTATTGTGCTAAGCGAATATTAACCAATAGACCAAGGTACCCCAACAAGTTGGAACAAAAATATGAAGACCTTCCTTCAATATGCCACATATCCCCTTAGCCTAAGTAAAGCTTAGTGTAGACACTTCAGGTTACAAACCATTCCTTATGTGCTTATTGATGGTGCATTTTTTTGAAAGGACCTCAAAGGAGTCCTCTTGAGGTGCATAGAGCAAGACCAAGTCAACAAAATTCTCCAAGAGTTCAATGATGGGTTATCAAGAGTCCATTATTCACCCAAGACTACCACTGTAAATATCATGTGATCTAGCTATTATTGGTCAACTCTATTTAAAGATATGCACTCATGGGTATGAAATTGTAATAAATGTGCCTTATTTGTAAGAAAACAAAATATGATATCTTTACCACTATGCCTAATACAAGTTGACCAGCCCTTTTCAAAATGGGGAATATACTTCATTATCATGATCAATACACCATCAAGAGCTGGGCATAAATTGATCCTCATAGCCATGAACTATTTTTTAATATGGATAGAGGTAGTGGAGCTTAAAGAGGCCAATTAGGCATCAATTCTATAATTCTATGAGGGCATTATAATGAGATTTGGTGTTCTAACCACCATTATCTTCAATAATGCACTAAATTTATTTAGAACCAAGATCAATGAGTGGGTCATCAAGCATAGCATCCAATTGAGCACCTCCTCAAACTATTACAATCAAGGTAATGGTCTAGATGATTCCATAAATAAAAAATTTATTCACATTATAAAAAAGACCATGGAGGATAACCAAAAAGTCTAGTACATAAAGCTTAAGACAACCCTTTAGGTCGATCAAATCATGCCTAAGAGAGTGTTGGGAAATTTACCCTTCATGTTAGTCTATAGAAGGGAAGCTATGTTTCCTACATCCCTTGAGTTACCTTCATTAGAACTCACCCATTAGTTAGATTTACTTGAGAGTGATCTAATCATAGTGAGGTTAACCGAGATAATGGATCTAAAAAAACTAAAGTGCGAGTTGCACATACTATGGACTTTCACTAGGCCCAAACAAAGAGGACCTTTGATAAAAAGGCCACTGATAGAAGTTTCTAGGAAGGAGACCTAATGCTCAAGTGGGACATAGACATAGTGAAATCTAGGAAGCATACTAAGTTTGATACTATATGGAGTGGATCATATACTATAATCAGTTGTAAGGTAAGCCAACACATTCTAGCTGCCAAAGCTAAATGGAGAAGAGTTTCCCATCATAGTTAATGGGATTCATCTTAAACACTACCTCTATTGATCATCTATACTTTGTAAATAGTATGTTATAGGTTTTAATTTCCCTAAGTTCCTTATGCACATTATTTTTTAGGATAGTTTTTACTTCCTCCAAACGCTCTCAATAGTGTTATGCTTAGCTTAGATCTTATTTCCTCTAAGCACCATTTAGTGTAGGTCTTTTATTTTATTATTCTCATGGAATGGATCTTAGCTTATTTCAAGGCCAAAGGAGTTCATGATCAATGCACTCAATAGATAAAGGATGAAGATCACCAAATGAATCCATACCCAATGGGTTACTTTAAGACTATGAGATTCCTAATTATCAAGCAAGCGGCCCGTCCAGGTCACCATAAATGTTGACCTTCATGTCACCTTAGCCATGCAAAATTCACTGAACACTGCACAAGAGGCATCTATGCTTAGAAATGGGATTGAGTGCAGATGATTCTTGCGATAGACTAAAGGTAAAGTCAATGCTAATCCATGCCCCAACCAAGCACTCATGCCACACCTATGTACCAAGTTGAGTTATGTGCCTCATGTAAAAAATTTCCATATCCCATATGAACCACATAATTATTAGTATGTGTATACTGACCTATGTTAGATCCCTAAACTTTATGTAGTAAAAGAGAAAAGAGTCATGTGATGTAAATTTAAATTACAAATGCATGCCTAGGGTTTAGTTTTTTTACGTGTCATTCTTTAAAAAGACTCTCACATTCAAATTATGGAGTCCCATACTCAATTTCAAAAATTAGTACTTGAAATTCCATCATTCACAAGCTACAACCTAGGATATGCACTACCTTATGCATAGATTAGTAAAGCTCCAAAATGGAAAATCAAACTTGTGGGATCACCAAAAAAGGTTAAGTGCATAAAATGAAAACTTGTGTAGAGCAATGTGCTTATTAAGAATAAATTTGTGTGCAAATTGGAAAGTAAAGAACTGGATAAACCACAAGAGATATGGTAGGTGAGCGACTCCCTTCACACAAGCTCTCAATGCACATCCTATACAATACCAAGCCAAGTTCAAGTGCATAGGGATTTCCAAGGGCACAAGGTGTATATATCCATAATGTGTGCAAGGTGACATGATAAAATTTAAGGAAGATCCTATGAAGCTCTCACATTAACAAGAAAATCTAAGAGACTAACAAATTTTAGGTAGAGTACGGGTGGTAGTTGGTTAGTTGAGTGATAAATGAGGTGGTCATGATGATTAAATGTATAAGTGGCTATCAAGTGTTAGATTATGGCCACATGCCTCCTCTAATAACCTATATGCCTTCTACTTCACATATATTCTTCTAACTAATTCTATATTTATATTATCAACCTAAATTAAAGAGCATGGTTTGTAGTGACTATTACATGGTGATTTGGTCTTCCTATTTGACCTATAACCTAAGTGCCACCTTGGAATTCAAAGCTCCTATCCACCTCCAAATGGGGATTTATTGTACAAAGGCTTGTTAGCTCTTTAAAAGCTTGCATTTTCATTATAAATGGGTCGACATTTTTAGGTACCCTTACACTATTGAAATCTGCCCTCTAAGAACACTTCTATTGGTTGAAAATTACACTTTAATGAGAATTGAGTTCACCTCCCTTCATTTTTCTTGCATTTTGTGTGTGATTTATATTTTTTGATCCTTTACTAAAGTTAATTTTTTCCTCTCTCATTATTGTCCATATTATATGCACAGTTGGGTCTGTGTATGCACTATCTATGGACTGTTTGTCATCACTCTCAATTATAAATTATATTCCTACACCTTAGTATAAAACACTTAGCATTTATTTCACCTATGGTGGAGTCTGTGTGATATTATATTAGTTTTATCAATTTTTAGTGTGTTCATCAAGGCAATAGAAGTTTTTGATCTATTCTTAGTGTATCACCTTTTAGTTTCTAATAACATCTTAGCTTTTCCCTCTCTTTTCCCCTTGTCAATTTTAGGTTTAGCATTAGTTTTATATTTCATTCTACTCTTTTTATGTCTACGTGTTGGTCTTAAACTAGGTATATCTAGAATAGAAGGGATTCATCCTACTTTGAAGGTTCATCCTAAAGAGTGTAAGAGTCCCACACCTTGGGGGATGTTTACATTATTAAAATGAGATAATGAATAGCTCTCTAATGGTGTAAGATCCCTTTGTAACCATGGGTGGAAATTTTTAATGATAACAATCATCACTAAGACAGAAGAGATTAAAGTTCTATAGCGATAGGTGATCAATTTACAAATCACCTTGGATATAAGCGATAAAAATATAACTCAAATTTAGTTATAGATCATTTAGTTAAATTCCAAGATATAAAATATGGTATATGTGTAGGTCTAACTTACCACTAAAAGGGATCAAGTCATTAGCAATAGAGACTAGGCATTGGCCACTATTGATAGGCTCAGGCAAGAGTGAGATGTGGTGTAAGGAGTCATGACACATGCCAGATTATCATAGATGGTTATGGACTGACTTTGAGATAAACATGAGGCATCTTATTTCTAGTGAGCCTATGAGATGACTGTGCCTAGGGACCAACAAGTTGTTTTATTTTAGGTCTAGGATGCACAGAGGGTAGTTAATAGAGTTGGTCGATCTCATACTAGGAATCATATTATAGGTGCCTCAGGTCTGTCCATCCATCAACCATGTCCACCACCAGCATGACCTATATGGCCATCAAGATAACCTTTAGCCATAAGTCCCATGGAAACACAAAGCCAAATTTGAGCATAATGATCTTGACATCTTGTCATTTCAGCATAGTTTTGGCATATAACACTTTACTTATTGTATCGATATACTAATGTATTTTGAGACACCATTATGATATTTATATATCATCTATATATGTCATTGAGGTCCTTTGAGGTTGATTTATATGTATATGATATTCTTGATATATATATGATGCCATATCATTATCTTATTTATCTCATGTTTAGCATTGATTAGCATTGATGGATGTTTAACATTGTTGATGTTTATGGTCATGTATTCTTTTATTCATTTATTTCTTATGTCATGTTTATGATATGTTGTTCTATTAGTTATCATTTTGTTATGATGTATGACTCATATATATGTTTATTCAGAGATGCACATCTATCTAAACGCACAATAAACTATTTTTTACTCTTGTTTGTTACTCATGGATTCAAGCATGTGTTTGGGTATTTAATTGGTTTTATATATTAGAGAAGCACTATCATTGCATTTATTTGATAGTCTTTGTATGCTTGGTTTTTACTGTAGCTTGTATTATTATGCATTATAATTATGAACAAGTAAAATGGAAATACATACCCTAAGCATGAAAAACTTAGTATAAATGTAAATATAAACAAATTAAGAATAAGATATGAATAGACAAATCCTAAGCGTAAATATAAAAAATACACCAAGTGTAATAATAAATAAAAAAATTCACAACCTACATACATAATATGGATAATTAAGATCTAAGTGTAAAAAAATGTAATATTCCTACGATAATTGGAAAAAAAAAGGCAAAAAGACAAATAAAAACAAAACAAACAAATAATAACAAAATAAACAAACAAAAGTAACATATAAACATAAACAAACAAACAAAACAAAAACAAATAAGGTTACACAAACAATCAGAATAAAAAAATAAATAAAACACAATTACAAACAGATAAGGTTATACAAACAAATAAAATGAACAAACAAACACAAAAAATAAAATACAAACAAACTATTCAAAAAAAAAAATAAGACTGATAAACAAAAACAAATAAATAACAAACAAACAACCAAACAAACAACAAGACATCAATAAATAAAAACAAATAACAAACTAATAAACAAAAAAATAAACCAACATAATCAATCAATAATAAAATAACAAAACACCAATAAACAAAAACAAACAAACAAACATAATAACTAAAAAAGCAATCAACTATAAATAAACAAACAACATAAACAAGACAAAATAAATAAAGACAAATAAAATAAACAAATACAACAAACAAACAAAGCTATAAATAAATAATCCAAAGCAAAGAAAAGTGTAATAAATAAACTATTCTAAACACACAAAGGTAAACAAACGAAGCTAAACAAATAATAATACACAAACAATAGTTAATCATAATGTTAATACAAACTATTTGTGCATGTGTAATAAAGGTGTTACTCATGACAATAGGGTGACCCATAAACTAGGTAGCAATGACACAAGCAAAACAACACAAGAACAAATGGCACAAGGTTTCCCTTAGGCTATAGGGAAACAAAGACAAAGGGTATGATGTAAACAGTTACCCCTAGGCTATAGGGGACAATGAAACAAAATTAAAAAATAGGGGAATAGAAGAAAAGGAAGGGGTAACTAAGTTGACTCCATATGCACTAGAAAAGTGGATTTTGCCTACATAGTTCCTTGGACACATATCTAATGTTAACTTTAGGCCAAATGTATTTCTCCTAGGATATGGGATAGAATAAAATGATCATAATTAAAACATGATCGACTTGCAGAATAAAATAGGAATGGTCTCACAAAATGGCGAGTGCATAAAAAAAGAGGGAGATGACACTCATAATTAGGAAAAAATCAACATAAATAAATCATATAAGTGTGAGAGTATGGTTTGGTCTAAAAACCACACTTAAAGACAAGAGACAAGCATCCACTAATGAACTAAATTAATAATTCATGGTGTTTACTACAGTTATGGATTTGAATGAGAATGAGCTTTTAAAATGACAAGAGCATTGGCAATGGTTACTCACAAAATAACAAAAACCTTCAAATATAAATTATTTATAAAATGGAGAGAGCATAAGAAAATCCAAGTGGTCATTAGTGCATCGATTTCAATCGCACAATGCTCCCAATATGAACTCATAAAATAAAAAGAGTGTATGTCTAAATCTAATAAGGATGGGGAAACTAAAGGACAAGTGATTACTTGTAAAATAACTAGGATTCATAGAGTCCTTAAGGCAAATAAATGGTCAAAAAAGAAAGGAAGTTGGCTAAGCTAACTCAAGATACCCCACGTATCTAAGTGTTACCTACATAGTCCATGCATGACTTAAGTTGATGTAGTTCTCCCAAAAATGAGATGAAAAAGACCAAGGTGGTCAAGAAATGAAGCTGAATAGATATGAAGGCCCATACCATAAATCTTTAGAAGTTTTATATCTCACATGGAAATTCTAGGGAAATTTTCATGATTTTATGATTTTTAAGATTTTCAGAGGTCTTTATGAAATTTTAAGGGTTTTTGAACTATTTTAAATGTGTTTGGAATTTTATAGGCATTTTAACTCAATGGAGAATTACAAGACACAATGCATTCCAAACTCATAAAATGATGAGAGCATGGCAAAGGGGTGACTGAGCTAACCTCAACATGAATTAAGCATTGCCTACATAGTCCCATAGGTCCTCAAGTCACTATAGTTTCACATATAATAGCGAAAGTTGGGAAATTTTCCTAATTTTTTGGTATTTTTTTATCTCAACTCCATGGATAATTATGAGATACAACATGACCTAACTCATAAAATAATGAGAGCATAGCTTAAAGAGGATCTCAAAATGATGAGAGTGTGGAAAAGGGGTGGCTGATCTGACCTCAATGTGAATCAATCACTTCTTATATAGTCCTAAAGGACCTCAAATCATTGTAGTCTTGCCTACACAAAAGGTGTCCGACTAAGTACCAACAAGTTTAGGTACATGCAAATGGAAAAGTATGGTAATAATAATGGCAATCTGATATAAAAATGCATGGTAAAAGTGTTACTCCTAATTTTCCTAGAGGTGGTTATAATTAAGAAACAACAACAAAGGGCTAGTGGTACTAATTTTCCCACAAGCAGTTATAATTAGTGGCATAAATATAGAGTGTAACAACAAATGAAGGATGCAATTTCCAAGACCACTATCATACTAATTTCATATACTTCTATTCAAACATTTAATTCTGAAATAACTACTGGAACTAAATCTATCATCAACCACTAAATATGACTAAAGTAAAAATGAATTAGAACTAAGGCCAAAAATGATAGGCAAGGTTAATTAAAAAGAACTGGCTGGTAAAGGGGTTAATGACATGGTATAATGGTATAAGATATAGTATAAATAAATAGGTACAATGTGCAATAACTTATATGATCCTTGTAGACAATAATTTGAGTCCCTCAAGAGTAAAAATGTATGAGGGGCATTATGTTCATTGGTTTGTCAAGTTTATCTTCTTCTGGCATGGTGAGCTTATATGCTCCAGTTAGAAATAAATACATAAGGCCCTAACCATTTTGATTGGAACTTAATTTTTTATTTGTCTTAGCATTGAAATTATTTTGATTTTATTTTAACACAAGGACACCAAGCTCAAATTCATGATGCTTAATGTGCCTATTATATTGTCCTCTTAATATATTCTGATATTCTTAAAGGTTATTCAAGGTGTCCATGTGTTTTCCATCAAGTAAGTCTAGATCTTGCAAGTGTGCTATGTTATAGTCCCCATTATTGATGATGTGTTGTAATTAAAATCAAAGAGAAGGCAACTCAATCTTAATAGGAAGAATGGCATTAGTTCCATAAACAAGTGAATAGGGTGTAGCTCCTGTTGGAGTAAAAAATGTGGTATGGTATGCCTAAAGGGAGTTAAATAGATACAAGTTCTAATTACAACCAACATCATTGACAATCTTCTTCAGAATATTGACAATGGTTTTATTATAATCCGTTGCTTAGTCATTGCCTTGTGGGTAGTAGGTGGTAGAGAAATGTTATTTGATATGGTATTGGGTACAAAGTGCCTTCACATGTTTGTTTTTAAATGATCTACCATTATCATATATAATTTCAGAGGGGATACAATAACAACATATGAGATAATTGAATATGAACTTGGATATCTGCTTACCAGTGATGTAAGTAAGAGGAATGGATTTTATCCACCTAGTGAAGTGTTTGGTAGCAGTTAGGACATGGTTATGGACATTTGAGGATGTGGGATTTATCTTCCCTATGAGGTCGATTACCCACATTGAGAAAAACCATGGTGTTATCAATGGTTTGAGTGTCTTGGCTAGAGCATGAATCACATTAGCATGATTTTGACACTTTACACACCTCTTCATATATGCAACTACGTCTACTTCTATAGTTGGCTAGTAATAACAAACATGTAATATATTTTTGTCTAAGATTACCCTACTAGTATTGGATCCACACACTCCTTTGTGAACTTACCTCAACGCTATTCTAGATTATGTCAAAGGTAAACAACATAGTAACGTTACATCATAGCTTCTACAATACAAGGTTTATCCAAGTAGGGTATAATGAGAAGCTATGTGGGTGAAGGATTTTTGTTTTTTATATGATAGGTCAAGTGGCATAGTTTAGTCTTGGAGATAAGTATATATGTCAAAATACCAAGGAGATGTGGGATAGCCAATGTCCCAAACCATCTCAATGGCTGATTATTCATGTACTAATGCTAAGAGATGTTCAACAAGAAATCAACAATCCCTTGCCCTATCTTTGATCTGAATCATGGAGCTAATAGTGGCCATAAAATTAGTTATTCTATTATTTGATTGAGGTATTCTTTCAAATTAGATGTTTTTAATCTATTACTTGAGAGTATCGATCATGTGTTATAGGGTACCAACTTCTCATCCTTGGTCTAGTACTATTTTGTGACCTGATTGATGATTATCTAAGAATCACCATGAACCATCAAATGTTGAATGTTCTAATGTACTACTTGTCAAATACCTACAATGAGTGATTCATATTGATCTATGTTATTGGTATAGGGAAATCCAATACAAAAGGACTTGGGAATAAGATCCCCTTATGGCATAATAAATAATATTTCAACCCTTGATCCATGAGATATTAATGATTTATCAAAGTATAGATTCCATCATTCAGCCTCAAGAGGTGCTTCTACTTCTTCGATGGTCATAATGGCCTCATCTTTAAATCTAAAAGTAAGAGGTTGAGTATCAGAAATAGGAGCTTTTGTAAGCTGATCTATGAGTGCTTGATCTTTAATGGCTTTCTAATTGGCATATTCAATTTCAAACTCACTCAATAACATGATCCCTTTTTCCATACATCCTTGTAAAGCTATTTTATAAAGTAGATACTTGAATGGATCTACTTTAATAATAAAAATGGTCTTGTTGTTCAACATGTAATGATGTAACTTTTGGGCTACGAAAACCATTGATAAACAATATTTTTAAATCGGTGTATAATTATGTTCATACACAACCAATGTGAATCTCATATAATACATGACATGTACTTTACCTTGTTTATCATGTTATGCCAAAAGTGACCCTAAGGAATTTTTAGTTATTTATAGGTAAAGTAACAATGACTTGTTTGACGTGGGTGGCAATAAAACAAGTGGATTGAAAAGATACTCCTTAAGATTAATGAATGATTTCTAGCACTCTTCATTCCATGAAAATTCAATACCCTTCTTTAGTAAGTGTGTAAATAGATATAATTTATCAACCAACTATGATATGAAGCATTAGATTGACTATATTTTGCCATACAAACTTTAGAGTTGATTCAAGGTAGATGGTAGTGGCATTTATGTAATTGCATGAATTTTGGCCAAGTCAACTTTAATGCCCCTACGAGAGATAATGAAGCCTAATAATTTTCTAGATGTTATGCCAAATACACACTTATTTGGATTAATCCTAACATTATACTCATGAATTCTCTTAAATATTCTTCATTTTACAATTGGATGGTCGGTATGGGTCTTTGATTTACCTAGAATGTCATAAAAATAATCCTCAATAATGCCATGCATCATATCATATAAAAATATGGCTCTCTAGTAAATGGTTCTATCATTCTTAAGTCCAAATGGCATTAAATGATAACCAAATTTTTCCCACAAAATGGTAAATGATATCTTATGCTGATCTTCTAGTGTAATTCTATTATGGTTATATCCTAAAAAGCCATCCATAAGAGAAAGAATTTCATAACCGATTATTGAGTTGACTATCCTGTCAATATTAGGTAAAGGAAAGTCATCTTTTAGGAAGGATTTATTGATACCTATAAAATTAGTGTATATTATAATATCTTTTGGTTTCTTGATCATTGGCATAATGTTTGAAATCCACTATGAGTAGTCAATCAACCTAATGCATTTCATGTCTAAGAGTTTATCCAACTCTTTTTTGATGATCACAACAATACAAGGATGTATATTACATAGCTTTTATTTAATGGGTTTCACATCAAGATGTAAAATAAGATGGTGTATAACCAAGGTGGGTTCCAAACCAGGCATGTTCGAATAGGCCCATGTGAATATGTCAAGAAACTCCCTTAGAAGGGATGTAAAACCTTCACATTCCTTTTAGTGAGGGATGTGCCTAATTCAATCCAATTTAGGTCCTTTAGAGTCCCAATATTAAATTATGAAGTTTACTCCACAATAAGTGTAGAACCATCATCTAAAATAGTTGGCAAGGAGTTAAATCAGTTGGCAATGGCAAAGTCCTCTAGCTGGACTAGCTCATCTAATTCCTCCAAGTAAGACGGATCAAATCTCCAAATTCTAGCAAAGGCCATGAAATAAATACCTCAGGGCACTCTTGAATAATTTGTGCAAAAGTTTATTGCTCCTCAATAGTAATCTTTGATCCATAAATAGGCTTTGGACTATAGGTTTCTTGTGCTTCATAAGAAGAGGGGTGAACATCCCCATCTAATGGCATCACAAACCAATTTTCACCATGAGACTTGCCTTTCTCTTTATTATTACCCTGGTGATAAATTCCGTCAAAGAGGTTTTCACTTTTAGATCTCATTATTTGATTTTATTTTTACTTTTGGTCATGGAAGTTCACCTGCTCTCTGAAATAGGAAACAAGATCTAATCTAATAGAAAATCCTTGCTTGTGGTCTCCAAGAGGAATGTGATTCCTCAGTCCCAGAAAGTTGCATATGGCCTCATCATTTTCAAACTCATCTAATGGAATTTTTAACTCTTGTTGGTCCCAATCTATCAATTATGGGTGATAAAGGGATAATGGCAAAGGTTGATAAATAGGATTAATGATGTAAATACCATGGGTGTTAAACAAATTTGTAGTGATGAGGTCATCATAAATGCTATAATCATATCATGCATCACTGCCAACATCATATTTTTTAGTCGATGGTGTTGGAACATGAATAAGGTATATAGGGATACCAAAAGGTGATTGAAATATAATACCTTGGGTTCCCTTGTACTTGGTCATTAAGACTAGTTTGATCATACCTTGTTGATGTAGCCCCAAGCCTCTACCTTCATAAGCTAGGTGATCCATAATCTAATTAGGGATATGATACTTTACACTTTGGTAATAGTCAGCTAACTCATTAGTGTAAAGCCATGAATCATCTTCGGCTAAGGGGTCATGTTCTAGGCTGAAGGACAATTTCAAAATAATGGGTTTATTCAATTGAGATTTTCCCTTTGGGTTTACACTCCATGAGATTAATTTTGGTCTTGGGTCTCCCATAGGTTTTAAGATTTTATGGAAATTTAGAAATTGTTGACACTATGGATTGCACCCTCTGAAAGGAGACTCAGATCCCTTCCTCCATGTGGCATAATGGAGACATTCCTCTTGCTATGGGTGGCAAACTTGAGGGATGAATCTCTAGATTAGGGGTTAGCTCCCCTTGATGCACCTTGAGGCCCTACATTTCCTACTGCTAATAATGGGAGGGGGTGAAAAGAGAGAGAGATATTGAAAATAGAACCTAACTAATGTGGTGATGCACCAAACTAGTTGTCTACTCAGCCTTGACCTACACTTTAAACCAGAGAGAAGCAAACATACACTTCATTCAAATGAGAACCTTTCCTGCATCAATGTTTCAATAGAGGATCCTATGGAGATACAAGGAGGAAGAAACTACTAGAGGTGTTCTAAGACACACTATTGGATAGTATATTCACCTGTGCCTATACTCTGAGTTGGACACTTCTTGTTGACCTGCAGAGAAGAATTCACAATACACTAGATATGCTGGTATAAACTTATGAAGGCATTAAAGGAAATGACTGAACATAAGATAAGGCCATAAACATATGCAAAAGTGAAAGCTCAAATGGAGGTAAAATGCTTCTTTCGATTCAAGATAAATTCTTCAGGGCTTCACCATACAATGCTAAGAGATCCTTCTCAAATGAGAAGTTAAAAATATATATAAAAAGCATAGAAATAGATAATTGACTAGTCAAGGAATGAAAACCCATGCTATATTAAATACTTATGTAATGACCATAATCCCATGCTACTACCATCTCCTTGAAATTATGTATGGGAGAGCCATGTTGTAGGTGTCCAAGTCGCTGCCTATGTTGTCTTGGGCCTATACAAGCATGGGATATTTCTTCTAGTAACTGACAAGGCCATCCCCATGTTGTGTTGACTGGGTCATACTCTCTTAAATGTTGAGTGCAACTGGCTATTCATTAATGTCAAAACAAGAAAATATAGGCTACTCTCTTCAATGTTTGCAACCAATCATTTTATTAGTTTTTGATGGAGACTATTTTACCTAAGTGCATTTACTCTTCCTACTAATGACCCTCATGCTACCTACCTTGGTCTGGTTCATCCTTGGGTTTACGCTTTGACTTGTTATGCCACTTAGAGCATTTTGAGCTTTTGTTTTATGTTCATGTGGTTGTGTTCTGGGTTACCCACCCCTTTTCCCTTACTTTGATATTTCCCTCTTATCTTGGAAATTCAAGCTCTTAGTGCTTATTACTCTCTCCCAGGCTCCTTCCTTCACTTGTTTGCTCATTCATCCTTCAGGATCTCAGGCTTATTATGCTTTCAAACAAAATGTTTAAATGAATTCTTCTTTGGGCTTGCACTTTTGCATAACTTTGGCAGGCCTTTGGGATTCCTTTTTTGAGTTCCTTTGGACAAAATGTCTGAAGGAATTCTCCTTTGATTTTTCCAATGGCTAGCTTACTTTCCTCAATTTGACATTCATGGGCCTGTCATCAGATATTTGAATCCCAATGGCTAGCTTACTACCCTAAAATTTATGTTCACATGCCCATCATCAGACTAGGACAATTCCTTCAACATTTTTTCAAACAAACTTTTCTAAAGGGAAAGTGACCCTTCAAAAATATTTAATGGTCCTATTTCAAAGCCAAGTGGCCCTCGTAAAGACACCTACCCTATGAAATTTTTATCTTTAAATTTTTTTGGACCTTTTGTGATTGTCAAATTCTTCAGACATTTTGTTCGAAGGAATTCTTCCTTGATTTTTCTCCTTTGGTTTTCATTCAGAAAAAAAGTCTGAAGGAATTCTCTTTTAGCCTGTCACTTTTTTTGAAAGGCAAGTTCCTTTCAGGCTTTCTATCTTGCCCCTTTTCTCTAACTAGCTGCCCTCTATAAGGGCAATTCCAGCCCAAAGTTTACCCTTTAAACTTTTGGAAAAGATCCACTTTGCTCATTGCTTAACCCTAAAAGGGCTCCTTGGCCTCCAAAGTTGCCTTTCAGAAGAATTTTAAAGGTCTTGTTTACTGCCTAAGTGCCCTCTGTAAGGGTACATACCCTTTGGAAATCCTACAAATGACCCTTCAGCTTTTCCACTTGGTCCATCTTGTTGACAAAAATCCCTTTGAAGTAATTCACTTATATTTCAAAGCATCCCAAGACCAAAATCAAGGCTTGCAAGTGGCTTTACTTATGAATTTTTTATAAGTAAAGTCACCCATCAAGATCGAAGTTCACTTGGCAAGCAAAAGAGGAAAACACTTAGTTTTTTCATGGGAAATGGCTTGATAAAGAAACTTTTGCATGAGGCAGTTGAGGGATGAACTAGCTAGAACTTGGATGAATGACTCTTGCAATTTAAAGGAGAGGGGTGCCTAATTTTTTGGCCTACAGGACCAAAAATTGGTCAACAAAAATATAGAATGCAATATGGGTATTATATTCTTCAATACCTTTGTCAGTTATATAAAAGTGGTTAGCAATGTTTGGTGGAGGCATGGTTGAGGTAGAAGCTAAGTTGTCCAGGTCAATGTAATTAGCTTATGGTCTTGATTCAATGGCTTTTCCCCTTTTAGCTCTTTATTCATCAGATTTGGGCATATGATTCATGTTGAATTGATATTTATAACTCTTATATTCAATCTTAAGGCATTTACAATATTGATATGGCTGAAGATCAGCAGGTATGGTCACTTCCATTTGTGAATGGGAAAATTTTATACACTAATGCAACGTAGAAGGTATAGCCCTAATTTTATGGATTTAGGGTCAGTCTAATAACATATTGTAAGATAATTCTAGGTTCAAAACATGGCATAAAGTGTCATGGGTAAAAGGACCAATGACCACTGGCAAGCTAATGGTACGCTGAGATTCTTGTTCTTCATTATCATATTCCTTGATAATGATGGTATCTAGCTGCAAGTTAGATAATGTATATCCAAGATGTTTTATCAAATTTAGAGACACAATGTTGATGCTCAAACCATTATCTACAAGTAAGCATTTAACTCTATGTTTTGTTATACTAACCTTGATGTATAATAGGTTATTATGTAGAGTGCTTAAAGACACATGTCACTTTGGTCAAAGGTAAGATGTTGGTTAGGGGGCAAGTATCCTACCATAGTTTGGAAATTGTTTAGAGATGTTATTTGGCACAAGGGATTGGTTCAAATACTCATTCAAGATATGTTTCTGGATGTTAGACATGTGTAACAAATCCATAATGGATATATGTACATGTGTTTTCTTTAGTTATTCCATGATATCATAGGTCTTCCCCTTAGTTTTATTAGTTGGTTTATTTTTTTAGGCATAGAAGGATAAATGGGCTCATTTTTAGTATTTGGTTGCGGTCCATTGATAGTGACCTTGGCTTGTTGAGTTGCAATTGTACAATATCAATATGGTATTTAGATTTGGTAGTTGGTTGGGTAGGTAATGGGGCCTAGAATGGTAATTATAGGGTGGTGTTGAGCATGGATGTTAACATGGTCTAAAAGATAATTATTAGCATAAAGAGGTTGGTAGGCATTACTCGACTGATATGCATTATTAGGTAAAGGTCTAGGTCTGTTGGAAGTTGGATGAGGGTTAATGGTGATAGTGGCAACATAACCACATGAAACATGTTCTACAACATTTTTATAGGTATACATAAAGGCATGATGGCTTCCTTATTTGGTTTGGTCAATTTGCCCTTAGTTTCAACCATTTTGTTGTTATTGTTGTGGCTGGCATTATTTTTTTTAATTTTGTGATGGAGTTATCTATCATTGTTGTTTTTTTTGTTGGTACTACTACTAGTTATTATTATAGTTATGTTGAGGAAATGGATTCTTGTAGATACCCAAGTTATTATTGGTCATAGGAACATGGGTGTCTCTTTTTTGTCTCTTTTTATCTCTCCATTTTCCAACATATTCTCAATTAAATACCTGAGTTAGTTACACTGTCATATGGAATGTCCAATGACATGATCGTACTCAAAAAATTCATGTTCTTTGTACTAATTAGGAAAAGGTATCCCTTCAAGGAATAACTTTATTATTGGCCAACTAATGATATATTCCTAAAATAATCTTTAGAATATAAATTCAATAGGCTCACCAAGGTCACTAAATTATCTAGTAATAGACGGTATTTTCATTAGAAGAGGGGCTAACAAATAATTTTTATTTTGTGGTTGTTGGTTTTATGGAGGCCTTGGCTAAATGTATGGAGGTGGTGTTTGTTGAATGGGTGTAGGTAAATGGATAACCAATTTGCACCATCTAAACATGGCTTGATTCAGTGACCCCATTGCCAACAACATTCTTATTATGGTTGTAGGGTTTTTGTATCTCATTATTGTTGGCTTGAAGTGGCATTGAAACTAGTGTTTGAATTGGGTTCTAATTATGGTTCTGGCCTTGGTTCTGGCTCTGATTTTTTTGATTGTGATGCTAATTTTGGCTCTAGTTAGAAGAAGATAACTTTATTACCCCTTTATTAACAAGGTATTTATCAATTTGTATTCATTTCTCTATAAATTATTCAAATGTATGAGCACATTGCAGCACAAGATGGTAAGATATCTCACTATGTAGACTCCTACTAAATATCATGGCTAATTATTTATCTAGCAAATATGAATAAATCAGCTTGTTAGTGCTCTCTAATGTTGTAAATATGCAATGAATCTTTCACCGATATTCTATATAGCTTGGCCCAAATCCAAAACTATAATATCATGGTCAAGATTATATGAAAAATGGTGTACAATGTTTTTATAAATATCATCAAAGTTAGGTACATAATTCTTCAACAATTTCAAAAGCCATTCCAAGGCTTGTTTGTCTAGACTCCTTAGAAAGAGAAGAAGCAAGTATATGTAACTATATGCCACTAGTTGGAATGCAACAAATATTTATTTTAGATGATATTTAGGGTCACCTTTTCCCTTTTATTTTTCAAATTTGGGTGGCTTGTAACCCAACATAAATGGTATTTATAGAGAATCTATGTTGAATAGATACTATCATATTTCATCCAATTTGAATTTCTTTGTTTGCTTTTCAATCCATATATATTGAATTACATCCTTCATTTATTGTAACTATAGGTCAAGGAATTTAGATTAAGTGGTATGTTGAGTTGGGGTTGCACAATTAAAGATGGATTATCTTGATCAAGGTAGGCATATTTTTTAATGTTGGTCAAATTGGTTAGATGACTAGGTGTACATATATGTGCATTGGGATTGTATTATTGATACATAATATGCTACTATTGAAACACATTATAGCTCAGATTGGTTACATAACCTTGGTTGGTAAATTATGACTGTGGTAATGGAATTTGTCTTTGTGGAATGTGTTGGTATTATTGGGTTTGAGAGGGAACTTATTGCCTACTCATCAAACCCTTATTGTATATAGGGAACACATTATTAACTAGAACCTTGATATTGGAGTTGTTGATAGTTGGATCCTTGTTATACATAAAATACCCATTGGGTGAAAGGCAATTATTTCCTAGTGCCTAGTACATATTGTACATAGGAACCTTATTATTGGTTGAAAATTTGTTGTTAGATATGCATTTATTGAGGGTTAGCATTTGTTGTTGTTGACCAACTAGCAGTTTTTGACCAATAGAAACACATTGTGGTTTATGCAACATTTATGATTATTGAGGTATATTGGTATGTGATTATCATGGTAGAACATTTATTTCCCCTTATTGAGATGGTTTAGTGTTCTATACTTATTGTGGTGGTAAGTTGGTTTGTTGTTAGTTTGTTGCCTCATTTTTTACATTCAAGGAAGAAATTAGTTGAGGAGTGTAGGTTAGGTTTTGATTTTGGAAAATAGGCATACCTATCCCCTATTATTGTAATCCACTCATGGCATTGGTTAGAGGAATATACTACATATTTATCTATGGTAAATTAGACCTACTTTGGTTTAAATTAGAATGCACTTGTGTGTTATCCATAACATTTTGAGTTATGTCTTTTTTTTGAGCAGTAATCTCTTCTATCAAAATAGGGACATTAAACATATCACTAACCAATATGATTTTGTTAAATGGGTATATGTTTTGGTTTGCATAGCTTGAAGCATCTATTTGTTTCCCTGTTGATGGAGATAGCTTAATAAGTGGTGTGTTAGAAATAACCATTGCATTAATATTATGAGCTAAATTGAGGTAGTATTGGTATGCCTATTGTACTATTCCATTTGATCATCAATAGGTCATTTCCATTTTTCAAGCATACTTTTGTTTTAATATGGTATTTAGACTAAAAATTGACTATAAATAGTTGATGCATGTTTGACCTATTGGTTTTGAGTTGAATTACTACTTGTTCTAATCAAACTATTTATATTTTTGTGTGGGAATTCTGACAAACACTTGGCTCCTACTTCGATGGCTCTGACAGGAATCTCTTTTTTCTATAACAAATGATGATCAAACAAGTATGGATCATGGAATATCTAAATTGGTGTTGTAACATAGTAGGGATTTTTTTGTTGGTTTTGATCAATAGTTGGCATCATTTGATTAAGGTATTGTGTCATTTATTCTTGTTCTTTGTTTGGATAAGAAGGTACAATCAATAAATATTATGTTAATGGGTCTAACCTTTTCTCAATGTATGTAACATTTATAAGATGGATAGGTATACATCTTCACTATGATATGGTCTAATTTTAGATTCTTAAAAGGTGACATTGGTAATGTGTTGGATAGTTCCAATTAAAGATACAAGAGGTTAGGGATCATCTGGTTTAACTTCAATGGAACACATTGCTTTAATTAAAGCTTGATGATGTTGAGGTGAGGTGTTGATTAAGTCATAAAAGTGAATTTTTATGGGCATTTTGTGAAGTTATTTTATCGCCAAGCATTGGATAAATGAAGGTGCATTGGAGGAGGAAGGGTCTCCCAAAATAGAGACCTTAAGCTTGGATGGTTGTGAAGGTGTAATTTGTTAGGTTTTATTAGTTGGTTGAGGAGGTGAAGGGTAAGACCATGGAATGGTGGCCTTATCTTTACCCTTTTCACATTTTTCAACTCTTTACCCTTGTCCTTATGTTGGGCTCTAAATCGAGTTACCATATGAATAGTTTGGATAAGGGGAATAATTACTTGCTTCAGTTCCTCTGTTACACTCCTTGGTGGGAGTATAGTAGGAGATGATTGGTTAAAGGATTAGATAGGTGGTAAAAGAGGCAAAGGGATTAAATAAGGTTCATCCAATAGATCATCTTCCTCTAAAATTCCATGAATGATAGTTTGGAGAGATTTACAGTTCTCCATATCATGCCCAGGGGTTCTATGGTAAAGATAAATTAGATTGTCATTGAACTAGGTTGGATTTTGATGAGTGGGGTCAAAAGGCTTGATGGGGGGTAAGTTAATGGTAGAAGGTTGTACGAGCCTTTATAATATTGTTGTATAAGAATCTGATAAGGATTTTGGAGATGGTAGGGTTTGGGTTTTTGGTTTAGGTTTTTTGTTGGGTAAGGGATTTTTAACAGGAGATATGGTTAGTGGGGTAAGCCTGGATAGAGGTTTCAAATGAATTGTCTTAGTTTTAATTGGTCTATAAATTATGGGTCTAGATGATGAGGGTTTAATACATGGGAAGGTGGATGAGGAAAGGTTGGTGAGGAATGACACTGAACTAGGAGATGGGCTTGTTATAGGTAAAGAAAAGGGAGAAGGGTTTTTAGAGGAAGAATAAGTTATAGGAATGGTGGAAGGATGTGGTCATAAAATAGAAGGTAAAGGTGAAGGAGTTGTTATGGTTCTTCCTTGAATTTTAGGTCTAGGCTGTCGCTCCTTCTTAATGGGCTTAATTGGATTGGGTTTTGATTGAATTGATGTAGTTAGATCTAGTCTCAAATGAGGGTGAGTAGGATTTGGCATGGGAGGGATCCCCAAGGTCTTGATTGGCTTGGTAAAAGAAGCATAGGGTGATTTAGAAATTTTAGATAGGGGTAATAGAGGTGGCCCCTTGGTAACTTTAGGAAGAGTAGTTGGTGGAGTTTTAATAATAGGCTCAAGAGTGGATTCCAGTGAAGTAGAAGGTTCAATTTTATTTTGATACAGGAGTCCAAGCTGATGCCAAAAGATATCTATATCAAAGTTAGGTTGGGAGGTGAAATCCAAACTTTGAGCTAGCTAAGAGAAGGGTTTATAAACAAGAATTATTCCCTAAGCATTAGCTTCAAAGTGTAAACCCTTTAGGGATAAAGAAATATTAATTTTAGTATTATTATCCTTGGTGGAAGGTTCCAAAGGCAATGGTTGGGTAGATAGGGGTATTGTCTCTTGAGAGATGGATTTCAGGGAAGATATAGATGATTCTACAATTGGTGTGGTAAGGGTAATGGTTTCAAGTAGAATGATTGGTTTAGCTTCCTCCTTAGTTTGGTTATCCAAAGGAATAAGTGGTTTTTAGAGTTGTATTAGAGGAGTGAATAAAATGGTTGAAGGAGTGACCATCTCCTTAGGTGTTTCTACCATAGGAGGGGTGGGTGAAACTATAGTTTCATCTAAGGAAGTGGAAGGGATAGTCAATTCCTTCATTTGGGCATTTGAAGGGGTTGGTGGCAAGTGGTTCTCCTTAATTTGGGTGATAAAAGTAATAACTTCTTTGACAATAGGCACATTACTAATGACATTGATTACATGTGCTTCATGTGAATTGTAGGATTCACATTGGTTTTCATAGTGTTGGGCTAAAGGTGGATGGTTTGGAAATGGTTTTTGGAAAATATCAAGGGATTGGTTTGAAGGAACATTTGGGTTGTCAAATATAATTTCCCCTTTATCGATTAGGTCCTGGGCAATGCTTGTAAAAGTATTACATCTATCGATATTATGTACAACAACTCGATGATAGTCACAATGATCATTCTCATTGTACCACCCAGGAAGGGGGTGAGAAGTATCAAATTATTGAAGGGGTTTGACAGGTGGAAGTTGGATTAGATTTCCCTTGATTAGTTTCTCCAACATCGACGCATAAGATTATTTAATCAAGGTAAATGGTTTTGAAGGAACCTAATTTTGAGTATGGTTTTGGTGATTAGAAGGGTTGTTGGTTGGAGGTGTTTGGTTGATGTGTGGAGGAGGTGAGGTTTTAAGAATGACCAAATACAATGATGGTTTTGCTTTAGAATTGGTTGGGTTTATAGTTTTGATGGAAGTTGACTTTGTGGATTTGAAACTAGAATTTTTATTTCAAAGCTTCAACTTCCCTTCATCAATAACACAATTTTCCAATTGAAAGTCCATAATAAAAGCCTCATCAAAGGTCTAAAATGTCTAGGCTTGGAGTAATGTGTTTAGCATAACCCTAGGAAAATAATTTGATTAATTCAGGTTGATGCAATGGGAAAGTGAGTTGATTAATAACACCTCTCCATATAACAATGAAATCAAAAATGGACTCATCTTCAAACTATTTGATGGAGTATAGGTTTGTAATGGAAACATTTTTAGATATATTTACATAAAAGTGTTCCAAAAAGGTTTGTGCCAATCGAGAGAAATAAAAGATAGAATGAGTGGGAAGAGCACTATACCAATCAAGGGTGGCCCCAGATAATGACATGGGAAAGTTTAGAGGAGAAGAGCATCATCATAAATGATCAAGTAACATGCATGTTAGAATGCTCTTAAGTGTTGTTGAGGGTCCTCCTTACCTTAGAATTTAGAAAATTTGGGCAATTCCCATTGAGAAGGATAAGAATGAATAGGTACGAAGGGATGGATAGGCTCATTATAAATTTGGTCATAAGATAAAAGATTGGTTGAGGTAGAGATGGATGAATCCAAACTAGTCATTTTATCCATGAGCATTTTGATTAGGTTGGGTTGGGGTTGAGAAACCACATAATTGAGAGGTATATTTTGTTGAGGCTGGTTTATAGCAATGTACGAATAGGTAGCAGATGGAAATGATGAAGCCACATATTGATAGGTGGTTCCAAGAGGTTGATATGGTGACAAATAAGAACTGTTTGGTATAAAATGTTGGGTGGTGGTCAATATGTACCCTTATAGGTTAGGGACATATTGGTAAGTTATCATAGGCACATGTTGAGGAAAAGATGTGGTGGATATGGTTGAGGTAGGAGGAAGTTGGGAAGGTTGAGGTTGGGTGTTTACCCTAGTGCTAATTGGAGGAAGGTTTTAAGGTATGGAGAGCACTAAGTTTTGAAGTGGAAATGTGGTCAAAGGATTGGTTACAACTAAAGGGAAGATAAGAGCTAAAATGGAAGATAATGACATAGTAGATGGGGCATAGGTAACTAATGGTAAGGTTGAACCCCCATGGGGTTTAATTGGTGGTGTTTGGTTGGGCAATGGAAGGTTGGTTTGGGTTTGGGTGGATGGGATATTGGAAGAGGTTTGAGCTAATGGTTGAGTTAAAGTGGTTCTTACCATGAGGTGTGATGGCATACCAAGAGAAGGTTTGGAAAAAGGAACCAAATTAGGAAGGGTACAATGAGGCAAGGTGTTAAGGTAATGTTTCAAGGCAACTAGATTATTGTCAAGAAATGTGGTGAAATTTGGATCTCGTTCAGATATGATTGGAATTATAGAGGGAGATGGTGGTGGAGGAGAATGGTGAGGTGAGCCATGCAGAGATTTATCTACATCTGAGGTATAATCCATGCATGAAGATGAAGGTGGTGGTTGATTATTTTGATTTTTCACTTGTTATCTAGTCAAAACCATATGAAAAATTTGGAAGTGGATAATGAACCTTTCACCTCAAATAATGAGCAATCCAATAAAAACCCAAAGCAAAAAAAACATGCAATTAATCCTAGGATTTATTTTAAATCACTTTTGGCTTATGCCTTAAAGAGTGTGAAAGGGAAAATTGGCTTATGATTTGGGTACTAAAAATCTATCTAAGGATGGTTTCAAGTTAAGTTTGGGTTCTCAAATAATTTGTACTAGACCATGTACGTGGCCTAGTATTAGGGGCTTACTCCCCACACTTCAGAAAATCAAATTTGAGTTGAGTTGTTTAGCCAATAGTTACCATTTGTCTAGAATTTATACTCTGCCAGAGAATGGAGTGGGTCCTCCCCTTGGTGGTGAAATCTAAGTGGGATCATTAAGTAGGGTAAGGTGATCTAATGGGTGATGAAATCCCAATGGGCCTTGTCTCAAGTATGTTTTGATGTGTTCTTTGGTGTAGTGGTTTGGTAGTGTAACATATGTGTTATATGATTTGTTCAAAATGACATTAGTTAATCTAGGTGAGCTAAGCATTAAATAGGCAATTTAATGAATGCACTTAATTTTGGCCAAAAAATAAATCTTTGGTTTTTTTGAATGTAAACAAGGAACAATGCAATAATGCAAGATGACAATGCAACCTATCCCTAGAATGAATTTTCCACCTTTTTTTTTGGTTCATTTTGATTTTAGAAAAGAAAAGTAAAAGAAATTTTGTATTTTTTAGAATTTAAAGACTTGCAAAAATGAAATAAACATGACATTCACTAATGCAACTATTGAAAAAAATAGAACTATAAACCCTTAAGGGGTCCCACCGGGCATGCCAGAATGTTTCACTTAATTTCTTGCTCTAATTCTTTTTTATTTGAAGGAGAAGAGAAATAATAGATGAGGTGTGTGTACCTGGTGGAAAGTGCACGTATTGATATCTAGATGAGGTGAGAAATTTTCTTTGGCAAGGGAAGAATGACCTGAAAATCACATAAACTCAATGAAAAATATGTTAATAGAGAGGTAAGGGGATGTTTGGTGAGAAACCCGTCCTAAGAAAGGAATATGCTTCCTTAAATGGATGTCATCCCTTGTTCAACATTCAAGTTTATTGATAAAAAGGAAACTACAAATAGTAGATATGAAATGATGCCAATAAATAATATAAAAGAAGACTAATCTATAGCAGGATCAATGTTATCAAAATAATGGTTCCAAAACATAGTAACCTCATCAAAATCCTCCTAAATTATGACTAACTATTCCTCTACATCCTCTAGATGGTGTATGAGAACCATAATGCAAAGGACTAGCTCAAAGGTAATGTCACTTTTATTAGTAAATAGAGATTGGGGGATAATATGAAGGTCAAAGACACTATATATCTCATGTGCAAGTCCTAGTAAGGTCATATACATGCAATAAACAAGTTAAGGTCAAGTCCAAAAAAATTAGAAAAGTGTTTAGGTATAAGTCAGGGGATGGATAGAAGTTTGAGAAGGTGAAAAGGAGGGTTAAAATAATAATATGTAATTTTGGGTGACAGTGACCGCTAATGGTCAAGGTGACTGGCAACGGTTATCCTAACTGTCGACAGTTGGGTGACCGGTGATGGTTGATATAACTGGTGATAGTTATGGTAACTATTGGTGGTCACTTATCAAAAAATTAAAAAAGTGTTTAGGTACAGGTCAGGGGATGGCCAAAAGTTTGAGAAGGTGAAAAGGAGGGTCAAAATAACAATCTATAATTTTGGGTGATAGTGACCATCGGTGGTCAGGGTGACCAACGATGGTTGTCTTGATAGTCGATGGTTGGGTGACTAGTGGCAGTTGTTATAATCAATGATGGTTATGGTAACTGTTGGTGATCACCTATCAAAAACTTGATGGGGAGTAAAAATGATCTATAAGTAGGTAACCGAGAGGCCAGGAAGGTTGTATGGGTAGTGTGGGTAAGGGAAAAGAGGCAATAAGAGTATTCAATAAAGAGCACACTTATAATAAGCAAAGAAGCATAAAAAGAAATAGAGAAAAAAAAGTGAGGTACCTTTACTTTAAAGAGTTATATGGTTGAATGCCTGGAGGAATGTGGGCAATGTAACAGTACCTCAATGAGAGAATTACATAGATAGAGATTTGGGTTATTGAATGCCTAAAAAGAAAACAAGAGAGTTTGGATGCACAAGTTTTAGTCCCATATCTCCTCCATGAGCCTTGTATTCATAGAATAAAACTCCCTGAATGAGGAGAAAAAGTTTCCAAATTGAGAGAGTGAAAGTTTCTAAGTTGGTCTTGGATAAGTGTGATGGACTGGCAGAAAGAAATCCATGAGTTTGTGCATGTGAAAGTTGCCAATTTTGTTAGTGTAAGCTTGTTCACAGTTGGATGTTTATAATTTGTTGGGTGAGGGTACCTAATCGTTGATGTTTAGGATAAACGTCGATGGTTATGCTAACTATCGGTGGTCGACCCTCTTGGGATAAATAGGTGGAATTTAGGGTGTTAAGTAATTTGTTTAAATTTGTGTAAAAGGGGGTCAACTAGGTTAAAAGAAGAGTTGACTAGGTTAATGGTCAAGTCAGGGCCGAGAGCTAGGTCATGGTGATGAAACCTTAAAAATGACGTAAGGGATGTTTTGAAGTGTCTACAAGACTTTCAAGATATCAATAAAGCATGTCTAAAGAATAATTTTTCTCTACCTTCCATTGGTATAATCATGGATGCTACATTTAAACATGAGTTTCTATCTCTCATGGATGGCTTATTAGGATATAACTAGATTTACATTTATGAAGAAAACCAAATCAAGACTTCATTTATTGTGTCATGGGGAACCTTATGCTATGTTGTTATACCCTTTTGCCTTGAATATGCAAGAATTTTTTTTAGGTCATTCCCCATATTTTATAGGATCTCATTCATAATATGGGGGAGGTTTACATTGATGATCTTCTCAAAAACACCAAAATGTGAATAGACCACCTTGAGGTTATACACACTTGATCAAATACACCATCAAGCTTAGTCATAAGAAATGTGTGTTTAGAGTTACTAGTAGAATACTTATAGGTTTCATTATTTCAAATTATGGGATTAATATTGATCTTACTAAAATTCACATAATTCTCGGCATGAGCCCTACTGATGAGTAAGGAACTAACTCATTCTTGGGGAATTTTGGGAGATTCATAGTGATTTAACCTTTTAGGGTTTAACTAAGTAAATCATATGATTGATTAAAGTGATGAGATGTCTAAATCGGTTAAATAATATGCAATAATTAACCATTGATTTGTTCTATATGTTGACTTATTTAATTTTCTAAAACATATTAATAAATATGCATAAATATAGACTTATTTGGAATGTGATTATTGTGGATGATCTGTGTTCTAAAAACTAGGTTCTAGACAATTTTGAGTATCATCAACAAGGTCGTAGGATATATTTACTCATTGGACATTAGCACCCCACTTAGAAAATTATACAATACTATTGTAATGTCCTCAAAGTGGCATTAGTGCCCTTTTTGTAGGACTATTCTTATTTTCTAAGATCACATGTGCCTATGTTTATGAGTCTTGTTCCTATGTGTACGAAATCTAGAACTCTATATTGTGCCTAGAAAACTTGATTTATTGTGAAAAACCTAATCCTCCTTGCAAGTATGTCATGAGATGAAAATATGTGTTCATTATTAGGATATGTTGGACATCCTCAACACCCCACTATGAAGAGAGTTGCCTACATACTAATACTCTAAGGAGGGATCAATCCCGATGTAGTTCTCCCACCTAGTGCTTGGTGTAATTACAAGTGAATGCTAGAATGATCATGGTCTTTAATTCCTTGAGTGTGCTTGAGATTAAAAATATTTGAAATATGGGCTTAGGATAGCTATAGATGGTATTATACAAAAGTAGGGAAAAATAGGTATTAATAACCTTGATTTTTGTCAACTTATCTTTTATTTGAATAGGCTTTTGCATCTATTTTTCATCTAGTGAATAAATGTCAAATAACTTTGTATTTATAGAGATCTATAGCTTGTGTAGATAAAAAATATACTTAGGTCAACCTTAAGAGGGGCACAAGTTTAGAAATGTATCTATTCAGGAGAGTTAGGGCAAAGGAAAATAACATCCAATTAGGGACACTAGTGCCATGTGGTCGTAATGTCCCAAATGTGGTGCTAATGTCCACCTAGCAGACTACTAATAAAACTAGGTATGTTTGAACTGACTATAGCTAACTATGGTCTACATAATGACTCTAAAAGTGTGACAAAGGCTCTTGAATAGGTTTAGGGATATGGTAAGAATAGGATAACTCAGGAAACATTCTTATCATCCAAATACCACTTTTAAGTGATTACATTTGCCCCCCCCCCTTTATTATATAAATGCAACAAAGTGAAATAACTAGTATAAAGGAAAAATAAGTGTACCTGGACTTACCTTGGAAGTGAAGCCCATGTAGATGAGTCTAAGTATGTGAATATGGGTTTATGAGTGTGAAACATGATCCAAAGCAATGACATACAATGAAACATGAAAAAATTAGTCCTTAAGAGATAAACAAAATCAAGTTCCTAAGAGAGAGGAAAGGAGTGAAGACACCTCATTGGGTACATGAACCAATGCATGAACCTGGTAACAAATTGTGTGTGAGAATGTACATAGTGATCATATCATTAAATATATTATATTGAATTGATAGCTTTCTCAATCTTGATATGGGTGGCTCGATAAATCAATCTCATTTTGACTCCATCATCACACACCCTTGCTTGGTGGATCCTAGTCTATGAATAGCTTAGATAAGACTATGTGTCTAACCCTCTCATGTGGGTGGCTCAAGGACTCAAGTAGGCCATGAACCCATCATTTCCCACACATGTCAAGTATATGCATCTAAATTTTACTACACAAAGTGATAAAATTATCTAGCTAGGTATATCTAATTGTGCATGTTGGCTTAGTGGCCACTCTGTACATTAGGTAGCTTTAGTCCACTCGAGAATGCTAAACACTATAGATAGAGTAAGGCATGAATATGGTGGAAATCTAGAATGTGATAAAAAGTGTATACAACATAGATAGTGACATGGAGTTTTTCAATCCATCTGATCAACCTATGTGTAATTGAGTATATGGAAATTGTGTGCCATGCATATGCCCCCAATCTAATATCTGAGTATACTAATTCTGAACTATGTAATAATTGAATATATGTAACTGAAATTAATGTGATATTGATCATGCCATGCATAATTCCCCCAAATCTAATTAATTGGTATGAATATGAGTTAAAATGAGTGTATATAAGCAAAATTTAAAATTTGAACATAACTATCAAATTTGTGACTGTAACTATGCAAATCTATAATGTACCTGGTGTATTAGTCTAACTAATATGGACTACCCTAAATTTAGGGATATTAAATAGTATCACCTTGTATTATAAAATAGTGCCTTGTAGAATTAGTGTCCTAATCTGGGTGCTAATGTCTACCTAGGCTAAAATCTAGGTGATTAAATTGCTTTTTGAGTCTTTATTTTTTCTTATGTCTGCCCTATGTCTAATTTTTGAAACTGAGCATGTGTGCTAGGAATAATTCATGAATAGAAATTTAGGAGCTTGATCTCTTTGAAAAACCCATATGGATTCCCCCTCTTTTAATGGTAGTTGTGTAACCTATGTAAGAACTATCCTAAAAAGAAGTAGCTCTTAAAATATGTTGGCCATAGCATTTATGTGATATTCCAATATAAAACATAACATTGAAATGTAAAAGTATCTGAGTATAAGTAGGTAAAATAATATGTATGTTGCAATCTAGCATTGCATAAGGGTGTCAAATAGGTGTAATTAACATGTATAGTAACAAATCTGAGTGGTTACCTAGGGGGATCGAGCATGATGTCCATCACAACACCCAAGTAGGAAGGGTATATGTATGAGGTGCCTCATGGCATCAAAAATCGATGTGTGTGTAAAAATCAAATACAAGTGTCATGGTGAAGAAGCATACATATAAAAACATGAGGCACACAAAATCAGGCCTAGGGGCCACAATACAAGGAACATGGGCATATGTCACTAAATATGAGAATGAAAACATACAAGAACATGTTTACATGTCCACATATGCAAGAAACAAGAAATTTATCTTAGAGCCACATATAAAGACAAGTTCAATTGTCCACATATGCAATCATGAAACCACACATAAGGGACATGGGCACATGTCCAAGGCATACAAATAGAAAGTGTCATAAAACCAAATAACAATGGTATATTCAAATTATTTCAACGATGGAATAATCATATGAAACAAAATAAAGTCTAATCTAGGAAATCTAGAAATGAAAGCATGTATAACTATGTAGTACATATTTATGTAAATGATAAGATGTACATATGTTGAGATTAACTAGAGATCATTATAAAATTCTAAGTAATGAGTATTAATGATCAACATCAAGATATTTCAATGTATAAACTAGAATGTATAGAATGTAAGGATAGAACTTGGTAATGACAAATATGTATGAGATGTACCCAAGTGGGTGGATGTATCAAATGAATAAACCTAGATTGGTGTATATGCCCCTAGTGGGTAGATGATAGAAATTTTAGATCAGTGTACTGGACCAAAATCTTGTATGTAATCAAAAAGCACTCGACAAGAACAAGTGAAGCATATGTTTATGATAAACTGACTATACTAAGATATCTAACATATGTAATATCTGGAAAGTAGTAGAAATGTAAACATAACAATGTATACAATCTATAAATTTTGTATTTTTTGAGTAATATTGAAATGTTTTTGTATTTTGACATGTTATATTGTTTTTGTGTTTTCTGAGTATAAGCTATGTACAAGAAAATGAAAATAAACTATGTACAAGGAATAAGAGAGAGAAGTGTGTATAATTAAAATGATAATGAAGAGTGCATTGCTTATATGTATAATCTCCTTAGATACATGATATTTAGTGGATTTTTTAATACCTTTCCATCAAGTGAAATCAAATGATATACTCTCAAGCTAAGCTTAACTATGATGATGTATGGTCTAAGCCAATGTAGTTTAAACTTTCCTTTATTTTCTTCTTTGGTGTTGACATTTTTGAGATTTTCTTTAAATACCATATAATTGATTTCAAATTCCCTATTATAGACTCTTTTATTATAGGTTCTCATGATTTACTTTTGATAAGCTCTAATATGTTTTGGGGCTTGGATACATGTGTGATCCAACTATTCTAGTTCATGGAGACATCACTCTCTATACTAATCATCTATGATGAGTCATTTTAAAGATACCCATAAATATGGGATTTCTAATTCCAATGGAATAACAAATTATATTCCATATATAAGTAAATAAGGAAGAGTTCCTATTGGGGTAAGTATATTAGGGTGGTAAGCACAAAGTGCATAGATGAGTTGATTGTGTCAATCATCACCAAATTTGGTAATTGCTTTGTGGAGAATATTTTTGATTATCTTGTGCATTACCTCTGCTTGACCATTATCATATGGGTAGTATTGTGTAGAGAATGTGTGTTATAATTTGTATTTGGCACAAAAAAATTTCACTATTTTGTTCTTGAAAGAGGCTCCATAATCTTTAATTATGGTTATTGGGAGACCAAACAGGAAATAATAATGGTTAGAAAAAACTAGCAAATATTCTTCCCCTTTATTGATTGTAATGGGATGGATTATACCTACTTTTTCAAATATTATATGGCTATGATAATGAATTTATGTCCTCTTGTAGATTCTAGGTCTATCTTACCAATTAGATCAAATCCCCATAACATGAATGACCATGGTGATATGATAGGTTGAAGTTGTTGTGAAGGTACATGGTGCAAGTTATCATGGTGTTGACATTTTTCACATAATTTTGCATACTCTTGACATTCTTGTTCCATGGTTATCCAATAATAACCTTATCTAAGTAACGTATGTGACATTACCTTACCACTAAAATGACCACCACATTCACTATTGTGTATCTGTTGAATAACCAATTTAGCTTTCTCTACTGTTAAACATCAGAGTAAGTGTCTTTTAAAATGTCTTTAAAATAAATCACCGCCAATGATGACATATCAAAGAGAGTTTTGTTGTAGTTTTAATTTTCATTCTTTGTAAAAGTATATGGTGTGATAGATTTATTTGGAAAGTTTTATATATTGGAGAACCATTTAGATGGTGTTGTAATGCATGTGTTAACTAGGACTGTTAGAGTGATAAGGCCTGCATGGGATACTAATGGATATTGTAATCATTTAATTGTGAATAGGGCTTATTCTACATCCATCTCTATGAGGATCAATGATGTGACATTTTCTAGTAAAGTTGCATGATAATTATATTTTTGTGGGATGTTCTAAATAGATAAATCATCAAACTGAGCCTGTAGACACTGAACTATGTTCTTATAAGGAATTACATTTTCTTATTTTGTTTGGTAAACATGTGTGATTTTATTAACAATTAACTAGGATTCCCCAGAAACTTTTATTGATTTTATCTTGAGATCCTAACTTGCTTGAAGGCTTAAGATGAGAGCTTCATATTTTATGATATTTTTAGTGTATGAAACATTGAGTTAGTATGCAAGAGGTATTGTGTGTCCTAGAGGATCAATGAAAATAATTCCAATGCTATCAATAGATAAAGATATCGAACCTTCATAAAACATTATCTATGTATATATAGTGGTATTATATGTTATCAAATCATCTCTAAGATCATTGTTGATAGGATTTGTATCCAGTAATGGAGCTACTTCTAATTGGTCTATGATTATTTGTCCTTTTACCAAATTTTTAATATGATTTTGAGATCAAATTATATAATTAACATAACCTATTTTGCAACATGATATGAACTATGTGGTTATTGACATGAGGAATTTTAAGGGATTAACCTTGGTAATGATATGTGTTTCATTATTAATCATGTAGTGACAAAGTTCTAAGTAGCGAATACTAGTGCTAAGTAAATCTTTTTAATTGTTGGATAATTTCACTCATAGTTAACTAGTGTATGACTAATGTAGTAAATTACTCTTTATTTATGTAGGTCATCATGTTGTGTTAGGATTGCTCCTAGTGCATTATATATCATTGAAAGGTAAAGTAGGAGTGGTTTACTAGGTATAAGAGGAACCAAAATAGGAGGGTTGAGTAAGTATTGCTTAATTGTATCAAATCTCTCTTGACAGGTGAGGTCCCACTTGAATTTCACATTATTTTTAAGTAGTCTAGTGAATGATTGGGTTTTATCTGAGTTATGCCTTAAATCGATAACTTATCTAAATTTTCCATGGGAGGGACCAAATTTGTTTTAAATTAGTATGAGGAGGCATATCCATGATTTATTTGACCTTCTTAGGGTCAATTTTTGTGTTGCATTGCGATATAATAAAACCCAAAAGTTTCCCTGAGGAAAGTCCAATGACACATTTTTTTAGGTTGAGTCAAAAGTTATATTTTTTGAGTCTTTAAAAAAATTGTCACAAATAAATTGCATGATGTTGTCACTCTTTTGAATTTGATAACAAATTATCGATATAATCTTCAAGTGTTTTATGAATGAGGTCATGAAATATATGCATTATAGTGCGTTGGTAAGTTTCACCAACATTATTTAGTCTAAATGACATGACTATACAGAAAAAGGTTACCCATGGTATGGTGAAATAAGTCTTTTCTTGATCTTATTTAGTAATATTTAATTGATCAT